>CM052658.1:96869169-96895922 GCA_028533165.1 Leontopithecus rosalia
TACTCACTCATAGGCGGGTGATGAACAATGGGAACACATGGACATAGGGAAGGGAGCACCACACACTGAAGTCTATTGGGGGAAATAGGGGAGGGACAGCGGGTGGGGGAGCAGGGGAGGGATGGCATGGGGAGAAATGCCAAATATGGGTGAGGGGGCAGAAGGCAGCAAAACACACTGCCACGTGTGTACCTATGCAACTATCTTGCATGTTCTGCACATGTACCCCAAAACCTAAAATGCAATAAAAATTTAAAAAAAAAAAAAGAAAATGTATTATTTTCAATAAATGATTGTGTAATTTTTTAGTTATCTCAGTATTGACACTTACCTTCTACACTTTGAACACCATCTCATGAGATGCTGTACGTCTTTGCATATACTTACATTTTATATTGCCAGTCTCGTCTGCTAGTCCATAATTTCTGTGAAATCAGAAAATGGCTCTCATAGCCCCAATGTCCAGTCACTAGTGAATTCCCCAAATATAATTGAATATATGAATGAATAGTGAATGAGACTTACTATTCATCATTAAAATACTATATATGAAAAAAAAACTGTGTTTTCTATTCAGGACTAAGATTGAATCACTGGAGTGTGGCATTTCTGAAAGTATATTCTACAGAAAATTATTTCTGGAGGATTTTTATAATTAGCAAAGAACCTTCCTCCCTTATTTAATAATTAAAGTAATTTGGAGAATTGAAAGTTGCTACATTAAGCAAAATTAGGTTACTTTATCACTAGACATATAAATGTATCAATAGCTATATAAAGTGTGCAGAGCTCTGGGTGGGGATTTAGAGTTCTTTGACTGGCCGGGGGTCTTCTCAACAAGCTTCCTACAGGAATAAAATTCTCCTTTTAGATCAGCTGTGTTAGATCACGGCATTTATGCTTGTTTCAGTGCATATTCCATTTTGATATGTCTGCCTGTTGACCTGATAAAATGTATGATTGTATATGCAACATAGATGTAAGAGAGAGGCAAAAACTGATTGAGAATCTCTTATGAACCCACTTCCAGCGCTTGCAAAAATCCTATGAGAAAAGCTGTATTATTTCCACTTCATAGATGAGTAAGCTGAGACCCAAAAAGGTGAAGTGGGTTTTGGGGTGAGCACAGTAGTGCTTGTGAGGAGATAGGCATCTGATTCCGGCTGGGCTGATTCCAATGTCCAAGCTTGTTCCGCTGACTTCATAAAGTTTCAAACTTCCATGGTATCTGCCCTCAGGCCCTCCCATGGCACTGGCCGCATCATGAGTGAGGCCCCCAGGGGTGGTCCTGCCTCCACAGCCCCTCATTAGAAAGCCTGTGCATTTGCTGCTCCTCAGAAGTTTTCTTGTTCTGTTCTCAGGTCCAGTTGCTTGTATTTTCTGCCCTTTGATTCTTTGAAATACCCCTACTTCTTTGTGATTATTCCTCCTTAGACTAGCTCATGTAGGTTTCTCCTTTTCGCAGTCAAACTGCTCTTGTCTAAGACAAAGCTTGAAAGAGGGAAGATTCTTGTGTTGAGCGTTGAATGAATGTTGGGCACGATGTTAGTAGACTTCATGTGTGTGCACAGGCATGTACATGTATGTGGAGATGTGAGCCTCAAAACAACCTAGAGAGAATATGTGATGACAGCTCCGACCAGCAACTGAAGCTTAGTCCAGAAGAGATGGCTGTGGATGTGAACGGAGGTTTCTCACCACATTAGTTGGACTGGAATACAATCACCATCTAGTCATCAATAGTAGATGATTGTGTGAGACAAGACTGTCAGGCAAAGATAAATCAGGGAAGAAGGTTTTGTTATGCTAAAGCTGCCACCAGGGTTTGAGTTTGCACCAAAGATTATGCAGGTGGCTCCTTACATGCTCCTCCCCACTGTCCCTTCCTGTCCCACAGCACCTTTTGAATGGAGTGTTCACCTTCTCCTTCCCAGTCAGGAAAGTCCTTTTGCTACAAAGATTATGCCGCCTGTATTTTGTGTGCATTGTGTATGTTTACCTCTGTTTAGTTACCTTTTGATTTTGTAAATGGATTTTTAAGCATACATAAGATTTAAATTATATTAGACTATATACAGGTATGTGTGTATACATAAATATATGTATTTTATGTATGCATAAATATATGTATTTCATACATAAATATATATTCATATATACACATATATATATATATATATATATTCCCTTAGAGTTTCTCCTAGAGTGTTTATTCTTGTTTTTTTTTCCTTAGAAACTGTCAGTCCATTTATGCTTAGATTAAAGCTGTATTTTCCTCACTTATTTTTAAATATATTTTATTAGGTAGCTACTTTAAGTGGATTTTAGAACAAGTCTGAAAATCATGTCGATATAAATAAATTAATTATCAAGTATAAAATTTTAAAAGCACCACATTTTCCCAGATGCCATAATCATTTTCACATTCTTGGCACCTAGGGGTAGAGCCCGACAAGCCTTCCCACTACCCCTGAAAAAGGTCTCCTGCACAGAACCCACCAGAAACCCCCCACTCTCCCATCCGCAGTGCTGCGCTAGATGCTCAAAAATGGTTCTTTCTGAGGCACTAAGTTCAGTGTCTTTATTGAAGTCTTACTACACAGGAAGCACCTGCTGGGCTCTGAGAGATGTGACAATGACTGAGAATTGGGAGTATCCCAACAAGTTTAAAAGTAGACAAATCTGTACACAACCTTAAGGTGTCATAAAAAGCACCAAACTAAAATAAAATGTGGTATAGGTAATTGATCTTTACAAATTTTCTCTTCCCACCTCTTCATCCTTATAGAAGGTAAGCTCCCCGGGGCGGTGTCTTGTTGTTTTGCTTCCACTTATATTTCCAGTACCTAGAATAGCACCTGGCATGTAGTAGACCCTCTACAAGTATCTGTTAAATGAGAGAAAGGATTACTAAATGATAAAGAAACGGAAATGAATTATTTAAAAAATGGATTAGAGACGGTTCCATAAAGGAGGGCTGGTTATGAAGCTCTGTGTGGTGGCGACGTAAGAATGATGATTTCGATCTGAGAGAATAGGATACACAAATGTGGAAGTCATGAATTTTATGGAAAGTCTAAAAACAGAGAATGGTGTTCACTGAAGCATAGAGACTTAAAAAGTAGGATGGATTTGTATTGTAGAGAAACTTGAAAGCCGTGTTGAGGTATTTTGAAATGTATTCTATGAATTAATATTAAGAATTAAGACATGGTGAAACCCTGTCTTTACTAAAAAATACAAAAATTAGCTGGGCATGGTGGCACACACCTGTAGTCCCAGCTACTCAGGAGGCTGAGGCGGGAGAATTGCTTGAACCCAGGAGGCAGAGGTTGCGGTGAGCCGAGATGGCGCCATTGCACTCCAGCCTGGGTAACAAGAGCGAAACTCCGTCTCAAAAAAAAAAAAAAGAATTAAGATGGACCGGGCACAGTTGCTTACATCTGCAATCCCAGCACTCTGGGAGTCCAAGGTGGGAGGCCACCCTAAGCAGCATAGGGAGACATTCTTTACAGAAAAGATTAAAAAAAAAAAAAAAACAGCTGGGTGCGATGGTGTGCACTTGTAGTCCCAGCTACTTGAGAGGCTGAGGTGGGCAGAACACTTGTGCCCAGGAGATCAAGGGTGCAGTGCGACAGGATTACACCCCTGCACTGCAACATGGATACAGACCAAGACCCCGACTCAAAAAAATTAATTAATCAATTAAGATGGAAGTAAGATCATAATAGGTGTTCTGTGTAAATGATACTTTGCAGCCACATAAATCTGGAATATATTGTTTTTTACCTGACTTTTAGAGATCAGTGCAGATAAAACGACTCTAAGGATGCCACAGCAAAATCCAACTTTTCAATCACATGCGAAAAAAGGCCGTTCACTTCTAGTTAATCCAGTGAATTATCCACCTTATTTGAACATGGAGCCCTTTTCTCCAGGGCCACATTTAAATAAATGTGGATGGGCTGTTTCTGCTGAGCCTTGTTTTTCTCGGGTAACTGGTGTGTGTGCACATGTGAATCAGGGCCTGGCTTTGTTCAATTCTGTCCTGTCAAATGACAACTTCATAAATGCAGACTTAATCCAGAGACCTGCATTCTAGTTTAACTTTGCAACTAATTTGGGCTATTTATCCAACTCTCATGAGCATTTGTTTCTTTTGCAACTGCAAGATGAACAGTTTGAATGAGACCATCTTTAATTTTTATGATATTATGATCAACTCTTTTCTTACAAAGCCAACATTCCAGCTCAGTAAGAAAATGTCCTTGAAGTCCAAGAACAAGATGACCTCAGACGTGGGACGATGTTGCAACTTCCTCAGAGACACGTTCCCAGGCAGTTACACTTCTTCCTCTGTGGACACATCATGTATGTCCTGATGTTCAACAATCAGATCTGTCTCCTATCTTGGCCTTATCTCTGGAGAAGCAGATGGTGCTCTCTGGTAATGGCTTGGTCATAAAATGTTGCCAATTAGTTTTTAACAAAACTGTTAAGGTCAAGATTCTTCTCCAGATGATGAATTTTTTCCATATTGCCATCCAATTTTTGAAAATTTTGAGGATGTACAATTCTGATTATTAAGATTAACATATGAGTATGAGCATGCCAAATAAGCATTATGAGAAATTGACACAAGAACAGAAAATGAAACACTGTATATTCTCACTCATAGGCAGGTGATGAACAATGAGAACACATGGACACAAGGAAGGGAGCACTACCCACTGGGGTCTATTGGGGGAAATAGGGGAGGGATAGCAGCGGGGGGGGGGGCAGCGGGGGAGGGATAGCATGGGGAGAAATGCCAAATGTGGGTGAAGGGGCAGAAGGCAGCAAAACACACTGCCACGTGTGTACCTATGCAACTATCTTCCATGTTCTGCACATGTACCGCAAAACCTAAAACGCAATAAAAAAAAAAGAAATAACACTAGATGGTTTGGTTTAAGAACTGACTGATTGAAATTGCTTAAAGCAGGCAATGACACCTGATAATATAGTCAAAGAACATAAAATAGTACAAGAGTCTGTCTCTCTCTCTCTTTTTTTTTTTTTTGAAACGGAGTTCTGTCTGTTGCCTAGGCTGGAGTGCAGTGGTGCAATCTCAGCTCACTGGAACCTTTGCCTCCCAGGTTCAAGCGATTCTCCTGCCTCAGCCTCCAGAGTAGCTGGGACTACAGGTGCCCACCACTATACTTGGCAAATTTTTGTTTTTTTAGTAGAGACGGGGTTTCACCATATTGGCCAGGCTGGTCTCGAACTCCTGACCTTGTGATCTGCCCACCTTGTCCTCAATGCTGGGATTACAGGCATGAACCACCGTGCCTGGCCAAGAGCCCTTTTAAAAATGTAATTATCCTTTGCCCCTTTAATCTACCAACCTGGAAACATGTGGCTTCTGTGTTTATGTATGAAGGTAGATAAATTTTTCATGAATCAAAATGTAAAAAGAATGAAGGAGAACAGTGTCAATTTGTTCTTTCCACCTCATCTCCAAAGCTGAGTATTTTCTCTTCGCAAAGAAAGCCAACGTTTAGTTTTACCTGAGATAAAATATTTTATACTTCTATATACAAGCAAATAAACATTTACTTCTCCAACTTTGTGCCCTAATACTGTCATTTGTTCTGAGCCTTTGGGAATGTGTGTTTCGATACTTGAAAAGGTAGAAGTTATAACATCGAAGATGATCATGAATGTGATACCCTTGTGATGCACATTCTTTTGTGATGATTCTATCGTCTAAATCTCATGTCTAAATCTCTCAAATCCAGCACATCTCCCCCACCTCCTTGGTGGCTGCTCTGGTCAAGCCATCTATTTGTTTCCTAGACTACGTCAGGGGCCCCTCATGCAACCTTGCTGCTTCCAGCCATGATTTTTCCTATTCCATCTCCAGCCCGCAGCCAGACCGAGCTCCCAGAAAGCTACTAATATTTCTGATATTAGTCCCTAGACGAAAATCCTGTCATGGTCCTTCCTGAGGTCTTCATTCCTTAAATTGTTTTTCAAGACCGAGCAAATTGTGTCCTGTGTCAATTTCTCCAGTTTTTTTTTCACTCTCAATCTCGTGTTCCATACTTCATTCATGTTTTCAGTCTTTATGTTGAGCTGGCATTCCTCTTGAGTCTCACCTTCTGCCGAAGCAATTTGTCTTTCGTCCTACATTTTCCATTCTTCTGAGTAACTTTTTAGGATCCTCAGTAATTTTTATGACCATGAATAGATCCTGACACCAAAAAGTTGAAGAGCTGCCATCCTAAGGCAACGACTTGGCAAGGAAAGCTGAGGGTGAACCCAGAGCCAATAAGTCCACACATACCACAGGGCTTCCAATCAGCTGAAGAACAGAATTGCCAAGAAGAGAAGAGCCGTATTAGGCCAAGAGAAGAAATCAAAAGCAATGAATCAAGAAAAGATTCCTTTGCTCTTTCAATCTTTCTAGCTTTCATTTTTGTTGTCACATATTTAACTTTTCAGAACTCCTTTTGTTCACTTAAGTGTCCTGTCTTCTCCCTCTTTTTAAAGTTTTCTTTTATATGTTTCATGCATTCCTTAGCTTTTTTATTATCTCTCAAAAAAAGTTGTGGTTATCGCCTTTCAAGTTTTCTTCTTCCTTCCAAATTTCTGATCTCATATTTTCTCCTTCTTAGAGCTCAGGGACGTATTTCCAGGTTTAAAAGCACACTGCTGTCCAGAACGATGTGAAAATAATCTCACACAAACATGCATCATTGCAAATCTTGAAAATGCTAAGAAAGTAAAAGATGCCAATTGCTTTAAAGAAAGGGAAGAAGCAGGTTTTATACAAAGAATTAAGCATCAAAATGGTATTGAACTTATTAACAGCAACATTGAAAGACAGAACATAATAGAACAACATCTGAAAGGAACATCAATATTCTGAGGGTGATGTTTTCAACATGCATTTTGTGCAGTGAGACTCTCATTTAGTGTGAATGTAATATAAAGACAACCCCAGTCATGCTGGTTCTTAGGAACTCAGTCCCATGCATTTTTTTTCCCAGAAAGTGCGGGGTGAATGTGCTCTGCTGAAGCAGGAAGATAACCAAGCAGGATGAAGTCAGGGGACCCAGGAATTGGGGAAATCAACATTAAAGAAAGGCAAAGGAAGACCCCATGATGGCAATAGAAGCCCTGGAGGGATGCTGAGCAACCAGGCTGTAGCTGACCACAGCCAAGTAGGACGGGGTGGGAGTGCCAACAGAGGATACTTTAAGATGTTGACATTGTTGGATTCCCTCACAAAGATTCCCTCCTTTAAGATGCTGGCATTGTTAGATTCCCTCACTGCTGCATGTATAATACGGGGTTGCAGAGGACAGGGGGAGAACGCAGACTCTGGAGTCAGATCACATGGGTTGGAATAAGCTTTTTCATGTATGAGCTATGAACCTGTTCTCTTTACGCCTCATGTGAAATATGAGGATAATAACATAACTATCTGTTAAGCTTTCAATGAATTTGGAAGTGCTTGGAATAGTGCCTGACACAGAGGAAGTGCCATGTTTATGTTACCTTGAAAATAGAGGAATTGATACTTTGATAGATCAATAGATGACGAATCTATAGAGGGCAGAAAGAACATTACATCACAGGGCTACATTTGGGTGATAAAATAAGCATATAGAAAACTGAGCAAAACTAAAATAGACGCTGCTCCAGGGAAAACAAAAGTTGAGTACCAAAGGAAAAATCAGAATTGTTGGTTTAGCTGTATAAACACTGAATATTGATTTAACAAAAATTAAGGCATAACTCTATCAGTGGAACAGAATACAAGAAGTGTGAGTATATTGGTGGCATGTGTGATAAGAGCTATATCTTATTCTTCCATATTGAGATGCCAATAAAAATGCTTAATATTGGGAAAAATAGAAAAACTAAAATATAAGCATGTTTTTTAAGCAACATAAAAGTAAAACCCCAAATAATCCATTAATAGGAGATATAATTTATCCCAATAAGTTTGTATAGATGTTTAACTCTTTAAAATATGTGAATACATATTTTGTTAAAAATTAATGGCCATAGAGAAAAGGAACAAGATGAATCAAGACAGGGAAGAAGAGAAGATTAGTTTCGAGAAAACATAACCAAAGAAAGGCACAAGAAGTTGAAAATAAGTTTGATAATGTCTGCAGAAATATTTTTAGATTTAGTGAATGAGTTTGTAACATGAAACAGACTGCTTTGAAAATGGAGCAAAGAAACTTTCTAGTAAGAAAAAAAGATTGCCAAAATAAAGTATTTAGTGACGGGCGTCAGTAATTGATGACCAGATTAGTAAATTGGAAAATAAAACAGAAGAAAAATCCCCAAATATGGATTAAAAAGTCAAAATGAAAATGTTACAGAAATTTTGAGGTAGTGCAGGACAGTTTTAGGAGACTTGGTGTTTGTTTGACAGTTGTTTGAAATAGAACAGAGAGAAGGGAGAGAAGGAACAAATCCAAGGAGAAGTAAAGTAAACATTTCCTGGAAGTCAATGTCAATCTTCAGTTGGAAGTGGCCATGAGATGCTGAGGAACAATAACGTAATATCTGGGAAAATCTTGATGGTATTTCTGATTCCTACTGATAAGGAGAAAATCAAACCACTTCTCCAGAGGAAAAGCCCCTGAAGAACTAGGGCGAGACTGCAGTGAGGGATCTCTGGAGATGCCAGCCTGGCAGTGCTTTGAACATTCTTACGGGAAGAGCTGCACTCATCCATAGCAGTGTTCCATGCTTGCAACCCAGAGCCTCTCACACTTGTAAACACTTCCCATATCTGGGAAAAAATAAGAATTACCCTGGGATGTACTCTAACAAACTAAAGAAAGTGAACCCAAGGAAGCAGATGTGTCATACAAGGAAGGCTGGTGACAGGACAGGCCATTCAGGGAGGCACAGAGTTCCAGTCATTGCTGGTGACTTTGCTGAAGCTTTTTTTTTCTTTTTTGATACAGAATCTCCCTCTGTTGCCCAGGCTGGAGTGCAGTGGCAGGGTCTTGGCTCACTACAACCTCTGCCTCCCAGGTTCAAGTGATTCTCCTGCCTCAACCTCTCAGTAGCTGGGATTACACGCATGCACCACCACGCCCGGCTAATTTTTGTGGTTTTAGTAGAGATGGGGTTTTGCAATGTTGACCAGGCTGGTCTCAAACTCCTGACCTCAAGTGATCTGCCCACCTCAGCCTCCCAAAGTATGGATTACAGGTGTGAGCCACTGTACCTGGCCTCACTGAAGCTTTTTATACAATGGTTGAGAATGGATTGTTACAAATGTAAAAGATACAGTATAAAAATATTGACACTAAAATTCTACATGATTTTGATAAGTTATCCTTGGTGTGGAGAAGACAAGTTATCATTGGTGTGGAGAAGAGCTAGACAGGAAACCTGCAAAAATGTCTACCCTGGTCTTTGAGGGTTGCCCAGCTATTGGTTAATTCTCAACATTGATTAGAAGGGTACACTTACTGACAGTTTGAGGTCAAATATTCAAAGAGAAATAGGATTTATGACCACAAAAGTCACTAAAGTAAAAACAGAAAAAGAAATCAATTCGGCAAAAAAAAAAATCAAAGGAAAACATAAACTTGTTTTCAGATGTTAAAAGAGGATTAATTTCCAGTTACAAAAAGAGAAGACTATTTTTAGTTTCAGCAGCAATACTTGAATCTATCATTTTCACTTGTCATTATGTAATGCTTGGTACTTTCTTATTGCCTTTCTGTTCTTCAATTAGTTTATCACATCATTGTGTCTGGATACAGTTTCTAAGAGTCTACTTGGTTATCTGCCAGGCCGAGTTCCAGAAAGACTGACCTGGAAATGGGAAGAGGACACTGGCTGTCATCTCCTTCTTTGTGTCTTCACCATGCGCTCCGTTTTCTCTTCCCTTAACAGGATTTCAACTGCAGAATACCCATATTATATAATTAAAATGCTTTTTACCCTATTGCACTGCTAAAATCCAATCAAAATGACAGAGAATAAAAGGAATCCGAATACAAGAAAAAACCCTCATCTTTAATGAAACAGAGAAGCAGCTAAAAGTGCAACCTTAAACACAAATTATGCAAAGGATGTAGTGTCAGGAGCAGAGAGTGCAAGGAAGCTGAGAGTTCAGCCCTGCTGGCTCAGACTCAAGGCACGGAGAGTTTCCTCTCGGGCGGCAACATCTAGAAAGGCCCATCCAGCAATCTTTTTGAGTTGATAGAGGTTTGAGGGCATGAGCAGGCCACGGAGGGTGGAGAACCATCCTGTGGAAACAGCAGGAGCCTTGATGCTGAAGGAAAACCCAAACTGACACCTTACGCCTGTATGTGACCTGGTCCACGGAGGGTGCAGAGGTGAGCGGATGAAGAGGAAAGAATTAAGGAATCGATTGTAATCTACCTACAGTCAGGCTAACTCCTAAACTCGAAGGAGATGAACTCAAAAAAGAACAGAAAGTAACAAACTTGTAAGAGTGAGTTTGAGAAAAAAATACCAGAATGAAAGCTCTAGATCGCCAGGGCCCTATCTCTCCCTGTTCCCCTCCACAGTTAATTATCTAAACTCCCTGCCCCCTGCAAAGAGGAATGCCATAATTAACAAGAAATGAACAGAGGCACTTCAGAGGGAAAGAGGCAAGGGACATGAGCAGCAGACACGGTGCATGAAAATTACCCTGTGGAAGAGGAAAGGATTCTCCAGAGTCTCAACAAATTACTATGTAATCTCTTAAAACTAAGGAAAGGGGAAAAAAAGACCCATATTTTCAAAGAAGAGTTTATACACCGGAGAGGAGATAAAAATGAGCTGGTCTGCTTAGCCTTGCTAGTAATTAGTGAAATGCAAATTAAAACACCAATGAGATATGCTTCAGAATCACATTTGGCAAGAATTAAAAATCTGAAAGTATTATGAGTTCTTGCTGAGAGCAAAGAAAACTTGTGGTACTCTCCTGATGAGATGGGAAAACAGCATAATCACTTCACGGGGGAGCACCTAGTCAAGTTGAAAATGCACAGACCTTAAAATCTAGCAATTCTGTTCCCAGTTCTACAGCCTAGAACAACTCTCACTGAGGGGTACTAAGACTGACCTTTGTGGGTGTCGGGGCGAGTGTTCATGACAGCACTGTAACGGGAAAATGAGAAATAACCTAATTGTTCATAATTAGAAAAAAAGGTAAATAAATTGTGACGTACTCTTAAAATGAAATTATATACAGCAGTAAAAGTAAAAAAAACGGAAGTATATGTTTCTATGTAAATATCACAAATGATGAATAAAAGTAAGTGGAATGCAGATTCTACACTTAAAAGATATATGATAAATAAAATTATTTATTCAGCATACGATGCTTACTCCAGGCTCTGAGGTTGTAACAGTGAATAAGACAGAAAAATATCTTTATGGAGCATCCATTCTAGGAGAGGAAGCCAGACAATGATAAAAATATGTAAGCATGTTATTTAGTGTATTTGAAGAAAGTAAGTGATATTGAGAAAATACAAGCTGGGGCGGAGGAGATGGAAGGCGGAGAGAATTGCAGTTTTGAATAGGAAGATGGGGCTAGGCATCCCTCACAAGTGACACTTGAGCAAAGCTTGAAGGAAGTGAGAGAGCTGACTGTGCAGCTATCTGGGGGAAGAGTGTTGCAGGAAAAAGGAAAAGTAAGTGCAAAACCCTCAAGTCAGGAGCCCACTGTGCTTTGTCAACAAATAGCAAGGTGCTCCGGGGCAGCTACCCAGAGCAAATGGTGGGGAGTCTCCTGGGAGAAGGAGGAGGACAGATTCTGGGGAAGGAGGGACACCCGGAGCAGACCTTGTGGGCCCTTACAGGGGCTCCGCCTTCTCTGAGGTGGGCGCATTGGAAGGCGTGCTGCTCTGCTGTGCAGAATGACTTATGTGCTCTTCTGAAGCTTTTGCTTGGAAACAATTTCAAACTTACAGAATAGACACAAGACAAAGACTGGTATAAAAAATACCTGTATGTCCTTCAACCAGTTTCACCTATTGTTGACCCCATTAGCTCCATCATTTGTGCACATCTGCCCTCTCTACGTACACACATGCACGTAGGTGTCTTTCTTAAAACAATTTTAAAAGGACATGTGTAGAATAGTGATTATAAAATGGGAACACAAACAGAAGCTGGAGCGCTAATTTTCACCAGTAATTGAGGAAATTCAAGTTAAAACGAAAATAAGATAGAATTTCACTATTAACAGATTTGGAAAAGAAATTAATTCTGACAGTAATGTTGTTGGTGATGCACAGTAAAGGAAATTCATATGTATGTGTCTGGGTTATGTATGCATGTTTATGTGCTCCTATATATGTGTGTAGGTATGTACATATGTGTATGTACATATATAATACATGTCTGTATGTCTTGTATATGTGTATATATATAAATATATACATATATATTGTATATATGACCTCACATGAAATTGGGCAATATATATTGTATATATGTATATGTACAAATACATATGCAATACAGATATACATATACAATATATACACATATACAATATATACAATAATATAATATATATACATATACACAATGTGTATATATAATTGTATATATTGTATATGTACATATATACATTTATATATGTGTATATATATTGTATACATGTGTGTATATACATATATATGCAATACATATACACACACACACACACAATTTTACCCCCCTGAATATTTGAGAGTATGTCATGATATTTACTCCTAAATCTTCAGTGTGTATTTCCTAAGAATAGAGATATTCTCTTACATAACCACAATACAATTATTGATTTCAGTAAATTTAACATTGACACAGCATCTTTTTTCTCTATCTTAATGTAAATCCTTTGCCTTTTAAAAATTGTCTTATTCTTTAGGTTCTGAGGTACATGTACAGAACATGCAGGTTTGCTAGATAAGTATACATGTACCATGGTGGTTTGCTGTATCCATCACCCCATCATCTACATCAGGTATTTCTCCTAATGCTATCCCTCCCTCAGCCCCCCACCCCCTGCTATCCCTCTTCTAGCCTACCACCCCCTGATAGGCCCTGTGATGTTCACTTCCCTGTGTCCATGTGTTCTCATTGTTCAACACCCACTTATCAGTGAGAACATGCAGTGTTTGGTTTTCTGTTCTTGTGTCAGTTTGCTGAGAATGATGGTTTTCAACTTTATCCATGTCCCTGCAACAATGAATAGGATGATGGAGCTAGGCATCCCTGACAAATGACACTTGAGCAAAGCTTAAAGGAACATGAACTCAAAGAACATGAACTCATCCTTTTTTATGGCTGCATAGTATTCCATGAGGTATATGTGCCACATTTTCTTTATCCAGTCTATCATTGATGGGCATCTGAGTTGGTTGCAAGTCTTTGCTATTGTGAACAGTGCCGCAATAAACATGCATATGTGTGTGTGTGTGTGCATGTGTCTTTATAACAGAATGATTTATAGTCCTTTGGGTTTATACCCAGTAATGGGATTGCTGGATCAAATGATCTTAGATCATTGAGGAATCACCACACTGTCTTCCACAATGGTTGAACTAATTTACACTCCCACCAACAGTGTACAAGCATTCCTATTTCTCCACATCCTCTCCAACAGCTGTTGTCTCCTGATTTTTTAATAATCACCATTCTAACTGGCATAAGATGATATCTCAATGTGGTTTTGATTCACATTTCTCTAATGACCATTGATGGTGAGCTTGTGTTCATATGTTTGTTGGCTGCATAAATGTCTTCTTTTGATATTTCTTTTAAGAAGTATTCTTTTCCTACTTTTTGATGGGGTTGTTTGCTTTTTTCTTGTAAGTTTGATTAAGTTCTTTGTAGATTCTGGATATTAGCTGTTTATCAGATGGATAAACTGCAAATTTTTTTCTGCAGTCTGTTAGTTGCTGGTTCACTGGATACTTTCTCTTGCTGTGCAGAAGCTCTTAAGTTTAATTACATCCCACTTGTCTATTTTGGCTTTTGTTGCCATTGCTTTTAGTGTTTTGGTCATGGAGTCCTTGCCCATGCCTGTGTCCTGAATGGTACTGCCTAGGTTTTCTTCCAGGATTTTTATGGTGTTAGGTCTTAAGTTTAAATCTTTAATCCATCTGGAGTTAATTTTTGTATAAGGTGTAAGGAGGGGATCAAATTTTAGCTTTCTGCATATGGCTAGCCAGTTTTCCTGACTCCACTTATTAAATAAATAATCCTTTTCCCATTGCTTGTTTTTGTCAGATTTGTCAAGGATCAGATGGTTTGTAGGTGTGTGGTGTTATTTCTGAGGTCTCTTCTCTGTCCTATTGGTCTATATCTCTGGTTTGGTACCAGTACCACACTGTTTTGATTACTGTAGCCTTGTAGTATAGTTCAAAGTCAGGTAGTGTGATGCCTCCAGACTTTTTTTTTTTAGCTTAGGATTGTCTTGGCTATGTGGGCTCTTTCTTTGTTCCATATGAAGTTTAAGGTGGGTTTTTCCAATTCTGTGAAGAAAATCAGTGGTAGCTTGATGGAGATAGCACTGAATCTATAAATAACTTTAGGTATATGGCCATTTTCATGATATTGATTCTTCCTAACCATGAGCATGGAATGTTTTTCCATTGACACAATATCTTAATCTATGTACATATTACAATTTGTCAGTTGACCCAATAATGTCTTTACAGCATTTTTCTGTCCAGGACAAGATTTGGTCTAGGGTCAGCTATTGCTTTTAATTGGTAGAGAGGGCAGAAGAAAAAGAAACCACAGAATACAAATTGGCGAAAATTATTACAAACACAAAAAAGAACACAATATATGTGAATACATTAAATTTCCTACTTAAAATACAGGGACTCTCAGATAGGACTTAAAACAATTAAGAAAGCTAAGGTCATAAAAACTATATCTAAAGAGAATAGACCTAGAAAAGAAAAAAAAATCCCAAGTATAGTCTAACAAAACTAAAATAAAAGTGCCAATATTAACAAGATACATGTAGAAAAGAATAAGAGCCTAAAATATAAAACAGTGGGATATTTTTTCTTAATAAAAAGCAATTCATCAATCAGGTGATAGTAATCAATGTTTGTGCCTCAAATGAGATTAGTGTTTATAAAACTAAATACTCTTATCTACACAAGTAATTATTAACTGATTCAGAATCAGAGTGGAGAGAAAAACTCTTAGAAACTGATGATTCAAATAGAAAAACAAACTTACAGAGAATTTGAGCAACTCTGTCCCTAGGCTGGGAGACGAAGTGAGATGCTGTCTCAAAAATAAATAAACAAAATAAAATAAAATAAATATAGAAAACAATGTTCATGGAAAGGAAGATTTATTATACTAAACCTGTCAATTAATTTGGAATTACCCTGTAAAATTAGCCTTACTCAAATCAAGATTTTGAAATAGTTTTGTGAAAATCTAAATTGGGCAAGTTTTTAACTTATTTGTCCTCAGTTTCTTTATCTTTAATATGAGGATAATACATCATCATAGGACTGCTGTGCGGGTTGAAGGAGATAATATGTACAAAGGGCACTGAACTATATTGATGTTGAATGCTATGGAAATGGGTATTGCTATTTTCTTTTCTATGTAATTGTATATGGTTTTAGTTAAAAGATGCATTACTTTTATAAGGTACAATAAATGAATAGAAAGGATCCATTTAAGGAGAGGAAAAGGAATGGTACTAAGTTTCACTGTGTATGCAGCATGTGCAGTGTACTATACAGCTCATGTATAATACATCATCTCCTGGGCTGAGGCGGAGGAGGGGCAATGAGGAAGAGCCCGGGCTTGCCTCACATCTTGTAGAATAGTCTTTAAAGAAAACAGTTTCTGCCTTTTTTTTTATTAAAAGAAAAGGAAAGGTACGTTGCAAATATGATTTTACAGTTCATAATACAATAGGGTGGGATCTGTTCTTATCATCTCCTTTATCTGTTTCCTTAAAAAGCTGATCCTTTTTGTTAGAAAGCCCCCACTGCAATTTAATAACATGTATTAGTGCCTATTTTAAAATTGCATTCAGCCTAAGCGTGGCATAGCTACAAAACAATCTTTCTATCACTTTTTACTACCTAACATATAACTTGTGTGAATCCTGTTGGCGTATATTTTGAGCTATTTTGTTAGTGGTATTCAGTGAATATGATTTTATGCCTTAGCTTTAAAACTCAGCACATTATAATCACATAATTTTCTCTTCCTAAATTATTTCTAAAACTGTAATTCTGCAGTGCTGCGACCCATGCGGCACAGGTCACGTGGGGTTACAGGAAGCTGCCAGGGTGGAACTCCCGCCCCCGCCCCCCCCCCCGCACCCCGGAGGTCCTCACGCCTGTGCCCTGGGAAGGAGAGCTTGGAAATCCCGCTGCAGTGACTGCAAGTCCGAGGGGACGCCACGGCGTGTTGATGGGTGTTTTTGTTCTTTTCTTCTTTTTCCCTCGATTAAGTAAGAAATCGGGTCCAGATCCGAGTTCAAGGCATTCGTGGCTTCGTGTGTAGGCACCGCCTGTCGGTCTTTGACGCGCACGACCCCGGGGAGAGGGACAGTGGGGCTCTGTCCGAGCTCGAAAGAGCAGGTCCCCGCGCCCCGCCTCGGACCCTCCTGGTGTGCGCTCAGTGCCAAGTCCGTCTGTGCTCTCTTATTCAGCCGGAACAAGGACTGTCTGCAGCTGCTAATGATGTCGTGTCAAAACTGAAGCGAGGACACCATAGTGATGGGAGGTGGCTGCCAGGGAACCCGCAGCGTGAAAACCCTGCATGAAAGGACAGGAAAGTGACACTAACAAGTTAGTGCCCAAATACCCATTAGGTGGAAAACAGAGTGTGCTACGGATCAATATAAAAAGAGAGAGAAAATGCAAATTAGTCATCCTTGGGTGACTAAACAAATTATATTAAACCAACAAATAACCACTCTTCCCGTTTACTTCCAGCCCGCTCCGTCGGGAGCTGGAAGGGCCTGGCGAGGCGGGCAAAATTTCTGCTGAGCGTGCACTGCAGTTCCGTCCCAGCTCTGAAGTGTGGACATGAAATTTTGCAGTCACACGTTTTCGTGTGACTCTGTGATACATTTGTAAAATACATTTAGTAAGTTTCCTTTAAATGAAGTGTGGGAAATTAATGAAAAAATCACATATAAAGTGCTGCAGATATGAATAAGCTCGTTCCCTTAGGAAAACAGACCGTAAGGAAGAGATGAAGACATTTTGATAGTGTTAACCGATGTTTATGACTGTGACCCTTGAAAAGTGTATCAATTGAAAGGCTTTATGAATTGTAAGAGAAAAGCTGATTTCTGTTTGTCTAGTTTTGAGTTATTTCATGATGTTATTCCTGGCAGGCACTCTATTTGGAATATGCATCAGATCATAAATATTTAATTATCTGAAAATTAAACTAGCTAGGAGTCTATCTTATTCTCAATAAATAATTTACTATTATTAATTTTAATATAGAAGTCATATTATTTTTTCCTCTTTATTTCTGATTGTAAAAGAATTGTGTCCTCAGTAGAAAGTTTGTGAAGCAACTGAAACTGTAAAAATGCAGAGACAAAATATTTATAACGTATCCACCCGGGAAGCCAATACTAACACATCTGTAATATTTTTCAGGAGTTTTCTTTACGTATTTTTTAGGATAACTAAATTCATATTATTTATATTTTTTAGTTTTGCTTTGGATACAATGTTATTGAAAACTATAGGAGACATGCTTAATAAATGAAATTTTAAAAGTTATGTAATACTGTTATTGATATATTATGACTTAATTACCTAGTACCATATTATAGGGAAGTTTAAATGTTTTCCTTATTAAAAGTAATCCTAAATTGAGTATATTTGACTTAAATATTTGTCTTTTTAGATTAATACCTTAGACTAAATTTCCCCAGCAGTGGAATTGCACCGTAAGTATGAAAAATAATATCATTCTTGTTAATATTGTCAAAATTCCTTTCAGATAAGTTCCTGTTTGACTGTCAGTAGCAGTATCTGAGATAATGAGCTCTATTTATCATCCGCTTCTTTCATATTTGTTACTTTAACACTGAAATCATCTCATTTGAAATGGGATTTATTTTAATAATTAGGAAGCTGATATCTTTGTAATGTGTACTAACCAATTACAATTCACTTTATGTTGTGGTTTATTGGTTCATGGCCTTTGTTTAAAAGATGACCTTGCTTTTGTGAAATAAATGGGTAAGTAATTTGGATAAACCCTTCCACTAAAAGCAGCTAGGAAATATGGCAAAATATCTGTTAGATGCCATGAAAGAGTCAACAACTCAGTGAAGCATTGGGCCAGGGTGCAGGGGAGAAGTGAGGCCAGGCAAATGGACATGAGATTTAGGAGTCTTTATCTCAGGAGTTGTTTGCTGGTATCAGAGGGAACAGCTGAGAGGCTGAGCTGCAATTTAGGCAGCCTCTTGGGGACAGAGGATCCACGACTCACCAAGAGGAAAGATGACTGGCGAATCTGTGCCTCAATTTTGATTGAGACCCTAAAGAGCTGCTCCTAGGTAGTGAACTATAAGTCCGTGGGCCTTACCAGAGACTGCAGCTCAGCTGGGAATCACCTCAGTTATTCACATGGGGTTAGGGTCATCTTCAGGTGCCAGTGTCTCCAAGCCCCTTGCAAAAACAAATTAAATCCTATATGGGGAAAGATGTCATGCTAGATCTGAACTTACTTCTACAAGCAATTTTCCAAACATTGTATCTACATCTGACAGATTCTTTTATGTCTCTTTAAACCCTTGCAGTCTCCACTTTTACTTTAGCATGTAGTACATGCAGTATGTAGTACATGCGGCTGTAGAAAGGGCTCCATTTGACATTTAGTAAATAATTTGTGGTATCATCGTACAATGGAATTTTCTTCAGCAATGAAAATAAACAGCTCTAGGTTCATGCAAAAACATGAATGGCTGGGTGTGGTGGCTCACATCTGTAATCCCAGCACTTTGGGGTGCTGAGGTGGGTGGATCACTTCAGCCCATGAATTTGAGAAAAGTCTGGGCAACATGGAGAAACCTCATCTCTATCAAAAATACACAAGTTAGCTGGGCATAGTGGTGCATGCCTGCAGGCCCAGTTACTCAGGAGGCTGAGATGGGAGGATTGCTTGAGCCCAGGAAGTCAAGGCTTCAGTGAGCCAAGATCACACCATTGGACTCCAGCTTGGGCAACAGGGCAAGACCCTGTCTCAATCAATCAGTCAGTCAATCAATATTACAATCTTAATATTGAACAAAAGAAGTCAGACATGAATAATACATATTAAATGATTCTATGTATTTAAAGTTCAAAAACAAGCAACTGTAAACTCTAGCAAAGTAAAGGAGAAAGATCATATGGCCATTTCAATAAATGCAGAAAAATCATGTGATAAAATTCAATGTTCCTCAGCAAACCTAAAGCAGTGGACATATTCATTAGTGAGATATTGAAAGCCTTTCCTTTTAAATTGAATGCCTACTACTGGAGGTCCCTTGCCAGTAAAATAAAGAAAGATAAAGAAATAAAATATATAAAGATGACAAGGGAAATAAAATTGCCATTATTTGCTGACAACATGATTCTGTATGTAGAAAATGTGGATGAGTTAGAGTTAATGTAGATGAATTAGAGTTAATGAGTGAGTTTAGAAAGATTGCTGGATAAAATTGAATATAGAACACACAATTTTAGGTTTATACATCATCAAGGGTTAATGAAATTAAAAGTAATATTGACAATGACTTCATAAAACATTAAATATCTAAGGATAAATCTACAATACATAAGGTTTCTACACTGGAAACTTGAAAACAGCATTGAGATGAGTTAAAGAAGACAAATATACAATGCTACATACCTTGTCCTTGAATTAGAAGATTATATATTATTAAGATGCCAATTTCCTGTGAAATGATTAAATTGATACAATCTCCACTTAGAAATAGCAGCAGTTGTGTGTATGCGTATGTGTAAACCAATAGGCTAATTCTAAAATTAATACAGACTTTTAGTCTCAAGACACACAGGAAGAAGAATTAAAAATCTGAAGGATTTATACACTGGATTATAAAGATTTATTATTAAACTGAAGTAATTAAAAGACTGTGCCATTGGTACAAGGATAAATAAACAGACCAAATGAACAGAACAGAGAGTAAAGAAATAAACCCACATGTATACAGTCACTTGATTGGGGAGTAGTGGCAAAAGGACAATAAATAAATGATGCTAGATTAGCTGCATGTCCATAAGAAAAAGGTTTAATCTTATCCTCAATTCACACTATCCACAAAAACAAAACCCAGGTAGGTGATAGATCTAAATGTGATAAACCAATAAAATCTATAAGGACATAACAGGAGAATATGTATATTTTTTAAGAGTAGGAAACATTTTCCTAAATATCAAAAGTGTTAACCATTAAAAAAAAAGGATTATGGAAAGACTACATTAAAACTAAGACACCTAATATAATAGGCAAACGCACTGAGTCACAGAAGATATTTGCCATGCATATAACTGATAAGGGACTTGTAACAAAAAATAACTTATTTTGAAATGGGGTCTCATTCTCTGCCCAGGCTGAAGTGTAGGGGGGCAACCAAAGCTCACTGCAACCTCCAACTCCTGGGCTCAAGTGATCCTTTCACCTCAGCCTCCTGTAGATAAGACTACGGGTGTGCACCACCATGCCTGGTTAATTTTTTAAATTGTATGTAGAGTTGGGATCTTGCTATGTCACCTAGGCTGGTCTTGAACTCCTAGGCTCAAGTGATTCTCCCACCTTGGCTTCCCAGCACACTGAGATTATATGTGTGAGCTACTGCACCTGGCCTCAAAAATTTTTAAATGTCTAAAATCTATTTAAAAAATGACAACCCAATAGAAAATGTGGGCAAGAGATTCTAACAGGAAATTCACCAGAGGATATGCAAATGATCAATACTTGTATGAAAAAGTAATCATACTCATTAGTCATCAGGGAAATGCAAATTAAAACCACAATGATATTGTTATACATCAAACAGAATGGCTAAAATTAAATAGGATGACAGTAACAAGCACCTATAAAAATGCGAGCTCTCATTGGTTGATTCATTGGAGAGAGTATCAACTGGTACAGTCACTTGGAATACTGCTTTTCATTATATATTTAAACTGAATTTATGCATGCCCTAAATCCCTGTATTCTACTTCTAAGTTTAAGCCCAACAGAAATGTATACAGATGTCAAAAGATGTGTACAGGAATGTTTCATAGCAACATTATCTTTAATAGACAAATTCTAAAAACAAATCATAATTCCATCAAGATTATAATGATGAAATAAGCTGTGATATAGTCATACAATGGAGTACTATTCAGTAATTAGGATGAACTAATTAATTATGGCTGCACACAATAAAATATTATAAATCTTGCAAACATGATATTGAGAGAAAGAAGCCAGACACAGAAATGCGTACCAATGATGCAATTGTATAACAAAGTTCAAATGAAGATAAACCTAATCTACGATGTTGGAAGTGAGGACAGTGGTTGCCTTTGGAAATGAGCATAGGGTACCAAGGGCAGGGAGATTAAGAGGGGAATAAGCGGTTTGGGCTTGTGCTAATTCTTGGTCTGGGTTCTGATTTCATGAAATGTGCCTTTGTGATAGTCCATCCTGCTGTGCTCTAAGATAATATACTTCCTGAGTGTGGACTATTTTTCAATCAAGATATTCCTAGGATGGAAAACAAAGAAGTCACTTACTGGTTTATGAAATTAAACATTCAAGGGTAGAAGCAGCTTCAAGCTCAGTCAGATCTTGTTACTAAGAAATCTTCCTTAAATGTGCAAGTGTAATGCTGACAGCAACGTTAAGATGCTGACCCAGGGTTTGGCCAGGTGCCTTAAATTTATTCAGTTGGTTTCCCATCTTGGCCATCTTTTATTACGTCTTTACTTACTATACTCCATGGGTAATCTCATCCTAGCCCGTGGTGTTAACTACAGCCTCTGGGTTTAAATCTGTACACCAAGTATAAATTGAACAATTATAATTCCCTCAGTCCCATCTAGTCAAACGTGATATTTTTGTTTCTATGGGAAACAATTTATTCTGTTTCACGTAGAATTGCATAACAGATACTGCTTGGTTGTTGCACGGTCTCGTGGATTATAATTTGGTTGCTATTGCTTAGCTATTTACTAATGGTTACCGATTAATGAACTATACCACCTTTCCCAGCATGGATTATAGCTATTCCTGCCATCCCTTAACAACCATTCTTCTAAGCCGACGAATGCCCAAGCCATCTTTCCAAGGATGTTTGTCCAGTGTTGTGTGGAAATAGTATCTTTCTGGAGCAGAGGGCAGACTTGTTTTCCATGCACTGAAATAAAGATGATGTTTCCTTTGGGGAAAAGGCAGGTAGATTTGCTTACAGGCCCTTTAGAAAAGATGGAGGTCTCCTGAGCTTGGGGTTCTTTGGCTGCAATTTATGCACCATATCACTTGCTTGCTTCTTCATACCCCTATGGAACTTGCAGGGTGAGGGGATTGAAACAAAGACAAAGCTCATGCTGCCTGCTGTTCTGCGAGCAAAAAAAGTTGTCTGTGACCCTGGAGTCTTGTCTCTCCCGCCAGCATCCATGAAAATGTGGCAGGCTAACCTGTTTGTCTGCAAGCAGAGTAAAATTTCAGACCTTTTGTCATTCTTGAAAGAGATATACTTGGCTTCATCTAGTGTTGCTACTATGTTTGCAATGCAACCCCAAACCTAGATTCTGAGTTTAACAGCATCCCAGATAAGTACCAAAAGATAATAGGCCTAAATTGCACAAGTTGGACAGCGACCAAACGGCCCTCTTCGTTCCCCCTCTGCCTAGGGTGTGGGCTTCACACTACTACCTCCCAAGTAGTCAAGGAGCCTCAGCCTCGATTTGGGGCAAAGAGTCTTGGCCTGTGTTTTCCTGCAGAATAGTCCCTGGAGAGGAGGTTGTGCCAGTTCCCAAACACTGACCCGTGTAACTCAAAATGAAATACTCAATGGCTGAGAAGTGAGTTGTGTTCATGGTGCTCCCAAAATGGCTAGAATAATAACTCACCACGAGTTCTCTTCCATGCACTTCAAGAAATGTTCTTGATCAGCTTCCAACCCTGAAGAACGAGGTGTCTCCATTTCCTCTTCCCTGTAATCCTCACAGTCTCTGACCCTATTTTTTAAACAGTCTTTCTCCTTAGGCTTTCATCTAGTCTCTCACACTGGGAAGTGTTCCTGTCCAACCGCGCATCTGCTCACTGCCCTTCGTTTCTGTTCTCACACAACAGACTTACTTCTTGGTTATGTGGCCTTGAGTAGCAGAGTCCAGAGATATTGGGGTACATTTGAAAGAATTTAGAGTAATTGTGTGGAGAGGGGGAATGCATGTTAATTTTCAGACTTATTGTCCAGTCATACTTGTATTCCCAATCCCTTGTGTTCTTCTGACGTTTGGAACCATCTATTCAGCTGTATGATAGACATCTTCACATGGGCACCCTCAGGAATCAAAAGCGCAAATGCTGGAGAAGCAGCTCCCCACGTTCACGCTCAACACACTCCTCCTCCCTTTGTGGACTGTACCCCAGTGATTGACATTCAGGCCTATTCAAAATAGACTGTGTGTCAGCTCTCACTGAAAGAGGGTGATTAGAAATGCTAATGTCAAGTTCCCTTTGAATCTTCTGAGTGCAAAAGGGAACTAAACAACACCGTAGTACTTGGCTTTCAGAACTTTGTCTTAATGAATGAAAATGAAAGACACACACAGTGAATATTTTTCCACTTCGAAGCATTATGTGTATTTTATTTATCTCAAGTTGCAACTAACAATTTTAATGGTTCTTATTGTAGCTCTCCTCAGTGACTATAGTATAAGATGATTCCCATTTTTAGAGGGAAAAAAGATTTGCAGTAAGAAACATTGTATTCACTTGCCTCTTACTTCTGCTTGTGACTCACCCAGTAACATTAAAAGTAATGTATATTTGCAGATTTCAGGCAAGGAATAGGCTCTGTTAGGAATTCCATCCCAAAAATGTATGAAGAAATATTTGTACTCTTTGAGTTCTTTCTGTGGATTCTTATTTTGAATGTAATTAATATAGTGCAAGCCAAGAGGGCTGTTTGGACGTTGGTGTTACTCACAGTGGCTACTGGGCATCGTCATTGGTTCTGATAAGATAATTATTTCAATAAAAATTGCTTTAAAAAATAAAAATGCAAATTTTGCTAACAAAATGTTGTGAATTTTAAAATATCATATTAAAGGTGTGCCGGCGTGGTATCACTCATAGGCAGGTGTTCAACAATTAGAAGACGTGGACACAGGGAGGGGAGCATCACACACTGCGGTCAGTAGGGAGGGACTAGGGAAGGGACAGCGGGGGTGGGGAGGGATAACATGGGGAGAAATACCAGATATAGGTGATGGGGGGATGGAGGTAGCAAACCACCTTGCCATGTATGTACCTATGCAATAATCCTGCATAATCTGCACATGTACCCCAGAATCTAAAGTACAATTTAAAAAAATGCAATTCCATCCACTGGAAAAGAAAACAAAAGGTGTGCTGGCCTCTATGGAAGGGTAACAAAACAGCAAAGTTTAGGGATACATTAGTCAATAACTCCTTTGACCTTGCTCTTCAGGAGCAAACTCATGTCACAGGGAAAAAAAAGAGCAAAAGGAATTGAATAAAAGCCAAGTGAATTAGTCAAAGTTTGGTGTTTTTCTTCTTTCCTATTGCTAGAAAAATCACCCTTAAAATTTTGCTAAAATGTCATTAAATTACAGTTAATACCCCTTCTTACATCGAGATTTTTTTTGCTGCACAGACTTTCAAGCTTGAGAAGTTTACAACAGTGTTGGAATAAAAACACAAAAGATATGCCTCTGATGTCTTTCTCAACACCAGAGCACCGTCTATTACATGGCTCTCCTGTCTTGTGTCTTATTACCCAGTATTAAATGCCTTCATTTTTCTCTCTGTAATCACTGAAGTGTTCTTTCTAAATGCAGAATTTATTGTATCACTTCTCTACTTATAAACTGCAGTGACACTTGATTAATCATAAGCAAAAGAGCAATTTCTCAGTATGTCATTCAAAGTCATTCACAAGCTAGGCCTAACCTACTTCTAGCATCTTCTCCTAACCCCACCTCCTCCCACACCCTGGCTTCACCCAGAGTTACAGTTAGTGCCCAACCTTCCCTGAGCCTCCACACTGCTCTTGTCAGTTCCATGCCCTGTGGCTGTGCACGCTGGGCCTGAGCTCTGGCCTCTCTTCCTCAGTTACAGGCTATCTATTGCTGAAAAGCCTCTAAGACTCAGCTCAAATGCTATCTCTCAGCCAGTCAGTCCTTCTCACCCCTAAGGAGGAGTAAATTTCACCATCTCTTAGGCTCCCTTGAAACTGCATTTCCACTAGCAGGGTACACACATCATATAACATTGTTGAAATTTGTGAGTTGTCTGTACTATGATTTGTCTGGCTCCTGGTATCTTCTGGGAGGAATTTTTGTTTCTTACTCACAAGGCATAAATTTGTTTTTATATAAAAATTGTGATCAAGTATCTTAATAGCACTTATTGAATTACTAGACAGTTATTCGATCATTCTTCCCTCACTTATTAGATCTATAATTTGGGCACATTTCTTTATTTTTCTTTCTATTTTTTTTTTTTTTTGAGATGGAATGTCTCACTGTCACCTGGGCTGGAGTGCAATGGTGGATTTCAGCTCTGCAACCTCTGCCTCCCGGGTTCAAGCAATTCTCCTGCCTCAGCCTCGTGAGTAGCTGGGATTATAGGTGCACACTACCACACCTGGCTATTTTCTTGTATTTTTAGTAGAGAAGGGATTTCACTATGTTCCCCAGACTGGTGTCAAACTCCTGACCTCATGATCCACCCGCCTTACCCTCCCAAAGTGCTGGGATTATAGGCAGAGTGTGCCAGACTAAATTTCTTGATTTTTCTGAGTATCATGCATATTCATGTCAATAAATAGAAATGCCAAGATGAATGAGCAAATGGGAGAATTTAGTGGGCCTGGGACTTGAGCAGAAATGACACTTTATGACTTCCAAGGCTAGGTCATAAAAAGTTAGAGTTTCCTCTTTTCCCTGTCTCTGAGAATACATGCCTTTGAAGCCCTTAGATAACATCAGCTAAAAGATCAGTTACCCTGAAGCATGCTAGAGAGAACACATGGGGAGGCCACATAAAGATAGCGATATCCAAGAAGCCCCAGCTACTACAACTTTCAGCTGTTTGAATTTTCTAAGTAAACAACACCAAAAATATGAATGAGTGAGCCTCAGCTTATTCCAGTTCTTTTTTTTTGCATTAAAAATTTTTTTTAATTATTATTTTATTTATTTATTTATTTGTCTTTTATTGCATTTTAGGTTTTGGGGTACATGTGCAGAATGTGCAAGATAGTTGTATAGGTACACACGTGGCAGTGTGTTTTGCTGCCTTCTTCCCCTTCTCCCACATTTGGCATTTCTCCCCAGGCTATCCCTCCCCTGCTCCCCCCGCCGCTGTCCCTCCCTTATTCTCTCCAGTTGACCCCAGTGTGTAGTACTCCCTTCCCTGTGTCCATGTGTTCTCATTTTTCATCACCCGCCTATGAGCGAGAATATGCGGTATTTCATTTTCTGTTCTTATGTCAATTTGCTGAG
>CM052658.1:96902034-96928776 GCA_028533165.1 Leontopithecus rosalia
TGATGAGCATTTTTTCATGTTTGTTGGCCTTATGTATGTCTTCTTTTGTAAAGTGTCTGTTCATATCCTTTGCCCATTTTTGAATGGGCTTGTTTGTTTTTTTCTTGTAAATCTGTTTGAGTTCTTTGTAAATTCTGGATATCAGCCCTTTGTCAGATGGGTAGATTGCAAAAATTTTTTCCCATTCTGTTGGTTGCTGATTCACTCTAATGACTGTTTATTTTGCCTTGCAAAAGCTGTGGAGTTTGATTAGGTCCCATTTGTCTATTTTGGCCTTTGTTGCCAATGCTTTTGGTGTTTTGGTCATTGCCTACTCCTATGTCCTGCCTACTCCTATGTCCTGAATGGTTTTGCCTAGATTTTCTTCTAGGGTTTTCATGGTGTTAGGTCTTATGTTTAAGTTTTTAATCCATCTGGAGTTAATTTTAGTGTAAGGTGTCAGGAAGGGGTCCAGTTCTGCTTTCTGCACATGGCTAGCCAGTTTTCCCAACACCATGTATTAAACAGGGAATCCTTCCCCCATTGCTTGTTTTTGTCAGGTTTATCAAAGATTGTATGGTTGCAGATATGTTGTGTTGCCTCTGATCTTCTATTCTGTTCCATTGGTCTATATCTCTGTTTTCGTACCAGTACCACGCTGTTTTAATTACTGTAGCCTTGTAGTATAGTTTGAAGTCCGGTAGTGTGATGCCTCCTGCTGTGTTCTTTCTACTTAGAATTGACTTAGCTTTGCGGGCTCCCTTTTGGTTCCATATGAAGTTCATGGTGTTTTTTTTCCAGTTCTTTGAAGAACATCATTGGTAGCTTGATGGGGATAGCGTTGAATCTGTAAATTACTTTGGCAGTATGGCCATTTTCACGATATTGATTCTTCCTAACCATGAACATGGAATATTTCTCCATCTGTTTGTGTCCTCTCTTATTTCGCTGAGCAGTGGTTTGTAGTTCAAGTAAAGGACTTGAAGAGGTCCTTTACGTTCCTTGTTAGTTGTATTCCTAGGTATTTTATTCTCTTTGTAGCAATCGTGAATGGCAGTTTGTTCTTGATTTGGGTCTCTTTCAGTCTGTTATTGGTGTATAGGAATGCTTGTGATTTTTGCACATTGATTTTGTATCCTGAGACTTTGCTCAAGTTACTTATCAGTTTCAGGAGTTTTTGGGCTGAGATGATGGGGTCTTCTAGATATACTATCATGGCATCTGCAAATAGAGACAATTTGGCTTCCTTCTTTCCTATTTGAATACCCTTTATTTCTTTTTTCTTGCCTGATTGCAGCAGACTTAAACATACCTGCCCAGCAACTCTGCATGGAACAATGGAGTTCCCAGCACAACACTTGGTCCTATAAGGGACAGACTGTCTCCTCGAGCAATTCCCTGACCCCCATGTACCCAAACAGACACGTAATAAAGGGGAGTTCAGGCCAACAGCTGGCGGGTACCCTTCTGGGATGAGGATAGCAGAGAAAGGAACCTGCAGGAACCCTGGCTGTTCTGCAGCCCCTGTGGGTGATCCTAGGTGAGCAGGGTCTGGAGTGGACCTCCAGCTGTCCTGAGCAGAGGAGCCTGTTAGAAGGAAAACTAGAAGCAGAAAGAAATAGCTTCAACATCAACAAAAAGGACATCCACTCAGAGACCCCATCTGAAAGTCACCAACAACAAAGATCACAGGTAGATAAAACCACTAAGATGAAAAGAAACCAGTGCACAAAGGAGGAAAACACCAAAAACCAGAACGCCTCTGCTCCTACAAAGGATCACAACTCCTCACCAGCTAGGGATCAAAGACGGATGGAGAATGAATCAGACAAACTGACAGAAACAGGCTTCAGAAGTTGGGTAATAACAAACTTCTCAGAGCTAAAAGAACATGTGCTAACCCAATGCAAAGAAACTAAGAACCTAGAAAAAAGGTTAGACGAGATGCTAACTAGAATAAACAGCTTAGAGAATAATATAAATGACTTGATAGAGCTGAAAAACGCAGCACAAGAATTTCATGAAGCATACACAAGTTTCAATAGCCAAATCTACCAAGCAGAAGAAAGGATAGCAGAGACTGAAGATCAACTCAATGAAATAAAACGAGAAGGCAAGATTAGAGAAAAAAGATTGAAAACAAATGAACAAAGCCTCCAAGAAATATGGGATTATGTGAAAAGACCTAATCTACGTTTGATAGGTGTACCTGAATGTGATGGAGAGAATGAATTCAAGTTGGAAAACACTTCAGGATATTATCCATGAGAACTTCCCCAATGCAGCAAGGCAAGCCAACATTCAAGTCCAGGAAATACAGAGAAAACCACAAAGACATTCCTCAAGAAGAGCAACTGCAAGGCGCATAATCATCAGATTCACCATGGTTGAAATAAAGGAAAAAATGCTAAGGGCAGCAAGAGAGAAAGGTCAGGTTACCCACAAAGGGAAGACCATCAGACTTACAGCGAATCTCTTGGCAGAAACTCTACAAGTCAGAAGAGAGTGGGGGCCAATATTCAAAATCCTTAAAGAAAAGAAATTTCAACCTAGAATTTCCTATCCAGCCAAACAAAGCTTCATAAGAGGAGAAAGAAAATCCTTTATGGACAAGCAATTGCTGAGAGATTTCATACCACCAGGCCTGCCTTACCAGAGCTCCTGAAAGAGGCACTAAACAAAGAAAGGAACAACCAGTACCAGCCACTCCATAAATGTACCAAATGGTAAAGACCATCAACACAATGAAGAAAATGTGTCAACAAATGGTCAAAACAACCAGCTAGCATCAAAATGGCAGAATTATATTCACACATAACAATATTAACCTTAAATGTAAGTGGATTAAATGACCCAATCAAAAGACACAGACTGGCAAATTGGATACAAAAATCAAGCCTCATTGGTGTGCTGTATTCAGGAAACCCATCTCACATGCAAGGACACACATAGGCTAAAAATAAAGGGATGGAGGAAGACTTATCAAGCAAATGGAAAGTAAAAAAAAAGCAGGAGTTTCAATCCCAGTCTCTGATAAAATGGACTTTAAACCAACAAACATCAAAAAAGACAAAGAAGGGCATTACATAATGGTAAAAGGATCAATGCATCAAGAAGTGCTAACAATCCTAAATATATACCCACCCAATAAAGGAGTATCCAGGTTCAAAAAGCAAGTTCTTAACCACCTACAAAGAGACTTAGACTCCCACAAAATAATAGTGGGAGACTTTAACACTCCACTGTCAATACTAGACAGATCAATGAGATAGAAAATTAACAAGGATATGTAGGACTTGAACTCAGATGTGGACCAAGTAGACCTAATAGACATCTACAGAAATCTCCACCTCAGATCCATAGAATATATATTCTTCTCAGCACCGCATGGCACCTATTCTAAAATAGACCACATAATTGGAAGTAAATTGCTCCTCAGCAAATATAAAAGAACAGAAATCATAACAAACAGTCTCTCAGACCACAGTGCAATCAAATTGGAACTAAAAATAAACTAACTCAGAACCACACAACTTCATGGAAACTGAACAACTGGCACCTGAATGTCAACTGAATAAACAACGAAATGAAGGCAGAAACAAAGATGTTCTTTGAAACCAGTGAGAATGAAGACATAAAATACCAGAATCTCGGGGACACATTTAAAGCAGAGTCTAGAGGGAAATTTATAGCAATAAATGCCCACCAGAGAAGTGAGGAAAGATCTAAAATAGATACCCTATCATCAAAATTGAAACAGATAGAAGCAAGATCAAAAACACTCAAAAGCTAGCAGAAGACAAGAAATAACTAAGATCAGAACAGAACTGAAGGAGATAGAGACACAACAAATCCTTCAAAAAATCAATCAATCCAGGAGCTGGCTTTTTGAAAAGATCAACAAAACTGCTAACCAGATTCATAAAAAAGAAAAGGGAGAAGAACAAACAGATCTAATAAAAAATCATAAAGGAAATATCACCACTGACTCCACAGAAATACAAATTACAATCAGAAACTACTACAAACAACTCTATGCACATAAACCAGTAAACCTGAAAGAAATGGATAAATTCCTCGACACTCGCACCCTCTTAAGCCTAAACCAGGAAGAAGTTGAAACCTTGAACAGACCAGTAACAAAGGCTGAAGTTGAGGTAGCAATTAATAGCCTACCAACCAAAAAAAGTCCAGGTCTAGACAGGTTCACAGTTGAATTCTACGAGACGTACCAAGAGGAGCTGGTACCACTCCTTCTGAAACTATTCCAAACAATCCAAAAAGAGGAAATCTTTCCCAAGTCATTTTATGAGACTAACATCATCCTGATACCAAAATCTGGCAGAGACTTAACAAAAAGAAAACATCAGGCCAATATCCATGATGAACATAGATGCAAAAATCTTCCATAAAATGCTGGCAAACTGATTGCAACAGCACATCAAAAAGCTTATCCATCACGATCAAGTAGGCTTCATCCTGGGGATGCATGGCTGGTTCAAAATATGCAAGTCTATAAACATAATTCACCACATAAACAGAACCAAAGACAAAAAACACATGATTATCTCAATAGATGCAGAGAAGGCCTTTGACAAAATTCAACAGCCTTTTATGCTAAAAACTCTCAATAAACTAGGTATGGAAGGAAAATATCTCAAAATAATAAAAGCTATTTACAACAAACCTACAGCCAATATACTGAATGATCAAAAACTGGAAGCATTTTCTTTCAAATCTGGCACTAGACAAGGATGCCCTCTGTCACCACTCCTATTTAATATAGTATTGGAAGTTCTAGCCAGAGCAATTAGGCAAGAAAAAAAGAGGATATTCAAATAGGAAAAGAGGAAGTTAAATTGTCTCTACCTGCAGACAACATGATTGAATAGTTAGAAGATCCTATCATCTCAGCCCAAAATCTCCTTAAACTGATAAGCAACTTCAGCAAAGTCCCAGGATATAAAATCAATGTGCAGAAATCACAAGCATTTCTATACATCAATAATAAACAGAGAGCCAAATCATGAGCAAACTCCCATTCACAATTGCTACAAAGAGAACAAAATACCTAGGAATAAAACTAGCAAAGGATGTAAAGGACCTCTTCAAGGAGAACTGCAAACCACTGATCAAGGAAATAAGAGAGGACACAAACAGATGGAGAAACATTCCATGCTGATGGTTAGGAAGAATCAATATTGTGAAAATGGCCATACTGCCCAAAGTGATGTACAGATTCAACACTATCCACATCAAGCTACCAATGACCTTCTTCACAGAACTGGAAAAAACCACCTTAAACTTCATATGGAACCAAAAGAGAGCCATCATAGACAAGACAATCCTAAGCAAAAAGAACAAACCTGGAGGCATCACGCTACCTGACTTCAAGCTATACTACAAGGCTACAGTAATTGAAACAGCATGGTACTGGTACCAAAACAGAGATACAATGGATACAATGATACCAATGGAACAGAACAGAGGCCTCAGAGGAAATGCCACACATCTACAACCATCTGATACTTGACAAACTTGACAAAAACAAGCAATGGGGAACGGATTTCCTGTTTAATAAATGGTGTTGGGAAAACTGGCTAGCCATGTGCAGAAAGTAGAACTGGACCCCTTCCTGATACCTTAGACTAAAATTAACTCCAGGTGGATTAAAGACTTAAATATAAGACCTAACATCATAAAAACCCTAGAAGAAAACCTAGGCAAAACCATTCAGGACATAGGCATAGGCAAGGACTTCATGACTAAAACAACGAAAGCATTGGCAACAAAAGCCAAAATAGACAAATGGGACCTAATTAAATTCCAGAGCTTCTGTACAGCAAAAGAAACAACCACTAGAGTGAACTGGCAACCAACAGAATGGGAAAAATTTTTAATCTATCCATCTGACAAAGGGCTAATATCCAGAATCTACAAAGAACTAAAACAGATTTATAAGAAAAAGGCAAACAAACCCATCCAAAAGTGGGAGAGGGATATGAACAGATGCTTTTCAAAACAAGATATATATGAGGCTAACAAACATATGAAAAAACGCTCATCATCACTGATTGTTAGAGAAACGCAAATCAAAACCACATTGAGATACCACTTCATGCCAGTTAGAATGGTGATCATTAAAAAATCTGGAGACAACAGATGCTGGAGAGGATGCGGAGAAATAAGAACACTTTTACACTGTTGGTGGGAGTGTAAACTAGTTCAACCATTGTGGAAGACAGTGTGGTAATTCCTCAAGGACCTAGAAATAGAAATTTCATTTGACCCAGCAATCCTATTACTGGGTATATATCCAAAGGATTATATTATATTAGAAAGACACATGCACACCTATGTTCATGACAGCACTGTTTGCAATAGCAAAAGCCTGGAACCAACTCAGATGCCCACTGATGATAGACTGGACAAGGAAAATGTGGTACATATATACCATGGAATACCATGCAGCCATAAAAAATGATGAGTTTGTGTCCTTTGTAGGAACATGGATGAATCTGGAAACCATAATTCTCAGCAAACTGGCAAAAGAACAGAAAATCAAACACCACATGTTCTCACTCACAGGCAGATGTTGAACAATGAGAACACATGGACACAGGGAGGGGAGTATCAAACACTGTAGTCTGTTGCCGGGGGCAAGGGAGGGATGAGGAGGGAGATCAGGAAGGGATAACATGGGGAGAAATGCCAGATGTAGGTGACGGGGTGTTGGAGGCAGCAACCCACATTGCCATGTGTGTACCTATGCAACAATCCTCCATGATCTGCACATGTACCCCAGAACCTAAAGAACAATTAAAAAGAAGAAGAAAAAGAAAAGCCCAGGATCAAATGGCTTCAGTGGTCAAGTTTACCAAACATTTAAAGAATCAGTGTAAATTCTTCATAAATCTTTCTGAAAAATAGAATAGTAGGGAACATTTACAAACTTCATTTATATCAGTATTGCTTTTATACTAAAATAGACAAAGACATAAGAGAAAAAAATTACAGACCTATAGCTCTGCTGAATATAAATGTACAAAAATTCCTGAGAAAATGCTAGCCATCTGAAACCAACTGATCTATTTTTAAAGTTATGCACCAGAGCATGTTTACATTTCGCCCTGGAATGCAAAGTTGTTTAGCATTCAAGAACCAATTAATGCAATATAGCATATTAATAGGATAAAAGACAAAAATCAGATGATCTTCTCAATAGGTTTAAAAAATTAATTTGGGAAAATTCAATACCCTCTCATGATAAAAAGCACTTAACGCATTAGAAATAGAAGAGGGACTTCCTACACCTGATAAAGGGCATTTATGAAAAACTCACAGCTAATGCCATACTTAATTGTGAAGCATTGAATGCTCGCCTTCTAAGATCAGAAATAAGACAAAGTTGGTTGTCTGCTCTCACCACTTGTTTTCAACATTTTACTGGAGGTTGTAACCAGCACCATTAGGCATCCAGATTGGAAAGGAAGAAAATGAAATTATCTCTATTTGGAGATTGTACAGGTCATAGGTCTGTAAAATATCCTCCGAAATTCATGTAAAAACAATTAACACCAACAAAGGAATATGGTCAGGTAACAGATTGCAGGATCCATATGCAAACATCAATTGAATTTATAATTTTTTGAAAATAAAGTGAAGACAGCAATTTTATTTATTAATATAATAGCATAAATAATCCAATAATTAGGAATAAATTTAACAAAAAGCAAGACTTCTACATTCAATAATACAAAACATCATTGAAAGAAATGAAAGTTGATCTAAATAAGTGGTAATCCATGTCATACTTATAGATTGGAAGATTTAATATGGTTAAAATGGCAATATTCCCCAATGTTCTCCAATTTGATCTACAGATTCACCACAATCCCTATTAAAATCAAAGCTACTTTTTGGCATACGTTGACAAGCTGATCCTTAAATTCGTATGGAAACCTGATGAGCTCACAATAGCTAAAATTATCATAAAAAAGAAGTTGGGGTTGGAGAATTCAAACTTGTCAATTTTAATATTCAATAGAAAGCTATACTTAATGGCAGGATGCTGTGGCTCACACCTGTAATCTCAGCACCTTGGGAGGCAAAGAGGGGCGGATCATGAGTTCAGGAGATGGAGACCATGCTGGCCAAAATGGTGAAACCCTGTCTCTACTAAAAATGTAAAAATTAGTTGTGCATGGTGGCACCTGCCTGTAGTCCCAGCTACTCAGAAAGCTGAGGCAGGAGAATCGCTTAAACCCAGGAGGTGGAGGTTGCAGTGAGCTGAGATGGTGCCACTACACTTCAGCCTGGAGACAGAACAAGACTCCATCTTAAAAAAAAAAAAAAAAGAAAGAAAGAAAAAGAAAGAAAGCTATAGTAATGAGGACAGTATGGTGTTAGCATAAGGATAAAAATAATATCAGTGGAATACAGTTTATAGTTCAGAAAAAACTCTTTCATTTATGGTCAATTAATTTTCAACAAGGTTGCCAAGACAAATGGGGGAAAGAATAATCTTTTTAACAAATGTTACTGTAACAACCAGAGATCTACATGTAAAAGAATAAAGTTTTCCCTCTTCCTCACACCATGTAAAAGTATTAACTCAGAATGGATCATAGATTTAAAAATGCAAAAACCAAAAGTATAAAACTCTTAGAAGACTATATAGAGGTAAATCTTTGCAATTTTGGCTTAGGTAAAGCCTTCTTAAACATGACAAGGAAAATACAAGTAAGAAAAAATAGATACATTGAACTTTACCTCAATACAATTGAAAACTTTTCTGCTTCAAGAGATGTAATGAAGAAAGTGAAAACACAATCTGAAGAATGAGATAACATATTTGCAAGCCATGTATTGAATAACAGACCTATATCGGTAATATATAAAGAACTGTTCTATTCAATAATAGAAAGAAAATCCAATTAAAAATGGAGACAGAGTTCAAATAGACATTTCTTTAAAGAAGACGTACAAATGTCCACTGAGCACATGAAAAGATTTGAATATAATTAGCCATAAGGAAATGCAAATGAAAACTACAGTGAGATACCATTTCACAATCACTGGCATGGCTATGATTTTAAAAAGATAATATTTGTTGGTGAAGATGTGGTGAAATTGAAGCCTTCATAGATTGTTTATGGTAGTGTTAAATGGTGCAGTTCCTTGGGAAAACAGTCTAGTAGTTTCTCAAAAGGTTAAATATACAGTATATGACCCAGCAATTCCACTTTTAGGCATACACCTAAGAGAAATGAAAACACATGTTCCTATAAAACCTTGTACAGAAATATTTATGCATTTCCAGTATTAATTGGCTATTTTTATATTCCATTTTAATCTGTACTATTGGCTTATTATTTGCACATCTTCTAAAATTTTTTAGTGGTTGCTTTAGGCTTTGAATGCATATTTTAACTTACCATAGTCTGCTTCAAGATTACATAAAACAACTTCATATATAGTGTTAAACTCTTACAAATATTCCATTTCTTCTCTTCCATTCACTGTGCTATACCTGTCAAACTTTTAAATTCTACATATGTAATAAAACCATGTTTTATTATTATTTTTGTTTTCAGTAATCAATCATCTCTTAAAGTGATTTGAAATAAGAAAAATATACTTTGAGTTTTACCTTTGTTTTGCCATTTACAGCACTTTTTATTTTAGTTTTAGTCTAGTTTCATGTTTTGATTTGCATTACATTTACTTGGTCTTAAGAGCTTCTTTTAACATTTCCTCGCGGCATGGTGGTTTCCTGAACATTTAAAAAAATTTAATATTCCTTATTGCAATATATTTTTACTGCATTTAGAACAATGAGAACACATGGACATAGAGAGGGGAGTACTACACACTGGGGTCTGTTGGGGGGAATAGGGGAGGGACAATGTCGGGGGGAGTTGGGAAGAGATAGCATGAGGAGAAATGCCAGATATAGGTGAAGGGGAGGAAGGCAGCAAATCACACTGCCACGTGTGTACCTATGCAACTATCTTGCATATTCTTCACATGTACCACAAAACCTAAAATACAATAAAAAAATTACAAAAAAAGGAATTCTGGATTGATGGATTTTTTTAAACTTCATTATTTTAAAGGTGTCAGTCTGCTGTTTTCTGGATTATATATTTTTAAGAAATTTGTCATCATTCTAATCTTTATTCTTTATGTAGTATGTCTTTTCTTTGGGTGCTTTTGGTATTCACTCTATCTTTGGTTTTCAGCAATTTGACTGATATATTTGAGTGTGTATGTGTGTATTTGTGTGTATGTGTGTTTGTGTGTGTGTGAATGCTAATTGGTGTTCCCTGAGTCTATTAAATTTATAGATTTTATTCATTTGGAAAATTATTGGCCATTGTTTTCTAAAGTATTCTGCCATTTTTTGTTTTTTGAATTATATTACTCCAAATGGTCAGGGAATTGGATGCCATCTTTTCTTTCTTCTCCTTTGGGGATGCCAATTACATACATGTATGTTAGCTTGATATTGTCACACAAAATGTTAGATTTTTTCCTGTTTTTCATTCACTTTTCCTTTTGTATTTTAGTTTGGATAATTTTTATTGACTTAGTTTGTTCAATGATTCTTTCCTTAACTGTGGCCAGTCTGCTAAGCCATGAAAGGGTTTCTTTATGTCTTATATTGTATGCGTCCATTTTTTCATTCCTACTATTTGCACTAGAAACTTCTATAGTTTCTATTTATCTTCTGAAAATGCCCATCCCTTCTCTGTGTTGTTTGGAGTTTGTTGTTTTGTGTGTTTGTTTTTGCTAGATCCTTTAGCATAAAGGATAAAATTAGCATAAAATTAATAGCAAATTGAAAGTTCCATGTGACAGTTTTTTTTGTTGCATTTTAGGTTTTGGAGTACATGTGAAGAACATACAAGATAGTTGCATAGGTACACATGTGGCAGTGTGATTTGCTGCCTTCCTCCCCTTCACCTATATCTGGCATTTCTCCCTATCTCCCCACCCCACGTTGTCCCTCCCCCATTCCTCCCAACAGACCCCAGTGTGTAGTGCTCCCTCCCTGTGTCATGTGTTCTCATTGTTCAACACCCGCCTATGAGTGAGAACATGCAGTATTTCATTTTCTGTTCTGTGTCAGTTTGCTGAGCATGATGGTCTCCAGGTTCATCCATGTCCCTACAAAGGACACGAACTCATCATTTTTGATTGCTGCATAATATTCCATGGTGTATATGTGCCATATTTTCCCTGTTCAGTCTATCATCAATGGGCATTTGGGTTGGTTCCAGGTCTTTGCTATTGTAAACAGTGCTGCAATAAACATTCGTGTGCATGTGTCCTTATAATAGAACGATTTATAATCCTTTGGATATATACCCAGTAATGAGATTGCTGGGTCAAATGGAATTTCTGTTTCTAGGTCCTTGACAGTTTTAACGTTTAGATCATTTGTGGTTCTGACTCTGTCAATTCACTTTTCTCTTAACAATAAGATGCATTCATTGTGTCTCATAATACTTGAGTGGTTTTATAACATTGTGTGTAGAAGAGAAAAAAACAAAAATTTCAATGGACTTACCTATGCTTCAAGTCACTAGATCCATACAGCTATGCTTATTTTACTTTCAACAAATGTATCAGAGTAACTCAATGAGGGAAAATAGCATCAAAAATGGTACTGAAATCATTGGACATTAATTTTTTTATAAAAAGAAGGAAGAACAAAAAGGAAAAAGTGAAAGAGAAGGAAAAAAGTAGAACTGAATTCTTATCTTGTTCTACATACAAAAAATTAACCCAAAATGGATCATAAACCTAAATGTATGAGATAAAGTTTTAAAACTTTAAGAATTAAGTATATGAGAAAACCTTTGGAACTTTAAGCTGGGGAAATATTTCAGAGCATAAGTACAAACCAGAAAAAGAAATATACTAATAAATCAGACATTAATGAAAATTTAAGTTATGCTTTTTAAAAGACATCAGTAATAGACAAGCCACAGATTAGAATAAAATGCCTTTAAAAAACCCCATATATATGGTAAAAAATTGTGTTCATAACATTAAAGAACATTCTCAATCTAATAATAAGAGACAATCCAATTTAAAAATAGGCAAAAGACTTGGACACTTCACAAAAGAATGTATATGAATGGTAAGCAAGCACTTGGAAAGATTCTCAACATCATTAGATTGTTCACTAGTATTGAATTTTAGAAGTCTTTGAAAATACTTTGGCATGAGATGTCTGTGGCAGAGCTCATGTGTGTGTTAGATAAATATTTTCATGTCTCTCCCCATACCATTATAAATTAGTGTAAAGATTCTTCTGTACCTTAAAGGTCATTTTTGTAATACGTATTATCTTGTTGATTTCATATTATACTTTGTACACATCTGGATTCTCAGATGTTGAGAATCTTTCCATGTGCTTACTTGCCATTCATATATAGTCTTATATTCGATTCATTTGGGAAATACAAATTAAAACACAACAATCTACTGGTTTGGCTAAAATGAAAACTGTTGTCAATACCGATTGCTGGAAAGAATAAGATATTGTATTTGCTAGCACAATAGGGTGACTATATTTTAAAAATCATTTAATTGTACATTTAAAAATAACTAAAAGAGAATAACTGGATTGTTTATAACACAAAAGATAAATGCATGAAGTGATGGATACGCCATTTACCCTGATGTGATTGTTATGCATTGCATGCCTGTATCAAAATATTTTGCATTACCCATAAATACATATACCTACTCTGTATATATAAAAATTAAAAATTAACAACAGCCAAAAAAATTAACCACAACTGAAAAACCACACAAAGAGAAAGAACTCATATTTTTATTGTCAAGTCAAACTAGGACAGACAGTTTGGAAAACAATTTGACAATTGCTTATAAAGTTACACATGCATTTAATATGTGATCCACCAATCTTTATTCTAGGTATTTGAAAACACATTCTAGAAATGAAACACATGTCTACACAAAAACCTGTATTTGAATGTTTATTTTAGCTTTATTCGTAATAGCTCCAAACTGGAAACAGCCCAAACACTTACCAAGTGGTGAATGTATAAACAGTTTGAGTTACAATCAGCAATGTGCTCAGTAATAAAAATAAAGGAACTGATGATACATGCATCAACAAGAATACATTTCAAAATCATCATGCTGATGGAAGACAGACATGAAATGCTACATACTCTGTGATTCATACTGTGTGATTATATGTGCATGACATTCTGGAAAAAGCACAATTATAGGGACAAATGTCAAGTCAGTGGTTTCCAGGGGTTGGCACAGAAGAGGACTGATGGCAAAAAAGGGTATGAGGAATTATTAGGTGTGGGGAAAATACTCTATAAATTGATTTTGAGGGTGGTTATATGATGAAAACATTATTTAGAAGTTATTTTAAATATGTTTTAGAACATTTTAGATTTACAGTAAAATTGTAAAGACAACACAGAAGCTTCCTGCATATCCTGCATCCAGTAGTTCCTGTTAACATCCTACATTAGTCATTTCATTTTTACAACTAGTGAACTAATACTGATAAATAAGGTCTATACTTCTTTCAAATTTACTTAGTTTTAGTGTCCTTTTTTTCTGTTCTAGAATTCCTTATAGGATATCACATTACAATTAGTTGTCCTATCTTCTTAGGCTTCTCTTGGCCTTGATTGTTTTAGAAGCTCTTAAAACAAGTTGAAATTTTGTTTTTAAGTTTTAAAAATTTTTGAAACCTGGACACTTTACAAAAGAATGTGTAGGAATGGCAAGTAAGCACATGGAAAGATTCTCAACAGCATTAGATTGTTCACTAGTATTGAAGTTTAGAAGTTTTTGAAAATACTTTGGCATGAGATGTCTGTGGCACAGCTCATATGTATGTTGCATAAACATTTTAAACATTTTCATTGTTTCTCTCCATGCCATTAAAATTTATTGTGAGGATTATTCTATACCTTAAAGGTCATTTATGTAATAGGAACTACCTTGTTGACATCATGTTATATTTTGTGTACTTCTGGATTCAGTTTCTTCGCTGCAATACTTTGCTTTCAGGCAACGAAATGAATGAATTCATGAGTGATATTATTTCTATAACTTGACTCTATGATCCTTATTTATATCTAGTAAAATTAACCACTAATATTGGTTCATATACACACAATTTTTAAATGAAATACTACTTTCATTTTCAAAAATAATATGGAGAGTATGTCTTTTTTTAGTATCTTTATAACTTACAAAAAGTTCTTAATGTACTGTGTTTTTGAAAGCAATCCAGTAAATATCATAACCCTGATATATGTCAAAATATCAGCACTATTGCTCAATAAAATTCTTAGAATTTGTTTGTTCTAATACTTGTTACTTCATATGTTCAGCAATATTGTCTGTTTTCTACATATATTTGCTGACAAAGATAAACATTTAGCTCATTGTATTATAATCACCATTTATCATTTTAACTATCTTTTTCACTGCAGTAGTAAGAATAAACATTAAACCTGAAAATGTGGCACTTTGTCTTTGATTATTAAATAAAAACCTTTAAATGAGACTTCTAAATTATTATCAAGAGCTAAATGAAATTTTTCAAACTACTGGCTTGAATTACCTTTGGATTAAACTTTGCTGAAAAACAAATAGAAAAGATTTATCTTCATTCTGGATACCTAGTTTTAAAGTGTCTTATAAAATGTGATGAATAATACCTTGAAATCACTTAAGGAAAAACTATTAAGGTGTGTTTCATTGTTAATTTGCTTGATAAAAATTTGTCCTGTCAAGAGCAGTCTTGTCATTTTGTAACTGTTTGTGTTCTTTATTAGTATTCTCTTCAATATTAATTTTCTTTTCAGGAGTGTCACTTGTCCATTTGTGAGCATTGATATGGTTAAAAGCAGATTTTAAAATCCAAGAATCTATAAAATGTAGCATATCTAAACTGCAGCAGGTAGCAATTTAGTCAAAACAAATAAATACGTATAGAAGCTGAGGGTACTGAGGCACTGTGCTTAGGGAACTGGGGACAAGGCTCTGGAGAATACTTCCTGAGAGAGTTATGCTACAGGAGGTGATGCTTGATGGGTCTTAAAAGAGAAGGATGAGATAGTATTTAGCTTACAGAGGTGGAAAAAAATAAATTGTAATCCCTGGAGAGTGAGCCTAGTCAAGAAAGAAGAGATCTGTGCAATGAATTAGAGAAGAAAGTACTTAGTAAAAGATCTAGGTCTTAGTCCATTTTGTGATACTATAACTAAATATCTGAGAGTGAGAAATTTAAAATAAGCATACATTTACGTCTCATGGTACTTGAAGCTAGGAAGTCCAAGATCAAGGGGCCAGCATCTTGTAAGGGCCTTCTTGCTTTGTCCTCCCACAGTAGAAGGGCAAGAGCCTATGCCTGCATGAGAGTGCAATAAGAGCATTCATCCATTATGAAGTGGAACCCTCAGGGCCTAATCACCTCTCGTTGGGCCCCACCTCCCAACACTGTTGCATTAGGGATTAATTTTCCAACACATGCTTTGTGGGGGACACATTCAAACCACAGCAACCTACCTACTGGGGACTTTCTTCCTGAGATTTATAATCCCGCTTTCACACTGATTTATCTAAGTTATTTAGCAGCTAAAGTTCTGAGGGAAACCAGACCTTTCTGTTGAGAGGACTGGGAAAGAGGTTTCTGTGGGCAAATCTCAGATAGGAGAGAGCTGGAGAAGGAAATCCTCTAATTCTGTGTACTAAGTGGGTCAGAGGCCAGACTCAGTCCCAAACTGTACTTGTGCAAGACAGAGCCAAGGAGTATAGCAGAGACATTGAAAACTGAACCAACATTGGAATAATTACCAAAAGAAGGGGAGAAAGAAATTTTAGTCTAAACGCAACTAGACTAAAGTGAATTGTCTGTGAAAACAAATACTTAACATTCTCCAGAGAGTATTAACAGAATTCAGAGTCTAACCACCATAATTTCAAAAATGTTTAGAATACGAAGTAATGTTACTTGATCAGTTATGAAAAGGAACAAAGTAAAAATTTTACAACTGAAAAATATGACATCTGAAATTTAAACACTATTTTATTAGCAGAATGGAACATTAAAAAGGAAAATAATTAGTGAACTTGATAGCAGATCATAGAAGTTACCAATGTGAAGAATGCAGAGAGAAAGGAATCTTTAAAATCCTTTTTAAAGAGAATTTTTAAAAGTCCAAGCCAGCAGGTTTGGCATGTGCTCCAAAAACCTGTGGTATCATATCAGAAGTATTAATATTTATGTCTTTGGAGTCCCAGATGAGAGGAGAAAGAGACAGGTGCAAAAAAACTATTTAAAGTAATGTTTAAAACTTCTGAAGGTGAATGAATGAATTACATAAACTTATAGACTTGAGAAGCCCAGCTAACCCCTAGTAGGATAAAGTCAAACAACTCATATCCAGAACCAAGTAGATCATGAAATGTTAAATGTTTATATTGCCATCCCTAGAACAACTAAAACAAAATGATGTAGAGCCCTAAATCCAATATGTAAGTTTAAAAGAAAAGCTTAAAAAAAATAAACCTAAGAAATTGGAAAAAGAAGCAAAAAGATAAAAAACAAAAGACAAACAATAAGTGGTACACTTCCAAACATAACAATCATTAAGTTATGTTAAAATAGTCTAAACAAACTAGTTAAAATTAGGTTGTCAGATTTGACTTAAAAAATGAGCCCCAACTATATGTTTATACAAGAACCAGTTCAAATATCACGTAAGGTTAGAATAACAGTAAAGGAATGGAAAAGACATACACATAATAAAAAGAAGCTAGAGTGACTATGTAAATACCAGACAAAGTGGACTTCAGAGCAAGGACTTTCATCAGGGATAAAGAGGGATATTATGTAATGGCAAAAGGGTTAATTTACAAAGAAGATATAGCAATCCTAAATATGTATGCTCCAAATAACAGATCTTCAAAATTTATAAAGCAAAATCAGATAGGACTGAAAGGAGAAATAACAAAATCCATAATTATGCCTGTTGACTCCTCGGTTCAGCAATTGTTACAGCAAGTAGATAGAAATTGAGTAAGGGCAGAAAGGACCTGAGCAATACTATCAACCAACTTGACCTAATCGACATAAGTGAGTACTCCATCAACAACAGATTAGACATTCTTTTTTTTTTGTTTTCGAGATGGAGTTTCGCTCTAGTTACCCAGGCTGGAGTGCAATGGCTCGATCTCGGCTCACCGCAACCTCCGCCTCCTGGGTTCAGGCAATTCTCCTGTCTCAGCCTCGTGAGTAGCTGGAACTACAGGCATGCACCACCATGCCCAGCTAATTTTTTTTTTTTTTTTGTATTTTCAGTAGAGATGGGGTTTCACCATGTTGACCAGGATGGTCTCTATCTCTTGACCTCGTGATCCACCCACCTCGGCATTCTTATTAAGCATGTATAAAACATTTACCAAGATGGCTGATATACTGAGCCACACTTGGCTCTGGCCTCCTACTAGCATTTTTCCACACTGGGAAGAGGGACTGTCTGGACTCTGCTCTGGGAAACCGAGGCCTGGGTACTCAGGAGCGCACTTCCAGGGGCCTGGACAGGTCTGGCCCTTCCCCAACAGTGTGACATCTTAGTGGTAGGAATCACCAAGGGGTGGTTACTTGAGGTGGGAACAGAGTGGAACTGAAGGCCGTGCTGACTCCACAGGTGCACCCTAGGCCTGACTATGAGAGCATGGGTTGGTACAAGAGGAGGGAGGCCACAGCCCAGGGTCTGGTTCTCCTGTGCTGCCAATTCTCATGCAGTCTTAGGCTTCTGAGGAATTCTCAAACTCTAAATTGTACTTAGCTTTCAGATAATTAAGGAGGTATACTTGTCAAGACAGGATAATAAAACACACTTATTTAAGAGTTAACTTGATTTAAAACTTTAAAACATTTAAAGATATATTATGTGAACCTCCATTCACACTCAAGCCTAGGCCTGGTGATGTGATTTTAAAATCCTACAGAAATGAGTTCCTACATAAAGTACGTTAAACATGCTAGTCCCTTAGTTTGCTGGTAGTGATAACTGCTGTGCGTCGTGGCTGGTTTGATGGAAATTGCCTCTACCATAGGGCTATCAAGAGAAGCTGGATCCTGCTGATATTAGCAGTGTCTTGCATTTACTTGCTCTATTTACTGTTAGCAGCAAAATATAGATTTGCATATTTTTTAAATATCTTTTTAAAAATTCTGGTTTTAAAAGTAATACATACCAATTGTAGTCAATCCTGAATTTTATAAGTTTATATAGAAAAATGTATATAAATAGCCCATAAATTTCCAACTCAGATAATGTGAAAATTCAGATATTTTCTCCTGGGAATTATTTTGATGTGCATATATACATAGATACACATAGTCACTTGTTCCCTGATAAAAATTTGTAATGTATCCAGGATCATTGTTTAGATAGGATTTTGCATTCCAATATCTTTACTTGTTCAACATAAATATTTTATTATGTCATTATTTGCATTTTTAAAATGATTTTTTTTTATTGTACTTTATGTTCTGGGGTACATGTGCAGATCATGCAGGATTGCTGCATATGTACATACATGGCAAGGTGGTTTGCTGCCTCCATCCCGCCATCACCTATATCTGGCATTTCTCCCCATGTTATTCCACCCCAACCTCCCCCCCACCACTGTCCCTCCCTAGTCCCCCCAACAGAGCACAGTGTGTGATGCTCCCCTCCCTGTGTCCATGTGTTCTTATTGTTCAACACCCGCCTATGAGCAAGAACATGCAGTATTTGGTTTTCTGTTCTTGTATCAGTTTGCTGAGAATGATGGCATCCACATTCATCCATGTCTCTACAAGGAACATGAACTCATCCTTTTTTATGGCTTTGTAGTATTCCATGCTGCATATGTGCCACATTTTCCTAGTCCAGTCTATCATCGATGGGCATTTGGTTTGGTTCCAGGCCTTTGCTATTGTAAACAGTGCTGCAATGAACATTTGTGTGCATGTGTCTTTATAATAGAATGATTTTTAATCCTTTGGATATATACCCAGTAATGGGATAGCTGGGTCAAATGGAATTTCTCTTTCTAGGTCCTTGAGGAATTGCCACACTGTCTTCCACAATGGTTGAACTAATTTACATTCCCACCGACAGTGTAAAAGTGTTCCTGTTTCTCTACATCCTCTCCAGCATCCATTGTCTCCTGATTTTTTAATGATTACCATTCTAACTGGTGTGAGATGGTATCCCAATGTTGTTTTGATTTGCATTTCTCTGATGACCAGTGATGATGAACATTTTTTCATATGTTTGTTGGCCTAGTAAATGTCTTCTTTTCAAAAGCATCTGTTCATATCTTTCACCCAATTTTGAATGGGTTTGTTCATTTTATTTCTTGTAAATCTGCTTTAGTTCTTTGCAGATTCTTGATATTAGGCCTTTGTCAGATGGGTAGCTTGTATAATTTTTTCCTCATTTTGTTGGTTACTGATTCACTCTAATGATTGTTTCTTTTGCTGTACAGAAACTCTTAAGTATAACTAGATCCCATTTGTCTATTTAGGCTTTTGTTGCCAATGCTTTTGGTGTTTTATTCATGAAGTCCATGCGTATGCCTATGTCCTGAATGGTTCTGCCTAAGTTTTCTTCTGGGATTTCTATTGTGTTAGGTTTTATGCTTAAATCTTTAATCCATCTGGAGTTAATTTCAGTGTAGGCTGTAAGGAAGGGGTCCAGGTTCAGCTTTCTGCATATGGCTAGCCAGTTTTCCCAACATCATTTATTAAACAAGGAATCGTTTCCCCATTGCTTGTTTTTTGTCAGGTTTATCAAAGATCAGATGGTTGTAGATGTGTGGTGTTGCTTCTGAGGCCTCCATTCTGTTCCATTGTTCTATATTTCTGTTTTGGTACCAGTACCATGCTGTTTTCATTACTGTATGCTTGTAGTATAGTTTGAAGTCAGGTAGCATGATGCCTCCAGCTTTGTTCTTTTTTCTTAGGATTGTATTGGCTATGTGGGCTTCTTTTTGGTTCCATATGAAGTTTAAGGTGGTTTCTTTTGGCTCTGTGAAGAAGGTTGATGGTAGCTAGATGGGGATAGCACTGAACCTATAAATTATTTTAGGTGGTATGGCCATTTTCACAATATTGATTCTTCCTAACCATGAGCATGGAATGTTTCTCCATCTGTTTTGTGTCCTCTCTTATTTCCTTGAGCAGTGGTTTGTAGTTCTCCTTGAAGAGTTCTTTTACATCGTTTGTTAGTTGTATTCCTAGGTATTTTATTCTCTTTGTGGCGTTTGTGAATGGGAGTTCACTCCTGATTTGGCTCTCTGTTTGTTTGTTATTGATGTATAGGAATGCTTGTGATTTCTGCACATTGATTTTGTATGCTGAGACTTTGCTGAAGTTGCTTATCAGCTTAAGGAGATTTTGGACTGCGATGATGGGGTCTTCTAAATACACAATCATGTAATCTGCAAATAAAGACAATTTGACTTCCTCTTTTCTGAATTGAATACACTTTATTTCTTTTCCTTGCCTGATTGCTCTGGCTAGAACTTCCAATAGGAATGCTTGTGATTTTTGCACACTGATTTTGTATCCTGAGACTTTGCTGAAGTTGCTTATCAGTTTCAGGAGATTTTGGGCTGAGACAATGAGGTCTTCTAGATACACTATCATGTCGTCTGCAAATAAGAGACAATTTGGCTTCCTCCTTTCCTATTTGAATACCCTTTATTTCTTTTTCTTGCCTGATTGCTCTGGCTAGAACTTCTAGTACTATATTGAATAGGAGGTGAGAGAGGGCATCTTATCTAGTGCCAGTTTTCAAAGGGGATGATTCATTTTTGTCTGTTCAGTATGATATTGGCTGTGGATTTGTTGTAAATAGCTTTTATTATTTTGAGATATGTTCCGTCAACATCTAGTTCATTGAGAGTTTTTAGCATAAACGGCTGCTGAATTTTGTCAAAGGCCTTCTCTGCATCTGAGATGATCATGTAGTTTTTGTCTTTGGTTCTGTTTGCATGATCGATTATGTTTACAGGTTTGCATATGTTGAACCAGCCTTGTATCCTCAGGATGAAGCCTACTTGATCATGATGGATAAGCTTTTTGATGTGCTGCTGCATTCAGTTTGTCAGTATTTTATTGACGATTTTTGCATTGATGTTCATCATGAATATTGGCCTGAAGTTTTCTTTTTTTGTTGAGTCTGTGTCAGGTTTTGGTATCAGGATGATTTTGGTCTCATAAAATGAGTTGGGGAGGATTCCCTCTTTTTGTATTGTTTGGAATAGTTTCAGAAAAAATGGTACCAGCTCCTCTTTTTTCCTCTGCTAGAATTCGGCTGTGAATCCACCTGGACCTAGACTTTTTTTGGTTGGTAGGCTATTAATTGCTGTCTCAACTTCAGATCTTGTTATTGGTCTAGTCAGGGATTCATTTTCTTCCTTTTTTAGTCTTGGTAGGGTGTAAGTGTCCAGGAATTTATCCATTTCTTCCAGATTTTCTGGTTTATGTGTATAGAGTTGTTTTTAGTAATCTCTGATGGTGGTTTTCATTTCTGTGGCTTCAGTGGTGATATCTCCTTTATCATTTTTTATTGCATTTATTTGATTCTTCTCTCTTTTCTATTAGTCTGGTCAGTGGACTATTTTGTTGATTTTTTTTAAAAAAACAGGCTCTTCGTTTTATTGATTTTTTGAAGGTTTTTTGTGTCTCTATGTCCTTCAGTTCTGCTCTGATCTTAGTTATTTCTTGTCTTCTGCTATCTTTTGGGTGTTTTTGATCTTGCTCCTCCAGCTCCTTCAATTTTGATGATAGGGTGTTGATTTTAGATCTTTCCTTGCTTCTCATGTGGGCATTTATTGCTATAAATTTTCCTCTAGACACTGCTTTAAATGTGTCCTAGACATTCTGGTACATTGTGTCTTCATTCTTCTTGGTTTCAAAGAACATCTTTATTTCTACCTTCATGTCAGAGTTCATCCAGTTGACATTCAGGGGTCATTGTTCAGTTTCCATGTAGTTGTGCGGTTTTGAGTGAGTTTCTTAATCCTGAGTTCTAATTTGATGGCACTGCGGTCTGATAGACTGTTCGTTATCATATCAGTTATTTTGCGTTTGCTTAGGAGTGATTTACTTCCAATTATGTGGCCAATTTTAGAGTAAGTGCAATGTGGTGCTGAGAAGAATGTATATTCTGTGGATTTGGGGTGGAGAGTTCTGTAGATGTCTATTAGGTCCATTTGGTTCAGGTCTGCGTTCAAGTCCTGGATATCCTTGTTGATTTTCTGTCTCGTTTATCTGTCTAGTATTGACAGTGGAGTGTTAAAGTCTCCCATTGTATTGTGTGGGAATCGAAGTCTCTTTGTACATCATTAAGAACTTGATTCATGTATCTGGGTGCTCCTGTATTGGGTGCATATATATTTATGATAGTTAGCTCTTCTTGTTGGATTGATCCTTTTATGGAATCCATTGACCCATTATGTAATGCTTTTCTTTGTCTCTTTTGATCTTTGTTGGTTTGAAGTCCATTTTATCAGCGACTAGGATTGCAACTCCTGCTTTTTTTTGCTATTTGCTTGGTAAGTCTTCTTCTATCCCTTTATTTTGCCTCTATGTGTGTCTTTGAACATGACATGGGTCTCCTGAATATGACACACTGATGGGTTTTGACTTTTTATCCAATTCGCCAGTCTGTGTCTTTTGATTGGGGCATTTAGGCTGTTTACATTTAAGGTTAATATTGTTATGTGTGAATTTGATCCTGCCATTTTGTTACTGGCTGGTTTTTTTTTGCCCATTAGTTGATGCGGTTTCTTCATTGTATCATTGGTCTTTACCATTTGGTACCTTTTTGTAGTGGCTGGTACTGGTTGTTCCTTTTCATGTTTAGTGCTTCCTTCAGAAGCTCTTGTAAGTCAGATCTGATGGTGACAAAGTCTCTCAGTAGTTGCTTGTCCATCAGGATTTTATTTCTCCTTCACTTATGAAGATTAGTTTGGCTGGATATGAGATTCGGGGTTGAAAGTTATTTTCTTTAAGGATGTTGAATATTGGCCTCCACTCTCTTCTGGCTTGTAGGGTATATGCAGAGAGATCCACTGTGAATCTGATGAGCTTCCCTTTGTGGGTGACCTGACCTTTCTCTCTGGCTGCCCTTAGCATTTTTTCCTTCATTTCAACCCTGGTGAATCTGATGATTATGTGCCTTGAGTTGCTCTTCTTGAGGAATATCTTTGTGGTGTTCTCTGTATTTACTGAACTTGAATATTGGCCTGCCTTGCTAGGTTGGGGAAGTTTTCCTGGATAATATCCTGAAGAGTATTTTCCAGCTTAGATTCCTTCTCTTTGTCACATTCAGGTATACCGATCAAGTGTAGATTAGGTCTTTTCACATAGTCCCACATTTCTTGGAAACTTTGTTCATTCCTTTTTGTGCTTTTTTCTCTAATCTTGCCTTCTCATTTTATTTCATTGAGTTGATCTTTGACCTCTGATATCCTTTCTTTTACTTGATTGATTTGGCTATTGAAACTTGTGTACAATTCACAAAGTTCTCGTGCTGTGTTTTTCAGCTCCATCAAGTCATTTATGTTCTTCTCTAAGCTGGTTATTCTAATTAGCATTTCCTTTAACCTTTTAATCTAGGTTTTAAGTTTCTTTGCATTGGGTTATAACATGTCCCTTTAGCTCAGAGAAGTTTGTTATTACCCACCTTCTGAAGCCAGCTTCTGACAGTTCGTCAAACTCATTCTCCATCCTGTTTTGTTCCTTGCTGGTGAGGAGTTGCAATCCCTTGGAGGAGAAGAGGCATTCTGGTCTTTGATAGTTTCATCCTTTTTGCACTGGTTTCTTCCCATCTTTGTGGATTTGTCCCACTTTGATCTCAAGGAGCCACTTGAGGATGGAGTTTGTCACTTGCCTAACTATAGAGGTGCTGCTGGGCTTCCATGGACTTGGTCTGGCTGCTGCATAGACTTCATGTGTCTTTTGTTTACACAGAGAGATTAGGCTTGCCTCTGTAATGGCAGATGCCCTTCCCCCCACTGAGTTGGATTCTTCCAAGTGGAGCGCCAACTGATATGCTGGCTGCAAAACCCTCAAGTGAGTAGGCGTCACCCTGCTGGACTTTGTGGGGAAGGGACCTGCCTAGCCTATTCCCTGTCTTCCTGCTTTTAGCACCCCCTCTGTTGGGGTGGCTGGTAGCTCCATCCCAAAGGCTCTCCCAGTGAGCCAATGCATCTTTCTAGATCTGTGCTGACAATCCATGGCACCAGCCAGGGCTGCTATTCAACTCTGCACAGGTAACTTGGGTGCTTCTCAGCCTGGTGAAGATCTCCTGGTCTGTAGGTTGCAGAGGCTTTGGGTGAAGCACAGTATCTGGACCAGTGTGCTGGAGAAGGGGAGCCCCCGATCCTCTGGTCAGATGCCCTTCCCAGGTGGAGCAGTGCCCTGCCCTGCCTCAGTTTGTCCTCTTTGAGCTATACCCACTGTCCAACCAATCCCATTGAAATGAACCACGTACCTCATTTAGAGATGGGGAAATCACTCACTTTCTGCATTTCTCTCACTGCAAGCTGTGCACCAGAGCTCTTTCTATTCAGCCCTCTTGGCAGAATCCCACTCACTATTTGCCCTTAGAAAAAATCTTTTATATAGCTTCTTTTTTTTCATTTTCTTTTTTTATTAATTGCATTTTAGGTTTTGAGGTACATGTGAAGAACATGCAAGATAGTTGCATAGGTACACACATGGCAGTGTGATTTGCTGCCTTCCTCCCCTTCACCAATATCTGGCATTTCTGCCCATGCTATCTCTCCCCAACTCACCATGCCCCACTGTCCCTCTGCTATTCCACCCAACAGACCCCAGTTTGTAGTGCTCCCCTCCCTGTGTCCACGTGTTCTCATTGTTCAACACCCACCATCAGTGAGAACATGCGATATTTCATTTTCTGTTATTGTGTCAGTTTGCTGAGAATGATGTTCTCCAGGTTAATCCATGTCCTACAAAGGACACGAACTCATCATTTTTGATTGCTGCATAATATTCCATGGTGTATATGTGCCACATTTTTCCAGTACAGTCTATCATCGATGGGCATTTGGGTTGGTTCCAGGTCTTTGCTATTGTAAACAGTGCTGCAATGATCATTCGTGTGCATGTGTCCTTATAGTAAAATGATTTATAGTCCTTCGGATATATACCTCGTAATGGGATTGCTGGGTCAAATGGAATTTCCATTTCTAGGTCCTTGAGGAATCACCGCACTATCTTCTACAATGGTTGAAACAGTTTACACTCCCACCAGCAGTGTAAAAGTGTTCCTATTTCTCCACATCCTCTACAGCATCTGTTGTCTCCAGATTTTTTAATGATTGCCATTCTAATTGGTGTGAGGTGGTATCTCAAGGTAGTTTTGATCTGCATTTCTCTAATGACCAGTGATGATGAGCATTTTTTCATATGTTTGTTGGCCTCTTGTATGTCTTCTTTTGTAAAGTGTCTGTTCATATCCTTTGCCCACTTTTGAATGGGCTTGTTTGTTTTTTTCTTGTAAATCTGTTTGAGTTCTTTGTAAATTCTGGATATCAGCCCTTTGTCAGATGGGTAAACTGCAAAAATTTTTTCCCATTCTGTTGGTTGCCAATTCACTCTAATGACTGTTTCTTTTGCCATGCAGAATCTGTGGAGTTTGATTAGGTCCCATTTGTCTATTTTGGCTTTTGTTGCCAATGCTTTTGGTGTTTTGGTCATGAAGTCCTTGCCTACTCCTATGTCCTGAATGGTTTTGCCTATATTTTCTTCTAGGGTTTTTATAGTGTTAGGTCTTATGTTTAAGCCTTTAATCCATCTGGAGTTAATTTTAGTGTAAGGAGTAAGGAAGGTGTTCAGTTTCTCCTTTCTGCACATAGCTAGCCAGTTTTCCCAACACCATTTATTAAACAGGAAATCATTTCCCCATTGCTTGTTTTTGTCAGGTTTATCAAAGATTGTATGGTTGTAGATATGTTGTGTTGCTTCTGATGCCTCTGTTCTCTTCCATTGGTCTATATCTCTGTTTTGGTATCATTACCATGCTGTTTTAATTACTGTAGCCTTGTAGTATAGTTTGAAGTCCAGTAATGTGATGCCTCCTGCTGTGTTCTTTTTACTTAGAATTGACTTGGCTGTGCAGGCTCTCTTTTGGTTCCATATGAAGTTTAAGGTCGTTTTTTCCAGTTCTGTGAAGAAGGTCATTGGTAGCTTGATGGGGATAGCATTGAATCTTTAAATTACTTTGGGCAGTATGGTCATTTTCACGATATTGATTCTTCCTAACCATGAACATGGAATGTTTCTCCATCTGTGTCCTCTCTTATTTCATTGAGAAGTGGTTTGTAGTTCTCCTTGAAGAGATCCTATACGTTCCTTGTTAGTTGTATTCCTAGGTATTTTATTCTCTTTGTAGCAATTGTGAATGGCACTTCGTTCTTGATTTGGCTCTCTTTAAGTCTGTTATTGTTATATAGGAATGCTTGTGATTTTTGCACATTGATTTTGTATCCTGAGACTTTGCTGAAGTTGCTTCTCAGTTTCAGGAGATTTGGGGCTGAGATGATGGGGTCTTCTTGATATACTATCATGTCGTCTGCAAATAGAGACAATTTGGCTTCCTCCTTTCCTATTTGAATACCCTTTATTTCTATTTCTTGCCTGATTGCTCT
>CM052658.1:96929276-96978590 GCA_028533165.1 Leontopithecus rosalia
ATGAGTTCGTGTCCTTTGTAGGGACATGGATGAATCTGGAGAACATCATTCTCAGCAAATTGACACAAGAACAGAAAAGGAAACACCGTATATACTCACTCATAGGCGGGTGATGAACAATGAGAACACATGGACACAGGGAAGGGAGCACCACACACTGAGGTCTGTTGGGGGAAATAGGGGAGGGACAGCAGGGGGGCGGGGAGCGGGGGAGGGATGGCATGGGGAGATATGCCAAATATGGGTGAGGGGGCAGAAGGCAGCAAAGCACACTGCCACGTGTGTACCTATGCAACTATCTTGCATGTTCTGCACATGTACCCCAAAACCTAAAATGCAATAAAAATTAAAAAAACAAATGGACAAAGTTAAGAAGTTACAGCAAGCTAAGGTTAATTTATTATTGAAGAAATAAAAACATTTGTTATAAATGTAGCATAGTCTAAGTGTACTGTTTATAAAGTACTAAAATGACCCAGGCCTTCACGTTCACTCACTACTCACCCACTGACGCCCAGAGCAACTTCTCCTGCTGCAAGCTGCATTTATGGCAAGTGCCCTGTAAGTGTACCATTATTTAATCATTTATACCTTACTTTTACTGTACCTTTTTTATGTTTGGATACACAAATCCTTACCATTGTGTTACAATTGCCTGCAGTATTCAGTTCAGTAACATAGGTTTGTGGTCTGGGAGCAACAGGCACACTGCAGTGTGTAGAAGGTTGTAATCTTGTGTAAGTGCAGCCTATGGTGTTCACACAGTGACGAAATCACCTAATAATGAATTTCTCAGAACATACTCCCTTGGTTGGGCAATACATGACTATGTTACTATGTTATTTGTCTTTTTTTTAAATTTTTATTGCATTTTAGGTTTTGGGTACATGTGCAGAACATGCAAGATAGTTGCATAGGTACACACGTGGCAGTGTGTTTTGCTGCCTTCTGCCCCTTCACCCATATTTGGCATTTCTCCCCATGCCATCCCTCCCCCGCTCCCCCCCGGCTGACCATCCCCTATTTCCCCCAATAGACCTCAGTGTGTGGTACTCCCTTCCCTGTGTCCATGTGTTCTCATTGTTCATTACCCGCCTATGAGTGAGTATATACGGTGTTTCCTTTTCTGTTCTTGTGTCAATTTGCTGTTCACTCTTGTTTCTCATGAGTGACGGGGGGTGTTGCAAAGGCTGCATTATGTATGATGTCACAACAGATTGAGTGCAAAAGCAGATAAAATTATTCCGTTTTCTTCTATTAAGCCAGACATTAAAAAGATTTGCAACACCGTGAAACAAAGCTACCCTTCTCACTAAATATTTGTTAACAACTATTTAAAATAAATATCTAAAATTTTAAAACTACTGAGTTTATTATTGATATATTGAAATGAATTAATACATAATTGTTTTAAGTTCTTAGTTTTAATTTTGCAAGGAGAAAATATCAATATTTACAACCCACATAAGGACTCTTTGGGATCTTCAGTTATTTTTAGAGTATGAAAGAGTCCTGAGACCAAAAGTTTTGAGGACTGCTGACCAAAGCTAAAAGGTTTAGTATTAACCAAATATCAGATAGTTATGCAACTCCCATCTCTGAGATTTCAAAAGATCAATGTCCAATTCTTGCCCATTAAAAAAAAACTATTATTCATCAGGCATTATCAATTTAAAACAAATTGTTTATAATAACTTAGAGGGATGTGTTTTTCCGATTGTTCTAAGGCTCTCTATACCACTTTTAAAATTACTATGTTCTTGCTTCCCCTATAGTTATTATGTATCAAGAAATTATATTAAGCATTTTAAATATGTAAAGTCATTTGCTCTTTATGATACCTAGATTCATTTACTCTTTATGGCAGCACAGATTTTCCTGTCGTAAATGGGAGAGAGCTAAGGATTAGTATACTAAAATGACTTGCCCAAGATCATCTGGCTGATAGTGGTGGAACAGGGATTTCTTCTAACTAAATTTCAATTTCAGTACCAGGGTCTATTTCCATCTTATCTTTTTTCTTTGAAGCTAGTAATATTGACTTTTAATGCCGTTCATTATTCATGATATATTTTATTTCTTATGTATGGACATCATTTGCCTTAGACCAAAACCTTATACAAATGGTGGCTGAACTGAAAGTCCTAGCATCATGTTTGCCCATTGAAGCATAGATCCAGCTATTGGTATTTAATCATTCATTCATTCATTTGTTCATTCCATAAATATGTATTGAGTGCTACAATATGCCAGATGCTAAACAGAGCAGACAATAAGCTCCACTTGCTTAGAGAGCTTACATTCTCATCAGGTAAGATAAATAATAAATACTACACCAAACATAATAAATATATAAATCATATGGGGTGCTGGAAGCTACAAATTCTGAGGAATTCACAGAGCAGGCTAAGGGGCACTATTTATGTGTGCAGACAGGGTATGGCGGGGTCAACAATAGGGAGCCTGTGGATTGAGTGGTGTGAGCTAGGAGGAGAAAGGGAGGAGACCAGGTTAGAATCACAGGGAACCAGACAACCTGCCGCCTCACACCCACAGGAAGAAAGGCCTTCAGTGAAGACGGGGAATGATATGATATCACTTACATTTTGCAAGGATCAGCTGGCTTCCCTGTTGAGAATACCGCAAACAAGGGTGGCAATTTAGAAGATAGTTTAGGGAGTTAATGCCAAAATACAGGGAAGGTATGATGGTGGCTTGGAGCAGGATTAAAATTCAGGGCCACGGGTCTGATTTCACAACTGGTGAGAAGGAAAGTGGTGAGAAGAGGTTGGATACTGGATATATTTGAGAGGTAAAAGCTGTAAAACCAAGTTTCACCAAAATACAACTCTAGGTATCATAGAGCAATTATTACTAAAAACATCCTTAAATCACGTCATACACCCTAAAATGAAAGTGAAATGTCTACTTTCTATTTGTATCATATTATTTCTAGAAATCTTTGTTTAGAATCCCTTAAGAGTTGCAGGTATAAAAACTCTAGGAACTGGTAAATAGCTGTCAATGAGTTATCACTACATTATTCGTGGATTAAAATGAATATGTGGCTTAGGGCCATTGAGCTAGATCTAAACGACTACCAAGTGATTGCCAAATGATTTAGGAGACTTAAATCTGAAAAAAATACTTTCCTAAGACTTTAAATTGACTTATCAGCAATTTTTGCAGCTGCTCAAACCCAAGTAAAATTGTTAGCCCTGTTTAGAGAAAGGTCAATTGCTCAAAGGCAAGTAAATACATCATTAAATTGTTCTTCTTTGCTCTGAATTTTTTTAAAGGACAGCCTGATATTGATTTGGATTAGTTTAATGAGCATGCTCATTTTAAGGGAGAACTAATAGTGTTAAAAGAAACAGAAAATCTTAGGAAGTTAAACCACCAGGATTTACTTCTTACACCATTCTTTACCTCCAGCACATTGGTGAAATGAAGATGATCATAATAATAACTATGCCATATAGGTTTTGAAGTTAAGCGAGCTTATGCCTGTACCAAACATTGCACAGCACAATAAATGATGTTGTTATTAGAAGGCTACACTGAAAATGTCTAAGAAAACAGCCTCATTGGTGCCTAGTATAATATTAATTCAGTAATGGATCAATTACTTCTAATCTCAATCACCATTAGGGCCATAAGCCAAAAGATTTATGGTTTATAAGTAAGCAACACAGCAGTATTTTGTGTAAAGCAAGAACACTGTGGTACTTACAATTTATTTACTGATATCTGAAAATTTTCCCTATCACTAATTGTATTCCATACACATATTGGAGATAAAGTACTATTCCAGTCATAACTACAGGAAATGTCAAGACAGCTATTCCTTCCGTAGGAAAAAAAAATTATGAAACTTAGATAATAGAAAAAACATAGGAAAAACTTTCAAAAGCTACACAATTTTCTAATCATTCATTTTCAATCTAGTTCCACATTTGCCTTCTCTTCAAAACTACTTTTCCTTGACATCCTTGTCAGCTCAGTATTTCTAGAGAAAATATCTTTACAAAGCAAAAGCAGATTCCTCTCGTACTTTCTAAAAAGTTTTTATTTTCTGGCTGTGTAAATACTGTTTGCCAGAAACAACAGAGAAAACTCTTAATGAGACCACATAATACATGTGTTTGAAAATCAGAGCTACCCTGGAATTACCTAAGTATATATTTATGACTGTCTATGTTTCTGCTATAAATACCCAGATATAATAAGTTATAGTCATTATGTTGACATATTTATATGCAACATGTCATTGTGTGCATGGCAATATTATTGAAATTATTCTTCAAAAATAAAAAAGTAAAACAACTAAATAACAAGGAAAAAGGGATATTAGGAACGGTAAACGTGCTTACTCAGGACCAAAGACAACTGCAGCACAGTGAAATCTTGATCGGAAAAAAAAGCGCATTTTTCCTGAGCAGTCCCATGAATGTAAAACACAATGGTGGTATCTTCTTTCAATTACTGCTGGTGTCATGAGCCAAAAGATTCCGAGTTTGTTTGAGCAAAGCCACAAAGGAATTGCTGTCAGGAATCAATTTCAGGCTGTGCAGAAAGCCCTTCAAAAGCCAAAGAATTTGGTCTCATGCAGGGTATGGGATTTTGAAGGCACATTTTGTAGTGTGGGAATGACTTTCTTCTGACATGAAGGAAATGGGGAGTAAACGGGAAAGCATTTTTCCTATGAACTGGCTAAAACTTCAGTAAGCTGACACTTTTATAAATCAATCAGATGCAGCATCCTGTTTCTTCACATGACTGTTTTTCTTAGACGATTAGGCTCCCTTACCAAATGGATTTGAGTTTTAAAATGCAGTAAATGCTAAGTCAACTTGGTTGCAACAACCAGGCTTTTGTGTCTGCCTGAGCTGTTTAGTTAGCTGTGGCCCTTGTTCACTTGTTGAGGTCAAACTCTTTTCATTGTGAAAGACCAACAGTTTGGAGAAGAGAAGCTCAAATAACACTTTCTGTCACCCAGAAGGTTATCCTTTGAAAAAGTCTTATTTCCAAGAGTAATGGCTCCCTCCGGGTGCAGGAAAGCCTATAGTTTTCTGGACTCTCTGGCTTCCTTCAAGTTTGGCAGACATCCTGGTTTACTTTGCATCCCCAGTACATATAGGAAATGGAGCAAAGAGAATAAAGTGCTGCTGCCAAAGCTGCCATAAACGAAGGCCACCGACCTGCTGGCCTTGGCTCTGAGCACTCCAGGGAGTGTGACATGCGCATTTCAGTGTGATCGACTGATGTGCAATGTGGTACTCTAAAATCCCCAAAATTTACAGCATATCTGTGACAGGCATATAAAAGTGACACAGTGTGAAAACTGACATTCAGAGTCATGAAAACCTATACTATTGGCTTTATTTTTTCCTCTTTAGAAGTTCTCAGATATTACACATATCCACAGGAGGATTTGTGGCATTAATATTTCCCGAAATGTATTAGGCCACAGAACCCTTCTTCTGTGGAACATTATGAAACTAATGTCCACAGACTATTATTTAGGAAACACTCTTATCAGAATGCATGCACTTAAATACAAATAATAGCAATGCAAAGATGTTTATCCGCATTACCCTTTCAGCAAGTTAGAGAAAATCTTCAAGTCCATTGATCAAAGCAAAACATATTACAAAGCACTGAGTTAACAATGTAAAACACTCAGTTAAAATATTTCTATTTCCCTTAGGATCCTCTAGAGAAATTAACAATTCTTGTGTCTAGCAATTTTACGTAAAATTTCTGAATGAGGAAGATTGAGTAGCTTCTCATCTCTGCCACACTAAAACCATTAAAATGCAAAGTAAAATATCTGAAATATCTGAAGGGACATCTTCAATGATAACATAAAGGCACAAAGTAAAAATGTCAACGTAAGAACAAAAATCCGGAATTCAGTGAATATTTGTGTGTAGACATGTTCCTTGTCTCATTATCTTGCATCTATACAAATGCTCTTTAATTTCCACTTAATTCTTGGAAGTTCTTGGAGTGTGAGTTTCTAACTCTGAAGTATTGAATGATTCTTATTTTGTTTTTTCTACTGTGATTCAGTTCTTTAAATGGACATGCATTTTGTATAATTATGTATAGACTGTATTTCTAAACACCATTATACAAAATGTAGATTACAATAATTTTCTGTATCTCAATTAAGTACCATATATTTGTAGCTGGTAAACACCCCTAAAGAAGTTGGTAGAGGGGCCGGGCACGGTGGCTCATGCCTGTAATCCTAGCACTTTGGGAGGCCAAGGCGGGTGGATCACGAGGTCAAGAGATCGAGACCATCCTGGTCAACATGGTGAAACCCTGTCTCTACTAAAAATAGAAAAAATTAGCTGGGCATCATGGTGCGTGCCTGTAATCCCAGCTACTCAGGAGGCTGAGGCAGGAGAATTGCCTGAACCCAGGAGGTGGAGGTTGCGGTGAGCCGAGATCGCGCCATTGCACTCCAGCCTGGGTAACGAGAGCGAAACTCTGTCTCAAAAAAAAGAAGTTGGTAGACCAGAATCTAAACGGCAGCTTTCTGTGTGGTGGGGACATGGCAGAATTTTGAAAATATTATAACTCCTTTTAAATATCAGATTTTATACATGTGTTTGTTACTTTTTCAGTAGAAAAAAAATTAGCTTTCAAATATATCACAATCATTGTGTGAATGGACTGTGGAGTCCAGATCTGTAGGGTGTGAATCTCTACTTCTCCCCTCGTCTCTGTGTGGTCCTGGGCAAGTCACTCAACCCTCCGTATCTCAGTTTTAACCTCTGTAACATGGGAGAAAATAATAGAATCTACTTCCATAGGCTGCTGTGTGCAATATATGAATCAATACTTTGAAAGTACCTAGAACAAGGCCCGTAGTCTGAAAATGTTAACCTTGATGACAATTATTTTTTCATTGCTGAAGTGTTTTATGGATGAATTTGGACGTATACCATTGCTAAGAGGACTTTCCCCAAGTAAACACTTTAATTATGGAGGGGCCTAGTTCCTCAGAAATGCTATACTGCTGCTTGGAATCTAATTCTGCTTAAATGTGGCTCTTTTGTTCTTTTTTTGCCCTTGACTGTGAGGTGCTGGGGGTGTGTCATGACTCTGTGCCCACTGTGCTGAACCTCGCATTGTGTATGCAGTAAGTGTTTGTTAAGTACATGGATACCTTTAGCATCACCCTCAGAGAATCCTAGGTGTCTTATTCAGGGAACAGGGGTTTTGGTCTCTGCCCCAGAAGTTCTTAAATATTTGCACACTGCAGCCACTTGCTGTTAACTGGTGGGACTGCGGTAGTGGCTTCCTCACTGTGGTCCCCTGTCCCGCAGTATCAGCATCACCGGGGAACCATTTAAAAATGCACATTCTCAGGCTGCACACCAGACTGACTGAATCAAACACTTTGGGGCTGGGCTCCAGCAATGTGCACTCAAGCACTGCAGATGAGTTTGACCCACGTTAAGCCCCCAAGAGTCTGACACAGCAGGTCACTCCGGAGGCCTTTACCAAGCCCTGCTGCCAGGATGGCCACTGTGCCCACCAGAGGGAGGCAAAGGGCCCGGAGCAGAGGGAGGCGGCCGCAAGGGAACACCCTGCAGCCCTGGCCAAGGCTGTCCCAAGCCAAGTGCAAATGCAGCCTGCAGATGGGAGGGGATCCCCAGGGTGGAGCCCTGATTACTCAGGAAGCTGGGTCAAGCTGGGGACACAGGGTGTGGGTGGACACAGGGAAGCGGAGCCCTGAATGAAGATTGAAATGTTGAAGGGGAACCAAATTAGACATAGATGTCAGCCCATAAAGCAAACCACAGCCTATAAGGCACAGCACAATAATGACCACAGGGTGCATTTGGGATCTGAGTCAGATTTGCCTGTTTTCTCCTGGGGATTGCCTCATAAGCTCAGTTGCAGGACTTAGGTTTCTAATTCTTAACGTGATAGATAACATCTGAGCTGGGTTTTAAAGTCATGTTCTATCTCCTGTTCCCTCTCACTGAGTGCTCAGGTGTCCAGCAGTGATAGGGTTGTGAAGAATACCGTGCTGGGCCGTCATCTAAAATTCTGCTTTCTGTGCCTTACCAAGTGCCTCCTCTGCAATGGAGCAATGGTGCCTTAGTACCCTCGTACTTATCAACTGAGGCAGCGATGTGAAAGTCCTTTGTAATCTGAACGTTGTCCAAGTGGAACCTGTATTTCAACCAGGGCTCTCCATGACTCAACTTTGCCTCTCCATGTCCCCAGGATTGGTCTACCAGTTCTTCTGACAGATGTATTTATTTTGTGAAAGGTGGTGTGGTTATTAGAACAGAAAATAACAGGCTCGATTCCACCTTAGCTTGGTCAGTTACTAGCTCCATGACTCTGAGCAGATACTTATCCTCATTAGCCTCTAAAACAAAGCAGAGATCATGAAACCTAACAGCAGAGTCGAGCAGGAGGATAGTCTGGCACACAACCAGACTTGCTGCCTTTTTTTTTTTTTTTTTTTTACAAAGACAAGACAACTAAGGTCAAAAAAGGGCTCGAAGAAGACAGGGATGTTAAACTCTGTGCCATTTCTCTGCAGTCCTACAGTGACTTCCCATTTCACCCAGAGTAAGAGCCAACATCCTTAACATGTCCCTAAGGCTATTTATTCCCTTAGATAGTTAGGGCTCTGCTCTCCCTGGCACCATCTCTTACTCCCTCCACCGCTCAGTCCCCTACCCCCAAGACACTTCTTCTGCTCTGGCCTCAACTTTGCTCAGATATAATCCTTGGGGGAGGCCTTCCTTGCTGCTTTACCTAAAGTTCCCACCCTCCTTTTTGTTCCGTTTTTCTCCTTGCACATCTTCTTATCTAATGCACAACTTATTTTACTTATTCATCTTTTTCATTTTCTCCTCCCTTACTACAAGTTCATTAGGTTAGGCAATTTTTATCTGCTGTTTGTTCATTTATCCCCAGGGCCCAGAATGTTGCTTGGCATGTAGTAGGCACTTATACATTATTTGCTGGATGACTCAAGACAAGAGCTCTGTCAATTACACTATAAAGTAGCAAGATTTCTACAGCTGTCTGAGTTGACAAGTGCTCTACACGCATCATACTGTTCTATCTAAGAGTGGATGTACAATGGTTTTGTACCACAGTGGGCTCATACAATATGCGTAATTTTCCAAAACAATTCCTGTAAATCCTTGCCGCTCTATTGGTTTTTGACTGGAGGAGCATGCTTGAATGTTCAGGGATCATTTACAAAGGCTTCTGGCGTCTTAACATTTGCTGCAGAGCAGCGATGGGGTGCACTGGAATGTCAATGTGGATCGAGGACACTGCAGTGGGAACTGGAGCTCACGTGACGTGGGCTCAGTCAGCTTCCTTCTGAATCCCAGCTCAGGAACAGCATCAGTGCAGCATCACAGATACACTGAAGTGTGAGGTGGCTTGGGGCACCCACACCTACAATCCTTCACGTAACTCATGAAACTCTACTCACTCTACTCAGCAACAACCATTTACTAGGTTGTTAGAAACTTTAAGTCCTACTTGGCCTGGACACCTATTCCATTCACTCAGAGCCTGCAACACCTCTCTGTGGAGGCAGGGCATGGTCATTCTGCTGAAAAGCAGTCTTCAGGCAACAAGAACAGATTAGCTCGTTTTCCACTAGGAAAAACAGTATTATCCATCATTTTTGCTTTGAAATACAGAGATTTGTTTAACTGAAATATCCCAAAATATCTGGCAAAGAAAACAAAGTGAGACAGGCCTCAGGACTCACTCTGAACCCTCTGGCACAGGTGACACTAGAAATTCAAAACTCATCACTCACTGGGAAAAGTTGTGCAAGATTCCGAAATTAGGGCTCTCTGGCCAGGGGTTGTTTCCTGATAAATATTTTCAAAATTTCCATTGTTCGTTACCATTATAAAGTCCTACACAGGATGACATCTGCTGAATGCCATCAACGCATCCTGGGCTATCTCCCGCAATGTATCCAACGCCCAGTCAACAGTTCCAGGCAGGTCTGAGATGCCAGCTGCCCCAGTTAAACACTGTGTGTTTGGGTGCTGGGCTAAGAGGTGTGCAAAGGAATCAGGTTTTGGGTCAGGCCCTGGGTCACTTTCCTTAGGCCAACGTGAAGGGGAATGTGTGTGTGTGTGTGTGTGTGTGTGTGTGTGTGTGTGTGAAAGAGAGAGGGAGAGAAACTTTACACCTCCTATAGCACAGGGATCTATTTCCAATGGGAATGGAGTGACTGAGTTCAAGGTTTCAAACTCCGTTTCTATCCATTTCTTAGGCCAGTGTGTTTTCGCCCCGAGGAGTCTTACCTGTGAACCGGTATATTTCCTACCAGAGATCCCCAGATGTCTGTCTCTGTCATGGGGTCGGCAGCCATTCCTTTCCCTCCACCACTCTCTGTCTCATGAATTTCTCAGGAGGAGAAACAGAGGAGAGACTACTCAGTCCACACCAAGACACCGCGTTGCTGACATCACATGGTGGGTCACAACCTGAGGATTCATTTTGTCCTGTTTGTCTGCTCTGCACTGAGCACAGCTGCACTGTGTGACCCCACTGAGTCGTCGGCAGGCTTTCTGGAAGAATGCTCACCCTCACTCATTCACACCCCAGCCTGAGCAAGAGGACCCCAGGACAATCTATCTGCCCTTCTTATGTTCCAAAATCGTGCCGGGAATCTAATTCACACTTGGTCCTCATTGACAATGTTGGTTGCTTACCCTTTGCTCCCTATCAGTCACAGCTATGAACCCAGGCCCTGGGGCAAATTCCTTAATTTTTACATAGCTTTTGATTTATTCATTGTGACACTTGTGGAAAATTTGGAAAATACAAAAAAGGGCAAAAATTACAAAATAAAACACAACCAACTACATAGCATCATTCTTTACTTGGCTACTTTTCCCAATTGCTTTCTGTATATTTTTTGCACAGTTGAAATCATTTAGCAAATAGCATATTAAATTTTCTTCTTACCCTCATTCCATAAAATGTTTCCAAAGTAGGGAAAAAAATTCACAGATACTGTTTTCACGGCATCACAATATTCCATCAAGAAGAACTTGACAGTTTATTCACTTATTCTCTAAGACAGGATATTTAAATTGCTTCCAGCTATTCTCTGCAAATAATAATTCAGTTTGTATTTAATTTTAGTCTAGGTTTCTGATTATGTTCCTGTAATATTTTCTTAGAAGAGGAGTTATTAGAAATAGAAATGAAAGCATGCTTTTTTTTTTCTTAGAGACAGGATCTCATTCTGTTCCTCAGGCTGGAATGAAGTGGCAGCATCATAGCTCACTGAAACCTTGAGCTCTAGACCCAGAAAATCCTTCCATCTCAGCATCCTGAGTAGCTAGGACTATAGGTGTGCACCACCACACCAGGCTAATTTTTTAAACTTTTTTGTAGAGATGAGGTCTCAGTATGTTGCCCAGGCTGGTCTCGAGCTCCTGGCCTCAAACAATCTTCCCACTTTGGCCTCCCCAAATGCAGGAAATACAGCTATGAGTCACCATGCCCAGGAAAACCAGTTTAGGACCCTTTTACTCTCTGAAAGTCATTGTGATGGGCACTGGCTTTGTAGAGTAAAAGGGTCCTAAAGTGGTTAGGCAAAGATTCTCAGGCTTTTGGGTACTATGTTCTAGCTAATTAGAAACTTCTGTATGTTTAGAAATACCTATCTTTAGTGTGGAAGTCTTGCTTAGTGCATTGTGCTAGTTTTATTCAACACACATTTTTGAGGATCTTCTTTGTGCCAGACGAGGTGTTAAGAAACCAGCAAAGAGAGAGGCAGTTTGGCTGAGGGCGGTGGCTCATGCCTGTGGCTCATGCCTGTAATCCCAGCACTTTGGGAGGCCAGGGAGGGTGGATCACCTGAGATCAGGAGTTTGAGACCAACCTGGCCAACATGGTGAACCCTGTCTCTACTAAAAATACAACAATTAGCCAGGTGTGTGCACCTGTAATCCCAGGTACTCAGGAGGCTGAGGCAGGGGAATTGCTTGAACTTGGGAGGCAGAGGTTGGAGTGAGCCAAGATTGTGCCATGGCACTCTAGCCTAGGGAAGCGAGACAGACTTTGTCTTGGAAAAAATATAAAAGAAATAAATGAGAGAGGGGCGGAGAGAGGAGAGAGGAGAGAGAGAGAGAGAGAGAGAGAGAGAGAGAGAGAGGCAGTTCAGGACCTTGGCGTTTATCCTCTGGCAGAGGGAGGTGCCAGAGGGATCTCACAAATGCAAGCAGGCTTCCTTCTGTGATAAATATGATGCATAATTGCTGCATGGCATTGAGGGGCTTTATGATGCAGGGAGTCGACTTAGAGGTCCGGGCAGTGAGGAATGAATCTGGATTTGAAGGAGGAGGAGGTGTTGCCTGGAAGCAGATTTGAAGGAAGGTGCAGAGATGGGGAATCAAAGACTCTGACCAAAGACTGTGCAGTGAGCATGAGGACAGGACAGAAGGTCACCGTGTAGGGCACGAAGTGAGGCAGGAGACACAGCAAACGTAGGCCCGCTGAGAGTTCTGAAAGTTAATGCACACATTGCGGGTGGGGCAGGGTGGATGGAAGTGCATAACCAGATTTGGTTTTGAAATGAGCAAAGGACATTATCATAGGCAAATCAGGCACAAGACTCTGCTTGCTATTTAACCATTGTCTCTCAGCTCCAAGCCACCCCTCCACACTCTGCAGTTGTGATTTTCTGGCAACGTAACTGCCAACTCAATTTCTTCATTTTGGATTGGTCCCTGTTCGCTTCTGCCACCGGGGCACTGGACCAGGCATTGGGAGGCGGGAGGAGGTCCCAGGGGACTAGGGGCCGTGATTCCCTATCCTTCCTGGTAGGGTCCCTCCGCAAGAACACTTTGCCCCGGCAACAGCAGTTGGTCAGAGCCTGCATCTTCTTCCAGAAGTTTCGGAAGCAGACCGCTATGGCCCCTGAGACGTCTGGGGCCTGCCCAGGGCCTTGGAACCCCAGTTCTCCAGGGAGAGAAGCAGGCGGGAGGCAAAGGCCACGAGGTTAGCTTGATTGGAGGGCGCCAGTCAAGGCGCCACCGCGTGTTAGAAACCTGGGCTCGGGAGGCCGGGCACGGTGGCTCACACCTGTAATCCCAGCACTTTGGGAGGCTGAGGCGGGTGGATCACGAGGTCAAGAGATCGAGACCATCCTGGTCAACATGGTGAGACCCAGTCTCTACTAAAAATACAAAAAATTGGCTGGGCACGGTGGCACCTGCCTGTAATCCCAGCGACTCAGGAGGCTGAGGCAGGAGAATTGCCTGAGCCCAGGAGGCAGAGGTTGCAGTGAGCCGAGATCGTGCCATTGCACTCCAGCCTGGGTAATAAGAGTGAAACTCCATCTCAAAAAAAAAAAAAAAAAAAAAAAGAATCCTGGGCTCGGAAGCCCCCCGAAGTCAGAATCCTGGGGCGGGAGCCCAGCCCAGGATTCATGGGTATGAGATGGGGTCAGCCAGGAGCCAGGCCCCAACACTTTAGCTGCCGTCCAGGCACCCTCTAGAAGTTTCCCAGCTCCTGCTTTGAACCCATGGCTGCTGGGCGAAGTGGCTCACCCCTATAATTCCAGCACTTTGGGAGGCCGAGGCGGAAGATCATTTGAAGTCAAGAGTTCGAAAATGGCCTGGCCAACATGGAGAAACCCTGTCTCTATTAAAAATACAAAAATTAGCCGGGTGTGCATGCCTGTAATCCCAGCAACTCGCAAGGGGGAGGCACAGTGGAAGTTGCAGTGAGCCGAAATCACCCTATTACACTCCAGCCTGGGCAACAGAGCAAGACTCCGTCTCAAAACCAACCAACCAACCAACCAACCCATGGCTGAGAAATGCTGGCCGGATCTCAGCTCGTCCAGGCCCGCATGTCCAGAAATTGACATGGATTCGAACCAAGGCCAAGGGTTGACAGACACGAAGGGCCGCGCCCCAGCCCCCGCCAGCACCAGCCTGCACCGCTCTGGGGACCGCACCGCCATGGCTTCTTTCCCACGGCCCCAGAGCCGCAGGGCCTGGGAAGCAGGTGCGCCTTGGACGCGGGCTTCGTGAAGGTTCCGGCGCCTGGCCACCAGCCTGCGCGGCTCCTGCTGTGCTGTGCCAGCCTTGAGCCAGATTTACGTGGTTTCTGGAAAAGAAAATCGTCCTTACTCACCCCGGCTGGGAAACAAGCAGCACCTCAGCCTCGCCCTCCGTCCTCTGACTGCGCAGGGCGGCAGGGCCGGGGCTGGACACTGCTCGGGATGAGCGCGTCCTGACCGCACCTGGCGTGGACGGGTCACGCAGCACCGCTGCACGCCCCAGTGCCCTGTTCACAAACCCGCAGCCCAGTCCCAGGCTTCCTGGTCCAGATGCGGGGCCAGGGCTCCAGGACGCCTGCTGAGGGCTTTCCGGTCCCGCGCCAACCCCAGGCCCAGGGAGGTGGAGACCTGGCCCTCTGAGGAAGAGGACCCTCAGGGTCACCTTCCCACAGTCGGTGCTCCTGTGGAAAAACCTCCCTGGAGGGGGCGGGGCAGGGAATGGGGGTCTTTTCCACTTTGTTTGAAATGGCATTACAGCTTCTCTGATTATAAAAGTAATAGATTGTCACTGCTAAAAACTCAAGGGAAAAAGAATTTCTGTGATCTCAGCTTCTAAAGATAATTTCTAATAGTATTTTATTTTATTTTTTGAGGTACGTATTGTAAAAAGAGAGAGAAAGAGGATAGGTGTATTTTAAAACCAATAATAATTTAATCTTTTTAATGGTATTTAAATGCTTTAATGCTATTTTGTTTAATTATTTTATTTCTGTCTGCTAAAATCTTTTAAATACTGTTTTGTAAAAATACTAAGATAACTCCTAACACCTTTTCTACTTTATATATTTTTGTGCATTTTTTTCAGTGTTTGAAAGTTGTATGGTATATTTTGGTGGACATGGAATAGATTTTTTTAAAGGATATGCATTGAATTAAATGGTGCTCATCATTCAGCCTAGTGTCTTCAAGGTTTAACCATGTTGCAGAAATGTGTTAGGATTTCCTTCCTTGGCAAGGCTGAATAATATTCCATTATATGTGTATATCGCATTTTCCTTTTTATGGTAGTAAACATTTTATTTTTATTTATTATTATTGTCAATTGACAGATAAACTTGCATGTATGTATCATGAACAACATGATATTTTGATGTTCAGTAGTCTTCCCTCATCTGCGGTTTCCTTTCTGCAGTTTCAGTTACTGTGGTCCACCATGGCCCAAAAATGTTAAATAGAAAATTCCAGAAATAAACAATAAGTTTTAAATTGTGTGCCATTCTCAGTAGTGTGATGAAATTTCATACTGTCCCACACAACACGCCCAGGATGTGAAGCATCCCTTTGTCTGGCATACCTGGGCTGTGTATACACTACCTGCCCATTAGTCACTTAGCTGTCTTGGTGATCAGATTGACTGCCAAGTATAGTGTATAAACCAAAAAGAATCTGAGAAAGGTCTCCATCAATTCAGAAGTTAATTTTAACAAGGTTAAGGACGTTTTGTGCCTTTCTCCGAAGATAATTCTGAGGGCTTTGTCTTTAAAGGGAAAGAGGGAGGATTTGGTCACATGTCTGAAGCCACGTATTGCAAGAGAAAAGGAGCAGGTAGGGGAAGAGTCTACTACGTGTTCTTCCAGGTCTCTGTAAATTGGCCCTTCACTTAAGATAAGGTGAGGGTAGAGTAGCTATTTGTGGACCTGTTTAACCTTTTACCTATAATACTCTGCTTAAGAATAAAAGGAAAAACAGCTTCTTGCATGACTCAGCTTTCAGCTTAATATTTTGTTTTGGTAGAGTGAAATTAGGTTCCCAAGTTTTTATTTTTCTTTCACAAGTGTAAATAGGGTTTGGAATCAGGCATGGTCTCAGACCCATTTACTAAGGATCTTGGAACCTATGCCCTGTTGATAAGCAGGGACTACTGCATATATTCATTGTGGAATGGCTAAGTCTGGCTTGCATTACCTCACATAGTTGTCATTTTTGTGGTAGGAACACTTAACATCTTCATTCAGTTTTCACAAGCAAATACTGAGTGTCTACCATGTATCAGATTCTGTTCTAATACTGGGGACAGAAGAGAGACAAGCCGAACCCTTAACCCATGGAGCCAGCAGAGACAATGAATAAGAAAACAAACAAAAAATTGAACAAGATAATTTCCAGCTGTGGCATTAGGTAGTAATAAACAAGATAACATTATGAACAAGTAGGCAAAGGGTGGGAGAAGGTTATTTAGATAGAATGGTTTGGAATGGTCTCTGCAGAGGTTGTGTTTGAACTAGGAGCTGAAGTGTAAGAAAGACTCAGGCACAAAAGGGACTTGAAATATTACAGAAATGGAAGGGAAGCTATACTGCTAGAATATCCCTGTGTGCATGTATGTGTATGTGTGTGTGCACATTCATGCATGTGTGTGTGTGTTTGTGTGTGTGTGTGAGATGATGAAAGACAGATAAGGCTAGAGAGAGCTTTTTATTCTGGTAAAATATTATCTTTGAAGAGTTTTAAGTTTACTTATAAGACAACCTGATTATTAGATTTTAAAAGATGGTCCTGGCTGCTCTATGAATTAATGTTTGTGTAAAATTTTACAGTTTACAAAGTATTTTCACATTTATAGTCTCATTTTATCCTCACTCCAGACTTGTGAAATGGTGTTCCTTATTCCTTTTTATTTTTTATTTGTGACAAGAACACTTAACATGAGATTTACCTTCTTAACAGATTTCAAGTGTACAATACAGTATTGTTAACTGCAGGGATGGTGCTGTACATCAGATCTCTAGAACTATTAATTTTGCATAACTGAAACTTTATATCCATTGGACAGCAACTCCCGTTCTCCCTTCCCTCCAGCCCTAACAATCACTATTCTACTCTCTGCTTCTATGGATGTTACAGTTTTAGATTCCTCCTGTAAGTGAAATCATGCAGTAGTTATCTTTCTGTGACTGACTGACTTGGCATAATGTCTTCAAGTTTCATCCATGTTTTCACATGTTGCAGAATGCCCTTCTTTTCTAAGTCTGAATAGTATTCCACTGATCGTAAACACAGCATTTTCTTGATTTGTTTATCTACCAATGGATATTTAGGTGGTTTCTAGATCTTGGCTATTGTTAATAATGCTGCAGAGCTGGGTGTGGTGGCTCACACCTGTAATCCCAGCACTTTGGGAGGCCAAGGTGGGCAGATCACCTGAGGTCAGTAGTTTGAGACCAGCCTGGCCAACATAGTGAAACTCCATCTCTATTTAAAAAATTTTTTAAAATGTAAAAAACATAATAATAATGATGCTGTAATAAACATGGGAGTATTAATTTCTCTTCATGCTCTTTATTTCTATCCTTTTGAATAAATACCCGGAAGTTGAATTGGTGGTTCACATGTTAGTTCTATTTTTAATTTTTTGAGGCACTGCCATACTGTTTTTCATTGTGGCTGCACCACTTTGCATGCCCACGAACTGCGTACAAGGGATTAAATTTCTCTGCATTCTCATCAACACTTTGTTGTCTTTGTTCTTTTGATAACAGACATCTTAACAAGAGTAGGGTGACATCTCACATTGTGGTTTTGATTTGCAATTCCTTGGTGATTAGTGACATTGAGCATCTTTTCATGTCCTGTTGTATACAAATACATAGGCCATTTGTATATTTTCTTGAAGAAACATCTATGCAGGTCTTTAGCTCATTTAAAAATTGTGTTATTAGGTTTTCTGGGTATTTTTTTGCTATTGAGATTTAGTAAATATTGCAGCAAATATGTTTCTTAAATATTTTGGAAATTAATTCTTTATCACATGTATTGTTTGCAAATATTGGAAAACTGGGAATAAATGTAGCTAAATCAGTGTATGAGTCCCTTTTTGTGTTGTTATAAAGAGATATCTGAGGCTGAGTAATTTATAAAGAAAAGAGGTCTACTTGGCTCACAGTTCTGCAGGTTGTACAAGAAGCATGGCACTGGCATTGCTTTTGCTGAGGTCTCAGGAAGCTTCCAATCATGGCAGAAGGCAAAGCGGAGCCAATGTGCCACGGGGCAAGAGAAGAAACAGAGAGAAGAGGAAGTTCCAGGCTCTTTTGAACAACCAGATCCTTTGTGAACTCATAGTGTGAGAACTCACCAAGCCATTCATGAGGGATTTACCCCCATGATAAAAACACCTCCCTCCAGGTCCAACCTCCAACACTGGGGATCACATTTCAACATGAGACTGGAAGAGATAAAACATCTAAATTATAGCACTCTGCAAAGGTCATAATGGCAGAATTGCACCCATGTCTTCTGACTCTAAATGTCTTCAAGACACTTTTGGACAATCACTACTTTCTTTCACATACTTATTCTTTTACTTCCATTACAATTTTAGTTACATAAATGAATGGACAGAAAATGTCAATCAACTGCCTGCTTCTTTAAAAGAACCATGTTAAATGCTAAATAGATACTTCAGTTCAGATGTATTTCTTCTGATCAGTCTAGTTGGAATACAGTTGGAGAGCCCAGACATATTTTCATGCATAATTAATAACGTGGAACTAAAAGAGCATTAAGAAAGTTATTAAAGATTGTCAAGAGTAGTTTTTAGGGAGTTAGAACTGAGGCTGGTTTTATAAAAGGAGTAGACAGGAAAGGTCAGAGGATGAAGAAGTGCATTTCGGGAGATTAAAAAATCGGTAGTCAAGAGTTTAATATCACCATCCCTATACTCCATAATCATACTGCCATAACACCACCCTCCCCCACCAAGCTCCAAAAAATGGAGCTGCAACATAAATAAGACTAACATGCCATCTTCAAAACAGTCCCCAGCTAGCAACCTCAGTCTTCCTAACCATAGAACTCTCCCAGAGTCTTTCCTTTATAGAAATATTGGAACTACTGATGAACAAGCCAGGAATATTTGAAAACAAAAGCAATGAGGTTGAAATGTGCAAATGCATTTGGAGGATGGGAAGGTCGATGGCATTGGTAAAAACAGGTTAACAGTGTTGAACCTTGAGAGGAAAATGCATAAAGCTGTGCTTTGGCAAGTTTTAATTTACAGCAGGGAGAATTCAGAATTTCATAGAGACTGAAATTATTTAAAGGGGTAAGAAGTTTATTAGAATAATCCAGGTAGTTAGAAGATGTTACAAAGACGTAAAGAGAAAGGAAAATTGGAGAAACATGTTGTGGTTACGTAGAAATGAATTGGTAAGTCCTATTGATTAATGGTGTACCACTTAATGGTGAACTGCTGGAGAATTAGCTTTTCTTCAACAAGAAGGCTATGATGTCTCATGTTTTATGATGTCACATGAGGGGAAATGACAGCAACAGTGTGTAAAGAGCTTGGAACCAATTCCTTCAAAACAGGCTCTTTATTAGAACTTTTTTATATGAATTTGTTTTATTTTACTTTTATTTTAGGTTCATGGTATATGTGCAGGTTTGTTACAAAGGAAAACTTGTGTTATGGGGATTTGATGTACAAGTTATTTCACAATCCAGGTAATAAGCATAGTACCTGATAGGTAGTTTTTTAATCCTCACCCTCCTCTGCCCCTCAACCCTCAAGCAGGTCCATGTGTACTCAGCATTTAGCTCCCACTTACAAATGAGAACATTCAGTATTTGGTTTTCACTGCCTGTGTTAGTTCGTTTAGAATAATGGCCTCCAGTTCCATCCATGTTCCTACAAAGAACATGAACTCATTCTTTTTTATAGCTGCATAGTATTTCAGTGTATATGTATCACATTTTCTTTGTCTAGTCTACCACTGATGAGCATTTAGGTTGATTCTGTGTCTTTGCTATTGTGAATAGTGTTGTGATGAACATGTGCATGCATGTGTCTTTATAATGAAATAATCTATATATTTTTAAATATATATCCAATAATGGGATTACTGGGTTAAATGGTAATTCTGCTTTGAGTTCTTTGAGAAATCAGCAAACTGCTTTCCACCATGGCTGAACTAATTTATGTTCCCACCAGCAGTTTGTAACTATTCCCTTTTCTTCACAAGTTCACCAGCATCTATTATTTAAAAAAATATTTTAAGAATAGCCATTCTGATGGTATAAGATGGTATTTCATGTAATTTTGACCTGCATTTCTCTAGTGATTAGTGATGTTAAATATTTTTTTCATATTTGTTGACCACTGGTATGTCTTCTTTTGAAAAGTGCCTGTTCATGTCCTTTGCCCAGTTTTTCATGGAGTTTTTTGCTTGTTGTTTTGTTTAAGTTCCTTATAGATTCTTGATTTTAGACTTTTGCCAGATGTATAGTTTGAAAATATTTTGTCACATTCTGTACGTTGTCTGATCACTCTGTTGATAGTTTCTTTTGCTATACAGAAGCTGTTTTGTTGAACTGGGTCCCATTTGTCAATTTTTGTTTTTGTTACAATTGCTTTTGGCGTCTTTGCCATAAAATCCCTTATCCAGAATGGTATTTCCTAGATTATCTTCAAGTGTTTTATAGTGTTAGGTTTTTATACTTAAGTCTTTAATCCATCTTGAGTTGATTTTTGAATATGGTATAAGGAAGGGGTCAAGTTTCAATCTTTTGCACATATCTGGCCACCATTTATTCCACCACCATTTGTAGAGAGTTCTTTCTTCATTACTTGTTTTTGTTGACTTTGTCAAAGATCAGATGGGTGTAGGTTCATGGCATTATTTCTGGGTTCTCTATTCTTTTCCATTGGTCTACATGACTGTTTTCATACCAGTACCATGCTACTTTAGGTACTGTAGCCCTGTAGTATACTTGGAGGTCAGGTAACATGATGCCTTCAGTTTTGTTCTTTTCGCTTATGATTCCTTTGGCTAGTTGAGCTTTCCTTTGTTTGTTTGTTTGATATCAATTTTAAAATCATTTTTCTAATTCTGTGAAGAAGGTCATTGGTAGTTTGATAGGAGTAACATTGAATCTGTAAATTGCATTGAGTAGTATAGCCATTTTAACTATAGTGACTCTTTCTGTCTGTGAACAGGGCATGTTTTCCATTTGTGTCACCTCTGATTTCTTTGAGCAGTATTTTGTAGTTCTCATTGTAGAGATCTTTCACCTCCCTGGTTAGTTGTATTCTTGGATATTTTGTATTTTATTCTTTCTGTGGCAACTATGAATGGAATTGTGTTCTTAACATGGAGAGCTTTTGAAAAGCAGAGATTCCCAGCGTGGATGTTGTTGGTGGACAGGAATACTACTTATTTTTGTACATTAATTTTATATTCTGAATCTTCGCTGAAGTGGTTTGTCAGCTTAAGAAGCTTTTGGACCTGAACCATGGGGTTTTCTAGATATAGAATCATGCCCTCTGTGAACGTCCTCTCTTCCTATTTGAATGCCTTTTATTTTGTTCTTTTGACTGATTTTGCTGGCCAGGCCATCCAGTACTATGTTGAATAGGAATGGTAAAACAGACTTATTTCTATAAGGAAATAGACTTTAAAGGAGTAATTTGCATCATAATAGAATCCCTTATAACATTTCGTAACCAGGATGAGGTAAAAAAAATTCATTTTGCTTGAGGATCTCTGTGCATTAATTGTTTAGATTAAACTAAGTATTATCAAGTTTCAAACTTCTTGTCAAAATTTAAGACTGAATACTGGCTTTAAATACAATGCTAGACTGATATTTGTTTTTCAAGGAACAAGACTGAAAGAAACCTTACACAAAGAGTGGTAGAGATATTTTATAAATATTCAATGTGGTTTTTCTTTCATTTTAAAATTGCCTTACCATGCCATACTGACCTTCATCTTTGACCTGCAGGAAAATGTGGCTTATGGTGGTGTAATGTGAAGCCAGAGGAAGCAGCAGTAGAGGCTGCCTAGAGAGAGCTGTGCTAGAATCACCTGGAGAGCTTTTGAAAAGCAGAGATTCCCAGAACCTACTCGCAGGGGTCTTGTTTCCATGTGTCTTGTGTGAATCCTGGGGATTGGTATCTAGAAAAGCTTTGCAAAAGCTTTCTGTGGTGCTACCCAGTCTCTTGCTAACTCCCCCTGCTGAAGAAGCTGTCCTAAAGGCCTGGTTTTATAGAAAGAGAAACTCTCCTTTTATATTTTTCTTTAGGTTTATTAAAACTTTCTATTAATCTGGAATTAAACTAAGTTTTTTTTCTGAAAACAGTTTTGCTCTTTATTCATATGTTTATTCGTTCAGCAAATATTTATTTAGCAAGCCTTTTCAAAAAGATACAGTGGTCACTTCTAAGACTCACAGGTCAGTTCTTTCATAATGTTTATATTCTGGTGGGGGAAGATTCTTTCAATCAAAAAGATGAAGGAAGGAAGGAAGGAAGGGAGGGAGGAAGGGAGGGAGGGAGGGAGGAAGGGAAGGAGGGAGGGAGGAAAGGAAGGAGAGAGGGAAAGAAAAATAGAAAAAGAACAGAGGAAAAGGGACCCTAAGGAGAAATATGGCTAAAGAAGCATTTACTTTCAAAAGAAATATTTACAAACATGTGTGTGTGTGTAGAATGGCATGTATTGGTGCAGTGTTCCCGAGTGAGAGGCAGTCTGGCTTGTATCTTGTGTAGACCTGTACAGAGGATGAGAGTGTGGCTACTTGAATCCAGAAAGAAGCTAAATCCTGTACAGTGGGCTGTTTGTAGAGAAGCTTTACCCTTAGATAGAGGGACATAGCCTGGTATAAACTGAAAAAATTATTACCAGCATATATACCTGATAAAGGATATGTATACAGAGTATACAAATAACTCATACAACTGAATAATAGAAAATAACCTAATAAAAAATTGGCCATTTCCCCAGTAAGTACACAAAAAGGTGTTTAAGAACATTACTCATCAGAAAACACAAAATAATGACAGACCCACTACAATGGCTACTTTTTAAAAAAATCAAGTAATAACAGATAGTAGCAAGGATGTAGAGCAAGTGAAATTTCATACATGGCAGATGGGAATGTCAAATGGTACAACTACTTTGGAAAATAGTTTGGCTATTTCTCCTAAACATATACTTGTCAAAGGATGCAGTAATTACTCACCAAAGCATTTCCTCGCTCCGCCAAAATGAAAACTATGTCCATATAAAGACTTAACTCGAATGTGCATTGTAACTTTACTTATAGTAGCTAAAACCAAGTACGACCCAAATGTCCATCTAGAGGTGAACAAATACACCTCTTTGTGTATTTGTGGTATAGTCACATAATGTAATACTACACAGCAATAAACATGAAACAAACAAGCAAACTGGTATGGCATGCAATCCCAAGGATGACTTTCAAAAATGTGCTGACTGAAAGAAACCAGATATTGAAAAGCCCTTAGATAGAATTTCAAAAATGTGCTGACTGAAAGAAACCAGATATTGAAAAGCCCTTGGATAGAATTGTAATCCACAGAACAGGATAAAGTCTTATAGGGAGATTACGTATATAGGGAAGAAAGTGAGCCCAATATTAATTCTGGAGTTTCCCAGTATTTCCAGGCCAAGCAGAAAAAGATGATCCCAAAAAGGAAGCTGTGGAGTGACAGCACAAGGGATAGTAGAAAACCAGGAGAGCATGGCACCACTGATACCAAGAGTGAAAGGAAGTGATGGCTGTCCTAGTCTGCTGCTGCTGAAAGAGCAAGTGAAATCAGAACAGGAAAGTGATCCCTGGATATAACAAAACAGGGCACAATGGTGACCTCAACAAGAGCTGCCTCAGTGAAGAAATGGAGAAAGCGTGACTAGAGATGTTAGCAGAGGAAATGTGATGAGAAGAAGTGAAAATAGCAGCTCCAGGCAACACTAGCCAGCCGTTTTGAATTGAAGGATTGCTTAGAAATAGGCACAAGCTGATGCAGAACCAAGGGAAGTTGATTTATATTTTATTAGCTTGTGTTTTGTTTGTTGATTTTAGGATTGTAGACACCAGCCCACGTTTGTATACGGGAATGATCTGTCAAAGAGAGAAAGATAAGTAGATGACTCAGAAGAAAGTATAATACAGAGGGAAATAGAATGGAATTGCAATAATATGAAGTTAATTAAAAATACGTAGTGTCCTTTTTATTCATTGCCGTTCAACTGTATATTTATTTTGTAATAAAGTATTACTCCAAAAATCCCCTAATCAATCATCGTCCTGAAAACTTTGATCTCAGGTACTCTTGGTTTATTCCTTGAATAAAAACCAATCTGATTTTACCTCCTAGAACAAGTAAGAAGGAAGGAGTTGGAAAATAAATTGATGCAAGGGCTCTTACGAAATTAAAAAAGAACAAGGAAGAGCAGTGCCAGAGAACTAAGTGACAACCGTCTTTCTCAAGGCCACAGGGAGATAACCATTTCATGGTTATCAGATCAGATAGAATAAACACAAGAGACTGCAATACTCATGTATACAACTTTAGCAATGATCACTTGTGTAGTATTTATAAATAACCAAAATGCAAGAGAATTGGAAAGAAATAAATGTTTAAAATAGAAAAAGTAAGCAAAGGCAAATGTAAAAGATAAATGACAAAAAAGAAAGAAAGAAAGAAAGAATGAAACCACACAGTCCACAAAGGGATAATAAACTTGTAAAAGCTATAACAAGTAGATTTAAAAAAATGGACTCAATAATTATTTAATGAATAGAAATGTAAAATAACTCATAAGAACGAAATACAAATAATACAAAAAGGACATTTTATTTACTACTGATGGAAGTGAAATTTTGGGTGACTTTCCTGTAGAACTAATTATTACTATAAATCAAAAGCTTTCAAATGTTCTTAAAAATTGACTTAATACTCACTCATAGGCGGGTGATGAACAATGAGAACACATGGACACAGGGAAGGGAGCACCACACACTGAGATCTATTGGGGGAAATAGGGGAGGGACAGCGGGGGGGGAGTGGGGGAGGGATGGCATGGGGAGAAATGCCAAATATGGGTGAGGAGGCAGAAGGCAGCAAAACACACTGCCACGTGTGTACCTATGCAACTATCTTGCATGTTCTGCACATGTACCCCAAAACCTAAAAGGCAATAAAAATTAAAAAAAAAATTGACTTAATAATTCAATTTCTAGAATTTTCCTTGAGAACTAATCAGACATATCTTTAATGATTTTATATACAAGAGTGTCTGCTATAGGAAAAAAGGGAGTATATGCTCCAAGCATTCAATATGGTAAGATTCTACAGCATTATAAAATTATACTGTGGTGAAATATTCATGCTGTGCTATGAAGCAGAGAAAGGAATTTCACAAAGCAATATATACAATATTATCTCATTTTAACGTATTTACATCTGCTTAGATTAACAATGAAAAGTATATATGACTATTGATAAATTATCACTGTATTATGAAATACAGTTAATTCTTTTATTGTGCTTTCATATTTTTTCTAAAGTGTTAGAATTATATATCCAAAGGATTATAAATCATTCTACTATGAAGACACATGCACACAAATGTTCATTGCAGCACTGTTTACAATAGCAAAGACCTGGAACCAACACAAATGCCCATCAATGACAGACTGGACAGGGAAAATGTGGCACATATACACCATGGAATATTATGCAGCCATCAAAAACGATGAGTTCATATCCTTTGTGGGGACATGGATGAACCTGGAAATCATCAATCTCAGTAAACTGACACAAGAACAGAAAATCAAACACCGCATGTTCTCACTAATAGGTGTGTGTTGAACAATGAGAACACATGGACACAGGGAGGGGAGCATCACACACTAAGGTCTTTCAGGGGGAAATAGGGGAGGGAGAGTGGGGGGTGGGGAGGTGGGGAGAGATAGCATGGGGAGATATGCCAGATACAGGTGACGGGGAGGAAGGCAGCAAATCACACTGCCATATGTGTACCTATGCAACAATCTTGCATGTTCTTCAATGTACCCCAAAACCTAAAATGCAATTTAAAAAAAGAAAAAAAAGATTATATAAAATGCTACTTTAAATTATTAACTTGTGTATCTATTTTTAAATCCAACCTCTCAAATAACTACTGAGTTAAGGAGGCAAAATAAAAACACCAGAATATAGATTTAGAAAATAATGAGAAAATAGCATATTTTTAGCTTTAACTTTGCCACAATCATAGACGTCTTTATTATTCTGAATAAAAGGAGGAAAATAAATAAGCTACCCACCCAAGAATCAGTTGACAACAAAGACATTTTTAAGAGAACAGGAACAAGAACATAATAAACCTAAACTAGAAATAACTCAAATAAACCCAATCTATGCAATAATTAATAAAAACTTATTTTGTATAATGACTGAAAAATTCTGTAGCAAATCTAGCAAAGAAAAAACAATGAAATTGCACATATATAAAGAGAATTCTTAAGTCTACAAATTGTAAAATAATGCATCATATAATCTCAATATGTATGTGTGTGATGGATGTGTATACACAAAGACGAAGCAAAAACAGCAAAATGTTAACAGTTGTTCTCTCTCTGTGATGGTATTACAAGTTATTTGCTGTATGTTTATATTTGTGTTTATTTCCCAAATTTTATAATGACAAATATTTAAATTATATTTTAAAATAACATTATAAACACTTCTTCTTAACAGAATGTAACTATATTTCTCATACAGATGAATGCAAGTTTACTCTCTCCCCAAAACAGGGAGCACAGAGTGGGAAGAGGCAGCCGCAGCCACTGCACTCATCCCAGAGTGATGTGAAATCCTCATCTCTTTTAGTCACCATTGCACCTTGGACATTATATAAAAACGTAGATTAAAGGGTAGATTATAAAATTAACCACCAACACTCATTGTTATGCACAATAAGCAAGGAAGAAAATGTGTGTAGCTGCTAGTGTTTGTTTTGGTAATAAAACTAGTTGATTGGTTAAAAAAATAACATAGGCCGGGCGCGGTGGCTCACGCCTGTAATCCCAGCACTTTGGAAGGCCGAGGCGAGTGGATCACGAGGTCAAGAGATCAAGACCAATCTGGTCAACGTGGTGAAACCCCGTCTCTACTAAAAATACAAAAAAATTAGCTGGGCATGGTTGCGCACGCCTGTAGTCCAAGCTACTCGGGAGGCTGAGGCAGGAGAATTGCCTGAACCCAGGAGGCGCAGGTTGCGGTGAGCCGAGATTGCACCATTGCACTCCAGCCTGGGTAACAAGAGCGAAACTCCGTCTCAAAAAAAAAGAAAAAAAAAACATTATAAAATACTTGAAAATACAAATTATAAAGTACATACTCCATATAATTATAAATAATTGATTAAAATGTCTAAAAGAAATAGAAATACATGAAAAATATAGATAATAAAATATTAAGCATGATCCGTTAATAGGTACAGATAAAGATAACAATTTCTTAGCAATAGTATTTTTGTATCATAAATTACAGATAATTTAAAATGTCTTTCCTTCACCTGAATTTTCTACAAGACACACATATCACTTTTCTTTTTTGACTGAGTTTTACTCCATTGCCTAGGCTGGAGTGTGGTGGAGAGATCATGGCTCATTGTGATCTAAACCTCTTGGGCTCAAGTGATCCTCTTACCTTAGCCTCCCAAGTAGCTAGGACTACAGAGACACACCACCGTTTATTTATTTATTAAGTTTTTATAGAGACAGAGTGGTGGTATGTTGGCCTGGCTGGCCTCTAACTGCTGGCCTCAAGTGATCCTCCCATTTCAGCCTCCAAGTGTCTCAAATGACAGTTGTGAGGCAGTGTGCCCAGCCATGACACATAGCACTTTTTAATAAAGGAAAATAGTGTTTATTACTCCAAACAAAAAGAGTAAATAATATGATTCCTTTTAAAAAATACATTGTATATTCTTATTTTTAAGTAGGAACTAAATACTGAGTACACATAGGCACAAAGAAGGGAACAGTAGACACTGCAGGCTGCTTGGGGGTGGAGAATGAGGGGATGGGGAGACCCGAGAAACTACCTATGGGGTACTATGCTCACTACCTGGGTGATGAAACAATTTGTACACCAAACCCAGTGACATGCAATTTACTCGTGTAACAAACCTGCACTCATACCCCTGAACCTAAAATAAAAGTTAGAAAAAAAAATGCCAAAACAAAGTAAAAATAGCAAAAAGCCCCAAAACAACATTGTCAATGTTTTCTAAATTCTATCAATTTGCTCAAAAGCTACATTTATACATACATACAGTTAGTACTGATGGTGGAGGTGCTCGGACTTTCAAGAAATGAATAAACCCCATTCCATGTAAACAGTCTCACAGAACAGTAAAAGTTAGTGTGTGCAATTCAGGTTTCACACACAAGCATTGCCAGCATAAATCTCAGTTCATAGCTTTAACGACGAAAGAAATAAACTTTTTGTTTTTCTTTTTCAATTCAGGATGGCAGCATTTTAACCCTGGTTTCCTCAGGATTCTGCTTACATTCTATGGATTGTAATAGGTACCACAGTGTCACAGGTGACTATCTGATTTGTCTCTCAATGACACTTATTAAGGGAGGTCATGACTGATTGGTTCATCATCTGCTGTATTCCAGGAAGCTGCTGGCATGCCCATTGCCTGGGCAGTTAGTTGTATATGGCGCCTGCCCTCTTCCCCACTTGCATGGACTTTTGGGGTTTCGTGGTTCTCTCTGCCACTCCCATGATGCTCCTATGTGCTTGGGAATTACTCTGTTCTTCCTGGATCTTGCTGTCTCTCCGGGAAACCCTGAATGTCTCAGATCCACAACTCAGCCTAGAGTTTCGGTCTTCCTCGTGGGGCATAGTCTGGGGAGGAGTGCGAGAGGTCACTCTTTCTTGGACCTACCAATGTTTTCATCTCTAAGTTCCCTTCCAACTCTATGCTTTTCCCTACTTTAAGGAACAATAATCTTGGTGAAGAAGTCTTGCTGTTAATAATTTTCTTACTATCGCATAAGAACTTCCTCTCCTTAAGGGTCCATGTTTTTCTCTCATTTTTTGATATCTCATGCCTGTTCTTAGGTAATCCCAGCTGTAATCCCAGCACTTTGGGAGGCTGAGGTGGGCAGATCACGAGGTCAAGAGATTGAGACCATCCTGGCCAACATGGTGAAACCCAGTCTTTACTAAAAATACAAAAATTAGCTGGGCGTAGTGGTATGTGCCTGTAGTCCCAGCTACTTGGGCGGCTGACCCCAGAGGCGGAGGTTGCAGTGGGCACTGCACTGCAGCCTGGCGCCTGGCGACAAAGTGAGACTCTGTCTCAAAAAACCAAAAAAAAAACCAAAAGGTAATGAGCACATTACATTAGGTAATGAGCACAGGTGAGCAGGGCATGACTGTGGGAGAGGGCCAAGGGAAATATAGAGATAATAAACTTTTCATACTGCAAAAATAGTTCCAATATAAAAATGTAACTGGCCAGCACAGTGGCTCATGCCTGTAATCCCAGGACTTTGGAAGGTTGAGACAGGTGGATCACCTGAGATCAGGAGGTTGAGACCAGCCTGGCCAACATGGCGAAACACTGTCTCTACTAAAAATACAAAAATTAGCTGGCTATGGTGGTGGACACCTGTAATCCCAGCTACTCAGGAGGCTGGGGCAGCATAATCACTTGAACCCAGAAGACAGAGGTTACAGTGAACCATGATCATGCCATTGCACTCCAGCCGGGGCAACAAGAGTGAAACTTCGTCTCAAAAAAAACAAAATGTAACTGAGATAGCATACATAAAAGTGGAGTAGGCTGAGGTAGAAGGACTGCTTGAACCCAGGAGTTCAAGGCTGCAATGAGCTGTGATTACTCCACTGCACTCCAGCCTGACCAATATGGTGAAACCCCATTTCCACTGAAAATACAAAAGTAGCCAGGCATGGTGGTACATGCCTGTAATCCCAGCTACTCAGGAGGTTGAGGCAGGAGAATCACTTGAGCCTGGGAGGCAGAGGTTGCAGTTAGTCAAGATCACGCCATTGCACTCCAGTCTGGGCAAAAAGAGCAAAACTTCACTCAAAAAAAAAAAAAAATGAACAAAGCTTCCAAGAAGTTTGGGACTATGTTAAACATCCAAACCTAAGAATGATTGGTGTTCCTGAGGAAGAAGAGAAATCTAAATTTTTGGAAAAGATATTTTAGGGAATAATTGAGAAAAGTTGCTTGGCCTTGCTGGAGACCTAGATATTCAAATAGAAGAAGCTCTAATAACATCTAGGAAATTGGTGACAAAAAGATTATTGCTTAGGCACATATTTATCAGGTTACCTAAAGTCAAGACAAAGGGAATAATCTCAAGAGCTGTGAGGCAAAAGCATCAGGTAACCTGTAAAGGAAAACCTATCAGATTAACAGCAGATTTCTCAGCAGAAGCCCTACAAGCTGGAAGGAATCTGGGGTTTTATTTTTAGCCTCCTTCCACAAAACAATTATCAGCTAAGAATTTTGTATCCAGTGAAACTAAGCTTCATAAATGAAGAATAGATACAATCTTTTCCAGACAAAAAAATGCTGAGATAATTTGACAATACCAAGCCAGGACTACAAGAACTGCTAAAATGAGCTCTAAATCTTGAAACAAAGAAGGACATTATATAATGCAAAAAGGACTAGTCCAACAGGAAAATATCACAATTATATATTATATATATATATATATATATATATATATATATATATATATATGTGCACCTAACACAGAAGCTCCCAAATGAATACAACAATTACTACTAGACCTGAGAAATGAGGTAGACAGGCTGGGTGTGGAGGCTTACACCTATAATCCCAGCACTTTGGGAGCCTGAGGCAGGCAGATAACAAAGTCGAGAGATCAAGACCACCCTGGCCAACATGGCAAAACCCTGTCTCTACTAAAAATACAAACATTAGCTGGCTGTGGTGGCATGCGCCATAGACCCAGCTACTCAGGAGACTGAGTTAGAATTGCTTGGACCTGGGAAGTGGAGGTTATACTGAGCCAAGATTGTGCCAATGCACTCCAGCCTGGTGACAGAGCTAGACTCCATCTCAAAAAAAAAAAAAAGAAAAAAACAAAACAAGATAGAGGGCAACACAATAACAGTGCGGGACTTCAATACTCCAGTGATGGCACTACACAGGTCCTCAAGACAGAAAGCCAACAAAGAAACAATAGACTTAAACTATACCCTAGAACAAATGGTCTTAGATATTTACAGAACGTACTACCCAGTAACTTCAGAATATACATTCTATTCATCAGTACATGGAATATTCTCCAAGATAGATCATATGGGAGACCACAAAGCAAATCTCGGCAAATTTAAGAAAATCGAAATTATATCAAGTACTCTCTCAGACGACAGTGCAATAAAATTAGAAATCAACTCCAAAAGAAACCCTCAAATCTGTGCAAATACATGGAAATTAAATAACCTGCTCCTGAACCATCATTAGTTCAACAATGAAATAAAGACAAAAATTTAAAAATTCTTTGAAATGAAAGATAACAGTGACACAACCTATCAAAACCTCTGGGATACAGCAAAAATAATGTGAAGAGGAAAGTTCTGTGAACCTCAAAATTTTGAGACAAGTCTCAGCTAATTTAGAGAGTTTATTTTGCCAAGGTTGAGCACACATCTGTGACACAGCCTCAGGAAGTCCTGATGACACGTGCCCAAGGTGGTTAAGGCACAGCTTGGTTTAATATATTTAGGGAGACATGAGAGCCATCAATCAATATATGTAAGAAGTACATTGGTTTGGTCTGGAAAGGCGGGACAACTTGAAGCAAAGGTAGGAAGACTGGAAGCAGGGAGGGAAACAGGGAAGGGAAAAGTGGAAAGCATTCCCCCTGAGAACTGGAACAAGACAAGCATGGCCACTTTTACCACTTCTGTTCAACATAGTACTAGAAGTCCTAGCCAGAGCAATCAGAGAAGAGAAAGAAATAAAGGGCATCTAAATTGGCAAAGAGGAAATCAAACCATCATTGTGTGCTGATGATATGATCATATGCTTAGAAACCACAGAGACTCATTCAGAAAGCTCCTAGAACTGGTAAATGAATTCAGCAAAGTTGTAGGATACAAAATTAATGTACACAAATCAGTAGCTCTGCTATATACCAACAGCCACCAAGCTGAGAATCAAATCAAGAACTCAACACGTTTCACTGTAGCTGCAAAAAAAATTAAAATACTTAAGAAAATATCTAACAAAAAAGTTGAAACACCTCTACTAGGAAGACTACAAAACACTGCTGAAAGAAATCAAAGACAACACAAATGGAAACACATCCCATGCTCGTGGATGGGTAGAATCAATATTGTGAAAATGACCACACTGCCAGAAGCAATCTACAAACTCAATGCAATTCCCTTCAAAATGCCACCATCATTCTTCACAGAATTAGAAAAAAAATCCTAAAATTCATATGAAACCAAAAAAGAGCCCACATAGTTAAAGCAAGACTAAGCAAAAAGAACAAATCTGGAGGCTTCCCATTGCCTGACTTCAGACTATACTATAAGGCCATTTTCACCAAAACAGCATGGTAGTGGTGCAAAAATAGGCACATAGAGCAATGGAACAGAGAGAAAACTCTGAATAAAGCCACATATTTACCACCAACTGATGATCTTCAGAAAAACAAACAGAAAAGTAAAGTGGGGAAAGGACACCCTGTTTAACAAATGGTACTGGGGAAACTGGCAAGCCACATGTAAAAGAATAAAACTGGATCCTCATCTCTCATCTTCTACAAAAATCAACTCAAGATGGATCAAGGACTTAAATCTTAAGACCTGAAACCATAAAGACATTAGAAGTTAACATTAGAAAAACCCTTCTAGACAATGGCTTAGGCAATGACTTCATGGCCAACAACCCAAAAGCAAATGCAAGGAAAACAAAAATAAATAGATGGGACTTAATTAAACTAAAAAGCTTCTGTACAGCAAAAGAAATAATCAGCAGAGTTAACAGACAACCCACAGAGGGGGAGAAAATCTTCACAATCTATACATTTGACAAAGGACTAATATTCAGCATCTACAAATAACTCAAATCAGCAAGAAAAAAGCAATCTCAGCAAAGAGTGGGCTAAGGACATGAATAGACATTTCTCAAAATAAGAGATACAAATGGTCAATAAGCATATGGAAAAATGCTCAACATCACTAATCATCAGGGAAACGCAAATCAAAACCACAGTGTGATGTCATCTCACTGCTGCAAGAATGGCCATAATCAAAAAATAAAAAAATAATAGATGTTGGTATGGATGTGCTGAAAAGGGAAGACTTTTACACTGTTGATGGGGCTTTAAACTAGTGTAACCACTATGGAAAATGGTGTGGAGATTCCTCAAAGAACTAAAAGTAGATTGACCACTTGATCCAGGAATCCCATTATTGGGTATCTACCCAAAGGAAAGGAGGTCATTATATGAAAAAGATACTTGCATGAGCATGTTTATAGCAGCACAATTTGCAATTGCAAAATTATGGAACCAGCCCAAATGCCCATCAGTCAATAATTGGATAAAGAAAATGTGACATATATATATATACCATGAAATACTACTCAGCCATATAAAATAAATAAAATGATGGCATTTGCAGGAACCTGAATGGAATTGGAGACTATTATTCTAAGTCAAGTAAGTCAGGAATGGAAAACCAAACATCATATGTTCTCACTCATATATGGGAACTAAGCCATGGGAAGCAAATGCACAAAAATGACACATTGGACTTTGAGGACTTACAGGAAAGGGTGGCAGGGGTGAGGGACAAAAGACTGCACATTGGGTGCAGTGTACACTGCTTGGTTGATGGGTGCACCAAAATCTCAGAAATCATCACTAAAGAACTTATTTATGTGATCAAACACCTGTTCCCCCAAAACGTATTGAAATAAAAAAATTAAAAATTAAAACAAAATAAGTTTTAAAAAAGAAAAAAGCAAATGGAGTAGACACCACTTAGGGTGGCTGCCTGACTCCAATTCCCTTTTCTCTGAAAACTCTCCCAGTACAGTGGTTGCTGCCAACCATCGTGTCCGTGATAAGCAGCCCTGCCTCCTGCTAGAGTCAGTAAATATTTGACTCAAACTGAGCCAGTCAAATTTTATGCCAGCATTGTGTAATTTGGAGCTGGGAATCTAAGGACGTATAAACCTGCAAAGTTGAAATTACGGGCCCCACGGTGTATCAGTAGACAGATGGACTCTACAGCAACAGCCAGGAATCCCTGGGTGGAAAACCTCGGAGCTGCCCTGGTTGCCCTTCCAATAAGTTCTTCCGTGATTCCATTCCATGAGCCATTCATTGCAACATCCTCCAACTGGAGAAAACAAACAAAACGATAAACACAAAGCCAGGAAAATGCAAATCAACCTATTTCTGCAAGTCTCCTCACTAGGGAGAGAGGCAGTGCCATGGGCGGTAGTAAATTGAAGACTTTACATTCACCCTATTTGGGGGCTGAGACTCAGGGTGACCATATAGTGTATTTTCTAAACTGGATCAATTTGCAAGTAAAAGGGCATTATTAATTATGTTGGTATAGGAGCTGCAGTCTGATATACGAGGACAAATGGTCACTCTTCCCTGATTGCACCTGACGCATCTTTCTCAATCCAAAATCTGTGATAGAAATAAACCAATCTGGACCCGTTTTCAACAGGTAGCTGCAAATCAAAGGCAAAGGAGGGCTTACAAATGATGACTTTGTCTAGGAAAATTTCTATGTGAAGGAGTCTGCAAAACGATGCAGAAAAGCACAACTTCCGTGAAATGAATAAAAAGCGGGAGCACACAGGCCAAGCTGAAGGCAAGTCAGAAAAGGGAGCTGGAGGTTTTAAGTCTCTCTGGCGGGAAGAGTTGCTTTCTGCACTACACCAGAGCTGAAATGGCTGCTCCATTGTTCAACAGCATTTTACTTCTTATAAACACAGCAACACTCTTCTGGCAACAGTTTCAGGGTGTGAGCTTTCCAACTTATATCCAGTTCTGCGGTTTGCACATGCACATGAGCTAACTGGAATTCAGGGTGGGGTGTAAAACAGGGTCAAAAACCAGAGCAATGCTCTAAAGAAGTTCCATCCAGTTCAGAGCTGTCCTGTGCAGCTGTCTCCCGAAGGCACCCAGCACGGCAGTGTGCTCAGGCTTTCTAACATGTGACTGCTGGTAAAACAAGAGAGACCATCTCCTCTAGCGGAAGGTCTCTGATGGAAAAGATCCACAACCAACACAGAAAACACATTCTTGAAGTGATTAAGGGGAAGATGACATTTCCAAAAGACTGAATACATGATGTCAATTGAGAAAGAAATACAGGCTTCTTTTTTTTTGTAAATGATTTTAATTCTGGTTCAAGGAGACGTGCGGTAGAATTACACAATCGATAATTAAGATGGTCTGTAGTTGATGAAAACAAATGGAAAAATGATAATAATAATAAAAACGGAATTCTATATCGAGCACTTACGACGTTCCGAAGACCGTATTAAGCATGCTAGTTTAGTGGCTCGTTGCTCACAGTGGCGGGAAGACGTCATATATGCATCTTACAAGTGAGGAGACAATACGTTTTCATAACCAGTGAATGGTAGAGCTGTTAGGAATTTGCATCCGGCCAGCCTGAAGGAGTGTGGGCCATCATTCCAAACTGCCGCGGAGTCTCAGCTCAGACAGGGATCTAAACAGAAGCTTCTCGGAGCCCCACGTGTGCACACTATACACTTAATTCAGTGAACCGTGCAGCGGGCATTACAGGCCCTGTGAAGAGGGCAATGTACCCATTGGATATTACTCCAAAATCAAGTGCACTTTACATCCATGAATTAGAACCCCATTTACAGTAAATATAATTAACCCACTGAATATCCATGACTAGCCCGCTTTCTGCAGAGGAAGATTTAATAAAATGTCATTTTTTAAATAAATATACTTTTTTTCCTAAGAGCCCACAGCTAATGTTAAAATATCTTTAATCAACTGACAAGCAGCGGGGTCCGTAAGTCTCCTATTCAGTAAGAGGGTGGAACTTTCTTTGTACTCAGTGTAAGTAAACTAAACAGTTTTCAAGCCCTACATGGAAAATGGCTTTTCCCTGCTTACATCAAACAAGTAGACAATTTATCAACACATCACTTCTGACTATTTCACGTTTGAGCTAGAGCCAGGCTTTAAAACCCCAGTCTGAGAAATGCGTACATGTTCTCTTTCTGACAGCGGAATGAAGGAAAGGTACACCATTCTGACTTCAGCATACGTCCCCAGGAACGTGTTTACACTGAGAAGCCTGTGGTATGATAAAGGTCACTCGGCAGTGTGGCTCTTTCCTCCGTTTGGCAGTGGGAGGCCATGAGAGCCGGAATTCTCACGAGCAGCAGCGTCTCGGCAGCCCCCGGCAGAGGGACAGACTGGAAGCAGATGTGGCACAAGTCTCCCCACGCGGCTTCGCTGTTGACTCTCAGGGCATCTACCCCGGGACTTCCCGCACCAAGAAGACCTTGAGGTGACATAAATAGGCATCTTTCCTTCAACATATTAAACAAAAGCGGATAACTTGATGGAGTAGCGGCAAGTCAAGACCACTTGCTTTTAGAAATGTGGCCTTATAAACTGAAGGTGAATTGCAACATCTGGAAATATTTTTGAAAATAAATCACTACTAAACTGAAACATTAAATAGCATTTTTTTTTTGGCAAGTGATCTATCTTAGCATTACTTAGAAATGAACTCCTGGCAAACCACAAACTTAATGCTCTCCGATGAGATCAGCACATAATTTGCTGTATTCTTAGGATTATTGAGCTTGACCTATTTCAAGAGTTTGGCCTGGCAGGAAATGAGTTTGGGGTGAAGTGAGGATGACAGGCATTACGATTTCTCATAGTAGATTTATCAATCAGTATTCAAATGGAGAACAGCATAACGTCAGGAAACCTTAAGGAAATTGTCTATACATACTAGGTTAAGAATTTTATTCCCATAAAACCACAGTTAAAGTAAAAAACATGTGAAAAGCCATATTTGATCGAAGTACAGATGCTCTATAAAAAGAAACAGGAAAGCCCCAGAGTGGAATTAAACACACAAACACATTTACTTCAAAGAAAATAGAATAACTGTGTCAAGGCCTCATACGATGGGAACCTCCTCTTTGCAGAAAAAGCAATGTTTCCTGTTTGGGGTTTTCACTATGTTTCTAAAAATCCCTGGGAACAGAAAGTGTGATTTCTGATCATTCTTCAAACACCATGTTTATGACAAAAGGCAGCATTTCCACGTGTGTGTGTGTGCGTGTGTGTGTATGTGTGTTCATCTTTGTGAAATGCTTTGGCCAACACAAAAAATTAGTGGTGTACATAAAATATTTTTGTGTGTGGAAAAATAAAAAAAATCATAAACAAAATGATACTATAATAATAGTAATGCAAAGATATGCTAGCTTGAGAACAGCAGATAAAACGTGTTTACAAACCAACGAGCCAGAGTCCTGTAGGAGGGGCTAAAGCACACTGTGCTGACTTTATTTGATGTATTTTAAAATTAATAGCCCTTTAGAAGAGCTTAGGAGTACTCTGTGGACTAACATGTATTCTGAAATTTCCTCTGAAAAAGAACTCTGATCAGCAAGAATTACGGGGGTTTTTCTGTCTGTGTAGAAGCTTTTCTTCAATGATTCATTTCGTTGTTTTGATAGCCTCAATGAATTGGTAAGAAAATATTTAAGATGGAAAAGAACTCATTTTCTTAGGAAGAAGAAAACATTTCTGGGGACTTGGAAACACCCATTGAGCATGTGTAAGGAAGTGAAATAATCTTTTATAAGGTTATTACTTATTCTGTGTCTTACTGTATACCAGTAAAACACAGAATGATATTCTGTTCTTTGTGAAATGGTGGCAGGAAGGATTCCTAACTCACTGCTGAAGGAATATCTTGCGGTCTAAACAGATGGTTTCGTCTGTCTTCCTCAGTAGAATATTCACCAGTAAGAACGCTAAAAGCAGTCTAACTATAGAGAACAGTGTGATTTTATTTAGGTGTCCCTAAGAATGTCTTTATTCTAAATTCAGAGTGTACTGCAATTTTGTAAGTGGATTTGCTCCTACAGTTGCTGGGGTCTAAGTGAGTTCACCCATCAGATCTGAGAACTTATGCCCAGCACTAACTTTACTTTGAAACATTTTCACATCTGTCTGGGATCTTTCACCAGAGACCTTGAAAACCAAGATGAAAATCGACTTTAATACATTGAAATGTATTCAACTCGAGCAAATTAAGATGTATTAGCAGTCAAATTGTCACTTGCTTCACTTGATTTCCTCTGTCTAGTTATCTCCTAACTTTGATAATATTTGTCAATAGAAAGATTAACTAGCATTTATTGACTGCTTAACCAAATGTTAAGAAAATTGCTATAACTGGCCAGGCACGGTGGCTCACGCCTGTAATCCAGGCATTTTGGGAGGCCAAGGTAAATGCATCACTTGAGCCCAGGAGTTTGAGACCAGCCTGAGCAACAGAGTAAGACACTGTCTCTACAAAAATTAAACAAAAAATTAGCTGGGCATGGGTTGCATGCCTGCAGTTCCAGGTACTCAGGAGGCTGATATGCGAGGATAGCCTAGGAGACAGAAGTTGCAGTGAACTGAGATCGCACCACACTGTGCCAGCCTGGGCAAGATAGTGAGACCCTGTCTCAAAAAGATTGCTGTAATTGAGTATTAAATTTAGCCGAGACAAAAGGATGCCACAAGAAACGTATAACACTTATTGGAATATTTTAAAAAATATATTGAACGAGGCCGGGCAAAGTGGCTCACTCCTGTAATCCCAGCACTTTGGAAGGCCAAGGTGGGCAGTCACGAGGTCAGGAGTTCGAGACCAGCCTGGCCAACATGGCAAAACCCTGCCTCTACTAGAAATACAAAAATCTGCCAGGCATGGTGGCACAGGAGCTACTTGGAAGGCTGAGGCAGGAGAATTGCTTGAATCTAGGAGGCGGAGGCTGCAGTGAGCTGAGATTGTGCCATTGCATTCCAGCCTAAGCAACAAGAGCAAGAAAACATAAAAAAAAAAAAACTTGAAGGAGAAAAGCATGTTTCTGGCCATATCCTTTAAACAAATATTGCCTTATAAGTTTTGCTTTGACAAATATTTGAGTGCCTATTTGTACCAAGTCTGTTGTGGGCAAAGGTGGTTATATCAGTGCACAAAATAGGTGAAACCTCCGTCCTTTCACATTTTGTAGGCAAACAACTAATAAAATATTAGAATGTCAGATCATGCTATGAGGAAAAATTACAAAAGAAGTGGCATGGGGTGAGGAGTGCGGGTCTCCAGGATGGGCTGGCCAGGCCTCACTGGAAAGTGACACTTGAATTCCCATTGCGAGGGAAGTGAGGAAATGAACTATCTAGAGGAAGAACACTTAGGGTGCAGCAAGCAGCCATGCAAAGGCCGGGAGCTAGTACAGTAATACGAGATCTTTTCATCTGAGAATCTTCCACACTACCTATATGGTAATGTCCTTACAGAGAGTGCAAAATGAAGCTGAGCCTGTGTTATTTAACAGGAATACCTTTCCTTACATACCTGAGCAGATACTTCATTTGGCGCTGATATCCAAGGAGGTGGCTGGAAAAGTAAGACAAAAGGGAGAAAAGTCAGAGTAGGGTATGCTCATGAGCTTGTTTCTGGGTGCAGAGCTGAGTCTCCATTCACCGGGACCCCATTCTCACAGAGCATGTCTCACTATACAAAGGCAGCTGGGCACTTATTTCTTATTATCATTTTTTTTACAGAGACCAGGGGTTTCACCGTGTTGGTCAGTGGTCTCGAATGCCTCAAGTGTTCCTCCTGCCTCAGCCTCCCAAAGTGCTAAGATTACAAGTGTGAGGTACAGCACCCAGCCCCAGGGAATTCATTCACTGCATTTCCTTTCCCATTGGTTGAGGATTTTCCTGGACATTTTACCCTTCTCCACCTCAAGGTTTCTGATGGTTGGGTGTCCCCCCAACTTCAGGGAGAGCCCAGAGGACGCAGGGCAGAGCGATGCCTGGTAGCAACCTGCAGGTGAGGGCTCACCATGCAATGCATCATGGGTGGCTGTGCAAAAGAGAACAGTTACTGTCACTTTCCGCTCAGTGTGGATAGTCCGTTTCTAACAAGCAACGACATGAAACAGGCAGTGTGACTACAGAGTTGACAGCATGTTATAGCAATCTGGAAGCCCCACTTCCCTCTCTTAAGGAGCCAGCTGATATGCAGACTCATCAAAGAGACTCTTTAAGGTGCCACCAGGCAATACCCTTTAATTTTAATTTTGCGCAAAAAAATCTGGATTTGTTTTAAAAAATTAAGAAAACCTTGTTGAAATCAAGGTGCTTAATAAAAGAAGCAGCTTGTCTTTAAAAATCTCAGTAGACTCCAGCTAGCTTTGAAGAGCGTTAGATCGTCTCCGACATCTCAGGAGAAGACCCTTAAAAAATATACCTCAAATACCTGAATGTGTGATGCGTAGAGTAAAGTGAGTTACCGGCTAACACTGGAAGATCCCGGGGCTCAGTCCTCACTCCTCTTCTCTCTCTACAGCCACACGCTTGCTGCCGTCCCCTCCTCTGATGGCTGTAAATTCCGTCTGCCTGCTGCTGTCCATGAACGGAAGATTGCGGGGCCTCTCTTCTAGCCTGGAGACCCCTACATCCACCTGCCAGCTTGGCAGCTCCCGTGGATGTTTCATGATCAGTATTCCCAACAGTGAAATCCTGAACACTCCTCCCCAGATCCGCTCCCTGCACTGCCTTCCCTTGTGGTGGCAACTGCATCCACTGTGGGTCTGTGGGCTCCGCTTTCTTTGACTCCCAGCTCCAGTCCCCCAGCAAGGCCAGCTGGCTCTGTGCTCCACACAGCCAGGATCGGCCCATGCCTCAGGGCCCTCACTGCCAGGCCCACACATGATGCTCAAAGAGACGCTCACTATGTCCAAATATTTAAAATTTATAAATCAAACCCACAAACTTAGTTAAGCAAAAAATGTTTAAATAAACAATTTTAAAAGTACATTTAAAAAGTTCTCCTTCCTTGGTAGAGATGCCTTCCTAATGATGTAGAAGGCAAAGTTCTACAGAGCTTGGGACTCCAGAATTTCCCTGATAGGAGATATATGGGACAGGAGGGTGAAGGGGGCAGCCTGTCCATGGCCTGCCCCTGGCTTCCCCCACCCCGGCTCTGTGTGCACCCCTGGGTACCCCATCCACATATGCACTTCCACACACATGTTCCTCACACCAGTCTCAGGGATATGCATACTCACTTCTGTCTTCCCCAAATTATAGTGTTCATATAGCAGATTTGTTTCTCTCATCTTATTTTATATTTTCAATTCACTATGCTTCATTTCTGTTTCTTTTTTCTTTTTTAACCTTCCTCTGAATAGTTTAACATTTCTCTGCTACTCCTGAAAGTTATCACACTCTGATTTTGCTCTGATATTTGTTCTTATATTGACAGCTGACTTCTTTTCTGGCTTACACCTCTGCTTTTTAACATTATTTTGAGATTATTGCTATTTCTCGAAACAACTGAAGAACGGTAGATAGCATGCTCTCATCTGTTGGGTGCAAGTCCAGAGCATTGGGTTGGGGTGACAGATGTGTGGACCTCATTGGTGCTGTGTGTGTGTGTGTGTGTGTGTGTGTGTGTGCACGCGAGTGCGTGCACCAAGAGTCCATGTAATGGGCTGTGAGCTTCCCATGTTCCATGCCAGCTCCTAAGCCTAGGCAGCACTGGACAAGGCATGGGAGATGATGCTGTCTAGTTCTGGATTGACCAAGCCCAAGACTCTGACAGCAGCTCTCTACCAAGGCTCCTGCAGAAAATGTCAGGGATTGCAGGGGGTGCAGAGAACACTTAAGGCCATATCCCCAGGAGAGTCGGCCCTTCTGTTCCCAGCACCTGTCCCCAACATCTAAATTGGAATTGAACCATCTCCTGCCTCTGCCTTACCTGTTTATTTCAGGTGCAGAGCATTGTTCTGTACTTTTGACCTTCTGCATTCTCTCTGGAATCACTGGAGACAGGTTGGGAGGAAGGGGTGGCTGTCTCTGTTTTACCTGAATTCTCCCCCACACAGACACGTTATGGGTTGATAGTGTGTGGCCCGAAATGCATTGGGAATAAAACTATTAAAGAAGTCACGCTACTTATAATTAATACTCCAAACTACTACTGTTGGTGGGGAGAATTAATGTCACTACCCAGAAAGTATTGCAACAAATTTTTTGAGACATCTACTTCAAAATCAGTGTATTCAAAGGAGATTAACATGTTTACTCCCACACCTGCCCTACAGACTTACGCTGTCAATGTGCCAGGGAAGGTCCAGGGAAGAAGTGCTCTGAGATCACAGGCAGTCAGTCCCCCGCGGTGTGAGAGACCCATCTCACAGTGAGGAAAACAGCGCGTTTTAAAGGAGCACAAGGTCCCCCCGCAATGTTCACAAAGGCTTCTCCAGTGGATCTTTCAGGAAGTGATACATAAAGATGATGGATTTTCTACAAACAGTTACAAAATGTTCAGTCTTCTCACTAGGTCAAGAGGGGGAAAAAAAACAGACACCCCAGGTTATACAACTGTCTGCACTGGTAGGATGCTCCCAACCCAGCAAGGGGACCCCAAGCTTGGGAGCTCCCAGCCGGCATTGCCAAGTAAGAAGCTCGCCCTAAAGAACGCAGTCTCCACCGGGTTGTTTAGCCTGGGTGTGCCACACGTTGACACTCTGCCCAAAAAACAGCTGTTTTGACTAAAGTGGAATATTCCACACAGCACTGATACAAAAGCAAAATACCTCTTCGTTGTAGACACTAGTGGAAAATACAGGCTTCTCTCTTTGTCAGTTCTATAAATGCACAAAAATAATTCAGAAAACATAAAGCCTAATGCACAAATTGGAAAGGCTGTTTATGTTGTGACATCATGTTACATTCAAATTATAGAGACAGTTCACCGGAAATGCTCATTGCTGAGACCAGTTTGTTTCTGAAGAGACCATGGACGTTGGCAAACCCTCAGCTGGACGTAAGATAGACGATGGGCATCTCAGGTCGGGTTCCACGCCCAGGGTTATCCCAGAAGAAGCTCCTGTGGGCTCCAGGCTCCAACTGTTAAATGCACCGGAGTTCTATGAGCAAGTGGTTAACTGTTTATAGCTTGCCATCAGCCGTGGCAGGAATCTTTACACCACAGAAAGCAGCAAATTCTGCAAATCAGAGTAGTTGTTGTTGTTGAAATTGAGAAAGCCTGTTTCCACCACCATGCCACCTTCCAGGAGGAGGAGGGTAAAAGGTAGAGAATTACCACAGGGTGATCACGCTGCTCGGAGGGGTCAGAGACATCATCCAGAACAGCATTCTGTACCGGGAACATTTTCAAAAGCTGCCTGCTGACGTGTTTCGGTCTCTGAATTTGGTTGGATGATTCAAGATTTACATCCTGCATATTTTTATAATGATCATTTCAAATTACAGTAATCAGTTCAGCCTAAGAATTAGCTAGCCAGCGTTTGGTCTCCTATATGTCAGAAAAACTTGCCATGACTGGTTACCATGCTTTCAAAGGACATCTAGTGGAGAGACAGCAAAAAGGAGCAGGCCAGGAAATTGCTCACATGGATTAGAAGAGAAAGTTGTCAGCAACCTTGTCGGAAGTCCTGGTCACCTTCCGACCGGTTCCGACTCAGCAAGCTGCGCAGGAGCACACCCACCAAATCCAGGGAAGGCCTGGTAGGGAGTGAGGGAAGGTGCCAGCCCAGCGGCTAGCTCCTCAGCTGGGATGTGAGTCAGTGAAAGACAGAAATAGGCTCCCCTGACTCAGCCACACTGTGCTAAGGCAACCACCCAGCAGCTAAGAGCCAAGTGTGATTTTTCACGGAGAGAAAATATGGACACAAGAGCACATGTAGGAGTTTTTCCATTTATCTCATAAATTATCCTCATTTAATTGACCCAGGCATCAAAGAGCCAGTACTCAGAGAAAAGTGGCAGGCAATAACATAAGGGACTGAGATAGATTTGCAGACGTCACAACATCAAGGAGGCCAGGCCTGAAGACCGAGAAAAAGACGTAGAATGATTATCTGAGCAAGAGAGATCCATCTGAGACTTAGCGAAGGAAACAGGGGCATTGAGTTACAATCCAAGGGCAAATGCAAGAAGGATTAGGGCCATCTTTCAAGTAACTTTATTCCAGGCAGAAATTTCTACATATCAAGTAATGTCTGAGAGAATGGTCCAAACTAATTCTGGGGGAAAATATAAGTAGTTTTGTTTAGGCGCAAATGAAAGACACAGTAATAAATGAAAGCAAAATGTACCAATGCAGGTGTGAATGAAGAGACTGGAGAAGCCCCACCTTGGAGCGTGGCCCTGTGCCAGCCAGCAGCTGCTTGGGTTGGCATTGCACTGTGGCTGGTGTAGAATCTGACTCTGACTGAAAGTTCACCTCTTACCATAGCGTTCCCTGACGCTAGCCTCGGATGGTTCTGATTTTTCTGCCAGAGCTGCCCTGAGTTTCTCTCTCTGCTTTTTAGATTTACTTGGCTATATTAAAGGGAAAGTTAAAAAGAATAAGATGCTATATCTTGTTCTAAAACATTTTCAGGAAGGCCACTGCAAGTTGCATTTGTAAAGAAATAATAAGTGGATTCAAAGGATTAGGCATGTATTTCTACTCAGCCTGCAGCCTAGCAGAGCCAATAAAACCAAAGTCAAATCCCAGTTTCAGGTGGAGGCCTCTCGAGTCATGACATCCCTTTTAATGATGTTAGGTTGATTTATATGCAAGAGGTGGATGGAAGAACATGGTTTGTGGATGTTACCATTTTTGTTCCACTAGGAAACAGTTTTATATTCCTTGACTACCAAACAACCGGGCTAAAAGCTTGAAATTAGCAATTCTTGTCATAAAGACATAAGGATATTACCTTGAAATGGGGGAGGAAGAGTACTTCATTAATTCAACAAATTATTATGGAGCAACTGTTTTGAAACAGTTACGCTGTCAGATACTAGAGTATGTAAATGAATGAGACAAATTCACCAATCTGGAGATACCGAGGAACTGCTGAGGAAGACATCTGGAAAGGTTGTTACCATCCCGGTCAGTGAGATTTCATGTGAGTAACGCACGTAATCACATGAAATGAGGAGTTACTGAATGCCCGTGACGTCCTCACGTCAGAAGGCTAGCTTACTGATGTGCAGAGCTGGCTAGTCACCAGAAGTGGAGAAAATCAACTGTATAATAAGTCTAATTCATTCGGACAGAACATAATAAAAGGAACTCTTAACGTTTCGTTAACAAAAAGCATCCTGGAAATGCAGAGGGGAACCGCACATGGTCTGGAGAATTGGGAAGGGTATCCTGGGGAAAATGATATTTTGTTGTCAAAATAGGAGTTGGCTAGAGAGGCAGGATAAAAAATTGTAAGGTGGTTAGAAACGGCACAGTGAGTGTGGAGACCACAGGTAATTCTCTGTTTCTGGATCGTGACGTGCAAGGCACAGCTGGCAAGGGCAGTCAAGAGAGGGAGGACTCTGTGTGTGCTGTTAGCATTCACGGATTTCTTATGTGGGCGATGGCAAGGCATAAAAGGGACTAAGCCAGACAAATTTCCATTTAAAGGTGAGTGCCCAGACCCCAGGGTGGAGGACAGATTTAAGAGGGACAAGACTTGAGACTAGAGATGCTTTGGGAGGCTACTGTGTTGTCTAGGTGAGAGTGAGGGATTGGACCAAAGCAGTAGAAGACGAGGGAAAGCAGAGCAGAATGGTGAAATATTCATGAAGGGAAATTGGCAAGACCTCTAGGGGTAGAGAAGGTGATGGAAAAGACAGAACTTCTGGGTTTTGCTAACTGGTGACAGCCCCCACCAGCCACAGCGAAGTACAGCAAAGGCAGGGACTAAAGAGGTAAATGATGATGTCACTGGAGACACCAGAGGAACAGTGATGATTCCCTGGAGGCAATCAGGTTCTTGTCTCTGCAGCCTGAGGAAAGGCAGAACTGAAGAGCAGGACTAGAGAGTCGGAGAAATAGGCAAAGAATCCGAAGAGTGCTCGTGACATGAATTAAGGGGAGTGTGTGGAGCAGATAAGCCGAGAGCCAAGAATTTAAGGTCTGAGCCAAGAAAAAGAAAGGAAGCTATGGAAATGCTGGAGATACCTCTAAAGTCTGGGGACAGGCATTTGGGGGTGATTGGGCCTGCTGCCCTCAACTTTCTTGAAGAAGTAGGAGGCAGAGTGGCCTGCTAGCACACGTGAAGGGTGCCTTGAGGTGAAAAAGACAAGTCTCAAATAGATACGATTCTTAATTTTAAAACAAATTCAAAAAAGAAAAAAAGAAAATTCTCATCAAAGACAATGAGAAGAATGAAGTGAAATCATGAGGCCAGCTGAATGCTGAGAACGTGCATCTTCAGTGGCGCAATCCTGCCACGCTGTGTGGTGATCTTTCTCCCAAGCTGGCCATCAGCCACTAAGGTTGGAAGAGAGAAGGCTGACCTGAGCAGGGATGCTGCTGGATTCCACTGGTCTGTGTGAGGAAAGGCAGGATAGTGGGGAGTGGGGGGGGGGGCGCGTGGGTTCAGTGTGGGTGCAGAGGGACTCCAGGCCAGGCCAGACCAGACCAGACAGAGTGTGCTGTGGCTTAGAATCACAGTACTTTCTAATTGGCTGTGTTTATCAAAGCTATTTTCCTCCTTCCTCTTCACCTTACTTTTGTCTCTCCCGCTTATGTAAATTGTCCTTAGCTGTTCCACGGTTAAGAACTTATTAATACTTATTTCATTACTTTTATCTGATGATAATTTTCCTTTTATCTGGGGTTATCTCCCAAACACTAATACAAGCCTGATACATGAACAGCAATTCCATTTTATCTTGCTCACCAAAAATGTTTCTGAAGAAATCGTTAATGTGCTCCACCCCATAGAACCAAATTAGGAATGTGGAAAAGTCCTCTAGCCATTTGTCCCATGTTATCCTAATTCAAGCCATTTCATGTTTTATGAGCTTGGTTACACAACACAAAACCATCTAATTGGCTTAACTCCTCCCCTGAAAGAAATATGAATAAATTTCTCTGAGGTCAGGAGCTCCTCTTGCGTCTTAGTTCTCAGACTGAAACCTGTGTGAACTTCAGAGGAGTGGTCCCCAGGAAGGGGAGTAAACCAAGTTCAGAGGGCAAAGGGTGACCGGGAAAACAGTCTAGAGTCTGGAGATTTCCGATTCCTGGACATAAATGAACGACTTTGCAGAGCTTCATCCCCAGGTGACGCCGTCCGAAGAAAAGGCTTGGGCCGGGCAACGTTCTGTCCCTGAAATATTCCCTCCGTGCCCCACACTCATCCGGAAATCCACCAAAGGGAGGATAGCTTAAAATGTGCGTATTTGCCAATATGTTTAAACTTTCCAGTCATGGGCAGCCCGGTGTGAACGAGTCTCAGATGAGAGCTGCCTCCTCCTAACCACACTGGCCACCACGTCACACGCTGGCTGGGCTCGTGGTGGGCGTTTGCTATTTTTCTGTTAACATAGTCCCATGGTTCACTTTTTTTTTTTTTTTTTTGAGACGGAGTTTCGCTCTTTTTACCCAGGCTGGAGTGCAATGGCCCGATCTCGGCTCACCACAACCTCCGCCTCCTGGGTTCAGGCAATTCTCCTGCCTCAGCCTCCTGAGTAGCTGGGATTACAGGCACGTGCCACCATGCCCAGCTAATTTTTTTGTATTTTTAGTAGAGACAGGGTTTCACCATGTTGACCAGGATGGTATCGATCTCTTGACCTCGTGATCCACTCGCCTAGGTCTCCCAAAGTGCTGGGATTACAGGCTTGTAATCCGCGCCAGCCCCGCTGTTTTTCTAAAAGTGAGTTTGGACCTGTGAGAGTTGAAAGTTGAATGATGAGAAGCTAAAACATCCTCGAGCTCTGTGGTGTCCGGTGCCCTGGTTAGTGCAGTGCACTCTCTCCCACCCTCAGCGTGGATAGGACAGGGGACACCACATAGTCGCCTTTGTTCTGCTGGCCAACCCACGGGCATTCAGTCAAAATTAGCAACACTAGTACACTGCCTTCCTGTGCCCACAATACTCCATCCTCCTATTAATTTCCTCTCTTGCTACTCTGCTAACCCTGGGCAGCTTTTGGCCTAGGTCCCTTCTTGCGTCTTGACTGACATTTCAGTGGTTACTTCCCATGTTGGTACACATGCCTGCCTGGGACTGGCCATGCCTTTTCTTGATTGGCTCTCCCCTGAGGCCTGTGCTGCCCTGACCAGCATTGGTCAAGACATATGGGCCTTGATGAGACAAACTACCCAGATCTTCTCTGGGTTAATAGCTCATGCATTCATTTTATAGACATCAATTGGTGGGACACCAGCTTGATGCCAAGCTCTGCGTTAGGCCTGGGGATAGCAACATACAGAGACAATGGTCTCTGCCTTGGAAGGTCTTTGAGGTACCCAGTCTGCAGTAACAATAACCCATATTTGCAGTTGTGGAAAGTGGTCTGATTATTGTGGAGCTGGCAGCTGGAATCTTTTCTGAGGTCCCAGCACATAATTTTGTGATTTTAGGTGGCCTGCAGATACAAACTTAAAGGCTGCCAACAGCATCTGTTAACATTCACGAAAGCCAGTACTGATGGAAGCAAGTAAGTGAGCAGAAATGAAACTGGAAATACATGTTCCTATGTGATTGTGAGCTCTACCTCCTTGGTGCTCAGGATGCCAGGCAGCAATGGCAGCACTTGGGCATCTGCCTCTGTTGAACACAGAGCTAGAACTGCAGCTTAAAAAAAATCAGCTATGAAAACGGAAAAATAGAGCTTTTGGAATGCAACTCTGGTTTGCATAATTCTGGAAAAAACAAAACAAAAAGTTTCCAGAACAGTGTTTTGGCATTTGTCCTTGATAACCTTGTTTATGAAAAGTACTTGAGATACAGCCTAGTGCCTAGAGTAAATGAAAAGAGTAAATAAGTGTCTCCTAGAGCTATTTTATGTGATAGCACGGGCCGAGTCCAGGTCCTGATATCACAACGCTGCTTCCACGAGAAAATTTTTTTTTTGGGGGGGGGAAAGGAGGAAGGCTGGAAGGAAGGGAAGGAGGAAGGGAGGGAGGAAGGAAGGAATGAAGAAAGGAATGAAGGGAGGAAGGGAGGAAGGGAGGGAGGGAGGGAAGGGAAGGAAGGAAATTAAGCAATGAGAGAGATATTGCCGACCTGGATCTAGAGGTTTACAAGTTGATTTCTTTCTTTTTTTGAGAGAAGGACAGAAAGAGAAAAAAA
>CM052658.1:96979090-97029218 GCA_028533165.1 Leontopithecus rosalia
CAGGCTTCTCCTGTCTGGCTTCCTTCTTGTGTCCGTAATAGGCGAGTCTGCCTTCCTTGAGCTCCAAACCTCAGTCAGAAGGGGATCCAGTCGCGTTCACTCTGCGCCGAGGGGCCGGCACAACTGCTGCGCTGGCCTCAGGAGTCAGCGCTGGGAACCCGCGCGGCTCCTCCAAACCTCGGTCAGAAGGGGAGCCAGCCCCGCCTAGTCAGCTCCGAGAGCCGTGCGGAGGCGCCTGCGAGACCGGTGCGCCGCAGTGCCGGCGCAACTTCTGCCCCACGTGGCTCCTCCACTGGGAATCTTCTGCTCCTGAGAGACCAGAATTTGTCTGAAAGTGTGGCGTCCTCTAGTTCTATGAGCTTTAACTGCGAGCTGCAATCCCGAGATGTTAGCGATCGGCCATCTTGGATCATTCTCCTCCACGAGAAAATTTAAATCTACTTCTGTCCATTCAAATGCAGCCCCTTTCCTGATGCATGTGTGCAAGAGAATATCCTCCAGCCCAACACGTCCTTGTTGAGACAGACCTTGCAAGGACATGCATGCCTGGCCCTGCCTTCCCTGGACGCTGGGGGGTCTCCTGAACTGGATGTCATTACCAATGAAGAAACCTTAAAATCAGTGCTCACCCAGGTCTAATACAGGGCAGAGTGATCATTAGGCATCCCTTGAAATGGGGATTCTTTGTCTTGGTCCAGTGCTTTTCTAGAGAAGAAGGCTGCGTGCTGCCTGGGAGAGAAGGGAGAAAAGTGGTCCCTGTCAGCTGTTCTTATCTTTCTCTAAGACAGGAGCCTCTGGGAACAGCCCTGCCTCACTGCAGACAGATTAGTGACCAGGTATCTCTCAAGCATGTTCACTACAATGGCCTAACAAAGGTTTTTTTCTTTTTTTTTTTTTGAGACGGAGTTTCGCTCTTATTACCCAGTCTGGAGTGCAATGGCGCAATCTTGGCTCACTGCAACCTCTGCCTCCTGGGTTCAGGCAATTCTCCTGCCTCAGCTTCCTGAGTAGCTGGGATTACAGGCACGTGCCACCATCCCCAGCCAATTTTTTTAATATATATTTTTAGTAGAGACGGGGTTTCACTATGTTGACCAGGATGGTCTCGATCTCTTGACCTCATGATCCACCCGCCTCGGCCTCCCAACAAAGTATTTTTTCAACATCAGAATGTCCTGAAAGGTTTGGATGATCACACTACACAAACATCTTGCCAGCTTTCCGTGATTATGGACTATTGCCCATGAATGGCTTGGTGGCCCCGGGGGATGGCACCGTAAATTGCTTAATCCGATACTGACTAGAAACTGATGTTCTGCTCAGACACTAGGCTGAAAACAGACCCTCTGCTTTCTCTGTGTCCTGGTGAGTCTCAGGTTATACCAGTAGGTAACCTCTCTTTTCTATTAAAGAACCATGCAGAAGTAGCTCAGGAAATTACTGTTTAATCATGTAATACCCAGATTGCTCAAACAGTAATCTAAAGAGAGAATTATTATGGTGCATTTAATATTTTATTATTTTAAGAACATGCTGCCTTGTGTATAGCAGAATGTCTGCAAACATTTGTGGACTCATTGATTATAGAATTAAGCTATTTACCTTTTTTTTTTTGAGATGGAGTCTCGCTCTGTCACCTAGGCTGGAGTGCAGTGGTGTGATCTCAGCTCACCTCAACCTCCGCCTCTCGGGTTCAAGCAATTCTCCTGCCTCAGCCTCCTGAGTAGCTGAAATAACAGGTACCCGCCACCATGCCTGGATAACTTTTGTATTTTTAGTAGAGACGGAGTTTCACCATGTTGGTCAGTCTGGTCTCGAACTCCTGACCTCAGGTGATCTGCCCACCTCAGCCTCCCAAAGTGCTGGGCTTATAGGTGTAAGCTACCATGCCTGGCTAGCTATTAACATTTTTAAAAGAAACATCAAGAATTAGGCTTACTGCTGCTTTTTAAAATATACATAATGCTTTTCTGACTGTGAAAAATTAAGTTCTAGAAATTATCCCGCATCATTTTTAAAGAGCATGTATAAGGAAATGCACTATACAGTCAAAATCTTAAAAATATCAGCGCAAGGTGGACATGGCACGACAAACATTGCAAAAAGGAAGGAAATGCAGGCCAGGGCCGGCTATCCACTCACCAGCTGGGGGCACTGCTGTTGGCGAACTTGACTGACCCATACTGACAAAATTCCTACTGTTGTTGTTACTCTAGTTTTCATCCACAAAATACACATCAGAGTCAATTGATAAGTGGAAAATAATATTTTTTTTCTGGAAATCTTCATCAGTTTTCTCAGTGTTTATAAAGAATCAAAGAAGAACAAGTGACTTCAAATACAACAGAAAATATTCCATTCAATAAAATCCCATGGAGGAAATCATTGCAGCATGGCCTCCCTGGCTTCAAGTGTTCTGGGGAAGAAATTGCACATCCATCTGTGATGGCTTGACAAAACATGTCTGCCTAGGAGGAGAACAGGCCAAACTCATCAATTCTTAAGGTTCCTCTCGTATTAAAGTGATTGTAATCCATTTTTAATTGGATTTTTATGAAAGTAGCTATTGCATGGTTCCAAAGTTGTGACCAGGCCCTCGCATCGTAAACATCTTAATTTGCAAAGCACCAACCCTGGTTCTTGGAAAGCAGGGACATTGTGTCAACAGGATTGCCCAGTGGGTGGCCTGCAAATACAAACTTAGGGGCTGCCAACAGGATCTCTTCAACATCCATGAAACCCAGAAACTGTTCACAGCATTGTATTGTCTTCGTGTATGCACATTTGCTGGAGAGAGGATCAGTCTCAAAGAGGTGCCGACTCTCAAACTGCCCCCCTTGGGAATTCTGTGACTAGCACTGTGCTCTATTTGACGGACCCCAAACAATGTAACCTCTTTTTGAATTTTTTTATTATTTTTTCTTTTATTAAAGGTGGGGTTTCACCATGATGGCCAGGCTGGTCTTGAACTCCTGACCTCAGGTGATCCACCCACCTCAGCCTCCCAAAGTGCTAGGATTATAGGTGTGAGCCACTGCATCCTTCCATAACCTCTTAAATCTCTGTATCTTTCATTACATTGAGAGTACCTCTTCCTCTTACTTCTGGGACTCATTAAATAGAAGAGTCCCTCTGACTGGCTCCCATGACATCCACCCTGGCCTCTCCATACAAATGGACAGCTGTCTCCTTTGTCCACTTAGCTACCATGGCAGTGCTTACCCATACTGTGGGGGATTCACGTGTGCTGGGCTCCCGCTCACCTCTGGGCCCAGCCTTTAGCATGGTTTCTGGAATTAAGACCAAATAATATGTATTAAACGGAAGGGATTTGATGACTCTCCTATCCCCCCATTTCTTCCACTCATAAAGCTGGCCAGTTTCTTTTTCTATTTGTTTTTTGCATGTGCTTATCTTTATCTTATTTTTTGTTTGTTTTTAAGTTCAGGAGTACATGTGTAGGTTTGTTACATAGGTAAACTTGTGTCATGGGGGTTTGTTGTACAGATTATTCCATCGCTCAGATATTAAGCCTAGTACCCATTAGTTCTTTCTCCTGATCCTCTTCCTCCTACACCCTTCGCCCTCTGACAGACAGGCCCCAATGTGTGTTGTTCATCTCTATGTGTCCATGAGTTCTCATTATTAAGCTCCCACTTATAAGTCAGAACATTTGGTATTTGGTTTTCTGTTCCTGCATTAGTTTGCTAGAGGTAATGGCCTCCAGCTCCATCCTTGTTCCTGCAAAAAACATGATCTTGTTCCTTTTTATAGCTGCATAGTATTTCTTGGTGTATATGTACCACATTATCTTCATCCAGTCCACCACTGATGGGCATTTAGGTTGGTTCCATGTCTTACTATTGTGAATAGTGCTGCACTGAACATACACATGCATGTGTCTTTATATTAGAATGATTTCTATTCCTTTGGGTATATATCCAGTAATGGGATTACTGGTTGAATGGTAGTTTTGTCTTTTGGTCTTTGAAGAGTTGCCCACTGTCTTCCACAATGGTTGAACTAATTTACACTCTACCAACAGTGTATAAGTGTTCCTTTTTCTCTACATCCTAGCCTGCATCAATTATTTTTTTGACGTTTTAGTAATAGCCATTCCTACTGGTATTAGATGGTATCTCATGGTGGTTTTGATTTGCAGTTCTCTTTTTTGAGTGTGTGTTTGTTAATCAATGAGAACTTGTTATGTTGCTCAGGTTGGCCTTGAACTCATAGCCTCGCCTCCTAAAGTGCCAGGACAACTGGCCAGAGCCACCACGGCTCCCCTTGATCTGCATTTCTCAAATGATCTGTGATGTTGAGCTTTTTTTCATATGTTTATTGATCACATGTAGGTCTTCTTTTGAAAAGTGTCTGTTCATTAACTTTGCCCACTTTTTAGTGGGGTCCTTTGTTTTTTTTTTCTATAAATTTGTTTAAGTTCTCTATAGATGATGCTGGAAATTAGACCTTTGTCGGATACATAGTTTGCAAAAAATTTTCTTCCTTTCTGTAGGTTGTCTGTTTACTCTGTTGATTGTTTCCTTGGCAGTGCAAAAGCTCTTTAATTTAACTATGAAATAGGTCCCATTTACCAACTTTTGATTTTGTTGCAATTGCTTGTGGCATCTTCATCATGAAATATTTGCCTGTTCCTATGTCCAGGATAATATTGCCTAGGTTATCTTCTAGAGTTTTTATACTTTTGGGTTTTTCCTTTAAGTCTTTAATCTATCTTGAATTGATTTTTGTATATGGTATAAGAAAGGAGTCTAGTTTCAATTTTCTGTATATGGCTCGCCAGTTGTCCCAGCACCACTTATTGAATACAGAATCCTTTTCCCATTGCTTGTTTTTTTGAGGTTTGTTGAAGATCAGATGGTTGTAGGTGTGAAGCCTTATTTCTGGGCTCTCTATTCTTTTCCATTGGTCTATGTGTTGGTTTTTGTACTAGTACCATGCTGTTTTGGTTACTGTAGCCCTGTAGTATAGTTTGAAGTTGGGTGGCATGGTGCCTCCAGTTTTGTTCTTTTTGCCTAAGATTTCCTTGGCTATTTGGGCTCTGTTTGGGTTCCATATGAATTTTAAAAATAGGTTTTACTAGTTCTGTGAAGAATGTCAATGGTAATTTAATAGAAATAGCATTGAATCTGTAAATTGCTTTGGGCAGGATGGCCATTTTAATGATATTGATTCTTCCTATCCATGAACATATAATGTTTTTATATTTGTTTGTGTCATCTCTGATTTATTTGAGCAGTGTTTTGTAAATTTTATTGTAGAGCTCTTTCACCTCCTGATTTAGCTGTATTCCTGGGTATTTTATTCTTTTTCTGGCAATTGTGAGTGGGATCTCATTCCTGATTTGGCTCTTGGCTTGGCTGTTGTTGGGATTACCAGTTTCTGATTAGGACAATTTCTGGAATTCCCTCTGTCTCTTCAAGTTCTTCACAAGGTGACTTTTCCTCAGGCTTCTTAATCTGCCACTGAGGGAAATTCTAAGAAAACACAGAATGGTGCAGGATTAAAATGGCCATCGATCTCATCTCAGCACAAAGGTTTGTCTTTGTATTTGTAGCCAGCTTTTCTCTTCCTCAGTTGTTTTGGCACAACTGGCTGAACAAATAAAGGGTTTTGGAGTGTGAAATGATGCAATAGTGTTTTAACATGAAACTCGATGGTAACACTGAAATGCATTCATGGTAATGGGACACAGTCAGAAGATATGACTCTGCCAATGTTTGATATTTTACTAGTGTGTACAAACTAATTAAACTGATTGCACTATAAGCATGGCAAGTTATTTCCATGTACTTTCGTGTGAAATGTAAGTCTCATCTTAAATGAAAGCCTGTAATGATGTTTACTCTCTTGACCTGCGTAGCCAAATTGAAGTTTATATAGTTCTTCCTTGAAGCCAAAAGAAATATAAGTTTGAGTCAAAATTGCTTTTAGGACTCTGACGTGAGGAGGCCAGACAGAGTCCATGCAGCAGAGGTGTGTCCCAGGAGGGCTGGTCTTGCCTGTGGAAAATGGTCTCCTTGTCCAGAGCCCAGCTTGAGCCATAGGGAGATTGCACTGGGCAATGGACAACAAAGGACGAGTCTCGGACTTCTAGGACCATAGGATTTTAACACCCAGACATCTATTTCTATAGAAATACTGAGACACAAGAGGCAGAGGGAGGGTGGCAGGCACTGAACCAAGATGATTTTAAGAATTTCAGTCAAGGAAAATACCAGATAGCTTGGGACTCAGAAAGTAAAAGGGGATTCAGGGATAAAACTAAGGACCCAGAGCAACTTAGTTCCCGAAAAGAGCCAGTGTTCTTCCTGGCGCTGCTGTATGTGCTGGGCGCTGGCTGTATGTCCGTGTGGCACTAAGTCCCCAGAAGAGGGTCTTCCTCCATGGGGCGAGAACTGCTTGAAACAGGGAACACATGGGGTGCCTCGGCTCCAAAGGGGAAAAGACCTACAGGGTCCTCACATCACTCAGTGAAAAGTAATCTGGGGCCACCCACGGCTGTGGCTTCAGATGAGAACTGCAGGGAGAATTCTGAACCGAAGTGGAGACAACACAAAACATGTTGAACATGAAAACTCACGAGCACCAGAAGAAAGCAACGCCTGCCTTCTCCAGGTGCCACCACAGCCCACCGAGAGCTGCTGTACTCACTTAAGGGTTCTAAACTCCAGCTTTACAGAAGCAACCTCCATCACCTTCAAGGGCGTCTGGTGACATCTGAGATGTAGAACTGTGCTGTGTGGCTTCCTGGACGCAGTTTCAAGATTGTCTCAGAAATGTTCTTGATTGACACATTTCTGAATCAAGTTCCTATGGGCATATGTAAGAACTTATCAGGGCTGCAATATCTTGAGACTCGATGATCAGATGGCAATTCTCCCCTGCTCTTTGATGATGGAGATGGGGAAATGACTGCAACAAAGTGCGTGGGAACCCTCAGTGTCCTCTCAAAACCTGGAACGGCTGCAAGTCTCCTTTTACTCACTGCTACTACTTCTATCCTCCATGGTCCTGCAGAACAAGGCTGGCCCTCTTTCCGGTGACTGCCTTTAAGATGGCTGCAGATGGCTGGCAGGGTCTCTGAGTCTCTTTTCTTCAGTGTTTCCTCAAAGGAGAAAAGTTTGAGTCCTCCAACTGTCTTTTTGCTTTTTATTCCTGAATCTGTCAGTCTAACAAAAAATACTTGGGCTTAGAATTTAACATTATATTCCTCCACAAATAATCATGACAAGCATCAGCGAGCCAGTCTGAAGTCTGCAGAGAAGAGCAGGCCCACTGTCCACAGATGTGTCTCCTGCTATAGCATGTGGTAGGCTTACATCTATAGAGCTCTTGAAACAGAGCAGTATCAGAGAATGATGCTCGTGTGTTCTCTGCTAACTAGAAACCCAATTCATAGCTGTTAAGAATTGAGAGCAACCAAAATGACCTCTGATAGTTGAATGAATAAGCAAACTACAATACACCAGACAACAGAGTATTATTCACTGGTTTAAATAAAAGAGCTATCAAGCCACAAAAAGACATGGAGGAAGCTTAAATGCACATGACTAAGTAAAGCAAGTCAGCCTGAAAAGACTCCATACTATATGAGTCTTACTGTATAGCACTCTAAAACAATTTATAAAAATAGTAAAAAGATCAGTGGTTTTCAGGTGTTGAAAGCTATAGGGAGGGGCATACATAGGTTAAGCACATGGAATTTTGAAGGCTGTGAAAACATTCTGTATGATGCTGTGATGGTGGATAAGTGATATTAGCATATGTGAAAACTCGAAACTATACAACACAAATTATACAACTATACAACAGAAGGGTAAACGCTAATTTAAATTACAAATGTTAGCTAATGTACTAATGTTGGCTTGTTGGTTGTAGCAAACGTACCACACCAATGCAAGGTGTTAATTTTTTAAAAATAGCCAAAAACCAAAAAAAAAAAAATGAACAAAATCAAAAGTACTTTTCCTAACTCTTCTCCTGTCCCACCACATTGCTCGCTGCCCCCACAGGAGTTTCTGATCCTGATTCTGTCGCCCGGCACATGGCTGTTCTTTTGTAGGTGCATGAGTATTTGTTAGCCACATATCTGGTGAGCATGCTCTTTATTCATCCATATGCCATGAATATAAGTGAATGGAGCAATTTGCTCAACAACTATTGGTTAAGTAACTGGTAGGAAGCAGGCATTACTCTATGCGTCTTTGAACAAAATGGCCAATAACCTCTGTGGTGGAGCTGAGACAGACAGCTGTGGCATCATAATGAGGTATGTAGTGACAGTACTTCCTCATTCATTGCATCACAAAAGCCTGTGGCAGCAGGTGGAGAACACAGAACTGAGTGGGATACTGCTTTGCCGGTTACTAGTGAAGTCTCCTTGAGAGCTGACTTTACTTTCTGAGCTTTAGCGCTCTCTTCTGTAAGTCCGGGTCATTACTTCTGTGAGAAACTTTTCAGGCTTGGAAAAGAGAATATATATAAACTCCAACAGATCGGATTTTTTGAGGCAGGAATTCTCAACTCTGTCTCTGTCCCTGTGTTCCCGTGTTTCCCCTTACACACACACACGCATGCATGCACGCACGCACACATGCACATTTCCTTCTATAGTTTCCTATTAAGTGAATGTTACTGTTAAAAAAGGAAATTTGATCTTACATGCCGTGCCATGTTCCAAGGGTAACTCTTTTTTTTTTTTTGAGACAGTCTCACTCTGTCGCCAGGTGCCAGGCACCAGGCTGGAGTGCTGTGGCACAATCTTGGCTCACTGTAACCTCCGCCTCCCGGGTTCAAGCAGTTCTCCTGCCTCAGCCTCCTGAATAGCTGGGACTACAGGTACACACCACCACGCCCAGCTAATTTTTGTATTTTTAGTACAGACGAGGTTTCACCATGTTGGCCAGGATGGTCTTGATCTCTTGACCTTGTGATCTGCCTGCCTCGGCCTCCCAAAGTGCTGGGATGACAGGCGTGAGCCACCGTGCCCGGCCCCAAGGGTAACTCTTTAGTCTCCTAGTTGGTGACTGACATGTCTTAAAATCTGTTCCAGAATTTTTAACACTGACTATGAGAACGTTGTAGATTGGAGAATGAGGTATATTTTGATTTCCCAATTTCGATCTTCTGCTGCCCTGACTCAAATCCTGCATGTGCAGCCAGAGAAACTAGCGTACTGAGACAGGGTCCCTTGATGTCTGTGGGGCTGCACCAGGCAGCTAAGGGGAGAGACTGAGCCTGCACAGACGGGGGCCTCCAGAGTTGGAAATGGTGGATGGACAATAAATTGTGAAATGTGAAATGCTGATGGGATTATCCTATAATGATTGATCATTTTGCTCAGCCGGGCTGAGAGGAGTAGATCTGAATGGTGTGAAGTGCAGGTGGCTTGGAATAAAAGAGTGGAGAAGGCGAAGGGAAGGAGTGCGTGGCTCAGTGTCATTTAGGTTGTTATTTCCGAGGTGGGAGAATCACGGTGCTGGTTTAGGTTAGGGCGTGACCAAGAGCACAGACTACTCAGATAGCATGGAAGTGAAGATTGTCAGGGCAGAGGAGAAGAACGCTTCTTAAAAAATTATAACAAGGGATAAGCGTCTGTACCTGATATCAAAACATACTACAGCATCATGTTTAAAGCAAAGAAAGATGGATGAAAAATATAAAAGCATATGAACACAGAAGCAAAGAGAGCCCAGAAATTGGCCTAGGTAATTATGGGATTGATATAACCTTTCAAAAACAGCAAAACTTAATAAGTGATATTGAGTTAATGATATAGTTTTGTCATTGATATAGAAAAAATAAACATACAACCGTATTCAAAGATTTACATATATATCAAAGATCAAGATATTAAGGAAATTAGAGATGGGCCTGCAAAAAGGCAGAACTTTAAAGTGTTGATAACATTCTAAGAATTAAAGCAATATAAGATAGAAGAGAAAAATAACAGATACGATTACATAAAAATATAGAATTGTTCTAAGTAAAAGGAAGTATGATATAAAAATTACAAAACAAGATTGGGTAAGACATACAAGTTGCATGCAGACATGTAATGAGGCAAGTGTTATAAACAAATACAGCCCTCATGGAAAGTTAAAAGGCTATACAAATGTTCACATTACCTGGACCATTCTAACTCCAAGGATTTATTCTAAGAGAACAGTGGAGAGGCCTGTAATCCCAGCACTTTGGAAGGCCAATGCAGGTGGATCACCTGAGGTAAGGAGTTCGAGACCAGCCCGGCCAACGTGGTGAAACCCCATCTCTACTAAAAATACAAAAATTAACTGGATGTGGTGGTGCACACCTGTAATCCCAGCTACTTGGGAGGCTGAGGCATGAGAATTACTTGAACCCGGGAGACCAAGTTTACAGTACGCCAAGATCGCACCATTGCACTCCAGCCTGGGCAACAGAGCAAGACTCCATCTCAAAAAAAAAAAAAAAGAAAAAGAAAAAAGAAAACAGTGAAAAGGAAAAAAAGCAAAGTCCATGGAAATGTTGATTGTAACATGATCTGTAATTGTAAAATAATAAATAATCAAGTATCTAACAGTAAGGAAATGGTTAAGAAAATTAGGACATAGTAGTTAAATGGGATATTTAGCTATTAAAATAGTAATTTAAAAGTATGAAATTATATTGTGTAATAATATGGAAATATTTGAAAGAAATTTTAAGGCTATGACTATCATTATTTATACGGTTACAGACATAAAAATAATAGACTAACATGTAAAGTAATTACTTTGTGAGTTAGAGTTATGGATGACTTTTTTCCTACAATTTTATTTGACAGTTTAATACATTGTTCTATAAGAAAAGTCTGGGAGCATGAAGCAAAAGGCATGGACAGGAAAGAAAGCTGAGCCAGTTCCAGGTCTCACTGAAACCAGGATAGCAAGGCACCCAGCTGAGGCACAGGTGGAAAACCGTGTAGACTTCATCTGAGGCTCTAAGACTATTTCCAGAATACCAAATTCTCTAACACTGAAGTTAATTAGTGTTCCTCACAGGACTGACTGAACTGCACCAGCCATCTGCCCTCCCGTGGAGCCTGCCCCTCTTAGGAACTCCAGGTCACCCTCACCATCTAGGCAATTACAGTTGGGAACAATCAACCCCACACTTCTGAAATGTATAATAACCCATCTTTTCAAAGTTGACTTTTTCACTTCTTGAATCTTCCCAGAGCAAAATGATGTCACAGGGTGGCGCCCACAAGGACAGGTTCCACAGGTATATAATTTGCTCCAGCACCCAACAGAACAAGGTTTTCTGTGAGTGTGCGAGAGAGAGAGAGAGAGAGAGAGAGAGAGAGAGAGAGAGAGAGAGAGAGGTCTTCATTTTCATCCACTTCCTCCACCCCACGACTGATGGATCTTTTCTGATGATGAGTCATCAAAAAAGGGAGACATGAGAAGAAACGAGGCCAGAGACGAGGGAAGCATGGTGGGAAGGGCACATCAGCTGTTTGTCTATAAAATACAGCATCCGAGTGAGGGGGCAAGAATGGGCTGAAAGGCAGGTGCTGGGGTTTGCTAGAGGAGAACAGCTCTGGAGTGAAGGAAAGGGGACTGCGGGAAGGAACACTGGAGAAGTGTTGTTCTTGGTTTTCAAGAACAACTGACAGACTGTTCATGTCCTAAACCACCTCCACACACACACAGACACACACAATAGCTGCTGGGGCAATGGATGTGTTAATGTGAAAATTATTACACAATGAGTATGTGTATCAAATTATCACATCTTATACCTTGACTGTAACCTCCTTTTAAAATATATTGGTGGCTGAACTGGGTTTCTTTGCTACTTGAGCCATGAATTTCACAGAAGTCCGGCAGGGCTGCAGAGTGCATGAGGACCCTCCTTCCGCCTCGGGTGTGTGCTGGGATGGTGTAGCCCGTGGTACAGCCCTCCAGTGCTTCTCATGCCAAGGGGTGAACTTCTAGGCAGCAAGGCCATGCTGAATGGCTAAGGGGAGGTTGGTTGGAAGCCCTCTCTGCTGGGCTTTTCCCAAGGAAGGGGAGTGAAGGCAGCATCTTCAGCATCCACGTTACAGGCTAAAAGCCACCAAGGAGAAGAGCATTTCCACAGGAAGAGGGACTGTGCGCCACGGACAACATGCTCTGGAGAAAGACACTGAAACGTAGAGAAAGTCTACTTTTGCCAAATGTTCAGTATTAGTTCTCTTCTGGGGAAATACTTAAAACATTCAAGTGGTTAGGACGTAACCATTCTAAATTAAACATACATTAACCCTGTAGCTGCTGGAAGGGGGAAAGATAGTGACAGGGTGACAGGGCACTGGGAAGGGGGTGGGTTGGAGCAGTGGCCATTTACCAAGCAGTTGGAAATATCTCAATATTTTAACAAGAAGCAAGGCCATCTCAGTGCTTATTAACCAGTTACCATCCTTGGTCCTTCCTCTTCTATTCCTCCTGGCGGCTGCAGCCTCTATTTGTTCTTTCTTTGCCTTCGCCAGCTGAGCGCAATTCCTTCTCCCTCTGTTCATGAGTCACGTCATGTGCTTCCCTTTCTGTATGGTAGGGACTGGGATCCCACATGTGATCTTATTACTTATGTGAGATGAGGGCAAGTCAGCAGTGATGCAATAGCCAAACTAAGACCCACCACCACCAAGGAGGCCATGGTCTGTTCCTGTTGTGGCCAGGAAGCCAAAGGGCACCGTAGTGGCCAAGCAGTGTCCACAGGGATGTTCCCAATGGGAAGTGTGTTCCATGGCAGGCACTGGCGCAGGCACCCTTGCAAACCACTCCCCACCTGGATTATAGCAGGAGGCTGGCATCAATTCTCATCCAGTGATACTGACTGAGGAGGCCCGACACTGGCTTTCTCGACATGGTAGAACCTAGGCTGGCAGCCTGAGACCAGGAGAAACCTCCTTCTGGTCTCCTACCTGGCCAGGCACGGTGGGCAGTGATCAGGTTGTGAGTGCTGGAGTCAGACGCTTTGGGCTGCAGTATCCGCTCCCCAAGTAACTGCCTGAGTGCCCTTTGGTTACCTCATGACTCTGAACTAACAGGTGTAAAATGAGAACAGCAATTGTACCTACTGCCCTAGGTTAGTGCAGAGGTTAAATGAGTTTGTGTTTGAAGAGTGCTTGGTGCACAGTAAGGACTCAGTGAAAGGTCTCTTTGTTATTATCACATTCCTCCTGCTTTATGCTGGAGTTGCTGAGACGTGCTTGACTCCTTCACCCCAATCCTGTCTCTCAATTATACTCACATCTAGATATTGAAAGTAGCCTACTTTGTCCTTAGTTTCTCAGCCTTTCTGGCCTATCCATACTTATGATGAGCGTAAAAATAGCATGCGCAGTTCTCCAAGGGGATTTTGACCTACTCTTCTGTGGGACTTGCTCCAGGGGTGAGAATGATTTAATTTTTAATGACAAATTCATCCCTTATTCAATTTGACTCTGAACAAAAATTCCCAAGTACATGATAATTTGTTCAGCATTGGCTCTTAGTCTTCCAAAGAGAAAATGTTAGAGAACACCTCCTCAAATGCACAGAGATTTGAAGAGCTGGACCTCTGAGAATGACCTGCAGGATGAAGGCTGTGACAGACTCCAGAGAACTGTGTTACAGGAAGAGGAAGGTGGAGGTCAGGTTTAACAAACCCAAGAGGAGAGACAATGGGGAGTTGAACCAAAAAGATGCAAAGCCCAACCTCAGATCCAGATTCATTCCAGGAATAACCCCCAGAGTCTGGATCCAGAAAAGAAGGAAGAGCAGAAGCAGCAGGTGGAGAATACGCAGAAAATGGAGCCTGGAACAGCACTATTGCCTGGGCCTGGCTTTTGAAGGGAAGGCTTGGAGGGGCCTGTGTCAGCACAGCTGGTGTTGAAGGACCAGGGACCAACCACACGGGATAGCGGGCTGACAAGAGTTAACTCCCAGAAATTCTCGAACCTGGCTGTAGACTGTGTGCCCATGAAGACAATTTAAAAGACCAAAACGAAAATCACCATTTGACAAACCACAGTAGCAGCTGTTGCAGGCAAAGTTCATAAATAGGTGTTAAAACCACCAGGGGGGTGGGGTGGGGACAGTATAACGAGAAACAGGACATTTGCTTAGTTTCAGTGTAGCTCTCTGTAAGATACTTGATAATTGCCAAGGGGAAAATAGCAAATGTTATGGTGGAGAAACCAGCTATATACTACCTTAACCAAGACACCAAAGTTACTTGACTCGAGAAACAGAGAAGATCATATACATTCTGATATGACGCATTTAGGAGGCACAACGGTCACAGTGGGGGAGACGGAGACACGACAACTTAATGCCGCTTGTGATCCTGACCTGGATCCTGAACTGGGAAAAAGGACGTCAGTGGGGCACTGCAATCTGAATAAGGTGCATGGATGTATTTCCGGTATTCCGTCAATTTGAGTTCCTTGCTTTGATGATTACTTTGCAATTATTCAGGATATTGACATTTTGGGAAGGTATGAAAAGGGTGTATTTTTTGCACTATTTTTGTAACTCTTTCTTGTCTAAAATGATTTAAAAAAAAGAATAATTTTTAAAAAGACAAAGACAGCAGCAGTGGAAATAATAGCAAGCGATCACCAGGCACTGTAGTTACCTAATGGAGGCGGTGGTGGAAATTCCCATCCATGACGGAGCTGTGGAGGGAGGCTGGGACCCAGCCAGTAGCCCGCAGAAGCCTTGTGCTCCGAAATCAAAGATCCTGACTGACCTGGAGAGAAATAGGAAAAGCATTAGCCCTAGGGAAAGGGCTACTACCTGTCCAGCCCAGCTCCATGCTAGAATGCAGATGGAATGGCTGAAGTCTATGCAGACCCGGGGTAGAAGCCACGTGCAGACAACGAGGCTTTAGAAACCTGGGAGGTGAGTCACCCTTTCAGAGGACTCTGTGTGGCTGCCACAAAGGGCACACACTGCCTGTATGCAGGCTGCCTTCCCACACAAGGAAAAGAAACTTGTACCTTGTTTAAGCTATTGCTGGTTGAAATCTTTGTTTTTCTATTAGTTGCAGCTACTCCTCTGTTGCCATCTTGTCCTTGCCCAAAGATACTGCAGAGAACTGCACTCCCTCCACCACCCAAGAACCCCTTTCTGAATGGTCACATGCATACTCCGTTCTCTGACCTCACATGTACCACCCATGTCATCTCCTTTCCATACACCACAACCCCCAAGGGCCATGAGGCTAGGTGCATGGGGAGCGAGGTGCACATGGCCTTCCTGGCGGTGCAATGGTCACAGGCAAAGTCCTGTGGCAAACAAGGAGAGGCTGTGTAGGGCCTTGGGGCCCTTGGATGGGTTTCCACACTATCCATGCACACCCCCTCCTCCCAATCCTGTGCCTGTACTCTGTGCTCTTGGCACACTGTACACTTCCCTGCATTCTGTGGGTTCTTGATGCCTCTGAGCCTTTGATAAACAGTACAGTTTCTTCTGCCAGGAACATCCTCTATTCCACCTTTTCACCTGTGCCACCTATTTTATTCTTCAGATTTCTGCTTAAATATCATCTCTTCCCAAAAGCCTTCCCTGACCTTGGAAGATGGGTTAGATGCCACTCTGGCGTGTGACTATTTTCACTTCATCTTCCCCATCACAGTGTCCACCACATCCCATCATGATCACTCGCTGATTTGTCTGTGTGGACTACGGAGCAAGCATGCTGAATCCCCAGAACCTAACGCAGTACCTGGAATATAGTATGACTTCAATAACTAACTGACAACGGGTCAACGGCAGGCTGTATAAGTCACATGTTGATCATGATTTATCCCAGTGGTGTGAAATTGGACAGCCTGCAACACCTCTAGCTTCTCAAAGTTACAGCTATTGCTAGCTTTTGTGAGACCACCCAGACCCCCACTGAGCCCAGCTGCGGCACTGTTTCATAGCAATGGATTCACTGGACCATATTCTGAAGTAGGGGTGAGATTGGAAATGGGAAGGCTTTCCCATGAGCCATTGATTTCGTTAATCTCATCCTCACTACTTGCATCATCCACGAGAACGAGAAAGTGAAGTTGTCTGTGCTGCTGTCTCCAATTCAAGCTGGGAGGAAAAAAGAAGTAAGTGTTTCACGTCATAAAGAGAAACAAAGGAAAAATAACGATGGTTTAAAAGAAGTTGAGGATTTCAACACCTCCAATCCACTCTCATTCATTCAGTACAGCAAACCCTACTAAGTAAAGTAAGACAAAAAATGTCCCATTAAGGAAGCACACAAAACATTTGCATTTGAATGAGTAAAATTCCAAAACCCCAGTACTGTAAAGCAGCAGCTGTGGTGGGGGAGAAAAGAAGTTTTGGACTAGAAACTCTAGGCCTGGCTCTGCTTCCAGTAGCTTGGTGACTCTTCCAACTCAGCCAGACTGGACTTGGGTTTTCTTTTTGGTACATGAAATGTCGAACTAAATAAATGACTGCTAATAGTCCCACCCAAGTTTATCGTTGTGTGCAATAGACACAAATGGTAGTTTCTAATCATCTCCCCCAACTAGTCCACACCCAGGAGAGCCTGGAGGTCAGGGAGCGGCACCTTCAGGGAAGGATTACACAGCTGTATTTTCCGCAGTGCCTCTCTTAGATCATCAGTAGCGGTGGAAATGCTGTCAAACCTGGAAGTCCCTGGGCATAGGTGAGAGGTGAGTCTCAGACTAATCTTATTTAAAGATCATAAAAGTCTATAAACACTTCTCACTTTTTCTTTTTTTGCTTTGTGCAGCAAAATCTTTTTCAGGAGCTGAGGAGTCAGAGAACATTTGGTGTGTGGTGCCGCTGTGTCTAGGTAGGGGTTTCCTGTCTGTAATTTCTTTCTGCTCCAGACAATCTGGGTTCCTTGAGGAATGGCTGTCAGCACTGTTCCCTGGCAGACGGGTAAATTCTTCATGGTGTTTCTATTATTGTTTCCTTAAACTGTTATTTTAAGCTATTACAGATATTTTACTTTACAGTATCAAAGTCTTATGCTTCTAAGTAATAATAATTATGATTTGATGATATGCTACCATGTGCAAGTTTGGGGATGTAAGCTTTATATGCATATTATAATTTAACTGTCAAAATGTACCTTTGACTGAAGGGTTCGTCTTCATTTTACAAAAAAAAAAAAAAACAAAACTAAAGTAACTTGTCTCAGTCAAACAAATGGAGGAGGTAAAATCTGGTCCCAGGTCACTGTTACCTTGGTTTCTCACCCACTCCGTCTCCTTCTGGAGGTCAGGAGTCATCTTTCACTTCCTTTTTTTTTTTTTTTGAGACAGAGTCTCGCTCTGTCGCTAGGCACCAGGCTGGAGTGCAGTGGCACAATCTGGGCTCACTGTAACCTCCGCCTCCTGGATTCAAGCAATTCTCCTGCCTCAGTTTCCCGGGTAGCCAGGACTACAGGCACGCACCACCATGCCCGGCTAATTTTTGTATTTTTTTAGTGGAGACGGGATTTCACCATATTGGCCAGGATCCAGGGTTTTTAGTTACCAAATTCGTATACATTTTTTATATAGTAGAAATATTTATTAGCGTAAATTGTATTTCATCCTGATACATTTTCTGTAATTTAAGTATAATGAATTTAGAGCCATATGAATATTGAAGGGGTCCCATCTTGTCTCATTGAAGAGGCTTGAGGACACTTGGTGATTGGGGCCCACTCCTCCCAGCTGGGAGCTGAGTGTCTTCTGAGCTTAGGGAGACCAGGCATGAGCTTACAGTGGTTCCAGCTGGAATACAATGTATAGGAAGGAAAGATCCTAAGGAATTATAGGCTGCTGTGTTGATGGCTGGATTCAGAGAGCTGTGGTGAGTGAGAGCGCGGGATGCAGAAAGGTCCCCACACTTATCATTAGAAAGTGAATCATACCCATCCTCATATGGACATCAAGAGAGCACCTAGAGTTGGTGGCGGGGACAGAGGAGCTGAGGGCGAGTGGACTGTGAGGAACCTGGGGGGCTGCTGTGTGGTCATGAGTCTAGTTTTAGATGTGGCTAAAAACATTCTTGAGAAGTTTGACTGAAAGCCTATATTTAAGTGAAATTGGAAGCTATGTGATCAGATGAGGTTCAAAAAAACATCAAGTATGAGAGGAGAATGGACTGACTGGGGATAATCATTGATGTTCAGGAGGTGATCAAAGAAAGAAATGTCCTAAAAAGCCCACAGGGAGCAGGAAGAGAGCAGCATCGAAATGGGGAAAGATGGCACAAAGGAGAATGCTAAGGAAAAATAAAGTGTAAAATGTCATAGGTTAAGACTGTATTAAACTAATCATTAGCTTAAAATAACTGCTTTAAAGCTACTGCAATTGACTACTTGACTAGTAGAAACACATAATGACCTAATGGGTATAATTTCTCCATTATACGTAATTTTTCAGTTCCTAGGAGCCTGAAACACAGATGTTTACATTGGTGGAGAAAAGTAATTCCACTAATGGGCCATGATAGAGACCACTAAAGATTTGTTTTGCTTACTTAATAGTTCTTATTGACATTTTGAAAACAAATTTTGTCCATTTCACAAGGCAATAATATCTATTCCAAGGTTGGTATTTGTGAAATGAAGGCAACCAGAACACTGACTTCATCTCCAGGGAAGTGTCTTCCAATAAGAAACCCTCCCGAGGGGCATGTGGTCAAATGCCTGGTGAGCATTTCATGTGTATGTCAGTCATTCTCCCAGCATTTAGCTCATCGCACACTTTTCCTTCATTTAACAAGTTCTTTCACTTTTCTAATTTAGAAGCATTTCAGAAATTGATTGTGATGCTATAAGCATTAACAACTTTGACCTTATCACCGTGGAAATGACTTCATTGTCACTCCTACTGCCAAAACCCATCCAGGGCAGACTGTGATGCTGGTTTGAGATAAACAAAACGGTCAGAATGAGAAAGATTTTCCTTGGTATGAAGGGCAATTGGCCTATGTCTCCCAAAGAATCCCAATCTCTTTCTCTGACAGAAATGTACATGAAACTTGGCTTCTGATACCAAAGAGTAATTTAAGAGCTAGCACGTGTCAACTTGATGGTGGTAATTCTGTAAATGAAGCTGCGGGCAGCACAGGACTAACATGGGTGTGTATGTAAAACTGAGAAAGGAAACTCTAAAAGTTGGAGCCACATCAGTGGCTGCCCTCCCTCCCACTGTGCCTTCTGAGCTCAGGTGCAGTGCTGCAGTAAATTAGACACCCCCTCCCCATCTGCTCCAGGTCGCTACGAGATTGCATTTAGTAAAGATGGTCTTTCTCTCTGCATTTTCTTACTTTCCAACCACAACTTCATCCTGACTCATTCTGCTATTCTCCCATTCACCCAACAAATGGTGTTTTTTTTTTTTTTTTTTTTTTTTTTTGAGACAGTCTTGCTCTGTTGCCAGGCGCCAGACTAGAGTGCAGTACTGCAATCTTGGCTCACTGCAACCTCCGCCTCCCAGGTTCAAGCAATTCGCCTGCCTCAGCCTCCCGAGTAGCTGAGATCACAGGTGCGCGCCACCACGCCCAGCTAGTTTCTGTATTTTTTAGCAGAGACAGGGCTTCACCATGGTCTCTATCTCTTGACCTTGTGATCCACCCGCCTGAGCCTCCCAAAGTGCTGAGATTACAGGCGTGAACAAATGTTTTTTGATTGCCTTTCTATGCGCCTGGTACTACTGTAGCTGTAAACAAGATAAAGTCTCTTTCTTAATGGGGCTTGTATTTTACTGAGGAGAGACCGACATGCATGGCCCCAGGGACTCGGTTCCTCCCTGCCTTTATGTAAAAATAGCTCAGCAGAGCACTTGGTCAGGGGCTCCACCGGAGTCTCACGGGAGGACGGTAGCTCAGTAGAGAGCTTGGTAGGCGCTCTACCCCAGCCCAACAGGAGGGCGGATGAGTGTCTGGTTGTCAGGTTCTGGAGGACCTTCCCTTCCAACAAGACCACTTTCTCAACTAGGGAATGTATGTGGTCCCTGGGATATTCTCTTCCCCTTCTCTTAAAGAGATACCATAAATATACAGAGCGCCACAGGGACATTGTCTCTTGCTGGTACCGTGGTCATGGTGCCCCAGACCGTCTGTATACTAAGAGCTAGGGAGAACATGACTTAACAAGACTGCATATCCCACTATTCCGTGGCCTGTTTTCCTCCTGTAAACTCTATTTTACACCTGAACTTTGTGGTACTGGAACAAATAGACAAATTTCTCTCTCTCTCTCTCTCTCTCTCTCTCTCTCTCTCTCTCTCTCTCTCTCTCTCTCTCTCTCTCTCTCTCTCTCTTAAGGCCGTAGGGGCCACAGGGTTGGGCCTTAGTGAGGGAAGCCTGTCCGGTCCATGCAAGGCCCAGCTGGAAAGTCACCCTTTCCTCGCGGTCTGCGCCCCCTGTCTCCGGGCTCGTCTGTTTGCCAGGTCCCCGCCACCCTCCAGTGACCGGTTATCCTGAACTTCGTCCTCTCATTCTTCAAGGCAGTGGAATGCTCACCATCTGAGCTTTCACCATTCACGTGGCACAGGCCGGGGGCCAACCCGATAGTACAAGTCGTGGAAATGGGAGGTTCACCCGGCGCCTCCTTCTGCAGGACTCTGCCCTCGGCCCCTGCCCGCCCTCCTCTCTCCAGTCGGCCCTTAGCTGCTCTGTACATCCAGGCCAGAGTCCACGGTTATTTGTAGAGTTCGTGTGATGCACAAAACTTTGTCATTACCGAGAAATACTCTTCTTTCTTTCTCTCTTTTTTTTAAGATGGAGTCTTGCTGTGTCGCCAAGGCTGGAGTGCAGTGGCATGATCTCGGCTCAGTGCACCACCCAACCTCCCGGTTCCAGCAATTCTCCTGCCTCAGCCCGGGATTACAGGCACAGGCCACCACGCCTGGCTAATTTTTGTATTTTTAGTAGAGACGGGGTTTCACCACTTTGGCCAGGCTGGTCTCAAACTCCTGACCTCAGGTGATCCATCCATCTCGGCCTCCTAAAGTGCTGCGATTACACGACGAAGACACCGCACCCAGCCCAAGAAATAATCTTTTAAACAAGACATTCTGGATCAAATGGGTGGTTTCCAGATTAATTTTCCTTTTTCCCCTCCGCGCTCTCATAGCCTGGTCCTAGCTCCCTCAGCAGACCCCTTACTGCAGGTGCCCCTCCTCCCGGGCAGGTGCGGGCTCTCACGCTTCCGCACTGCCCTCCAGTGGCTGATCGCCTGAAATGCGAATCGGCTGCTCTGGGAAGCAAAGCGCTCTTCCAGATGTAAGGCACTTTCTCAGGGGCTTCCATTGCTCAGGAACGAGCCGCAGTAGACATGAGGCTCCCTAATAACGACAGAGGTTACTGATTGGAAACCATTTACTTTTTTCACTTATATTTGCAACAACAGGAAAACAAAAGCTCTATTTCAAAGCTCTTGAGATGTTTAAAGGATCTGTGGCGTAGTTACTGAGTGAAGACGGTAATTAAGTATATTAGAGAAGACTCCCATAAGCACCTGGAAAAGAAAGTATTGAGGATTAATCGTGTCAGTGACGGGAAGATCCGCTAGTGAAATGGGACCTTATTAAGAAAGACACCGTACACTTTCGCTTTCGCTGAGTAACACCGCCATCTTGTGTCTTTTCTCCATACTTCCGACAAAACTATGCAAACCTGCTACTTTGAGCACTTCTAAATGTTTTCTAATAGAAAAACGTTGGAATGTTCTTTCAAAGCTCAAGCAGGAGAACATAAATACACATAAACTTTTCTTTAAAAAAACTGCATTGAGGTGCAGTTTTTATTCAATAAACTGCACCTTTCAATCCGTTCAAGGAGTTTTGGCAAATGTATACACCCCTTCAATCCCAAACAGGATGTAGATTTCCATCACTTCCCAAAGCACCCTTGTGCCTATTACAAGCAACCCTACCCAGCTCTTGTCAAGGCAATCACTGATCTGCTTTCTGTCAGTAAAGATCCGTTTTGACTTTTAAGAATTTCATCTAAGGAATTATATAGCATGTACTCTTTTGGGTCTATGTAAATACTTGGTTTTTCCATTCAGTGTAACACTTTTGAGATCTGTTCATTTTGTTAAATCTAACAGTGTCTTATTCATTTTTGCTTCTCAGTACTATTCCCTTGTATGAATACACCCCAATTTGTTGACCCAGGCACCTGTTGATGGGTATCTGGGCTGTTTCCAGTTTTTGACTATTATGAATAAGAATGCTATGAGCAAGTATGTATAATAAGTGTGTACAAATATTCTAATTTCTCTTGGTAAATACCAAGTAGCAAATTGCTGGGCCTTAAAGTTAGTAGATGTTTAACTTTATAAAACAAACAGCCAAAGTATTTTCTAAAACAGTTATCCTATTTTCTTTTCTTTTCTTTATCTTTTTTTAATTTTTTTATTTTTGAGATGGAGTCTCACTCTGTCCCCCAGACTGGAGTGCAGTGGTGTGATCTCAGCTCACTGTAACCTCCACCTCCCAGGTTCAAGCGATTCTCCTGCCTCAGCCTCCAGAGTAGCTGAGATTACAGGTGCCTGCCACCTATAATTTTTGTAGTTTTGGTAGAGACGGGGTTTCACCATGTTGGCCAGGCTAGTCTCAGACTACTGACCTCAAGTGATTCACCTGCCTCGGCCTCCCAAAGTGCTAGGATTACAGGCATGAGCCCCGCGCCCAGCCAGTTATACCATTTTCTATTCCCACGGCAATCAGTGAGAGCTCCGGCTGAGCATGTCTTTGTCAATATCTGGTATCATCATCCTTTTGAACATCATTGATTTAGTGGATATGTGGAGGTGACTCATGATGGGTTTAACTTGCGTTTTCCTGCTAATAGTGCTGAGCATCTTTGCATATGCTTATTAGCTATTTGTACGTATTCTTTGGTTGAAGTCTGTTTAACTCATTTGCTTGTTTCCCTTTATAAAATTGGGTTATTTATCTTCTAATTGTTGAGTCATAAGATTTATCTATATATGATACTCTGTAAAAGTATCTTGCCACATATATATATATATATATATATATATATATATATATATATATAGAGAGAGAGAGAGAGAGAGAGAGAGAGAGAGAGAGAGAGACTTACTATTTTTTTCCTAGTTTGTTTACTCTTAACAGTGTTCTTTAGGGAGCAAACATTTTAAATTTTGATTGTCTAATTTATCAGTTTTTATAGTTACAGATTTTTGTTATTTCAAAAATGTTTGCCTGCATTGAATTTGCCTACAAAATTTTTCTCTTATGTTTTTCCTGGAAGTTTTATAGTTTTAGTTTTTGCATTTCACCCATGACCTTTTTCATGTTAATTTTTGTGTTGATATGTGGGAAGTACTAAAGTTTATTTTTTCCCATGCAGATATATAATTGTGCCAGCATCAGCTCTGTTCCTATTCTTTGAGAAAATAAATTAGTCTTTTGTGATTAGGTATGAGGTTAGCTGCACATTTTTTAAAGTGTTCCCTATAAGCTTGAAAGTTTCTTTTTATTCCTGCTTTGATGAAAGTTTTTGTAATAAGTGTGGCTAAATTTTGTCAAGTGCACTTTTTCTTCTAGTCCTGAGGGAGAAAAAAAATTCCTCCTCCTATTAATATGGGGAATTACATTGGTTTTCAAATTTTAAGACAACCTGACACGTCTAAGAAATATTCCACCTGATTGTAATATATTGTCCTTCTTATACACAGATGGATTTTATTTGTTAATTCTTGTTAAAGATTTTTGCATCTAGATTCATGAAGAATATTGGTGTAAAGTTTTCTGTAAAGTATTTGATTTTGTTATCAGCATGATGCTGGCTTCAAAAATTGAGTTGGGAAGGGTTCTCTTTATATTCTGAGAGAGGTTATGCTTTATTATAATTATTATTTCTTTTTAAATATTTGGTAAAATTCACCAGTGAAGACATTTGGGCCCTGGAGTTTTGCTCTAAGAAGGAAATTGTGAATTTGATTTCTTTAGTGCACATAGTGCTATTCAGATTTTCTATCAACAATTTTTTTACGAGTAATTTTTTCATTGCTTCTACATTATCAAATTTAATGACATAAATTTGTTTGTACTGTTATTACCCATTCAATGGTTCTAGGATTAGTAGCACTGTCTTTTCTTTCATTCCGAATATGGGAAAATCCAATTTTTTTCTTTTTTTCTCATTAGTTTAGCAATAGATTTATTGAGACTGATTTTTTAAAGAATCCCCCTTTTAGTTGTATTGATTTATTTCTGTTGTCTATTTCTAGGGGCAGCACATTTTTCTGTAAGCAGCTAATAAATATTTTAGGTTTGCCAGCCATATGATTTCTAAGGCAGCATAAGGCAATAATAAGCAAATGAATGAATGGGACTATTTTCAAATACAAATATTCACAAAAACAGGGGTGAAGCCAGATTTTTGCCTGAAAGTTGTGATTTGCTGACCCGTGTTTTATTAATTTCAACTCTATCTTTACTTTTAGCTTTTCTCTACTTTCTCTGGTGTTAATATTCTGTGTTTTCCAGCTTTCTCATGTAGAAAGCATAATTCCTTGGTTTTGAAGAACATTTCCAATGGAAATGGAATTCAAGGTTCATACTCCCTCTTCTCACTCCCCACTCCCACTAGTGGTTTAAAGAGGTGATTCTGCCCTTAATTGCTTCCGATGATATATCTGCTGTTGCATTGATTTTATTTTAAGCAGATGTATATGATATATCTGCTGTTGGTTACATGATTATATGTGTACTTTAAAAAATCTGGCTATTTTTAAGATTATATTTTTCTATTGTGTATTTTACTCAGGTTTTTGAGCTTATTGGACATGTCAGTTTATAATTAATCAAATTTGGAAGATTATGTGTTCAGTGATGTCACACTGGCACCTATGCCAATGTGAATCAGCTACAGTGGAAATGTTTACATCATGATAATTGGCCAGTGCTACAGATTGAGGCTTTTCTCCATAAAGGCATTTGTTAAAATTTGTCAATATATTTCTGCCCACAGGTCGCTAATGTTGGGCTCATTTTCAATCTCCTTTTCCCTCTGTGCTTTTACCATCCTAGTTTCTGTTGCTGTGTTCAAATTCACTGATCTTTTCTTCTGAAGTTCTCATTGAACATTATAGCTATAGTGGGAATTTTTCATTCTAGATTTTTTTTTAGCTCTAGAAGTTCTGTTTGGTTCTTGTTAAAACATTTTCTATTGATCTTTTCATTATGTTTATTTTTCTTAATCCTTGGGCTTATTTTTACAAATGGTTTTAAAGTCATTGACTTAAGTCCTTCCTCTCTGCTATTTCTGTGTCTGCCTCTGTTGACTGATTTTTCTCCGAGTTACAAGCCCACATTTTTCTGCTTTCTTGCATGTTTTGTAATTTTGAGTGGATGTCAAACATAATTTTTTTTTGAGATGGAGTCTCCCTCTGTTGCCCAGGCTGGAGTGTAGTGGCAAAATCTCAGCTCACTGCAACCTCTGCCTCCTAGGTTTAAGTGATTCTCCCGCCTCAGCTTCCAAGGTAGATGGAACTACAGATGCCCACCACCACGCCCAGCTAATTTTTTTTGTTTTTTTTTTTAGTAGAGAAAGGGTTTCGCCTTATTGGCCAGGCTGGTCTTGAACTCCTGACCTTGGGATCCACCCACCTCTGACTCCCAAAATGCTGGGATTACAGGCCTGAGCCACTGTGCCCAGCCTCAAACATAATTTTTAATTTCAAGTATGTAGCTTTGATTTTTTTTCCTTCCTTGCTTTGTACAAGTTTTTATGCTACGGTTAATTTAGCCCCGTTATTTAGATGCCACATTCCTGAGGTTTCTACTGAATGTCCCATAGAGTTGAGGACTCTCCACCTGGCTAGTTAGAACTCGTAGTCTCCCAGCCGTTGTGTCCTCTGCGAATTGTTCATCTTACAGCTCCTGGTCATTGTTAGCCCGGCTTCATGGTGTTGCATCTTACGTAGACACGATTGGCTTTTCTTGGCAGAGTCAATGGGGGCTCTTTGCAGATTTCTAGAGCTCTTTTTCCATTTAGCACCCTCCTCTAAGCTAATCTGCCCTAGAAATTCCAGCCATCTGTCTTCCTCATCACCAATAATTACCTTTCTCTGCACAGAATCTTTCCCTCTTACCTTGTGGCTTTGGTTTGAAAACTGCCTTTCCAGCAGAATTCTGGGGTGACAGGATCACTCTATTTTTTTCACCCTCCCCTTGTGAATTATATTCTTGTATTACTGTTTCCCAGTCTGAAAGAGTTGCTTTACATATTTTATCCAGTTTTCTCATTTTTGGTATTGGGAGGACAGGTTTTGCTCCAGTTTCTTCAACGTGACTGGAAGCCGACGTCCTTGTACACTCTAGACCCGACCAGTGATCTCCTCTTCCTTCATGGAGGCTTTCCCAACCCCTTGGACAGAGCTGTTTTTTGTTTGTTTGTTTTTGTTTTTTAACAGAGAGATAGGGTCTTGCTCTGTCACCGAGGCTAGAATCGTAGTTCATTGCAGCCTTGAACTCCTGGGCCCAAGAGATCTTCCCACCTCAATTTCCTCAGTAGCTAGAGCACAGGAGGATGCCACCATGCCCAGCTAGGTTTTATTTTTATTTTGTTTGTAGTGATGGGGTCTCACTATGTTGCTCAGGCTGGTCTCGAACTCCTGGCCTCAACTGATCCTCCCACCTCGGCCTCCCAAAGCACTGGCATAACAGGGATAACTGAGGCACTGTGCCTGGCCTCAAAAGAGCTCTTGACGGTACTATCTGTCTTAGATGGGAAGCATTATGAACAACAAAAAGGGGGAAGATAAGAAAATCCACTTAATTAATCCCAGTTATAACTGAGGGAACTGGACATTGCAGCTGGATGGTCTTTTGTACAGCGAATAAATTATATCCTTCCTTGATTCTTAATTCTTAGACTGAACTGAACTAAGCTGAGGACTAGGTATTAAATTTCCCATTTTAAAAAACAGATAGAAAGTAATCATCCAGGGGCCAGTAAGGGATGGTAGAAAAGCACAAAGATAAAATGGGCAAAAAACGTCTGTCCTGGGAGTTAGGAACCTTCATTCAAAAGCCTCTGTATATATTTTCCTCATGTGCTTCCGTTTCTGTCTGTAACAGCAGGCAGTTGAACTCTTTACCCTACAATAATCCTTCTGAATTGAACTTTTTATCCTATAATAATCCTTCTGGCTCCTTCATTTTTCCACTGTTTTGGTTCCTCTCCCTGGATAGCATTACCCGGTGTGAAGCAGGGTCACCTAGGTAGGCTGGAACAGATCACTGCCACTGCACCAATGAGCACAGGGTAGGTCTCAGAGCAACTCAGCGAAGTGACTGGTGTAGAAAAACAGAACATATCCAATAGCTTCTTGAAATAATGGAGCGTTCTCTGTGTTTTCCGGTCAAAAAGGACTTCTGAGTGAAAAGGATCACAAGATGGCAGGGCCTGGTATTTTAATTCCCCATCTTCTTACTAAAATAGCAAGCCTGTGAAGTAAAACGGGCACCCGGAATTCAGCTCTTCCAACGTCCGATGCAATCAACTATAATGACTGACAGCAGCAAAAAGAGCAAGAGCAGGAACCCAGGACAGAAACGTGCCACTTCATGGCACAGTAATGAAATAAGAAAGCAGAAAAAGAACATTCTGCATGGCTTGGCATCGCTACCTATCGTGGACCCTGAGCCCCAGAAACCGAGTGAATAAAATGTTGAGACTTTCCAAAAATCATCTCTGCTCTGGAGAAATGTCTGAGGGGTCGAGCTGGAAGCTCAGGCAAAGTCAAAACACAATCCAAGAGCAGATTGTCAAAACACAATCCAGAGAGATGCGGAGTGCGGGCCAGAGGACGCCATCTGGGGTCCTGGAGGAAAATCCTGAGACCCAGGATTGTCCCTGCTGTCACTGCGCCCTGGATAGGGCCCAGGGTCAGACCTCTGAGGAGGAAACAGAATCTGCATTCTTAGCAAAGGAGCAGCTGGAACGAGGCCTAGTCATTTGCCTACATTCCCAGGTACAGAGAAGTTTGTCATTGAACACCAGCAAAGCACAGCTGGCAGGCCAGAGTTCTACAGGGCACAGGGGACTCTGGAAATGCACCGAGAACACTGAGGGAAGCCTGGCCACAAGGCAGAGTGGGGTGGGGGGAGGTAGAGCCCCCTACTCTGTGTGAGAAAAGCCATGACAAGATTATATTCTCTTCAGCTTTGAGCTTTAAACTTTATAACATACATTTTTTAAAGGATCTACTAAACGTAAATTATACAAACATGCCACTGAAATATAAATACATGGAGAGGTGGCAGTCACATGCAGAAGCCAGATGAGGAGACTGGTGAGGGGGCAGCTTGGAGACAGGAGGCCTCCATGGCCACTTCCTGCAGCCAGAGAGGTCTAAGGGCCTGAGCCCTGCAATACGCTTCCCCATCAGTGAACTAACCTAAAAATAAAATGAGACAGGATGGAAGATGGCCCCACTAAAGAAAAAAATGAGACTCAAAAGAACATCACAGAATAAATTTAAAATAGCAAGAAACAGAGGAGTTAAAAACTGAGTTAATAAAGTGCAAAAAAAAAAGTAAAAAAAAAAAAACAACTTTGAGCTAACCAAGGTAAGTACAGAAGGTATAATTAAGGTAAGACAAGAAAATATAAAAAGAACAAAGAAAATCTGTTAAAAGGGTAGTCATCTTAAACAGATACTCCAGCAGATCAAACACAAAACATATTACAAGGTGTAAGAACACAACATTTTCCTGAAGTGAAGTAAAATCTAGCAGTCTCGGAACAAAAATGATATAGAATGTCACCTTTCATTGAGATCCTGTTTGTCATTGAAGCTCAGTTGCAAAGAAAGAATCTTTTAACCACATCAAGGGGACAAGGATGGGACAGTCTGAGGTAGCAGCAGATTTCCCCTCTGAAACAGTGAGTGCTAAGATGTAATGGAGTAGTTATCTTTCAGCTAGATTACACAGAAAAGAAGGTGATACCCAAATTTATATGCACCCACGTCACTAAAGTATACAGACAGTCATATTCAAACACACATCCACTCAGGAAAAACAGTGTCCTTAAGCTCCTTAGAGAAAACCACTTGACAATAAAATTTAACCGATTAATTTTTAAAATCAAGTTTAAAACCTGTGATCTCTTTTCCTCACATGAGTATTCACAAAGCTGTCTTCCTAAAAGATTAGTTCTACATTGCAGCAATGGGGCGGGACACTTTCTGATTTTTATATTCCTATGAGATTACTTTGTGTGTCCAAAAATTACACTTGTTTGAACTGTAATATTTATCTTAAGAAGCAGGAAGGTAAAAAAGACAATGAAACCTTGCCTTCAATGTGAGTTTATGAGCGCTGTCGTAACAAAATACCACAGACTGGGAAGCTTGAACAACGGATATTGACCCTCTCACAGTTCTGGAGGCGGGAGATTTTAGATCAATACGCCGGCAAGGTTGGTTTCTTCTGAAGACTCTTTTTCTTTTGTGCATCTTCTCCCGGTGTCTTCACGTCACCTTCTTTCTGCACATCTGTGTCCATAAGGACACCAGTTATATTGGATTACAGCCTACCCCTCTGGCCTCATTTCAACTTTTAACTTTTTTTTTTTTTTTTTGAGACAGAGTTTCGCTCTTGTTATCCAGGCTGGAGTGCAATGGCGCGATCTCGGCTTGCCGCAACCTCCGCCTTCTGGGTTCAAGCAATTCTCCTGCATCAGCCTCCTGAGTAGCTGGGATTACAGGTGCGCACCACCATGACCAGCTAATTTTTGTATTTTTAATAGAGACGGGGTTTCACCATGTTGACCAGAATGGTCTCGATCTCTTGACCTCGTGATCCACCCACCTCGGCCTCCCAAAGTGCTGGCATTACAGGCGTGAGCCACGGCGCCCGGCCCTAAACTTTTTTTTTTTTTTTTTTGAGACAGAGTCTTAACTCTGTTGCCAAGTGCAGTGGCCTGATCTCGGCTCACTACAACCTCCACCTCCTGGGTTCAAGCGATTCTCCTGCGTCAGCCTCCCAAGTAGCTGGGATTATGGGTGGTGCGACCCCACGCCTGGCTAATTTTGGTATTTTTAGTAGAGAGGGGTTTCCCCATGTTGGCCAGGCTGGTCTCTAACTCATTACCTCAGGTGATCCGCCTGCCTCAGCCTCCCGAAGTGCTGGGATTACAGGTGTGAGCCAACACGCCTGGCCTCTCATTTTAATTGAATAACCTCTTTAGAGACCTTATCTTCAGTGGTGAAAGCCTGTTTCTACAAAAAATATGAAAAAACACTAGCTGGGCATAGTGGTGCGTGCCTGTGGTCCCAGCTACCAAGGAGGCTGAGGTGGGAGGATCGCTTGAGCCTACGAGATTGAGGCTGCAGTGAACTGTGTTGGCACTACTGCACTCCAGCCTTGACAAGGTGAGACCCTGTCTCAAAAAACAAACAAACAAAACCCGGAAAATACGTTATCTCCAAATACAGTCAAATTCTGAGGCCCTAGAGTTAGGCCTTCAACATGTGAATTTTGGGGGCGACACAGTTCAGCACATAATATCCTCCATACCTCAAATACTGTAAAGAAGTGACTGCATTCTGTCATAAGTCGTAACTCATCACACAGCTCCAGGAGATGTAGCAAAGAAGCCAGAACCCCTTGCCTTCTTTAAGTAAGTCAACATAACAAGGTGTGTGGTCAAACTGGACTCCGTCAAGGTCTTAGTCTTGGGAAAGGCACTGGGCTTTTCAGAATCTTGACAGATTGACTGGTAGTGGAGGGAAAGCCTGCAGAAGCCCCGACGTGCTGGGCGTGGCTTCAGACGGAGCTTAAAGGAAGCGGTGAGATGACTCCCGTTTCTCTCCTCCTAACACCTCATATTTTATTTTCAATTTTTACTAATAGGCTTTTAGGGTAGCTTTAGCTTTTCAAAAATATTAGTCAAAGTAGAGCTATCACGACCCTTTACACATCCTTCCTGCACGGTTTTCCCTATTATTAATATAGTACTATCGAGCATTTGCTACAATTGATGAACCAATATTGATACACTATTGTTAACCACATTTCATAGTTTACCCTGATCTCGGCTCACTACAACCTCCACCTCCTGAGTTCAAGCGATTCTCCTGCGTCAGCCTCCCAAGTAGCTGGGATTATGGGTGGTGCGACCCCACGCCTGGCTAATTTTGGTATTTTTAGTAGAGAGGGGTTTCCCTAGGGTTCACTCCGATGTGTAATGGCATCCATACACCAATCTTAGAATCACGGAGATGATTTCACCTGCGCTAAAAATCCCCTGGGCTCCACCTATTCTTACCTCTCTCCCTCCCTCCCTCCCTCAGTCCCTCAAGCTGGGACAGTCACTGAACTTTTTACTGTCTTCATAGTTTTGCCTTTTCCAGAATGTCATATAGTTGGAATCATACAGTGTGTATGTTTTCAGACTGTATGAATCTGAGGTTCCTCCCTGTCTTTTCCGGGCTGGAGAGCTCATTTCCTCTTAGCGTATTCCATTGTTTGGGTTTATCACAGTTTGTTTATTCATTCATCTGCTGAAGGACATCTTGGTTGCCTCCAAGTCTTGGCAATCGTGAATAAAGCTGCTGTAAACATTTGTGTGTAAGTTTTTGTGTGAGCATAAATCTTCCTGTCATTTAAATACTGACGAGTGCAGTTGCTGGATAGTACGGTGGACTACCTTTAGCTTTGTGTGAAGCTGCCAACCTGCCTTCCTCAGCGGCTGTGCCACTGGCATTCCCACCAGCAAGGAAGGAGCCGTTCCCCCGGCTCCACATCTTTGCCAGCACTTTTTTTTTTTTTGAGACAAGTCTTGCTATGTTGCCTGGAGTGCAGTGGCCTGATCTCAACTCACTGCAACCTCCTCCTGGGTTCAAGTGATTCTCCTGTGTCAGCCTCCCAAGCAGCTGGGATTACAGGCAGTGCAACCTCACGCCTGGATAATTTTTGCATTTTTAGTAGAGGCAGGGTTTTTAGCAGAGATGCCAGTGTCTTGGACTTCAGGCATTCAAATAGGCTTGCAATAGTATCTCATTGTTTCAGTTTGCAATCCCCTGATGACAGGTAATAGTACCTTTCTGTATGATTATTTGCCATCTGTGTATCTTCTCTCATGAAAAGTCTCTTAAGACCTTCTGCTTATTTTTTAATTGGGTTGTTTTCTCCTGAAATATACTAAGAACCCTCAACACGCAGTAAAACTCTGCACCCTGGGGAACCTGAAACCCTGCACGACTGTGTGGGAAGAACACAGACCTGCGCCAGAGCCTAGAGACTGGCCTGGGCAGAAGTCAGCATGGGGTCAGCCCAGAGGGTGCTGTGCATGTTGCAACAGTCAGACTTCCCTGTCCAATACAGACGGTGTGGGAAAAGAAGTCCACTAAGCAGATTCAGAAAAGGTTTTTTTTTTTTTTTTTAAGAAAATGGTTATGAAGTAAAGGGAACAGTGATTTTCAGGAGGAAGTAGTAAATTGAAACTGTTTACTGTAATTGATAACATAGAGTCACTGGCAATTAATTCTGTGATATCTAAATCTCTCGGTCATCTTCACCACCCTATCTGGTTATTGCATTTTTGGCTAAATAAGATGGAATAACTTCTTTTATAGTAGTTAAAACCCTGTTTTAACAAAAAGGATTTGAGGAGGGAAGAAAACTTTATTTGACCTGATCACGTTTAACTCTAAAATATTCCCGTCTAAAAGATTCTATTTGTATCTAGGTCCAGTCTTTAATTTTTCTTGGAGAACTGCTGATGCTATTGTAATTTCAACCACTCTAACTGAGGAAGGAGACCTCTAATCCTCTTAAGCTTCTAAGACCCCTTCCCCCAGACTTCTACGTTGCATTTCAATTGGAGGAGTAAAGGCTGGCAGACTGGCTGCCAGCCTTATTCGCACTCCTGAAGATTGCAGGCATGGTATGGAGGAATCTTTCTGGAAGGCATGTTTCTGCTAAAACACGATCAAACCCACACCTGGTCACGTACCCCACGCCTACTTCATGGATCAAAACCCTTTCTCATGTAATTCCTAGGATTGTAAGCCTTTAAAAGGGCAAGGATTTTCTTTGTCGAGGAGCTTGGTTGTTAAGGTATTTTCACCTGCCTCAGCTTCCAGCCAAATACATCTCCGTTAGGTGTTCGGGAGGTTTGTGTGTGACCGCTCCTGCTTCATAACCACATATCTACTATAATTAAGGTTTGAATGTCAGCTTCATTTTTTAAAAGATAAAGTTCTTTCCACTTTGTCATGATACCTAAATGAAGTAATACAAAACAGAAAGACAGGTGCTGTGGAGTCCTTGGTTCTCGATAGAGCTTCTTAAACTTTTTCTTGCTTCAGGCAGAGATTCAAGAATATAAATGGAATATTAGTTCAGCTTATTTCACTGTTATTAATATTTCAGGTATTGTAAAATTGACAGGCAATTTAAAATTTTTGCTACACATACATTCAATTTATACTCATTATAGTTTATGTCAACATTTTTGAAACTTGATTTGGTGATCTATATATAGACCATCTTATTATAAACATTTTCACACATACAGAAAAATTCGAAGAATTATTCAATGAACATCTTACACCACAGCTAAGTCTACATTTAACATTTTATTGTATTCGCATTAGCAGGAGTCTATTTCTCTACTAATGACTGTCTTTTTTTTAAATCAAAATAAGCTGTAGATGCCTGTACATTTCCCCCTTAAATGCATTGACAATTGTATCATTTAACTAAAGCCCATATTTGTTGAGCCTTTTTTTGTTTTCTGAGGTAAAAGGCACAGACCCTAAGAGTGCTGTTTGGTGAGTTCTGACAAGTACCCACACCTGCTGCAATGGACAGACTGTTTGTGTGCCTCCAAATTCACATGCGGAAGCCCAAATGTGATGGCATTCGGAGGAGGGGAAACTGGGAGATAATTAGGTCAGGAGGCTGAAGCCCCATGGTGGGATTAGTGTTTTTAGGAGGAGGAGCAGAGCTGGTCCTTTCTTTCTTCCTCCACCCCCAGCCATGTGAGAATACAATGAGAAAGTAGCTATCTATAAACCACGAAAAGCTTTCACAAGAACCTGACTGTGATCTCTGACTTCCAGTCTCCAGAACTGAGAGAAGTAAATGTTTGTTTTGTAAGCCAGCACTCTATCATACTCTGTTATAGCAGCCCACATTGATGAAGTCCCCCTTAAAACCCTAAGCCCTGTTAAATCACAGAGCATTACTGTCACTCCCCAGTTCCTCACCCCACTTCTCCATCTGTACCCCAAGGTAAACACTGTTCTGATTTTTTCCACTATTCATTATTTTTGCCTTGTCTAGAACTTCTTGCAAATGGAGATGCACAGTGTGCCTTCTTTAGCACGGGCTTGTTTCATTCACCATATCTGTCACTCTTCAGGGTTGTGGCAGAGTTTTCTTTCCTCAGCTATGGAGTACAATTCCATTGCGGGACTGTCCCTGCATGCTTATTCATTCTATTGATGGTACTGTTCTTTTAGTTCTGCTAACAATAAAGCTACTATGAACATTCCTATAACAAGTCTTTTTGTGAATTTAATTTCATGTATCTTCAATAAGTACCTGGAATTGGAACTGTGGAGCCATAAATGGTGTATGTATGCTTAGTATTATGATAAACTACTAAACTTTTCCCAAAAGGGTTAGACCATTTTATACACCTGGTCACCAGGAAGGAGAGTTCTAGAGTTCTGGTTGATATTTTTTTGCACAAATTTGCTGTTATTGGCCTTTTTAATTTTTTTCTTTTTTAAGAGATGGAGTCTCGCTCTGTTGCCCAGGCTACAGTGCAGTGGTGTGATCTCGGCTCACCGTAACCTCTGCCTCCTGGGTTCAAGTGATTCTCCTGCCTCAGCCTCCCGAGTAGCTGGGAGTAGAGGCGTGTACCACCACACCCAACTAATTTTTGTATTTTTGGTAGAGACGGGATTTCACCATGTTGGCCAGGCTGGTCTTGAACACCTGACCTCAGGTGATCTGCCTGCTTCAGCCTCCCAAAGTGCTGGGACTGCAGGTGTGAGCCACCGCGCTGGACCAGCCTTTTAAATTTTAGCCATTTCCATGGTATGTACTGATTATCTGGCAGTTTGACATACTATATTTTCATTACCATTCAGTTCAAATAATCCAGTTCAAATTATTTTCCAATTTCATTTGTGACTTCTTTGAATCATGATTTATTTAGAAGCATGCTGCCTTAATTTTCACTACTGGGAATTTTCTTGTTATCTGGTTGCTTATACTTCTAATTTAACTATGGTCAGAGAAAACAATGTATGATTTGAATACCTTTTTAATGACTTTTAAAGAGCAGTTTTAGGTTCACAGCAGAATTGAGAGCAAGGTTCAGAGATTTTCCATATATCCCTCACCCAGCAAATACATAACCCACTCCAGTAATCAGCATCCCCACCAGGGCACTGCATTTGTTACAATCGATGACATCCTAATCACCTCAAGTCCACTTTTCACGTTAGGGTTGTACATTCTGTGGGTTTGCAGCAGTGTATAATGATGTGCAACTGCAGAAGCCCCTGAATGGCCTTGGCCAACCCAACTCTTCTCCCTCATAATTCTCAGGCAGAATGCAGCATCCTGAGATAAAAATGAAATGTTTGGGACAAACTGGCTCCGTTGGCATCTCTCCTAGAGCAGGATGTCATGCAACACCTGCTCTATGTTGTGTCCAGCGTATAAAACTCAGAGTGGAGCTCTTTGGGGTTCCTCAGCTGTGGGGCAGAGTAGAGTAGATGAAAACTCTGTCCATGCTCAACAGCTTTTCTGAGCTTTAGGAAACTGGTTCACTGTGGATCCCAGGCTGCCGTTTATCCCTACTGCCTATGTTTGAGTAATAAATTGACGTTGCCCGACATGCCATGTGTGCTGTTTGACCAGAATCTCACTCTGCTCGATAGGTTTGTTCAGAACCTCCTGTCAGGTCTGGGAACCTGTGCAGTATCCACCATTACAGCATAGAGTACTTTTACTGCCCTAAAATCTCTGTGCTCCCTCTATTCATGTCCTCCCATGCTCCCACCCCAATACAACCACTACTCTATTTCCTTTTAATTTTATTGAGACAGAGTCTTGATTTGTTGTCCAAGCTGGAGTGCAATGGCATGATCTTGGCTCACTGCAACCACCGCTTCCTGGCTTCAGGCAATTCTCATGCCTCAGCCTCCCAAGTAGCTGGGATTACAGATACGCACTACCACACCCAGGCAATTTTTGTGTTTTTAGTAGAGACGGGGGTTTCACCATTTTGGCCAGGCTGGTCTCGAACTCCTGACCTCAGGTGATCTGCTTTCCTCGGCCTCCCAAAGTGTTGGGATTACAGGCATGAGTCACCGCGGCCAGCCTTATTTTCTCCATAGTACCACTGTCTAGCCATTCACCTACTGAAAGACATCTTGATTGCCTCAAAGTTTTGACAATGAGGAGTAAAGCTGCTATAAATTTTCACATGCAGGATTTTGTGTGGACATAGTTTTCAGTATCTTTGGGCAAAACCAAGGAGTGATTGCTAGATAGTACGGTGAACTTGGTTGTTTTGTAAGAAACTGCCAAACTGTCTTCCAAAGTGGCTGTACCATTTTGTATTCCGATTTGAACCGTTTTGTATTTACTGAGACTTGTTTTACGACCCAGTATATGTTTTATCTTGGTGAAGTTACCATGTGTACTTGAAAAGAATGTGTATTTTGCAGTTTGGGGCGTGGGGCAGTGCTCCATGCTCCATATATAGAGCAATTAGGTCAAGGTAGTTGATAGTATTATTCAGATATTCTATTCCCTTACTGTCTTTTTTGCCTAATTTTATTAATTGCTGAAAGAGGACTGGTAAAAGTTACTACAGGTTTGTAGATATGCCTATCTTTCTGCTCATTTGTGCTTTACATATTTTGAAGCTCACTGATTAGAAACGTAAGTTTTTGTCTGTTATGTCTTGTGGACAAACTGATCTTTTATCATTATGAAATGCTCTTCCATTTTCAGTAGTTTCCTATGTTAAAGTCTACATCACCTAATATTATCTGTTATCAACAGACTCATGCCAAATTCTGAGTGTCTTCTCATTGTTTGCATTTTCATTTATGTACTTACAACTTGTATATGTTTGCCATCAGCATATAGCTAAGTCTTTTAGTTTAACTGTTTGTTTTAAAGTCTACTCTGACCATTTTTAAGGGGAATTCTTAAATATAAAAATTACATAAAATTTAAACGTAATGGAATTATACCTCTGGCTATATTCTCCCATTTTGTTGATTTTTGCCTCCCCACTGCCCCTGCTTCTTCCTTTCCTGCCTTCTTTTGGGTAAGTATCTCTACAGTAGCTACTTTTGCAGGCGAGGGTGGGGGGATGCATTCTTTTTTTTTTTCCAGCCTTGTTACCCAGGCTGGAGTGCAATGGCCCGATCCCGGCTCACCGCAACCTCCGCCTCCTGGGTTCAGGCAATTCTCCTGCCTCAGCCTCCTGAGTAGATGGGATTACAGGCACACGCCACCATGCCCAGCTAATTTTTTGTATCTTTAGTAGAGACAGGGTTTCACCATTTTGACCAGGATGGTCTCGATCTCTTGACCTCGTGATCCACCCGCCTCGGCCTCCCAAAGTGCTGGGATTATAAGGGTGAGCCACCGCGCCCGGCCAGGGGCATGCATTCTTAAGGCAGTCTTAATACTGTTTCACTTTATGAGAAATATAAGAATGTTGCAATAATCTAAGGCTATGTTATATGACAGTCAGCATTTTGAAAATCAATGTCTGTGAGCTCTGACTTCAAAAAGAAACTCTAATCACTTATGTGTAGATATAGCAATACAACTCATTCTAGCAATACAATTCATCCAAATATCAAAGGACCTAATGGTTAGATGTGGTATTCTATAATTCTCAGTGGTCTTGTAGCATTTGTATGGTATGGTGATAGGCACAACTCTGTCTCTGAATAAGATCCTAAGTGTTCCAAATATGTGATGCTATGATTATAGTTTTTATCCCATGTCAAAGCAAAACACTGCAGCCTATTAATACTTGTTTCACAGTTCTACTGGTTGCAATATGTATTGGATACGAAGCAGAGTATAAATATTCTTCCAAAGCACAGAGGTCTGTGTATTCCCTTTTATCTTTTTTTTTTTTTGAGACAGAGTCTTGCTGTCTCACAGGCCAGAGTGCAGTGGCACAATCGTGGCTCACTGCAACCTCAACCTCTCAGGTTCAAGCAATTCTCCTGACTCAGTTTCCTGAACAGCTGAAATGACAGGCATGCTCCACCACACGCAGCCAATTTTTGTATTTTTATTAGAGATGAGGTTTCACCATACTGGCCAGGCTGGTCTTGAACTCTTGACCTCGTGATCCACCTGCCTCAGCCTCCCAAAGTATTGGGATTACAAGCATGAGGCACTGCGCCTGGCCATATTTCCTTTTAATCTTAACAACGGAGCATAACAAGGGTATCTGAGGAACAATATAACTCAGGAATAGCTGACAGAACACTGAGAGGTGTTACAACTCTCAGTGCTTCTTAATCTTCAGTAACTAAAATCTCCTATTAAGTTTTTTAGTAGGCCGGGCACGGTGGCTCATGCCTGTAATCCCAGCACTTTGGGAGGCCGAGGCGGGCGGATCAGGAGGTCAGGAAATCGAGACCATCCTGGCCAACATGGTGAAACCCTGTCTCTATTAAAAATACAAAAATTACCTGGGCATGGTGGCGCATGCCTGTAGTCCCAGCTACTTGGGAGGCTAAGGCAGGAGAATTGCTTGAACCCGGGAGGCGGAGGTTGCAGTGAGCAGAGATAGTGCCACTGTACTCCAGCTTGGTGACAGAGGGAGACTCTGTCTCAAAAAAAAAAAAAGAGTAAAAAACGTTTTTTAGTAACTGAAATTTGTAACCCCAACCCCTGAACCTCTAGATATAGATTCAGTGGGTCTGGGTTAGAAGTCACACACCTCCGCATATCTGACTGTAGGTGGTCCATACACACTACACATACCTTGCCTTAGCTTTAAGAATCACTTTTAAATTCTGAACAGACTGAGATATGTTTGACTAGTTCTTCATCCCTAGGACTTCAGCCCATGTGACATCTCCTTAGAGCCTATAGTGACCATCTAAGGCAATCCTGTCTCCTTCATGCTCTTTTTTCCTCTTTCACAACACCCTCTTTATTTGCTGCATAGCATGTGTAATTTATTTACTTCCCGGTCAGCCTCCCTACATTGTAAATCCCCTTACTTGACCATAAGCTCCAAGTGAGCCTAACATGTCTGGGTTACTCACAGCACCTAGTAAAGTATTAAACACAGTAAATGCTCAATAAATAATGTTCAAAAGAATAATTTATTCCAAAAACCATAAAATCACATGTTCGGAAGTTCACCAACCACCAAATATCTGAGTTCACAGCATTTTCAGCAAAACACAGAAAACCAAATAACACAATGCTTCCCCTTAGCCAAGAAAACGTGGTTCAAAGAGAAGCGTACCAGAAGATAATCTGAGAGAAACCACATTCAAGTAACTTTTATTACAGTGTATTTTTATAATTGTTCTATTTTATTGTTGTTAATTTTTACTGTGCCTTTATCATAAATATGTATGTATGGTACAGGAAAAAGCAGGGCATATACAGAGTGTGGCGCTATCCGAGGTTTCAGCCATTCACCGGGGGTCCTGGAATGCATCCCTGGGAATAAGTGGGGAGCTGTGTGTGCATTATGACCAACTCCCCTAACCAAACCTAGCGTCTGACAAAGAATGGCTTCAATGGTCGTGAATGGCAGCCAAAGTCAGTTTGGGGTGGGGAGACTATTTTGAATTAGGTCATAACATCGTATTGCTTATAAGCTTTATTTCGACCAACATTATATACGTACAACAAGTATGCACCGTAAGGACACACACCACGCTAGACCGCAGGGAAGAAATATACTGCTTAGAATTTACCTAGTCAGCCGCTACTAGAGAGCAAGCACCGCGCAAGACCGCTGGAGTTCGTGCTGCGGACGCGAGTGGAGTGAGGCTAGACTGGCGGGGTAACCCCGGACCCAGCCGGGAAAAAAAGGCTGAAGCCACACTCACACTCCTAGGGAAAGCCAACGCCCTGGCAGCGAGCTCCGCATGGCATCTCTTCCGGGAAGCGTACCTGGGACCGGCGCCGCGCTGCGCTTGCGCACTGAGGTTTCGCGTAAGGAACCAATAGGACGGAGGAGTGGGCGGGCTCTTGGCAGAAACCCGGATTCCGGTTCCGGTGAGCCTCCATCAGTCCGCTCCAGTGCTACGTGTCCCTGGCATTTTAGGTGGTGGTTGGGCAGGTGAGTTTCTTCCCACTGATGGGCACAGGCGACCGGGGCGGCCAAGCCTTTGTGACTCTGGGGGCGGCGGGCGTGGAAGAGCCGGCTTGTCTCCCCGGGCGGGCCGTGGTGCAGCGGGCGGAGAGTGGGCCCCTGGCTCGGGTCCAGGGCCAGGGTCTGGCCGCTGACATCCCACCAACCCAGCCTCTGGTAGAAGGCAGACTCGGGGCCGCGGGCTCCTGGGGAGCGGGGTCACCGTCCCGGGGGCCTCCAGGGCTTAGCGCCCTGGCCGGGTGTCTTCTGTGCTGCAGTGAAAGATGATGGCCAGCTTCCCGGATTCGGGGCTGTCTCTGTTACGGGTGCGGAGTCCTGTCCGGGAAGAGCTGTACTCAGCCTTGGCCCCGCCGCTGCTCGGTGGTTTAAAGTGAGAGCATTGGTCTAGAGTCTGTTTCGAGACATCATAGTTGATTTTTGGATCTCCACGCCTGGCACTGGGTGCAGTATTGTGAGTAGCGAGCATTTTTCTGGATAAAGAGTTCTTAGCTTCCTTCGTGACAACTATGATTACAAAAAGTTTAAGCCCTTTGGATTTCAAGAGCAAAGCTAAGTAAAATACTGAAGAAACAGACATTACTGTGTTTTTGCCCCAGTACGTTGCAGAACCTTGTGTTTCATTGACATTTCGTTGTTTGTAATCTACATTAGGCTAGGGAACTGGGAATTACAGAGGTTTACATTCCATAGCCAGTGATTTCGACCGCCACCTGGTCACTGTTCTAAGCACTAGAAATGGAGGAAAATACAAGTAACAATCTGGCCTCTACTTACTATAGCCGTGGCTCTCAAAGCTAAGGTCGGATGATATTTCTCTTGGGTAATAGATTCCTCAAAAGAACCTATTTGGTAAAATGTATAGCTCTTTTTCCTTAAAAGATGTGTTCAAACCAGAAAGTTTGGAATTTAGCTAATAGCTTCTCAGAATCTGCATCTTCCTTTAGCCATTCTTTATAGTTTAGAAAAGTATGTTGTATTGGTACGTTTTAGAAAAATCAGATTGAAATTCACGTTTGCCTCCATTTTAGGCTCTTGCAGCAATCATAGTTGGCATTTACTGTACAAGACACTGGCTTCTGCATGGTTTAAAATATGATATGGAAAGAAATTGTAGGATTTCAACGTTGATAGTTCTTTAGCAGGAGTGGTAATGGATGGGACTGCAGAGTGAGAAAAGGAATGGATGTGTTATCAGTTGCTTAACCTTTTTTTTAACCTTTTAATAGAGATAGGCTTTTTATATTGAGCGTGCGATTCTTTGTCAGAGAAGTTAAGGTAAGATCTTTGCTTATTGCCTTTGATCCCATACTTAACTGAAATTTACAAAAATAATATCAATTTAGGCTTTGGAGTTTGTTTTTTGTTTTATTTTAGGAGGTGGAATTAACCCATATTAGATGTGAATTCAATGGCTGGTCTCATTTACATCTTGATATAAATGAGCAAGTCCTTACTATATAATAACCAATACCAGTGAGTATCTTTGTTGTTTTAAGCAGGCAGTCATGGATCAGGTAATGCAGTTTGTTGAGCCAAGTCGGCAGTTTGTAAAGGACTCCATTCGGCTGGTGAAAAGATGCACTAAACCTGATAGAAAAGGTAATTGCTTAACCATGAGAGAAAAAATTAAATCTTTGCATTTTCTAAGGCTTTTGTTTGATTAACATCTTCATCAACATTTTTATTGATTGATACTGCTCGATGGCTTAACATTGTCGTTTCTTCCTAAATTTTTTTCTCTTGTCTTAGTTTTTATTTTATGTATTTTCGAATGGTGTAAGATTATTTATTACAACCTTATGTTCTATGTTACATTTGAGTTAGTAATATTTTGACTTTAGTGTCTTACATATTTCCTCTTTGGAAAAACTTTGGAGTTCTCCCTCCTCAGCTCCCACCCCAACAAACAAAACCTTAACATGAAACCAACAGTATAGTTTTTCCAAGCTAGAAAGTTAATTTTGTTATCTATCATGATTCATGTGTTAAATTGCTCTACCTTTATTCATTGAGTTAGGAGCTGGTAATATAATAGAGAATATAACACGTATGTAATGTAGTATATAAATAAAGAGAATAGTCCTTGCTGTCATGGAGCTTAAAATCTATCAAGGAAACATTCACAAACAAATTGTTGCGATTATGTTTTTTAATTACTGCTATGGTAAGTATTATGAAAGATAACTAGGCCGGGCGTGGTGTCTCAAGCCTGTAATCCCAGCACTTTGGGAGGCCGAGGCGGGTGGATCACGAGGTCAAGAGATCGAGACCATCCTGGTCAAAATGGTGAAACCCCATCTCTACTAAAGATATAAAAAATTAGCTGGGCATGGTGGCGCGTGCCTGTAATCCCAGCTACTCAGGAGGCTGAGGCAGGAGAATTGCCTGAACCCAGGAGGCGGAGGTTGCGGTGAGCCGAGATTGCGCCATTGCACTCCAGCCTGGGTAACAAGAGCGAAACTCCGTCTCAAAAAAGAAAGAAAGAAAGAAAGATAACTAGAAGGAAGTTTGTCAGCACAGAACAGGAGGACTAACCAAGTCAGGAGATTAGGGAAAGCTTCTCTTAGGAAGTAACTTAAAATGGAAACATTACCAGGGTAATATTTTATAAAATTGTGCTCAACTCAATTTAATTATTTATTTTATTTTTTCGAGACAGAGTCTCACTCTGTTGCCCAGACTGGAGTGCAGTGGCACAATCTTAGCTCACTGCAACCTCCATCTCCCAGGTTCAAGCAGTTTTCCTGCCTCAGCCTCCTGAGAAGCTGGGGTTACAGGTGCATGTCACCATATCTGGCTCATTTTTGAATTTTTAGTGGCGTCTGGGTTTCACCATGTTCACCAGGCTGGTCTCAAACTCCTGACCTCAGGTGATCCACCCACTTCTTCCTCCCAAAGTGCTGGGATTACAAGCATGAGCCACCATGGCTGGCCCAATTTGAGTTTTCAAGCCTTAATTTTGGCTTCTTTGTAGTATCAAAGACAACAGACCCATTGTTTAATGTGTACCAAAAAAAAGAGATATGTTTCTGCCTGTATAATCAACATGTTATAATAAAAAATCACAATGTTACATTTTAAAATGTAAGAAAAATAATGTATATTTCTTCTATCCATGACCTTTTTTTTGTATATTCTGGTTATTTGTTAAGAAAAAATATTTTTAGTACTTGTTGATGAACTCACTAGCACAGACATGCACTATTATTTGTTTCCTTAAATATCAACAAAACATGGAAATTTAAAAACCTGTCAAACAAGTTGCTTACTGTTAATAGTCTCACCTTTCTACTTTTAAGTTACATATCTGTTAACAGGAGAAATGTATGCTAGTTAAGTTCATTTATGTTGCTGGTAGTTTTTTTTCTCATACTTTCAGTGACAGTGCAAAAAATACGTGAATTTTGTGTTTTTAAATGCAGAATTCCAGAAGATTGCCATGGCAACAGCAATAGGATTTGCTATAATGGGATTCATTGGCTTCTTTGTGAAATTGATCCATATTCCTATTAATAACATCATTGTGTAAGTAAACTTTATTAAATAAAGTAGGATTAAATGAAACTTGAAACCATTTGAGATGACAGCCTGCTATTGCATTAATACAGAGATACATCTCTTGACTTTTTAGTGCTGTTGGAGTTTACTGATATTTATAAGTACCTGATAATTGAGTGCTTTTGGATCTTACATGGTCTTTCCAGAAATTCTGTGTGCTAGGCACTATTTTAGAGTCCAAAAAGTATTAAAGGAACTTATATGTCACAAAACCAGCATTGAAGCTGTCCTCTTTGTGGTGTATCTTGTTAATTTCTAAGGTGCAGAGGAAATGCTTCCCATCCAAAAATGACTACTGTGATAGAATTCTAACTCTGGACCAGATTGCCTAGATTCAGGTCATTTTTCTTGTTAAACAGTAGCTGTCCTCTTGTCAGGCAATTTGCCTAATCTCTCTGTGCCCAGTTTATTTAGTGGGGATAATAGTTCTTACTTAAATTGTGACTTTTAAGTCATGTAAGGCCCCAGAAACAATTTGGGTAAGAATAGAAGTGAAAGTTGATACTGTAGTGAGCCACTGATACTGATCGTAGAATATAATATCTTTTAGGTATATTAGAAAGGAGGGAAAAGGACTGAGAAACTGAAAGGTCACTTCATTTGTTTCTAAATAATATTGCTTTTTACATTCATTACAAGTCATTGGGACACCTTGTGGCATTGGGCAATTAGAACAATTAGGTAATTCAGTTTAGGTTAAGGACTTAGGAGTTTCAGTACAGACTTACTCTGTGATTTTTGTATGTATTTAATCTCAGCCTCATTCACTGTTTGGAGGTAATAAAATCTGTTATTACCTGATAATATCAGTTAAGCACTGAATAAGTGTTGAATTAAGTGAACAACTTCAGGTTCTTTGCCTTTTCTGATGGTGAAGATGGCAATAATAATAGTTAACATTCATTGAGAACTTTCCATATGCTATTGATATCTATCTAATATCAATCAGTAATATCAGTTGGTTTTACGGGGTGGTGAAGTTTGTAGCAATGATTTATAAAAGCTTGGTGAACTGTAAATCTCCTAATTACTGGGTATTTTATCACAGATACTAGTATGTAGGTTGCCTTTTAAATGACGATAATGTATATTGTCAGAGGAATTTCTTAAGTGGGTCACCATAGTTATTAAGCAGAAATGCCACAAAGTGATATTCAGGCTGATGAATAGTTAGACCTAGATGGGCCCAAGTCACTGAGATCTCCTTTGTCAGTTCAGAAATCCCTTCTATTTTACCGGTGAAAAATGCCAACTGTGGAATTGCGGAATCATGGGGAGAATACTGAAGTAGAATGAGGAAATCAGTAAGAAGTGGCAGAGTCTCTGTCAAGTCCGTTTTTCATTCTCAGTGCTGCTGCTCTTCTTGCTTCCTATTCTGTCATGAGACAGATTTAATTGATAGGAAGTGTTTCTTCACAATGATAACAAAATTAGTTTCCTGTGATAATCACCCTTCATTGTTCTTAGTGTAGTACCCTCCAGAAGATATGTAAGCCCAGCTTTTCCAATTTTCAGTATACAAGCAACTTCAAATTCTTTCCTCCCCTTCACTTAACCTATATTTTAGTCTCTTTTGCTAGACATCACTGTCTGCCTTGTGTCATACTCATATAGGTCCGTCTTTCACAGTAGGTTATGAGTTGTGAGGCATGCCTGCCTTCTTGTTTATATTATGTGTCTCTCCTATAGAATCTAGTTCAGAGCCCTCTTGTATCCCTTAAAACCATTGAATAAGTGTTTGTTGAATTGAGTGAGCAACTTGAGGTTCTTGCCTTTTCTAACGGTGATGGTGGCAATAATAATAGTTAATTCATTGAGAACTTTCATGACTGTGTCAACTCATTTAATCTTCCTAGGGAAACTGAGGGATGAGGAGATTAAGTAACCTACTCAGATTGCATGGCAATGCAGGAAACCTTTCAGAAGCTACTTAGAAAACTTTCTATTTAAAAAAATGGTTTCATTGTTTAAGGAGTTAAAAATCAGTCTTTAGATATTTTTTACCTTACTGTGAAGGCCAGTTAAAACCTTTTGTGAGAGACACTACAGAAAACGTACTCCTTTCTCATGTTATGCCATGATAGCTGTAAAACTGAAAGGAATCTCTCTTTTCCTACATGAAAGCGTTAATCATTATTTAAATCATTTTGAGATAGTAGCAAGGGAAGTACTCATTGGGTTGAATTACCAGTTTTTCTTATGATTATTTTCTTTTTCTTTATAATTATAGTAGTCAAAATTAATATTCACCGTATTAGAATTTAAGATAATTAAGCACTTGCTGGCCTTTTAGTTACAGCAATACTATTTAATAGCATAAGCATTTAAATACTAAGCATTAAAGTATATACTCAGGAGTATTCTATTTAATAATTTTTTTCTTTTTTTTTTTTGAGACAGTTGCACCACCACACTTGGCTAAGTTTTTTATTTTTATTGTTGGTAGAGACAAAGTTTCACCATGTTGGCCAGGCTGGTCTTGAACGCCTGACCTCAAGTGATCTGCCTGCCTTAGCCTCCCAGAGTGCTGAGATTACAGGTGTGAGCCACCATGTCTGGCCTATTTTACATAATTTTCATCTGGTAATGGAATTATTTTTCTTTATTTAACATTACTGCAATGTATATCTGACTACACAGTTTTAATGTTTATGCTTTTAAAACTCAGAAGTTCTTCTGTAGAAAAGGTAATTTTTGTTTCCATCATGACTAACCAAGAGTTTTGAATGATTATGGTAAGATTCTGTGCTTGAGTACCTCATGCTTATCTGCAGTCTATTTTCTCCTGGTGTGTTCTCCTGGAGTGTTCTCCTGGTGTGTCAACGTTATCAAATTGAAAAGCTGCTCAACTAACCATCCTGTCATGTAATTGATATTTTTTGTTGTGTCGGAAAGGCATTGTGCTAGACTGTTCCAAAATGGCGGTTCCTGAAAGAGCATTATGAATTTAAAAATAGACCTCTCCCAGTAGCTACATCATCTTTTCAGGTTTAGGATTTTCAAGTTCACTGGGCCATTCTTTTTTGCCATCTTTAGATAAAGTTAGGTGTGGTTCAAGTAATTGGTCTTGACCCCTTAAAATTATAGCATATTGCATTTCAAATAATAATTATTAAAATCTTATCTGTGCTCAGAGGTAACAATTTTTCTTTCTTTTACAGTGGTGGCTGAATACATTTTGGAAGAGAGTTTTTCATCTTAGAGACTGGTGAACAAGTGTGAGGGTGTGAGAAGCTCACAGAATATAAATTTGCCTGTATGTTTTGTGGGTTTTTTTCTCCTTTCAAGACGTTTTCTATTTCTAAATTAAAGTAATTTCAAAGTAAATAAATACCTCGTTTTTCTGTCATAGCTACTTATCACACTTCAGTGATAGAAAATAGTAGATTCTTTCTCTGAATAATTTGGTTTATAAAATAAATTAAAGGGTCTGGTGAAATATTACTCTTTCTGAGAGCTCTTCTGCTTTATTCCTTTGTGCTGGTATTATAAAATACCTGAGACTGGGTAATTTATAAATAATAGAAATTTATTCTCACTGTTCTGGAGACTGGGAAGTCCAAGATCAAGGTACCAGCAGGTTTGGTGTCTGGTGAGGGCGTGGTCTCTGCTTACAAGTTGGCACCTGAAATGTTATGTGCTCACATGGCAAAAGGGATGGAAGGACAAAAGGAGCAAGGACTTTGGGAAGCCTCTTTGATAAGGGCCTTCATCCCATTTGTAAGAGAGGAGCCCTGTGACCTCCTCACCTCTTAAAGCCTCTACCTATTAATACTATTCAGTTGGAGATTACATTTCTTTATATATATGTGTACATATGTATATATGTATATATACATGTGTGTGTGTGCGCGCACGCACACGCATGCATGCAAGACCTAGAGATAGGGTCTCGCTCTGTCACCCAGGTCATAGCTCACTGCGACCTCAAACTCCTGAGCTCAAGCCATTCTGCTTCAGACTCCCGAGTAGCTGGACTACAGGCAAATGCCATGATGTCTGGCTAATTTTTTGTAGAGGTAGGGTATCACTATGTTGCCCAGGCTGGTCTTGAACTCCTGGCCTCAAGCAATCCTCTCACCTTGGCTCCCAAAGTGCTGTGATTACAGGGCTAAGCCACTGTGCTTGTCAGGAGATTGAATTTCAGTATGAATTTTGGAGGGACATAAACATTCAAGTTACAGCATCTGCTGTCAGATAAATGTTTTTTATGGTCAAAGAAGAAACAGCAAGTAAAAGATGGTGATTCCCTGTTAGAATTTGAGGGTAGGGCAGGAGTTTTTCTGTAAGCACTTAAAGTTTTTTTTATTTTTGAGGCAGAGTTTGATTCTTGTTGCCCAGACTGGAGTACAATGCCGCCATCTCGGCTCACCACAACCTGCACCTCCCCGGTTCAAGCAGTCCCTCTGCCTCAGCCTCCCAAGTAGCTGGGATTACAGGCATGAGCCACCACACCTGGCTAATATTGTATTTTTACAGACAGAGTTTTATAATGTTGGTCAGACTGGTCTCGAACTACTCGAACTCAGGAATTTTAAATAGGTAGGCAAAATCATTATAGTTTAGGAGCTACTTAAAATAGTTTCCTAGAATTATGATTAAAACTTAAAAGTGAGAGGTCCTCTTCTAGATGTCCTGAGTCAGTCACTCTATCTTGAGCACTGGAGTTCTGAATTTTATTAAGAATTCACTGATACAGTCTGAAATGAAAAGGGGATTTACCCTCTTTCCCCTTTTAAAAAAGTAAATTCCAGGTACAGTGGCTCACACCTATAATCTTAGCACTTTGGGAGGCCTAGACAGGAGGATTGCTTGAGACCAGGAGTTCAAGACCAGCTTGGGTAACATAGCAAGACCCAAAGTCTACAAAAAATTTTTAAATAATGGTTTAGCCTGGTGTGGTGGCACACACATGTAGATCCAGTGATTTGGGAGGCTGAGGTGGGAGGATCTCTTGTGCCCAGGAGTTTGAGGCTGCAGTGAGCCATGATTGCACCCTGCACTCAACCTGGGTGATAGAGTGAGATCTTGTCTCTAAAAATAAATTAAAAATAGTAATTTGAATGTGAGTTTTGTTGCCCCTTTTAAAAGAATCAATTGCATATATTCAATTTGTTCACTCAGTGTTTAGTTATTCAGCTTTGTTTCCCTGCTTCTAATATTTTTTTTAAAATATGCTTTGGATTAATTTATACAGGGCTTATTCATTTTTTTTTATAGGAGAAAAATAAAAATTTTTTAAATGGTCCTCTTTTAGGGAAAAAAAAGAAAAATTGTATGGGCAAATCTAAACAGATGTTTCACTATGCGTAACAAATTCAGAAAGGATAAACTCTACATTGTTAGCAGTGGTTACCAGTGGGGTGGGGCTGGAGGAGTAGTGATCAAAGGGAAGGACTTTACATATACAGCATATATATTTTTTTCTTTTTTTTGAAAGAAAGGAGTGAAGGAGCGAAAGAGGAAGAAAAAGAGAGAACGGGAATATTGCTTTATTCTAAAAATGGGTATTAATAATGGCCGATCAATATTTTGTGTATTTAAGGTGGAGAATGTATATTTTGTGTACTTAAAATGGAGAGCTCTATAAATATTTATTGAGTTTACTTGTTTCCGGATCTGAGTTCAAGTCCTGAATATCCTTATTAATTTTCTGTCTCGTTGAGTCTAAATCTCTTTATGAGTCTTATGTATCTGGGTGTTAGGATCGTTAGCTCTTAATGTTGCATTGATCCTTTTACCACTATTTCTTTGTTGCTTTGAAATCTATTTTATCAAATGCAAGAATTGCAGCTCCTGCTTTTTATTTATTTATTTATTTTTGCTCTCCATTTGGTTGGTAAATCTTTCTCCATCCCTTTGTTTTAAGTTTTTGGGTATCGTTGGATGTAAAAATGGGTCTGGATGTAGCATATCGTTAGGTTTTGGCTGTATCTTTTGATTGGGGGATTTAGTCGACTTAAATTTAGGGTTACTGCCATTTGATGTTAACTGGCTATTTTATCCATTCGTTGATGTAAATTCTTCTTTATGTTGATGCTCTTTACTTTTTGGCATATTTTTAGAAAGGCTAATACTGGTTACTCCTTTCTATGTATAATGCTTCCTTCAGAAGCTTCTGCAAAGCCGGCCTGGTGGTAACAAAATCTCTGAATACCTGCCTGTTCACAAAAGACTTTATTTTT
>CM052658.1:97029718-97058702 GCA_028533165.1 Leontopithecus rosalia
AGGTGTTCCAGTCACCTGCTGCAAGGGCACTGGAATCTGTGATTTGCTGTGCAGTGACCCGCTGCGCTGGCTCAAACCACATTGCTGCCTGGGAATCTCCCGGGCTGGCTTTCTGTTTAAGTCTCATTTAATCAGATGAATGTGCTAATCTGCCTTCTGAAATCTCCAATTGCCGCTTTAACAGGGCAACCAAACCAGTGTATTTTGTATGGAGTGTCGCTGCGCTGCGGCCTCGGCCCAAACAGCCGTGCTGGCACAAACAGCCACACTGGCCCAAACTGCCACGCAGCCCGTGGGGCTCTTACACCAGGGAATCTCCTAGTCTGTGGACAATAAAGATCCATATGGAAATGTGGCGTCCACTCACCCTCTGTGGATTGACTGGGAGCTGCAATCCCGAGTTGGTCCTACAGCCAAAAGTCACCCCATGTATTTTTAAACCATTGGAAAATAAACTGCAGAAATTATACATCTGTAGGAATATTCAGTTTTCTGCATAAACACATATCATTTCTATCCTTATATCCAGTCCAAGTATGGTATTTTTTGACATCTATACATTCATGTTTTAAAATCATCCAAGCTACTAATATTTTCCTTTGAGTTTCCTTTCTTTGATGATATGCTTTAAAAAGGTCTCTACCTCAAGAATGAAAAATATTTTGTTATGCACATCTGCACTCTTGTCCTTAGGTGATCTTTCCTCCATTTGGATTTCTGATTTATCTATGTCCATGTGGTGGTGTGTTCCAAGGTAAAACATCAAATTTTATTTTTTCCATACTCTTAGATGATTATCTTAGTACAAGTGACCAATTCATATTTCCTTTATGAATTAAAAATGAGATCTTTCTAATTTATAAAAATGTATTAAGTTTGGGTCTCATTTCACCACCCTGTCAATTTCTCTGCCAACAATGCACAGTTAAGTTTTATAGCTTTGCCTTAAGTTCTAATATTAGATATTCATTATGCCCATTCCCCAAATCTCTGTCAATTTCTATGTCTATTCCTCTCACCACCTTCAACCTAGTTTGGTCCTTCTTTTATGTAGTGACTAGGCATTCTTGAATACAAAATGTCAGTCATATCTGCCATGCACAAAATGTTGGGAGTACCCACATTTACTGTGACAACTGAAATCGCCTACATGAATTTCCAAAGGGCCACCTAAGGGGTCCAATTTGAGATCCCTTAGTTGGAGGCTCATTTTATTTAAGATGTCATTAAGCATCATTTCATTAAGCAATGTCGTTCTGATATAGAAGCTGAGTCCCTCAGTTGCATACACCAAAGCACAATTGTACTCCCTGAAAAATATTAATCATTCCAGATTTTTGTCTTGCTCATCAACACCTATTACATACTGTGTCTGACAGTTGGTGTGTGTTCAATAAACATTTGTTAAGTGGCTAATGAATAGAAAAACAATATATAAATTGTATTGGAAAAATAAATTAACATTGGCAGCAAAACTCTATACTATCTAAGCAATGTGTGAGAACTATATAAAAAAATCTAAATTATTACTAAACCATAAAAAATACTTGAATTAGTTGAGAGAAGCAAATTGTTTATGGCAGAAAATATCAAATATTATAAAGATACTATTTTTATGAATGTAAATGGTTTATTGGTTTAATGCAATTTGGATTTTCTGATTTTATAACATTAAAATAAAAATATCATTCAATCATTCTAAAAATCTTTGGAAAATAAACAGATGAAACTCTCCAAGCAATGTTAAAAAATTAACCCTGCAAAATGGTAGTTCCAGGACAAATAAATAAAATATTTTAAGGAAGCAGACCTGAAAGAGCCCTGTTATGTGTGTCTGAGTACTGCACCTCAAACACAACAGGAGGGCAGAGCCCATCTAGTGCACAGCTTTGGAAAAACTGGCCAGATATCTGGAATTTTAAAAGATAGATATTTAACTCACATTACACAAGGAAATGATTTTTAATATGGAATAGTGAGCTAAGTATTAAAGGTAATAAATATTTTATTTATTATTTACCTCCTTCCTTCTGATGAAGGAGATGAAAATAGGAAAGGGTGACATGAAGCACAGGGCACCCTGCTGCAATGGCCATGAACTCAAACTTTGAATCATGATCTCTGTTCTAGACTTGGACCTAAATCTGACCTTAGACATTGATTTTGGACCTGTATTTTGGGTCTAGATCAGGACCTTGGCTCTAGATCTGGCCAAAGAAATTGGGAGAGGATCTTGGAACTGTGCCTCTAAACTTCAATTTAAACTTCAAATCTGGACTTCTAACCTGCCCCTGAACATGACTATGGATGTAGATCTTGGACTTCATATCTGGAGATGGATCTTGGACTGGATGTTTGACTTTGCCTCAGAACTTGATAATGAAATTCAGATCTCATTTCTAGACCCCAGACCTGGAGATGTTTCTGAACAGGCCTCAGAGAGCTAGAACTGGAATGCACACATAAGCATCATTCCCTGCACCTGAACCAGGGCCTCACGCATGGAGGAAGACTTAGACAATGAGACTCAGAGTTGGACCTTAGACATGGCTTCAGACTTCAATCTGAACTGTGGACCATGACTTTGACTTTGGACGTGGGCATAGGACCTCAGCCTTGGGCCTGGATATGTCTGGAAACTTGAGTCTGACATTTAATTTGGTCATAGGCATATTCTTGAGACTTGGATCTGGATGTCTAAAGTCATTCTTGGATCTTATATCTGGACCTGGGCACAACCCTGGATCTGGAACTTGTACTTAGAACTTGACCCTTGATCCACACTGTGGACTTGAACCCTGAACTTGCCCTAGATGTTAAACATGAATTTGTAATTGTTTCAACCTATACTTTGGAACTAAACCAGGACATGGATTGTGAACCTATTTCTAGGACCTTGGAGGTCAACCTTGTAACTGCTCCTTACCGCAGGATCAGGCAGTCAGATTTGGACCTTAGACTTGAAACGGGACTTAATCTTGGACATGGATGTTGGCTATAAAACTTGGACCTGGGATTTCAAGTTTCTTGGACATGACTTAAAAACCTGAAATTTGGGTCCATACCTTGCACTTGACTATCAAGACTGGAACTATACCTGGGCCTAGCGTTTGAAGCTGGACCTTAGACTCTGTACCACAACTTGATCCAACTTCACATCTGAAGTTTACTGAAAATATTATATAATAAAAAAATAAAAGAGGTGCTGAATGGATTTTGTGCCTCTACAGCATAGGTTCCAAATTGACATCTGCTGAAATGCTGCACTGGTAAACCTTTATGGCCTTGATCTATACTGGACCTCAAATAATTATTATAGTTGGGGATCCCACTAAACTTAGATAAATTATCCTATACTTGGGGACCTCAATAGGTTTAAATAAGGTATCATCTATAGTCTTAGAGGAACTGCAAATATAAACTAGAAGAAGCACAGGTATGCCACACCTTAGCAATCAGAACTATTGCTTTGTCCAAATTCCCCAGGGACATTGTGCCAACTGTCTTAAAATATCCCATAGCAGGTATGGATACTCTGACCCAATGAGTAATGCATTGGAATTAAATTCAGTCTTCGGCACTTACAGTTGCCATAATAGAATGTGACCCTGTGGGTTTGTTCTCATTTATCAGAAATGTTACCACAGCACCAAATAAATTAAATCAGGACCTTCAAGGATCGAAACCCACTATAAAAGTCTGTTTTGATTCAGTTTAGCCTATTCTTAAACCTGGAAGAAATTAATTGTATCTCACAGTGAAGAATGCCATGGGTTTACCCATTAGATCCCCTTAATCAGTGTAATTAAAATGACTGACTTCATCCAATGAGCAGCTGGAAAATCATAGCTTTGGCTGGTATGCTCTGTCCTGCACCTGTTGCAACAGCCTCTTGGTGGCCTTCACCTTCAAGGGGACACAATGCACCGTTACCCAGCTGCCCATGGGGTACCTTGACAGCCTGACTGTCACACAGCCTGTGTTCGTCCTGACTGTCACACAGTCTTTGTCCCAACCATCATACAGTTCTGTCTTTGCAGGAAAGATCTTAGCTACAGCCACCTTTCTCCAGGAACATAGGTGTGATGTCGCACTGCTGACTTTCTTTTCCTTCTCCAAAGAGATTCATCTGACACGCTTACTTAGGACATACAAATATTCACAAAGGAGCTCACAGAAAAGGATGAACTACTCTCCCACACACAGAACAAGACCCTTCTGCCTTAGGAAAATGTTTGGGCTTTATTTGATCATTCGAGGACCACCTCATCCTTGACACTGTCAAAAAAAAAGAAATTGCCCCTGCCAGCCTGCACAATGTTAGAACATTTGACATATTTTAGGACTTTCTGGGTTTAGGTTTTATTTACATTTTAACTAAGACCATTTATATTCTGTCACCGGCTAATTGACCCACTTTGAATGAGGCCTCCTAGAACAAAATGCTCTAGATGTTCAAATGGCAACAAAACAGGCACTCTCGTCAGGGGCCTCCAGAGATTCCTCTGTTGTAGAACTTTCACAACCTCTTTTGCTATCTCCTGGAATCTGGACAGAATGGCCAAAAGTTGTTCTGGGCTCCTGCCTGCCTGGGCCCCAGGCTTTACACCATTAACTATATTACGGCTGCACATTGGGTTTTTCTGGGCGAAGTCTCTCACAGGCCCTGAGCTTCCCACTATCCCTTGGGTCATGGAGGAAGTACCCTGCAGGCGTGGCATGGCCACTGAAATCTTGCTGAAGGAAAAATGATATTTTTTAGGCTAGAGCAAGATCGTGCCATCTGGCATATCAGCTTTACAAGAGAAAGTGTCTTCCCTTGTTCTCAGTCACTTGCCATATAGCTCTGGAGGAAATCATCCCTTTCTTGGACTCACTGGTCACCTGGGGGTCCCTGAGTAAATAAGAAAGTGAGCTAATATACTTTATGGATGGCATCGCCAACATTACACATGTCGGAGCCTATTGAGAGCTGCTCCGGACCATCCCTTAATCAGCGTCTCAGATGAAGTCTGGGACTGAATGTTCAATGCAACCGGCTGAACTTCAGGTGGGCGTCTTAGCACTGATTCTCTGTCCCACAACCACCCTTGTCTGCACTTTCTTACAGATCCTTGGCCATCGTCCATGATCTGGCCATCAAATTTCGCCAATGGCACCAAAAATTCCTTTTCTAAGAACACGACCTTGAGAGTAAAGAACTTTTAGAACTTCTTGCCTCACAGCTATCAGCAATATAAACCAAGGTCATGCGTGTCTCAGCAAATACAAATCCACCATTCAGGTACTCCCTATCTCTCTCAATAGCTGAGGTATTATTGACTGACCAACATGCTCAGTTCACTTTTAAAAATATACAACATTCAGCTCTTGAACATGGCATTCAACAGAAATTTTATCTCCCTTACTGGACTCAGACTAGGGGTGTCATAAAACATCATAAGGGCATACTTAAACACGTTAAATTCAATTATGTGAAATGTGGCATATTTCAGCCATCAGTCATTCATCAGGTGTGAATTACAATGAAGAGCCTTATGCCACTTTTAATATCTGAGTGACTCAAGCCCAGCCCTCCCTCTTTCCCACTTGTCTCGTAGTTTGGAAAGCTGATTAGAAATCCCACATGCTTCTCCCTTGGCATTGGCAGAAAATTGAGACTATAAAAGTCCTGGTCCATGCCCTGGCCCCACCCCCAATCACAATAAAGCTCCAAGCCACTTGCTCCTTCTTGCTGTCTCAGCTTCTTCAAGACCATCTGGGATGCCTTTCCTGCATCCCCAGAAAACCTCACTGTGTGAATAAGAAACCTTTCATACTCTTTTGGTGAGTCTGTTGCAACAGCAGTGTTGATATCTGTTCTGTGGGGAGTTGATCCTGTGCTCACACAAGAAAACCACAGACAGGGTGCAAATATCAGATCATAGCCAAAGGCGCGGCACCAGGGTTCAGTATCTAGAACTAATTTTAAGTCCCAAATTCTGGACAAATCCAGGTCCAAGTTCCATTTTCCATTTCAGGCCCAGGTTAAAGTCCAGGGTCTGAAATGGAAGATCATGATCCAGGTCATGATTTGGGTCTGGCAAAGTTCAGACCCAAGGCCTGAAGTCCAATTCTAAGGTCAAGGTCCAGGTCCAATTTCCATGCCTCAGGTGAAGTTTGATGTCCCGATGGGAGCAAAGTCCAAGATCCAGTTTCAAGATCCAGGTTCTGATCCACTTTCCAGATCCAGGTTCAGATGCAAGACACAGATCCATACACAAGGTCTACGTCAAAGGTCCAGGGTTGAGGTTTGCACCCATGGTTCTGGTACCAGGTTTAATCTCTCTTTTCAAGGTCTAAGTTCAGCACATTTGAAGGTCAAGGTCCAAGGTTCCAGTCTAACATTTATAAGAAAAGTTAGTCTAGGTTGAAATCTAAAGTCAAGGGTAAAGTGCTTATCTGAAGTAAGAGAGCCAATTCCACCCAGGAGTAAAGTCCAAATCCAGGGCACAAGTTCAAACTCTATATGGGAAGTTCTGGTCTAAGAGCCACATCCCAAGTATGGTTCCCAGACCAACTTCCATGTACAGTCAGGTCCAATGAACTGAAAAACTCCAGTTACAGGACAAGGTCCAGTGTTTGAATTCACTCCCTAACTACCTGCTCACTGTTTACATCCCACCCCAAACCCACTCAGAGATGACACTGTTTGTCATGCAAACTCACTACCTGCCACTCACTCTCCACAACCCACTGCACATCCACCCATGACCTACCCACCTCGGCCTTCCAAAGTGCTGGGATTACAGGCAGGAGCCACCATGCCCAACCTTAAAATAGCTATAACATTTCATTTATTCTGTGTTATCTTAGCACCTTGTTAATTATTGCTTTTAAATAATTCAAGATATTCATGCAGTCTGGAAGCATGTATTTCCAGAAATTGGCATAACTGTGTATTGTTTATAAATTGTGGACCAAAAATAATTGTAAGCAACAAGAAAATCTGTGTGATAGTTTTTGCAATACCACTATTCAAAAACATAAAGAGTTCATATTTTTAGCTTTTAATCAGTGCACACTAGGCAGATGAGTAAGAGTGATGGGGCACCTGGAGGGACAATGCTTATTGAAACTCCAGGATGAAATCCTGGAGCAGGTGTGTTGTGAATGAATTACAAAGCAAATGCATGAATCACTACATCACAAAACTATTGGACACATAAAAAAGATTCCAGCAGGTGCAGGAGAAAGCAGCGAATCTTTCTGATATATTTTGTCAAACTGAGGGCTTATGTCATGTTTTTAGAACACTTGTAAAGAAAACCAATTCTTCTTACCTTGAAAAGAACATTTCAGCTTTTGTTTTACACCTTTGATATAATCACTAATATTAGAATTTCCTCCGATAAATTCTTCTGAAAATGACTAAATCTTTTAAGGGAAACTAATTTTCTAAATCTGTTGATATGTATTAGACTGAGGACCCATTCTTCTACATTACTATTCTACAATTGTGAACATTAGATCCTAGGTTACATAATAAATCAAAGGTTATTTGAACTTAAAAGATTGTATGATCTCTTGCATAACACACAACTGCATGGGAGTCAGGAATAAAATGACTTGAGCACCCCACACCTCCGCTTTTATTGAGACTGAGTCTCCCCCTGTTGCCCAGTCTGGAGGGCAATGGTGTGATCTTGGCTCACTGCAAACTCCACCTCGAGGGTTTAAATGATTCTCCTGCCTCAGCCTCCCAAGTAGCTGGGATTACAGGCACCCACCACCAAGCCCAGCTAATTTTTGTATTTGTATTAGAGACGGGGTTTCACCACGTTGGCCAGGCTGGTCTCGAACTCCTGACCTTATGATCCGCCCTTCTCAGCCTCCCAAAGTACTGGGATTACAGGTGTAGGCCACTACATCCAGCCTTGAGGCCCTTTTAAAAGCAAATGTTTTGGCTGGGCACGATGGCTTATACCTATAATCCCAGCACTTTGGGAGGCCGAGGTAAGTGGATCATGAAGTCAAGAGATCGAGACCATCCTGGTCAACATGGTGAAACCCCGTCTCTACTAAAAATACAAAAATTAGCTGGGCATGGCACGCACCTGTAATCCCAGCTACTCGGGAGGCTGAGGCAGGAGAATTGCCTGAACCCAGGAGGCGGAGGTTGCGGTGAGCGGAGATCGTGCCATTGCACTCCAGCCTGGGTAACAAGAGTAAAACTCTGTCTCAAAAAAAAAAAAGTTTTTACGTAAATGGTGTTCAAAAGAAGTTCCTTCCAACAATTTCACATTGCACAATCTGCGAGGAAAAGGGAATAAATAAAGAGGACTTTTATGGGACCCAATTGTCCTGATAAATTGTCATCTAGTTGTTTGGATCTTCTCAGGAAAAGGTTGTCTAAATGTTATTTACCATATGGACCAAGAGCCTCAAGGAAAGAAATAAATGAGATATTACTAAATTTGTTCTAAGATCATTAACCAGAAAATGAAAACAGAGGGAAGCTCTATTTTTAATGTCTGAGTCAAGCAATTTTGCTTTAAAATAATTTCCATTCCTAGGCGGAGGGAGAAAGACTGCCTGGGTTCTACCATGCCCCTCTTAATTGATACCAGGCTCCTGAACAACTTCTAATAATGCATTTCAACAGTATGTCTTAGGACAGGAAAAATAACTGACCAATATTTGAATGTTTTAAAAAATTATTTGTTTTAACATAGTTGATCACATGACAAGAAGATGTTTTCTAATACTAAGTAATTTTTCAACATGGAATCACTAAGTTTTCTCACTATTGACAGCTGTGGTCACAGTATGTGCAAAATGTGACTTTCCAGCAAACTATAAGAACACAGCTCTGCCCTCATGCTGTGTGAGTGTGCATGAGACTCCCACAAGGGAAAAAAAGAAGAAAGAGAGCAGTTCTTGAGTGACACACTAAACTCACATGAATGCCAAACCTCCATGTTTCACTCACAAGCAGTTTCAAACATGTAAGTACAAGGTAGAGGTTCTGGTCTAAGATCATGTGTAGCTAACAAGGCTGAATTGTCCTTTCCTAACTCCCTGTTAAAATAGTTGGATGGATGGATGGATGGATGAATGGATGGCAGATAGACAGATGGATAGATGTAGAAATGGATAGGATTACTGAATACTTAAGAAAGTATCTATAGGGAACTTAGGACAAATTATAAGTGGGTGTGGGGCAGGAAATAGAAAATGGTGTTGGGACAGAGGTTTGACAGTGAGTAGCTGTGGAATTGTGAGAACAAGTGGGTGCGAGGTGTGTGGGAGGTAGTGAGTGGTATGGGCAGGGACAGTGAGGAGGTAGCTAAACAGTGAGTGTGGGGCAGAAGTAGGTAATGAGTGTGTCTAGGACATGGGTAGATAATGGGTGTGTGGGTGTTCACAGGGTAATTATCTCCAACATACTAACCCTCTAGTAAGTCATTAAAGGATTAAATTAAGTTTCCTCTCTCAAATAATAAAGGGTTTGCCATTTTTTTTGAATCCTTGAGTTATTGCTTTGGTTAAATGAATGACTTATTTTACAATGACCTGTAATCCTATTTTGTGATATCAAGCATTTTAAACCTTAGATATTTACAAACTCTCCAAAATCAAATGAGAAATTGTGTCTTTTTCAGACCTAATTAATCCTTTAGGTTTCCTAAATTACAAAAATGACATATTTGGCTTAATTGGCATAAAAATCATATGGAAAGCATTGTAATGTTTGGCTTTCTTTCAGCTGTATTTGTATAAATATATTATTGGTATGTGTTTCAAAATTATAGGAAACTCCTATAATTCTGATATCACTTAGTACATGCTATCAGTAATAATTATAACTGTTATGTTAAATTCTTGTGTGCCACAAAGTTAACAAATTTCCTTGTCAATTGTGTCTTTGACTATGGCTACCCTAAAACTTTTTGTCATCCATGGACAATTGTTGTCTTGATTTGGTCCTCTTTGGAAGGTGGTTTTATAATCAGCTATAAAACTATAGCAGGTGTTCTTGAATGCAGGGTTCTGATAACTTTGGAGATTGTGATGTTAGAAGAGAGGAAAAACTTTCAGGACTCTCATGGAGAGCTGGGATGTCCATGAATATCATGTAGAACAAGATTTAGCTGAATGGATTGAACTAATAAAAGACTGAAGTAATATTTTTTGACTTTTTTTGCTTAAAATGTTGCTGATCCTTTGTTTTATTTTTCAGTCAAGAAACTTTTCTTTTGAGCTACTTACAGCTTGTAGCAATCGAGTAAAGTATACTCCTGGAACAAAATTTGGAGCATATTTGTTTCTCTCTACATGATTTATCCAGAATTTGGAAACTATTTGTGAGTACTCTTAACTTATGGCAATACAGTTATTTGCATAAGTACAATAAGAGTATTTTCTTTTGCAACAGGACACCATTGGAGAAACTGGTTATTTTACCAAGGCTTTGACCAGAATGGTGTACTTTCCTTTAAGGAATCAAACTTAATTTACAGAGCCAATACAAGTCCTTTGGAGAAACTGGCCTCATACCTTGTCTACAGAATTCCTGTACAGGGTTCCTGACCTGTGGTAAGAAAAGAATGTCACTTTCTGACAGGCCCAGGAGCCTCAAGTTATCTTGGGACCTCAAGGGGAGAGGAATTTACACAACTGATAGGTTTGTGAGGGTACAAATCCATGGTGGGGCTTGGCTTCAGTGGATCATCTGAGGCCAGGAGTTCAAGACCAGCCTGGTTAATATGGTGAAAACCCATCTCTACTAAAATAAAAAAATACAAAAATTAGCCAGGCATGGTGGTGGGCACCTGTAATCCCAGCTACTTGGGCGGCTGAGGCAGGACAATTGCTTGAACCCATGAGGTGGAGATTGTGGTGAGATGAGATTGTGCCACAGCACTTCAGCCTGGCCTGGACAACAGAGTGAAACTCCATCTCAAAGAAAGAAAGAAAGAAAGAAAGACAGAAAGAAAGAAAGAAAGAAAGAAAGAAAGAAAGAAAGAAAGAAAGAAAGTCTTATCTGAGACTCCTTTCTTTCGTGATGAAAACACTTGAGATTTACTGTCTTAGCAAGTTCCAAGTATACAATTCAGTATTATTAACCAGAGTAACCATGCTGTACATTACATCCCCAGAACTTAATCATCTTTTTTTTTTTTTTGAGTCAGAGTCTCTCTTTGTCACCTATTCTGGAGAGCAGTGGCATGATCTTGGCTCACTGCAACCTCCACTTCCTGGGTTCAAGCAATTCTCCTGCTTCAGCCTCCTGAATAGCGGGGATTACAGGTGTGCGCCACCACGTCTAGCTAATTTTTGTATTTTTTTTTTGTAGTAAAGATGGAGTTTCACTGTGTTGGCCAGGCTGGTCTTAACTCCTGACCTCAAGTAATCTACCCACCTCAGCCTCCCAAAGTGCTGGGATTACAGGCCCAGCCAGAATTTACCCATCTCATAACTGGAAATTTGTACTCTACAACCAACATCTCCTCATTTTCCCACCCAATATTTTGGGCCTTTTCCCCAGAGATTTTGGCTCAATAGGTCATGGGAGGGCCCATGAATCTGCAATTCTAACATGCTTATAGGTAGAATTGAATTTCCTCTTCCAGGGACACAATTTGCAAAACAGTGTTCTGAATCAAACACCACCTGGGGGAAGGATCCCTGCCTGTTTTTTTCCCAAAACCCTGCCAAGCCCAGTTTCAACTTTCTTTTCTTATCAGTTCATTTAGGTTGCTGAAGTGCCAGTACCCCAACGACTCACATCAGACTCTCGGTGAAAAAGCTGGAACAAAGCCCACCCTGATGCTGACATTGCCTTTCTGTAACATTCCTTTGTCATAGAGCCTGTTCTAAGTTTAACTTTTAGTTCACTCTCAAAAGAGGCGTACATGTTCATCAGATTAAGTGGGAAGCTGAAATAGATTTGAATGCACTGAGTATTCCTATCTGTTTTCTTAATGCATTTTTGCTGAATCTACAATGTGAAATAGGATGAAATAAAGAAATCTGCCCCAAGTAGCTTCTGTCTCCAAGGCACACTCTTGACTGCCTTAGTGGTTTGAATTTAATGAAATGGGTACACATAAGTCTTTTGAAGCTTTTTTATTTCTCCTCTCGATTTGAAATGTCAGAGTACATATAAGATAGATTAAAAATAATATAAAGCTAACATTATAGAATGGAGGCATGTGTCACTAAAAAAATCTGATAGTATTTTATTGGTCACATTGTCAGCTGTGGGGAATTTTAGCCAGCCTCTCATCAGCAGTGAAAGACAGGAAACAGCTATGAGGTTTGCTGAGGTAGGATTTCTTGTGTTTCTTCTTGAGGACAGATAAATAGGGACTTTGATGACTTGGGACTTTTCTTTCATCATTCATATGGTGGGAAACGTATATAGAACAGCTGAAAAAGGTTTAAAATTAGAAAGCGAGGTGGTTTATTCACTGATTCATATTTCTGATGCAAAAGAAACAAAAATTTCTAAATAGTTCTTAGGCCAATGAGAAAATTTAAAAAATAATTATAGCTTACTGAGAAAATGAAATTAATAAGAAGGCTATATAAAAATGTATGGGATTTGATCAAACTCTAAACCCTGAAATGATTTTGTTTTTAAAATGAGGAATGAATTAAGTGAACCAACTAGTCAATTGTGTGAGTTAGGGTGGAGAAGCAGCTTCTGAGGAAGGTGGCAAATTAAACTCATGCTTTGATGCCTCCCATATCTTTAACCCCAAACCGTGTAGACAAGATGTAAAACAAGAGAAGACAGGAGCAATGTTGATGGCAAGGGGTGCTGGCTTGTGGAGTCTGGGCTCAGCGAGGGCATGGGCTGGGCACCCGTGAGGTGAAGAGAAGGAAGAGCGTCTACCTGAGGTTGACGCAGGTGAGAAGTGAGTTGTCTTGCTCATGGAAAAGGAATAAAATCAAATGAACCCTGCTTTACCAATTCATGGAAAGACTTTGGCCTAGGAAGAAAGTTTGACAAAAGTAGAGCTTCACATCCACGTGTGACCACATCTCACTGTCTTTAACATCAGTGTGGACCAGGATTCCTAACACTATCTGTTTCTACATTTATATCCGAGGGACCAGCTGGAGGCAAATGCAAAATATCTACACGGGAAGACAGAAACAGAGAGAACAAGAAAGAAAAAATTAAATCAAATCAAAACAAAACAAAAAACAGTTTTTTTTATAACGCACACTTGCAAAAATGTATAAAACTCCCAGAACTTACCCATCTTATAATTAATTAAAATATTTAATTTGAAAATTAAAAGAAAATTATATAATTATAAAGAGACACAGGAAAAGCAAAAACTGAAATACTAAATTTGCAGATAAAATTTTCTAGTGCAGACTAACAAATATTTGCAGTAATGAAGCTGGAAACCATCATTCTCAGCAGACTGACACAAGAACAGAAAACCAAACACTGCATGTTCTCACTCATAAGTAGGTGTTGAACGATGAGAACACCTGGACACATGGAAGAGAACATCACATATTGGGGCCCGTCAGAGGTGGGGGGCCAGGGGAGGGACAGCAGGGGTGGGGGAGGGGAGGAATAACATTAGGAGAAATATCTAATGTAGATGACGGGGGTGGGGGATGGATGCAGGAAACCACCATGGCATGTGTATACCTATGTAAAAAACCTGAACCATCTGCACATGTACCCCAGAACTTAAAGTATAATAAATAAATAAATACATGCTAAAGAGAAATAGCATTCATAAAATGTGAACAATGATATGCTAAACTAGAAAGAAAAATGAAAAGGAGAAGATATGAAGAAGAATCAATGACAATCTTTAAAAAAGTAAGTAAGAGGGATTTAGACTAGACACAGTTGAATAGCAGAACAGTGAACTAGAAGCTAATCCTGGGAAATTATCTCCCGAGCACTATTTAAAGAGCCACAACCAAAATCTTGAAAAAATAGAGATGTGGAGAATGAATTGAGAATCTCTCACATATGTTTGTTGAGGGTTCCAGAAGAAGAGACTAGAATGATGAAAACGCCATATTTTAAGAGAGAACTTTCAGTATTGAAGCAAACAACAAAAAAATGATTTTGAGACTTCAGATCAAGAGAGGGGCCTAAGCTCTTCAAACTAGATAAATAAAACATCCATACTTGACATGTAGTAAAATGCAGACCATCTAGGAGATAAGAAAGTCTAACATCTTGAGAGAAAAGACTAATAACCCACCGTGGATGAATCACAGGCCCTGGTCAGTAGGGCTAATATCTTCAGACAGCTGATGTAGCTCATTTCCCCTCTATGCTGGACAACTCAGTAGGGAGGATGGCATTATGCAAATTTAGTGAGTTCCCCAGTCTCCCTTTAAAATATTTTCTGCAAAGGAACTCCTTTTCCTCTCTCAAAATTAACAGGCTTGTGGAGATGTTTCTGAGCACTCCTAAGTTAATTAAAATTTGCATGGGAGCTTTAAGATACAAAACAGGGCCTGGTGAGGTGGCTCACGCCTGTAATCCTAGCACTTTGGGAGGCTGAGGTGGGCGGATCATGAGGTCAGGAGTTTGAGACCATCCTGACTAACATAGTGAAACCCCATCTCTACTAAGAACACAAAAATTAGTCAGGCGTGGTGGTGCGTGCCTGTAATCCCAGCTGCTCAGGAGGCTGAGGCAGGAGAATTGCTTGAACCTGGGAGGCAGAAGTTGCAGTGAGCCGAGATCACTGCACTCCAGCCTGGGTGACAGAGCGAAACTTTATCTCAAAAAAAAAAAAAAAACAAAAGAAACAAAACAGGGTGGGCACAGTGATTCAAACGTGTAATCCCAGTACTTTGGGAGGCTGAAGCAGAATTGCCTGAACCCAGGAGGCGGTGGTTACAGTGAGCAGAGATCACTAGTCTCTACAAGAATTTTTTTTAAAATGTAGCTGTGCATGGTAGCACGGGTCTGTTTTCCCAGCTTTGTGGAGGCTGAGGCTGGAGAAGGGCTTGGGCCCAGGAGGTCGAGGTTGCAGAGAGCCGTGATGGCACCACTGCACTCCAGCCTAGGCGACAAACCAGACTCTGTCTCCAAAAAAAAAAAAGGCACAAAACACTGTTTCAAACCAGAAGCTGGACTGTCCAGTCCCATCCCAGGGTTAAAGCTCTGAATTTGATTCACAATCACCAGCTGTCACTCAGCCCAGGCTGCTGGAAGGAAAGTGAGGGAGGGGAGAGGAGCTCTCCACCTGGCATGTTCAGTGCTGGCCCTGCACGTTTTGGGCCAGTGCCATGTTTGAAGCTGACTCTGACTTGCGTGGACCAGACCCACTCGACATCTGTGTGTTGTTTAGACCATTTCCTTCACAGACATTTTCCGCAGCTGCCTTGACCGACCTGGCCTCTACGAATAAAGGGGTCCACCTTCAGCTTCTGTGCTGAGACCCCACTGCTCATCAGGGGGCCCCAAGGGAATCCAGGCCAGCTCTCAGAATGCAGGCCCTGGAGTTCCCGCTTCCCCTTGTCCTGACCAATGCCAGGCTGCTGGCTGGTTCTGGCTTCTCAACTCTTCCATCAGCAGCTCACCTGCCTGTCTCTGCCTCTACAGACGTCACAGGCGGGATTTGGAAGCTGGCCACTGCATCCCCCAGACTCTCTGGCTCACATCTTCAACTCTCCAAGACATCCAGTGGGAGCCGGATTTGAGGAACTGGCCCAGCTTCACCCCACCATCACCCTGGGTGGGGACAGAACAAGACACAGCAAGTCTCTGCTGTTTCTCATGTGTCACCAGAGGCCATTCAGCTGCTGGAACCATTTCCTGTGAGGACGCATCCGTCTCATAAGGTTGCCCATTTTACAACTCACCTATACTTTGGCGCCTTGAATTTTTTGACTGAATATCCCATTGTACTAACTAAACTCTCATTCAAGATGAGTTAGACATGTTTAGATGTAGAAAGACTAAGTGTAGACAACCGTTAAAACCTATTGAGACATATTTCAGAGGAAAAAAATGAAGCTGAGGGAAGGATGGATAGAAGGGGTACAGAAATTAATTGACCATGACAGCACATTTCATTTGTGATTACATTTGTTTTCAGTTTTTGTTTTACGTGGACATATAATTTCAGAAGTCCAATAATACTCAAGGTTTTTTTTTTTAACCCAACCCCTCCATTGCCTCAATTTCTCTTTCGGTCTTACCCAGTTCCATTATTAGAACAAAAGAAATCAAATATATGCTATAAACTTACAAAAGGAAATTTCCAGCACAGACCACCCGCTGTGCTCCACGCACAGTCTGGAGAGGACGTCTCACCACCTTCCCAGGTCCTTGCAATTAGATGTCTTCACAGGAACTGCAGATTCTTGATTTTGCTCTGCAACCCTGCATCTAGCTCCCATCTGTAAAAGACAACTTCAGGCTGTTAGATGATCAGGCCCAAAGTAAAAATCTGCTCTTCTTTTGAAAATCTTCTATCAACTTCATCAGCAAATCCTGTTGGCTCTGTCTTCGTGATATTCCCAGACTCTCGGCATTTCCAATTCCTAGGGGATTAGAGTAAGAAACGTCTTATCTCCCGAGACTAAGTTCCGCAAGAGCAGAGACTGATTTTACTGCCATACCTGGAATAAGGCGTCACGTAGTAGGAATTCAACACATTCATTTTTTAGTTTTGTTGAATTGAGGTCTCGGCCGGGTATAGGTGACTCTTGCTTGTAATCCCAGGACTTTGGGAGGCTGAGGTGGCTGGATCTCTTGAGGTCAGGAGTTTGAGATCAGCCTGAGCAACATGGTAAAACCCCGTCTCTACTAAAATACAGAAATTAGCCACGTGTGGTGGCGCACACTTGTAATCCCAGCTACTTGAGAGGCTGAGGCAGGACGATGGCTTGAACCCGGGCAGTGGAGGTTGCAGTGAGCTGAGATCCTGCTACTGCACTCCAGCCCGGGTGACAGAGTGAGACTCTGCTTCAAAAAAATAAAATAGCATAACATAAAATAAATAAAATCAAATCGAGGTATAAAATACATCCCAAAAGTGCACAAGTGTTAAGTGTGTAGTGTAATGGAGTTTTACATACAAATGCATGCATATAACTAACACCTAGGGCAAGACAGAGAGCACCTCCCTCACACCAAGTGGCTCCCTCTGCCCAGGAGGGGACGATGGATCTGGCATCTGTCACCTTGGATCAGCGCTGCCTGTTCTTGAAGTGTGTGGAGAAGTAGTCACACAGTTCCTTCTCTGTGTCTGGCCTCTTCTGCTCGATGTTATGTCTGTGAGGTCCACCCATGCTGTTGCTGAGCTGATGGTTGGTTCTTGTGTTTTTGAATGAATAGGCCAGCATACATTTATTGGTTTTCTGATAGAAATGTGGGTTCTTGGCAATTGTGAGCACTCTTGCACCCATCTTTTGGAGGACACATCCACTCACTTCTCCTGGGTGTATGTCTAGGAGGGGATTGCAGTGTCCTGGGGGAGCCATGGGTAAGACTTCAGCAGCTTTTGCTTCAAGCAGCAAAAACGATTTCTACAATTGATTTCTCCTTCATTGTTCTACACCGACTTTATCAGAGAAGGGAAATTGCATGTCTGTCTGGGAGCCACCACTATAACATGCCAGGAGCTAAACAATTTTGCATCCAAACTAAATTCATCGAACATCTCCAAAACTGACAACCCCCTCACTGTGACATCAGCCTCTGGCAAGAGGATAGGTGACCTCTGTCTCTTATTTCTCGACAAAATTTTCAGCTGATTCTTGTCAAGGTCTCTTTCTCCATGAAGATGTAATTTTCCAGAAGTCGAGTCAGCCTTCAACTATGAATACCTGTTAGGGGTTGAATTGTGTTCCCTCAATCCCCAAAATATGTTTCATTCCTGTAGTTCCATATGTGACCGTATTTGGAAGCTGGATCTTTGGAGATGTAATCAGGACAAGATGCAGTCATACCAAAGTGTGACTAATCCAATGACTGCTGCCCTTACAAGAAGCTGAGCTTTGGACAGAGACACACAGAGGGAGTATATGATGGTTAATTTTAGGTATCATCTTGACTGGGCCAAGGGGTACACCTATATTTGGACAAAACTTATCCTGGGTGTTTCTGTGAGGACATTTTTGGTGAGATTATCATTTAAATTGGTATACGGAGTAGAGCACCTTGCCCTCCCCAGCATGGGTGGGCCTCACCCAATCAGGTGAAGGCCTGAGTAGAGCAAGGCTCACCATCTGCTGAGTGCGAGAGAAGTCTTCCTACCTGACTGCCTTCTAACCGGGACACTGGCTGTTTTCCTTCCTTCAGACCTAAACTGAAACATACCTTCTTCTTGAGTCTTGGACTTGTCAGTCTTCAGACAAAAACCACAGCAACTGGCTCTTCTGGATTCCAGGCCTTCAAATTCAGCCTAGAACAAAACCATCAGCTCTCCTGGGTCTCCAGCTTGCCAGAGCACCCTGCAGATCTTGGGACTTGCCTGCCTCCATAATCACGAGAGCCAATTCTTTGTAATGCCTCTCCTTCTCCTTTCTTTGGGGAGCCCTGACTGATGCACCATGTGTGGATCAGGGTGTTTCCACGAGCCATGGAATGCCTAGGATTGCCAGCAGCCACCAGAAGCAGGAGACAGTGTAGCTACATTCTCCCTCAGGGCCTCCAGAGGAGAGGAGCCTGCCAGCACCTGGAGGTCAGGCGTCTGGCTTTCAGAACTGAGAGATGAGAAATTTGCAGTCCTAGAAAACTGTCTTTGCTCAGTGAGACCTGAGAGCTTCTGTTGACAGACTTTGGTCATCAGAGCCCACAGGGAAATAAATGAGTTCAGGGCTTTTTTTTTTCTTCTTAAACGATTTGAATTTTCTATCTACCAGACACCTGACCACAAAAACATCTCAGTAAATGTCCTGACTCAACGCCCAGATCACAAGGTGTGGGAGAGGAGCCTGCTGGGAGAGAGCTTCCAACCCAAGAAGCTTGCAGCTGTCCTGTGGGTTGCTGCCGGCAGAAGGAAGGCAGCCAAGTAGACAGCAAAAGGCGGTCCCACCTGGTGGCGATGGCGGTGGTGGTAACAGAGGAATCTTTTACTAAAACAGCAAGTTGTAGGTAAATGGAGAGTCTTCCATTCAAGTGCTGTGATTCTGTTTAATCCACTCCCACGGCTCCTCCCAATCCTACCCAGGGACCTCAGGGTCTGGTGGCAATGTGGGCCTACCAAGAAGTCTTCTCCCAGAAGTCCTAAACAGGTCCTGGAGCCACCCTGGGTTTGGTGGCATACTGGAAAAGTAGATATCTAAGGGAAAACAAGAGCAGAACGCGGATCAGGACGGAAACCGCAGGCACAGAGCAGGAAGAAAGACGCAATGTGGGGGGCTAGTGTGGCTGCAGCCCAGAGATGCCTCCAGTGGGTCATTAGGAGAGGCTTATTGACCGTCCACCCCAAGCCTCTGCAGAACACTGGCTCTCACTAGAACACCCGGACGTGCAGCCTGGGAGGAGCTGTCACAATTGCTGCCTCCCTCCCTGTCTCCCAGGAGGCTGCCTCCAGGCTGTTGCTGCCCACACCCCTGCTTTTCTCTCTGTCTCTTTGGGGGCTTCTTGCGCGGCTCCTCAGCCCCTCGGCGACCCACCGCACCTGCTGTCCGTCATCTGGCCCCTCCGGGACTAAGGACACGGTTTCTAACCCAGGTGAGTGCCCAGCAGTGCCAGGCCGCGGAGGTTGTCGCGTCCATGGCAGCGTGCAGCCCGACCCCGCGGAGGCGGTGGGTGCGCGTGGCGCTGCGGGTCCCCTGCGCGGCGGAGGGGCTGCTGCGGGGCTTGGCGGCCACAGGTGTCGGTGGAAGAAACAGTCTCCCCAGGGGAATAAGGCCTTATGACTAAAGCCGCTATGAGCCTTGGCTCAATCTTGCTACATGGAGACTGCAATCCCTGTTTTTCCAGGTGGCTGTGATAATGGCATGAGACACGAAATTCACGGCTTAATATCAGTTCATAAACCTAAAGTCCCACATGTGGAAGTGAGAGGTCAAACGATGTGAGGGTCTTTTGTGCCATTTTTTTTTTCTGAAAGAATGTAAAACTTAAAATGATCCATAGTAGTTTCACGATAATCTAGTTTGACGATATTCACATTGACTGGGTGTTTATGTCAATTTTATACTACATTTTTTTGCTAGTTAAGTACATGAAGATGACACTCAGTTATTGCTCTAATTTGCATTTTGGTTATTATTTAGGGTCACATTAGGTTTTCTAATGTTTTATTTATTCTTTGCAAACCTCTACACAATTTTGTGTGAAATATTTTAATCTCTCCCCAAATATCTGATGGGATGTTAATGTAAATATCCAATTAAAATGCAAAATTAAACTTTAAAAATCTGACTATTTCCCAGTTGTAATATTTTTAAAAGTGCTTTTCTAGTCTGTTGCTTTTTAGTTTATTTTTTCTTCCTTCTACCGGTTATAAATATTTTATATTCAAATCAGTTTGTTTATCCCTTTGTGACATTTTCTATTGCTTCAAACCCAAGATCACTCCATGATAAAGAGCTGACAAATCTATCATATTACTGTGCTTTTTTCTTTAGAGTTTTAAAGTTTTATTTTTGGCTTGATCTGGAAATTATTTTGTTTCGATTTACCCTAAGGATTTTTCTTTCTTTTTTTTTAAGACGAACTTTTACTCTTGTTGCCCAGGCTGGAATACAATGAAACAATTTTGGCTCACTGCAACCTCTGCCTCCTGGGTTCAAGTGATTCTCCTGCCTCAGCCTCCCAAGTTGCTGGGATTACAGGCATGCGCCACCACGCCTGGCTAATTTTTTGTATTTAGTAGAGGTGGCGTTTCACCATGTTGGTCAGGAGTTTGCTGTGGTGGGTGGATCGCCTGAGGTCAGGATATTTAGAGAATTTCTATGCACTAAGAATGCTATCTTATTAAATGGCATTTCATTGTGTACTTGTTCTTGGTCTTCTATTTACCAAATTACACATTTTCATCTGTAGCTACAATTTTTATGGCTTTTCTATTTGTTTTCTTTTGTTTTTAATATCTGAGATGGATATTTTCCCATTGTTTTTTGATCTATGTTTCTATCGTCAATGGCCATTTTTAAAAATTGAAATGCAGGCAGGGCGAGGTGGCTCATGCTTGTGATCCCAGCACTTTGGAAGGCTGAGGCAGGTGAATCACGAGGTCAGAATTTCGAGACCAGCCTGGCCAACATGGTGAAACACGTCTATTCTAAAGATAAAAAAAAATTAGCCAGGCTTGGTGGTGCGCACCTGTAATCCTAGCTACTCGTGAGGCTTAGGGTAGAGAATCCCTTGAACCCTAGAGGTGAAGGTTGCAGTGAGCCAGGATTGCACCACTGCACTCACAGGGTGAGACTTTGTTTCAAAAAAACCAAAAACAAAAACTAATAAAAAATAAAGAAATGCACTGCTTTTTATTTCAATTATATAAACAACAGTGTCCATTTAGGGGATGTAAAAAATTCAGAAAAATAAACATAGGAAAACATCACCTGTAATCTAAAATTTTTGTTGCCATTTTATTATATCTCATTTTAATTTTTACATGGAATTTTAAATTTATGAAGTTCCATCATCTATAAAATTGGGGTAATACTCACACTTAGAGTTGTGAAGGATTAAACAAAGTTAAATGCATAAAGCACAGGGTACAGTGCTCAATACATAGTATTTAACAAATATCAATTATTTTCATTTACTTAGTTGTACAGTTTTGTACTTTGCATTTCACTTCATATGATACTGTTTGATTTTTACTATTTAGATCTAATCATTTTAAATAAAAATTTTAAATAAGATTGTAACGGGGTGGATAATATTTCCATAATACGTCAGTATGTGTCTGTGTGTGGGTGGGTGGATGGGGGCAGGAATGGGTGTATGATTATCTTACTATTTTCCTGTTTTTGTCTAGTAGTTTACATTGTGAGAAAAATTTTATTTGTTTTGGAGTAGGTTGCTCAGCATAGAAATCTAGAACTGAAGTTCTTCAATCAGTGAGTAGTAAAGATAAGAAAACAGGCATATGTATACATGTAGTGTGTATATATACACACCCAAACACTATCCATGATTATATGTATATGTATATATATAATGCCTATATATACTCTTAAAGCCTGCATTCCAGTTTATAATCCAATTCAAACATTAAATAGCATTTTATTTAAACATTTTAAAACCTTTTGTAGAGATAGTGTTTTGCTATGTTGCTCAGACTGGTCTTGAAATTCTGACCTCAAATGATCCTCCCACTTCAGCCTCTTAAAGTGCTGGGATTACAGGCATGAACCGCTGTACCCAAGGCCAAACATCTTAAAATGACAATTTTACTTCTATTTGTCTATACTTATCTTATTCTCTACTAATTTTATCCTGGTTTTCTTTTTTGCTACTGTGATTGAACATTTTCTGATATTTTTGTTTACGATAGTATATTATTTTGTAAAAAGCTTATGTCCTTTGCCCATTCATCCAATTTATTTCATCATTTCATGATTTCTAAATACAGCAAGTTCCTCTTTCTTCAAAGGTCAAATAAAGATCTATTCAATTTCTCTTCATAATTTTTCTGTTATCCTTATATTTATTCATTATGAAAGCACTATTGGAGAAATTCAGTAATCACAGATATGTGAAAAATAGCAAAAATAAAAATAACCACACATTCCAATAGTAACAGTTAACATGTTGATATTTTTCAAAAATTTTTTTCTTTGCATACTTGAGGTTTTTATAGTATTTTATGCATTGTTAATATGTTGTGAATGTATATATTTTTATAAAATTAATCTGATAATCTGTTAGTTACAAAGTGCTACATAATGTACTTTAAATATTAGATTTAAATATTTAATTTCTTTTAATTTTTGCTTTTGCAAATAATACTAGTATCTTATTTTATAAATAGTGCTCAGACTTATAATAATTTCCCATGTGAAATATATTTAAACGTCTAGTTATTTGATAAAAATTTCGTGTATACTAAGGTTCTTGAAGAGCAAGGCAAGTTTCCTGTAAAGTCTTTGTCTGTTCCAGAATTCATTATTATGTTTGATCTTCGGGGGCCTCTTTTAATTCAGTCTAGTGGTTTTCAATTCTGGAAAAGGTGGTAGCAATTTATTTAAAATTTATTTTCAGATATGTAATTCTAGAGATAAGGGAACACACAGTTCTTGGAATAGAACTCAGTAAATTTTATTTTAATCCACCAATGTGCCAGTACTTTTTAACAACTGCTCTGTGTGTGTGTGTGTGTGTGTGTGTGTGTGTGTGTGTATATATGTGTGTGTCTGTACATATATATAAAACTTTATTCTAGATTTTACTGATTTAAATGACATGTAGCATTCGATGTAGAAATCATAATACATTATACTACATTCTTTATTACAAATAGTTAACTGATTCTCATAGAAGACTTTCATGGATAATTTGTCAAAGTCCTGTATCTATAGCCAGCCTATGGTTGCAATTTGTAAATTAGTACAGTTCTGATACGAATGGTGGTTGATGTTAACAAGTAAGACAAAAGTGAAGCTGTGAAGATGTGTGTTGGAACTTCACTCATTTGTCCAGGAGCAACATATTTGCCAAATTGGATAACGGTTATCAAAGACTGGAAGAATATTTTTCAAGAGTCTTTATGTGCTATTCACAATGTAGCCACTATGAATATGGCACAAGTTTAGGTTTAATCTTCAATATTAATATGTGTCTATCAATTGATGATGCTTAAACAATAAAATACAATAAATCAAGCTTTGACTTGAAGCCCTTGCTAATTTCCATGCTGTAAATACTCCCACGGTGGGCAGTGTAGTCTACCAACATGACATCAGTGAATGAGAAGGTGGGAAGAAATGGGCAGTAGCACATTACTATGTGCTACTTAAAATATGTCCATCTTAAAATGCAGTAGATGTAAATAGCCTCAAATTGGAAAAGGAAGTAAAAGAATTAGGAAATAGTGAATTTTAAGTTTGTACTACCTTTTAAGTGTATTTTATTTAATTGTAAAGTTATATCATTCAATTTTAATAATGATACCTATTATTAACTGCCACCAAGATTCCTCAAAATGTCAACCATGAAAATAAACCATTATGACATGGCTCCAGTCCACTACTGCTTGACCCTAAATGTAATGAGGAATTTATCTTTGTACAGTTAAAGTGTCAAATGCCTTAACACAAAACATAGTAGTACAGATCCCCCTCATTATCTGTGGGGGATTCGATCCAGGAGCTTCCCAGACACCACAGTCCATGGAGGCTGAAGTCCCTGGTGTAAAGTGGTGTATTATTTGCATATAACCTATGGACATACTCCCAAATGCTTTAAATCATCTCTAGATTACTTAGAATACCTAACACAATGTCAATGCTATGTAAATAGTTGTTGTATTATATTGGTTAGGGAATAATGACAAGAAAAAGTGACTTTACATGTTCAGTACACACGCAATTTTTGGAGATTTGGAAAAATATCAAAAAACTTTTTTTTTTGAGAAGAAGTCTCACTCTGTCGCCCAGGCTGGAGTGCAGTGGCATGATCTTGGCTTACTGCAACTTCTGCCTCCCAGGTTCAGGCAGTTCTCCTGCCTCAGCCTCCTGAGTAGCTGGGATTACAGGCATGTGCCACCACACACAGCTAATTTTTTTTTTTTGTATATTTAGTAGAGATGAGGTTTCACCATGTTGGTCAGGCTGGTCTCAAACTCCCGACCTCATGATCCACCTGCCTTGGCCTCCCAAAGTGCTGGGATTACAGGCATGAGCCACTGTGCCTGGCCCCAAAAAACTTTTTTTTTGAAGATTTCAAAAATGGTTGAATCCACAGATGTAGAACCCATGGCTACAGAAGGCCAGCCATCCTTCATTTCATCTCTTTCCACCACCCGGAACTGCACCCAACAGGTGAGCAGCCTCAACTTCTATAGCCCATTTCACCTGTACATCTCCATGTTTATAGAAAAGCCTTATTCTTTTCCTTTTTCTTGATTTATTAATATTAGATGTAGTGTATTAAGTTTCCATGTTGCCCTTCGACAACCAGATCATCTAACATAGTTACATTTCAATGTACGGTTAAATCAATATCAGTATTTACAATATTGTTAAAATGCGTTTTAGAGCTATGTGCTTCTTTCTTTTAAAAATCTTAACATATTCCTGGTATTACTATCCCTCACTTCTTATTTCTTGATTGATGAATTAATTGATTTCTCTGTTTCTGCATAACTGCCTCCCACATATTCCAGTATCTCTACTCAAGAATATTTATAATATTTTCTGTGCACTTAAAAACATCACTGCTACCTTATTTTACTTTTTCCTGTACACTACTGTATTCATTTTGTATTGCTGTGTAACAAATCATTACAAACTTTGTGGCATAAGACACTTTACCCTGATCTTCATAGTTTCCGTGGGTCAGGAGTACAGGCATAGCTTGGCTGGCTGCTAAGAAGGCACTGGTTGGGCTGGTTCCTTTATTGAGCTTGGGGTCCTCTTCCTAGGTCATGTGATTGTCAGCAGAATTCAGTTAGGAGTGTGTGTGGTACTTTACTGTGATATTTGTCTCTTTGAGGTATCTTTGTTTTTTTAAAATAATTTCGTTTGGTAGCAAAAGTTGAATTCTCATCTAGAATTTTTCTTTATAGTGCTTCTATTTTTGTTTTTAAATTAACCATTGGCTATCTCATCTATCAGGCATTTTTTTTTTTGAGACGGGTCTCCCACTGTCACCCAGGCTGGAGTGCAGTGCTGCAATCATGGCTTATTATACCAAATCCCAGGCTCAAGTGATCCTCCCACCTCAGACTCCTAAGCAGCTGGGACTAGGACCATGCCAGGCCAATTTTTAAATTTTTGGGGCACAGGGACTTGCCATGTTACTCATGCTGGTCTCAAACTCCTGGCAGCAGGCAATCCTCCCACCTTGGCCTCCCTAAGTGCTGGGATTACAGGCATGAGCCACCATGCCTGGCTCAATTTTTAATTTTTATGTGTAGAGATGGTGTCTCACTATGTTGTTCAGACTCGTCTCAGCCACCATGCCTGGACTCACCTATGAGTTTTTAAAGGTATCCATGATTCACGCGTATTGCCTATACACCAGTAGATAACCTTACTCTTGGCTGGGCCTGGTGGCTCACGCCTGTAATTCCAGCACTTTGGACAGATCACTTGAGGTCAAGAGTTGGTCACAGGCTGGCCAACATGTTGAAACCCCGTCTCTACTAAAAATACAAAAATTATCACGGCGTGGTGGGGTGTGTCTGTAGTCCCAGGTACTTGAGAAGCTGAGGAATCGCTTGAACCCGGGATGCAGAGTTTGCAGTGAGTCGAGAATTCGCCTCTGCACTCCAGCCTGGTGACAGGGCGAGCCAGTCTCAAAAAGAAAGAAAAAGACCTTATTATTTAATTTGTGACTCAAGTGCAGTGGGATAAAGGTGAGATGCAGGAGCAGGGACAGACCCCTGGCTGGCTGGTGAACTTTCTCCAATCCCGTTTGTGAACCTTTACTAATTGCTTGTATTTCCATGGAATGGGTGTTTCCAGGTAACAGGCCATTGACCTTGATCTGTTTCCACTGCATGGGAAGGGCAGGCCCCAGGGAAGGGCTGCTCTGGCTCCACAAGTCCCGGGTTCGGTGGTCCCGCTCTCAGGTCCCTTGCTGTCCCCACCTTTGCGCTCCTGCTGCACACAGGTGCGGGTGTCTCCAGCCTCTGTGGAGAAGGGCCCAATTCTGCTCCATGGTCCCCTGGGCAGGGACTTGGCTGTGGGCCCCTCCCTGCTTCCTTCCGTTGGCTCTCTGAGCTCCTTCTATGTTTAGTTCCCAAAGTACAAATTGAAACCTGTTTTTGACTGTTCTCCATTCTTGCAATTTTTGTCCTTGTGGGTTAAGGTCTTGTAAATCTCTAACATAACTATAAAGTTATGTTAAAAGAATTCAGTAAGGAAGAAATAATAAACATGTTTTCTGCCACTTTAACCACAATTCTGATTATTTTTTTATTGTAAAGACCCAGGGTAGCTGGGCACGGTGGCTCACGCCTGTAATTCTAGCACTTTGGGAGACTGAGGTAGGCAGATCGCCCAAGGTCAGGAGTTCGAGACCAGCCTGGCCAACATGATAAAACCCCATCTCTACTAAAAATAAAAAAATAATCTGGGCATGGCATGCAAGCCTGTAACTGCAGCTACTTGGGAGGCTGAGGCAGGAGAATCTCTTGAACCCGGGAGGTGGAGGTTGCAGTGAGCAGAGATGGCACCACTGCACTCCAGCCTGGCGACAGAGTTAGACTCCGTCTCAAAATAAATAAATAAATAAATAAATAAATAAATAAATAAATAAACAAACAAATAAATAAATAAAATACCCACGGCTAATATGAGGGAAACTAAAGCCTCTCACATCCAATTTTAGTTTGTCTTTTTACTCTTTGGCACATTCATGTAAGTTCTAAATCCTCAATTAAAGGTGAAAAACAAAACAAGCAGAAATATTGGAAATCAGAGTCAGCAAGGCTAGTCCGGAGGGGAATGACCCCCTGCACCCCCGGACCTCCTCAGACCCGATTCCTTAATATCGGAGCAGAAGGCAGGGACAGGGTCACGAACAGTCCTACAGGGAATGTCTTCCTGGCAGCAGCGGGAGGATGCATCTTCCGATCCCATATTTACAGAACCTGTGTAATTTATTGAAATAGAAACCTAGAGACTTAGCTCTCTCCAGGATTTCTCAAAAAGGATTCAGTTCCAGAAAGCAGTCAGCAAAAATGATGACTGTTCCTCCAAAACAGCTCTGCAGAAAGAAAAAAAAGGAAAGAAAGAAATTTGCAAGACGCAGAGAGAGAGAGACAGAGACAGAGAGAGAGTGAGAGAGAGAGAGAGAGAGAGAGAGAGAGAGAGGGAGGGAGGGAGAGAGGGAGGGAGAGAGGGAGGGAGGGAGAGAAAAGAAACAAACCAGTCAGCACAGTACAAACTGTTTGCCCAAAAGCTGCCTCAGCCATTTTGGGAACTGATTATGAGAAGAAAACTCGAATTTTTATCTCTGACACGTGCTGCCTGTAAGAAGGAGCTGGGAGAGGCATTCCTGGTGTTGTTGGCATCACTCCAAACCTTTCTCTAAAACACAGAAAAGTAATTTCTCAAAAAGCAAAGCCCGGCGCAGTGACTCATGCCTGTAATCCCCCACTTTGGGAGGCCAAGGCAGGTGGATCACTGGAGGTTAGGAGTTCGAGATCAGACTGACAAACACGGAGAAACTCTGTCTCTACTAAAAATAAAAAAAATAAAAATAAAAACAAAATTAGCCGGGCATGGTGGTGCATGCCTGTAATCACAGCTACTTCGGAGGCCGAGGCAGGAGAATAACTTGAACCGGGGAGGCAGAGGTTGTGGTGAGCTGAGTTTGCTCCTTTGCGCTCCAGCCTGGGCAACAAGAGCAAAACTGTTTCAAAAAAAAAATAAAAGCAAGCAAAATCAGCCCTATTCAACTATTCTGAGAAAGCGACTGTTAATGTTTCTTGTTTCTCTGTTTTGCTCTCTTGTTGTCGTGGATGCTTCACCACAGAGCTGTCAGTGCATGTACGCAAACACGTACCCTCACAGATGCACAAGACACACACGTGCACACACAAGCCCACACGTACACACATGTGCACACACACGGCCATCCTCTCACGGACCTGCCATCTCCCACAGCTCCTCTAGGGCCTTCTCAGCAGCAGCCGTGGAGTAGAAAGAGGGTAGCTGCAGCAGAGCTGAGTCAGGTGTTTTAGCACCAGCTATGCTGCGGCCAAAACTGCCCATCGCTTGGCTAGGAGTCTGCTCTCCTAAATCTCTCACAGGGGATGTCTGGTAGGGCTCCATGGTGGGCTTCTCACCAGGCTTTTTTGGCCCACTGGAAGTTTTTTTGGTTTTTATTTTATTTTATTTTATTTTTATTTTATTTTTT
>CM052658.1:97059202-97124218 GCA_028533165.1 Leontopithecus rosalia
AGCAGTGGAACTCTCAATCCCCGGCACTCCGAATCGCCTTATTGCTTGTCCCTGTGGGGGTGAGACCCGTCGACCTCCCAGAAATCTCCTGGTCTAGATCACCGTCCAAAACCCGTTCAATCAGATGAGCATAGCAATCTGCCCTCCCAAGTCTCAAATTGCCGGTTTAACAGGTCGCCCAGCCCCGCGTGTTTTGTGCGCCGGCCGCAGCGGCGGCGCTGGTTGCCTGGCAGCGCCAGCGGAGAGCACTGTGCTTGAGTCCTGCGTGCCTTTTACACCTGGGCTTTTTCCCCCACTCTGTGGGCTATAAGGATCCGTCTGAAAATGCGGTGTTTGCTTACCCTCTGCGTCTTGACTGAGAGCTGCAGTGGTGCGTTGCTTCTACAGCGCCATCTTCCTCCCCGTTTTTTTGGTTTTTAAATTTAAGTTCTGAGATGTGCAGCACCTGCAGGTTTGTTACATAGGTAAACGTGCGCCATGGTGGTTCGCTGCACCTATCAACCCATCGCATCAGTTAAGCCCAGCATGCCTTAGCTGTTTATCTTGATACTCTCCCTGTCACCACTCCCCAGCCCCACAGGCTCCGGTGTGTGATGTTCCTCTCCCTGTGTCCATGTATTTTCATTGATGAGCTTCCACTTATGAGTGAGAACATTCAGTGTTTGGTTTTCTGTTCCTGTGTTAGTTTGCCGAGCATAATGACTCCCAGCTCCATCCATGTTCCTGAAAAGGACATGATCTCATTCCTTTTTATGGCTGCATAGTATTCCATGGTGTATAGGTACCACATTTTCTTGATCCAGTCTATTGTTGATGGGCATGTGGGTTGATTCCATGTCTGCTATTGTGAATAGTGCTCCGATGAGAATACATGTGCATGTACCTTCATGATTGAATGATTAATATTCCTTTGGGTATATACCCAGTAGTAGGATTGGGGGGTCAAATGGTATTTCTGCTTCTATGTCCTTGATGAATCTCCACACTGTCTTCTACAAAGGTTAAACTAATTTACATTCCCACCAACAGTATGAAAGCATTGCTATTTTTCCACAGCCTCACCAGTATCTGTTGTTTCTTGACTTTTTAATAACTGCATTCCTACTGGCATGAGATGGTATCTCATTATGGTTTTGATTTGCATTTCTCTAATAATGAGTGATGTTGAGCTTTTTCCCCCTATGTTTGTTGGCTGCATAAATGTTTTCTATCACCAGAGAGAACAGACAGCCTACATAATGGGAGAAGATTTTTGCAATCTGACAAAGGTCTAATATCGAGAATCTACAAGGAACTTAAACAAATTTACAAGAAAGAAAATCAAACAACTGTCTTTGTATGATGCTGAACCTCAAAACAGAATAAAGAGATTTTTCTCATCTTTCCTCTTGGCTCCTTTACATATTTCACCATTCCTCCCTCATAATTTTTGAATTGTTATGATCGACAACTTTCCAACATAATTTTGAGTGATTTATTTCTTAGTCCGTGCCAAGCCAGACAAAATTTATGTTTCAGTCTTCCTCTAAAATAAAAACCTGAATTGCTAACGAAAACCAAAACAACAGCAACAACAACAAAACCAGGACCTTTCCTGGACACCACAGTCCACAGACGCTCAAGTCCCTGGTGTAAAGTGCTCTATTATTTGCATATAACTAAGAACATCCCCCCAAATGCTTTAAATCACTTCTAGATTCCTTGTAATACCTAACACAATGTCAATGCTATGTAAATTACTGCTATATTGTATTGTTTAGGGAATAATGACAAGAAAAAATGACTTTACATGTTCAGTACACATGCAAGTTTTAGAATATTTTTGAAAATATCAAAAACTTCTCTTTTTGCTCCCGGGCACTACTCAACTGATTTTGAGGTTTATTTGGCCAAGGTTGAGGACATACTTTGGAAAAGTAAACACAAATCACAGGAGAGTGTGTGATTCCTGCCTTTCCAGAGGATGTTTAGGACTTCAGTGTTTAAAGAGGAAAGAGGCAGGAGGCGGGGGAAAGGGAGGCCAGTGAGGATAGTCATTGCATTCTTGTGAGACTTTGATTGGCTTTCACCTAATCCACATTTCACTGTGAAAGGAGAGTAGAGGAGAAGTCAATTATGCATTAGTCTTCTGTGCTCAGTGAATCTGCATTTTACATAGGATAAAGACAGTTGAGGAAGCAGTCAAATATGTATTTGTCTAGGGTGGGGTGGGCAGTGGTAATTTCTAGTCTTGTCTTTGGGTTCCTGTAAAGATCAGCTGTGAATTTACAATGTCAGAGTGAGATTCAACAGAGCTCTGTTTTAGGGTTAATTTATAGGAAGATATGTATTCTGAAAAATTTAGGGGCCTATAAGGAATTTCCTTGTGAGCAATTTGAGAAGGAGGCTACCTAAGCAGATATGTGGCCTTTTAACTTTGCAGATACCTGTTTGGGAACAAGACAGAAGGCAGGTTTTTTTGGTTTTGGGTTTTTTTTTGTTTGTTTGTTGCGTTACTCAGTTCCCAAGCTTCTTTCCCTTTGTCATCGTGAGTTTGGGGTCCTGAGATTCTGTCTTCCTTTCACACACCTAAATAAGGGAAATGCAATGGTCTCTTCTTAATGTGGTTTAGTGTCTCCTGCAAAACAAATACAGGTGGGTGTTGACTTTTCTCACACTCAAAGTTACAACTTACTGTGCCTATGCCACACATACACATGCACACACACGCACACACACACACACACACACACACGCATGCATACACTTATTTTCCAAAAACTAATCACTATTTTTAATGTTTTTTGGAGCAGTTAACTTGATTTTTGTGAAATTAGCGATGCATATTATATATTTTTTCTATATACAAACCTCTGATCTATAGCACAGTTTTTAATCTTATATATATCACTGTACCATAATTTTTGGACTGTTTTCTATTATTAGAAATATAACCTATCTCACTGATTTTGCAATGATAAACAGTATTGCTACGGCCAGTCTTATACTTCTTTAAAACATCACTGATTTTCTTTTTTTAAAAAAGATATATTAAAAAATTAATTAATACATAGTATTTTACATATGTATGAGGTACATGTGATTTTTTTGTTACATGCATGGAATATGTAATAATAAGCCTGGGTATTTAGGGTATCCATTACCTCTTGTGCTTCTTGTTTCTATAGCTAATATTTCAAGTTCTCTTCTGGCTACTTTGTAATATACAACACATTGTTGCTAACTATGATCACTCCACTTTGCTGTGAATATTAGGACTTATACCTTCTGGAATAAGTCATAGGAATATTAGAATTTATACCTTCTGGCCAGGCAGGGTGGCTCACGCCTGTAATCCCAGCACTTGCGGAGGCCGAGTGGGCTGATCACTTGGGGTCAGAAGTTTGAGACCAGCCTGGCCAACATAACAAAACCCCGTTTCTACTAAAAATACAAAAATTATCCGGGTGTGGCGGTGCCTGCATATTGTTACAGTTACTTGGGAGGCTGAGGCCGGAGGAGCACTTGAGCCCAGGAGGCAGAGGTTGCTGAGATCACGCCACTTCACTCCAGCCTGGATGGCAGAGGGACACACAGAGCAATATTTGTCTTTCTGTGTCTGGCTTATTTCACTTAACATAATGAACCCCAGTTCCACCTATGTTCATTCTTCCTTATTCCATGCTGTATATATATATACTACATTTTAGGTTGATTCTATGCCTTTGCTATGGCGATTAGAGCTGCAACAAACAGGTGGGCATAGGTAAACTTTGGTATTCTGATTATCTTTTCCTTTGGATAAATACCCAATAGTGGAATTGCTGGATCATATGGTAACTCTATTTTTAATTTTTTGAGAAACTTTCATACTATTTTCCACAATGACGGAACCCACTGACGTTCCCACCAACAGTGTATGTGTCCCCTCTTCTCTGCCGCCTTGCCAGCCTCTGTTATTTTATGTTTGTTTGTTTTTAATAATAGCTATTCTGACAGATGAGAGAATGCATTTCTCTGATGATTAGTGATGTTGAGCATTTTTTCATATACATGTTTGCCATTTATATGTCTTCTTCTGCGACACGTCCTTTGCCCATTTCAATGGGATTATTATTATTATTTTACTTTTGAGTTAAAAACATAAATTATGTTCAATAGAAAATACTGAAACTGAAATTTCTGATTCAAAAATATATACCTACTGCCAAAATTGTTGACGTCCAGTATCAGACTGACCTCTAGAAAGACTGTACCTCTACACTAATTGGTGAGACCATTTGTTTTTTAGGAGACTGATATACAAGAGAAGCTCCATCATATGTATCCTTCCTACTCGCTTCCTGATCACTGCAAAAGCCCGTAAAACACCGTACCTTTTTCAAGGTGGATACAGTGATCAAATATCAGAGACAGGGCCTATCGGCTGGGCACAGTGGCTCACAGTTGTAATCTCAACACTTCGGGAGGTCGAGGTGGGCAGGTCACGAGGTCAGAAGAGCGAGCCCATCTGGCCAACATGGTGAAACTGCATCTCTACTAAAAATACAAAAATTAGCAAAGCATGGTGGTGCATGCCTGTAGTACCAGCTAATTGGGAGGTTGAGACAGGAGAATCACTTGAATCTGGGAGGCGGAGGTTGCAGTGAGTCAAGATTGTGCCCCTGCATTCCAGCCTGGCAATAGAGTGAGACTCCATCTCAAAAAAATAAAAAAAAATAAATAGGGCATATCTCTAACATACTATGGGAAGGCAGGTGCTTTCAAGGGTGTCTTCTGTCGACTCTGGATGCTGGTGAGATGACACTAGTCTGGTTTCAGTGGATGGTTTCAGGAGTTATGAGAAGAGGATGTGATGGCTGAGGGCAAGTCTTGGACTACAGTGGCAGGCATGAAAAGTAGACATGGCCCCCATTAGATGGTGGAGCCAGAGTGGATATCAGAACGGCCTGGGCCACAGAGATCTCTGGAACTCTATCTACTTGCCATTCCATTCCTCATTAATATGAACTGCATTTGAGTGGTTTGAATGTAGTCTCCCTAGTTACTATAGTATCAGCACAACGAGACTTTCGTAACCTATGAGGGAGGTGGACGCAGTTTTGTCTCAGTATGTTTTCTCCCCTGATGGAATGTGCTTGGCTCATCTTCCTCTTATGATTAAAAGATCGTGAATAGTATACTACCTCTTTCTTCTTATTTTGCCTGTTTCTTCTTAGATTTTACTAATCAAACATGGCTTGCTAAAATTATTAAATGTGTAGATTACTTCTATTAGTGTAATATATAGGATGCTTCCAGACAAATAGTTATTCTATATGCTCCAGTTTTCCCCTTTTATAGTTTAATTTTAGTCTTTAGAATTAAAGAGCTTATTTTTTTCTAATTACTTAATAATGTTATTACCACTTATTACATAATTTCTATTTTTTTCCATTGATCTCAAATGTAACTCTATCATATTCTAAATTGTCTTGAATAACGTGGACAGATTTCTGTATTTCCTCGTTGGTTTCATTGACATGCCTGCCCTTTTTATAGTAGTACTATGCCGTTGAATGTATTGTGATTCTGCACTACTATGTCTCAGAATGAAAGCAGCTCTCATGGTGCTTCCTCTTGCAAGTTGGGGCGGTGAGTGGATAATTTTTTCTACATGTTCTTCAGGACGACCCTGAACATTGTGGTGTGTTATGAAAAGGATTCTTTTGGTATTTTGCATAGAACTACTTGACATAAGAAAATCAATTTTGAAAAAGTGACTCTTTACAACATTGCATTCTTCTTTGTTCCCCACCACTCCTGGTAGGAACATAGTGTGCCTCTCAATTTACATGATTTCAAACAGTCCTTTATTTCATTTCTGTTTTCTTCACTCAAGTCCTGAATATTTGATGCTAATATTATTGAATGAAAATTGAGTACTTTCTCTGCACTCGGCAGATCACAAACCCCTCACCTACATTATTTTATTTGTTCTTCTGAAGTGCCTCATAAAGTGATATGATCATTCTTCTTTGGCAGATAAGGAAACTGAAGGCTGAATTGGTGTCATAATTTGCTGAAGTTCACACAGTGTCTCCTCTTACTTACAGCATCAGAGACTCTCAAAGTTTAGACAGCAAAAGAAGCACGTGGGGCTGGTTTAAAATGGTTTAAATGGCAGCTTCCTGGGCCCGTGTTCCAAGGTTTCTAGTCCGGAAGCCTTGCATGAGGTCTACACCTTGGGAAACACTGCTCTGGGCTATGAAGTGGTATCTTTTTCCATTCAGTTACATTACAGTCTATTGTGATGGAAAATTAATAGACAAACAATTGATTCCTGTGTATTTATTTTATATTTTGCCACCGTCTAAATCATCACATTAGATGCAGACATTTTCATGCCATCCTTCTGGAGCAGTGAGATAAATGATCAGAGCCTCTAGCATATATATAAAAATCTACTAAATTTATGAATGAATCACCTGAATTGTTGTAAAGTTCTTCTCTTAGATGGCATTTACATTTTCATGGATGGAGCATTTTCTATCATCTAACTTCCAGAATGGCATTAACAGTAGCAATAGTGAGTGTAGGTATCCACATTGTCCAGTTGTTCACTTTTGTTCCTTCTTAAGGTTTATCATAGACAAAGCACGGTAAAGATGTAAATTTTGATATGCTGTAGTTATCTGCCTACATAACAATTGAGAGATTATCCATTTTCTGAATATATTTAGCTTTTCCTAAATATTCTTATAATATTTTAAATATTCTTAAAATCAGATCTTTAAATTTGCTTGACTTCTTAACTTTATGGGCAGTAATGCTCATAAAGTAATTTAATAAAATGATTCATAAAATCCTCATATGAAAGTTCCAAAAATAGAATTATAATCTGAGAGATTTGTTTTAAAATGGCACCAAAGGTCTAGCTCTTGAGATTAACTTCCGTAATTTCTCACTAAAGTACATGAACTCCCTACACAAAAATTAAGAGCCACAAATAACTTGTTTTCAGATCTTGGAAAGATTCTCAGTGCATAAAACCCATTGAGTTGATTCTTATAGGCTTTACATAAAACTGAATGAGGAAAACGTGGTCAGATTTTGAGTTTAAAACAGAATGCCGTCTTCAATAAATAGCACTGTCTCAAGAAAGATGATATAACTGGGGTTATTGATTAACTATCTGGAGAAAAATATCTAGTTTGATTTCTTTTTAACACTGTATACTAAGATATATTTCAGATTGATTTAGGAGTTAAATGCAATTTTAAAAAGCCTTAAAGAACTCGAAGACAACTTCAGTAAACCTTTAGAGATATTGGAAGAAAGAAAAGATTTTTTAAACAAAAAAGAAGAGGTTAAAGTCAAAAAAAAAAAAAGAAAGAAAGACTAACTGATCTGGATATGTAAATAAATGTCAAGCCAAACATTTCAGCAGAGATTGAGAAATAACCACTGGATTTAGCGAAATGAAGGTCAGTGATGTTGTAGGGAAGACCAGAACCTGATTAGAGTGGGGTTTGGGGTGAACAAGAGCAGAGAATTGGAAATAACAAGCATATATAGGACAGACAGCTCTCTAGGGTGGGTTTGCTATAAATGGGAACTGAGAAATCAGTCAGCAGGTGGTGGGCACAGTAACATCAAAATAAAGGTTCCTTTCAATGGTAGAAGTAACAAAATACTTAACAAAGTGTTGAGAGTACTCCAAAAGAGAGGGAAAACTTATGGATGGAGGGGTGGAGGGGCAGACACTCACACAGACACAAACACTCACACACACACAGACTCACACACACACACACACACACACACACACACACAGAGAGAGAGAGAGAGAGAGAGAAAATGAGATCCAGTGAACTGATGGCCTCAAAGCTTCTTCAGTAGTAATAGGGTCAAGAAAGAGTATCTGTGCACACAGATTCAGGGTGAGGGGTTGGGTGTAAGTGTGAGAAAGGAAGCTATGGGCATCCTCCCCTGATTATTTCTTCATTCTCGGTGGAATGGGAATCAGGTTATCAGTTGAGAGGGAGGATGAGAAGAAGGTGTGGGAGGTAGTACTATGATCTATTATTCCTGACTTTTATCTGGAACTTGTTTGAACTCCATGAAAGATCAGAAGAGACTCTTTACCACTCAGGTGGAGCATTCCCTTCCCACGAAGAAAGTGTATCCCTGTAGCTTGATGCCTGCCAGGCTAAGGCATTGCTTAGACATGGCCATACAGAAATCATTCCAGCTTGCTCTGGCCCCATACAACATACACTGCGTGTGCAGTTGCCACTATAAAACCTATGACTCCAAAAAGAAGCAAATTGCACTTACTCAAGTTCCATGCTGGGCAGCACAGGGTCATAGGTACGACTGTAATGCAGGAGGCTGTAGTCTTATAAACTTCACTATTCTAGAGCCAAATTTACCAGTGTGGACCACAGGCATAGGAGTACCATTAAAATATACTGCACTGGTGGTACTCCAAGATGAACAAAAGCAACCCTATTTAGACCATGTGCTCTATGTAGTTAAAAAGATTAGGGTGCAAATCGATAGCAATTTTGATATCTGGATAGCAATTTCGAGTCTTTAAGTCATTTCATGAGCATTTTAATCAAGCAATTCCTGAGCCACCCTGTACTACCAAAAATCTATTTGTTCAGTTAGCTGAAAATATAGCAGAAAATTTACGAATTACCTCATGTTGCATATGTGGAGGGACTACATGGGAAACCAGTGGCCTTGGGAGACAAAGGAATTGCTACCCCAAGATAGTTACTGTTCAACCCTTCCTGCTTCAAACTCTCCAGAGGTGTCATCTACCGGATCCAGTATAAAGGCTTCCACCATAAGAAGGTGCTGTATTGCCCGCTGGGGAGCCCCTACACCTTCCCAGTAGGGAGCTGGCATGCCTGGGACAGCAGTATTACAATGAAACTATAGGAGAAACTCAGTGGCAGAAAGAAAACAAACGGGGCAAGTGCAATTCCTAACCACCTCAATTCAACCCGTTTTCCAGGTTTTCATCTTTAAAACGTTCCTGGTACCAGCTAGAAGCACCAAATGCTTGGCAGGAACCCGCAGGCCTCTGCTGGATTTGTGGCCAATGAGCTTATTGGCAGTTGCCAGAAAAATGGACAGGGGCTTGTGCACTGGGAATTGTTAAACCATCATTTTTCTTGCTCCCCTCAAAAGAAGGAGAAGTTTTAGGATACCCCATTCAGGATGATTCTAGAGGTTGAAACAAGTGAGCAGTGAACTTAAAGACAGATGTACAAACAGGAGACTGGAAAGATGCAGAATGGCCCCCAGGAAGGATAATTAGTGATTATGCCCCAGCTACCTGAGTGCAAGACAGGCCATGGGGATATCACACTCCCATCTACATGATAAACCGCATCATTAGATTGCAAGCAGTCTTCAAAATTATAACTGATGAAACATCCAGAGCCTTAGGTTTATTGGCTGTATAAGTCACTCAAATGAGGAATGCAATATATCAGAATAGGCTAGCATTAGATTATCTCTTGGCCTCAGAAAGAGAAGTTTGTGGAAAGCTTAACCTAACCAACTTCTGTTTAGAAATTGATGACAATGGACAGGCAGGCATGGAGATCACGGCTAAAATGCGAAAACTAGCCCATGTCTCAGTCCAGACCTGGAAAGGATGGAGTCTGGATGTTCTTTTTGGTGGATGATTTTTGTCTTTTGGAGGCTGTAAAACTCTTATAGGAAGGATAGCTCTTATGTTAGGCGGATGCCTCATACTTCCTGTCTCTTACCTCCTTTATTGAGAAGTACACAATCACCCATGGAGACAGTAGGGTCTAGGCACACTACCACCCAGAAAAGGACTTTAACAAAATACCAACCTCTGTCCTTAAAGGAAGAGAACCCACGCAGTAAAAGGATAAGTGACAGCAGCACCAACGTAGAACTCCTCTAATGGTATTTCCCTTCCTCCTGCCCCACCTTCATTTCCTAACATCACATAAAGGACAGGTGCACAGCTAAGGGCTTATAGGCCAGTCATAAGGTATGCCATTAGGTGCCGCGACCTAGTGAGGCAGCTTGCTAAAGTGTCACCTGGCTCCAGTCTCATTTCTTCAGGCTAAGCAAAGCCTTCAACAATGACACTGTGTGACCAGTACAGCCCAAATGGACAGCTGGTTAGTCAATGACGGGTAAGAGTCCCAGAAAGATGAGTAAGACAGGCCCAGCCACAAAGAGGCCAGCCAGGTCCACAGGACTTTGCCTATTCCTTTGGACAAAACATCCAGAAAATTAACCATAAGAGCAGGTACGCTGGCAAGCTAGCTTGGCACTCAAGCAAGTAACTAAAGGTCCTTAGCAACAGTCCGGCTGCTTTATCCTTGCATCATGTGTATTAAAACAAGAAAAGAAAAAGCTTTCTAGTAATAAAATTTTTTCAAAGAAAGCTTTTAAGGGGGATAATGATGAGAAAAATATAAATTTAGACTAGACATTAATTTAAAATAAACAATAAACTTAAGACTAGGCCACAAAAATAAAGACAGAGGAGCAAGTAAACCACTCCTCCAGCCTGAATTATCTGCAGTTAGCTAAAGCAGACCCAATATAGCCTCCTCCTTCCAAGATAAGGCACCCAAGTATATCTTCGTACCCATAGGTCACAAGAATATATCTGTAAAAACCTGTTTCTTCCCCAGCTTCCAGACATAGGAGCGAGATAACCAGGTAGAGAGTGTATGTATTCTCAAGGTTGTAAAACCTGTGACAAGTCAATGACTGTCTTTGTTTAAACTTGTCTTTTTTTCCTGCCTTATCTTCCCTCGCCAAAAATAATATAAGGAAGATACTTTCCTTTGTGCAAGGCTGGTGGCCATTATGGGCAGTAAGGCCACCATCAGCTGGAGCTCCAGTCAAGAGATTCTCTTGTGTCTCTTGGTCTCTCTGTTCTTTTCGGCTCAAATTTCCCTAACAGTAGGAAGAGAGAGAAAACAGAAACAGTCTGCTAGGTGAGTGGTTTAAGGAAGTCCGCCATTGAGGCTAGTGCTCATGAATCCAAAGGAGACAAATCAGAATAATAGGCTTTTCCATCCATGCTCAACAGCCTGGATTCAAGCATAGAAAAGAGGCATTAAAGTAATGACGCAATTAAAATATTTGTGCATGCATCAGCATGACCCTTCTCCAGCTTCCCGGGCCACTTCCTTCCATTATGTCCCATTCCCCATCAAAAAGGCCCTGCCTCTGAGCTGTGTCTGCTGCTCTGCGGCACCCAAAAGAGGGAGCTTCCTCTGGGGACACAGAGAGGGATGGGTGGGGATTTGCACAAGATAGAAATTTTGTCCCAGTCACAAATAAAACAATTAGAGAAACCCCAAAAGTCGCAGAAAGCATTACAAACAAATATGAAATATGGTAAATTTGTTACATATAAATTTTAAGGTGAGCGGATCATAATTGGAATTAATTACAAGCTGAAATGGCCTCTTGTAAAATCACCACTGCCGGAGCATAAAACCTGTTTTAGGTGAAAGTATTTAAGCAAATCTACACAAATGCAAACCTTTCAGTATGTAAGTTCAACTTGAGTCCACAACTGAGATTGTAAAATACCGCCACATATTCATAGTATTGCAATAGCTTACTGTTATATTTCTTATTGGTCCTGAACAATTTGCCTACTCTGCCTCCATTCTGTGATTTTATAAAAAGTAAACTTGGTTTATTAAACATTCTGAAGAATGCAACAAACCTAAAGTGCTCCGGTGAATATTGCGATTATAGCAATGCTAACCCTTATACCAAACACAGGCACCCCTTGTTTAGCTGTGCTTTGCTTTATCGCACTTCGTGGATTTATGTTTTTACAGATTGGAGGTTTGTAGCAACCCTGAGTTGAGTAAGTCTACCTGTTACAGGAAAGGGGTTCTGATCCAGACTCCCGGAAAGTCAAGGAATAGAAGGATAACTACTCCATAGACAGAGCTCCGAGTACTACTCGTTGCCCGTTTTTATGTTTATTACTTGAGAACGTGCTAAACAAGGGGTGGATTATTCATGCCTCCCCTTTTTAGACCATTTAGGGTAACTTCCTGACGTTGCCATTGCTTTTGTAAACTTTCATGGTGCTGGTGGGAGTGTAGCAGTGAGGACGTCCAGAGGTCACTCTTGCAGCCATCTTGGTTTTGGTGGATTTTAGTTGGCTTCTTTAACTGCAACCTGTTTTATCATCAAGGTCTTTATGACCTGTATTTTGTGACAGCCTCCTATCCTTTGACTTGGGATGGCTTAACCATCTGGGAATGCAGTCCACTAGGTGTCAGCCTTATTTTACCCAGCTCCTACTCAAGACGAAGTCGCTCTGTTTCACATGCCTCTAACATATCGGCATCACGCTTGAACAGCATATGCTCACTTCCTGCCTCTGTCTCTCTCCTCGGGGATCCCTATTCCCTGAGACACAGCAATATGGAAATTAGGTCAGTTAATAACCGTATAAAGCCCTCCAAATGTTCAAATAAGAGGAAGAGTTGCACCTCTGTCATTTTAAATCAAAAGCTAAAAATGATTATGCTTAGTAAAGATGGCATGTTGAAAACCAAGGTAAGCTTAACAGCTAGCGCTAAACAGTTGCAAATGCAAAGGAAACTTGAAGGAAATTAGAAGTGATACTCCAGTAACACGTGAATGATAAGAAACCAAAGCAGCCTTATTGGTGATTTGGAGAAAGGTTGAGTGGTCTGGATAGAAGATCAAGCCAGCCACAACATCCCTTTAAGCCAGAGCCTGATCTGGAGCAAGACCCCAAATTCTCTTTAACTCTACAAAGCCTGAGAAAGGAGAGGAAGCAGAAGAAGAGTTTGAAGCTGGCAGAGGTTGATTCATGAGGTTGAAGGAAAGACGCCATCTGCACAACGTAAAAGTGCAAGGCGAAGCAGCAGGTGCTGATGGAGAAGCTGCAGCAAGGTACCCAGAAGATCCAGCTAAGATTTCCTATGGCTACACTAAACAATAGACTTTCCACATAGATAAAACAGCCTTATGTTGAACAAAGATGCCACTTTCATAGGAGAAGTAAATGGTTAGCTTTAAAGCTTCAAAGTACAGGCTGACGCGATAGTGTGTCACATAAATCTTTTGGTTTCCCAGCTCATATGAAAGTTATGCTTACACTATAATGTAGTCTATTAAGTGTATGGTAGCATTATGTCCAAAAACAAATGTACATACCTTAATTAAAAAACACTGTGGGCCAGGTGCAGTGGCTCACACCTGTAGTCTCAGCACTTTGGGAGGCCAATGCGGGTGAATCACCTCAGGCCAGGAATTCAAGAGTAGCCTGGCCAACATGGTGAGACCTGATCTCTACTAAAAATACACAGATTAGCCAGGTGTGGTGGCACGCACCTCTAGTCCCAGCTACTCGGGAGGCTGAGGCAGGAGAATCACAAGAGCCCAGGAGGTGGAGGTTTCAGTGAGCTGAGATTGTGCCACTGTACTCCAGCCTGGGTGACAGAATGAGACTCTGTCTCAAAAAAAAAATAATAATAATTTAGACTGGGTGTGGTGGCTCATGCCTGTAATCCCAGCACTCTGGGAGGCCAAGGTGGGTGAATGGAGTTCAAGACCAGCCTGGGAAACATGGTGAAACCCCATTTCTACAAAAAACACAATAAAAATTAGGCAAGCACGGTGGTGCATGCCTATATCAGCTACCTGAGAGGCTGAAGCAGGAGGATGGTTTGAGCCCTGGATGTGGAGGTTGCAGTGAGCCAAGATCATGCCATTGCCCTCCAGCCTGGGGGACAGAACGAGACCGTTTCTCAAAAAAATACATAAAACACCTTATTGCTTAAATGTGGTAACAATTACCTGAGCCTTCAGTGAGTTGTAATCTTTTTGTTGGTGGACAGTCTTACCTCTATGTTGAAGGCTGCTGACTGAGCAGGGTGGTGGTTGCTGAATGGCTGTGTCAATTTCTTAAAATAAGATAACAATGAAGTTTGCTGTCTAGATTGACTCTTCTTTTCATGGAAAGTTTCTCCGTGGCATGTGATGCTGTTTCATAGCATTTAATTCACAGTGGAACTTCTTTTGAAATCTGAGACAATCCTCTCAACCCTTGCTACTGTTTTGTCAATGCAGTTTATGTCCTATTCTAAATCCTTTGTTGTGATTTCAAGAGTGTTCATGGTATCTTCACCAGGAATAGGTTCCTAAGAAGAAGCCACTTTCTTTGCTCATCCAAACAAGTAATTCAAGTTTCATCATGAGATTGCAGCAACTCAGTCACATTTTCAGGCTCCACTCCTAATTCTAGTTCTCTTGCTGTTCCTTCCACCTCGGCAGCTACTTCTTCCGCTGAAGCCTTGAAACCCTCAAAGTTGTCCGTCGGGTTTGGAACCAACTCCTTCCAAACTCCTGTTAGGGTTGTCATTTTGACTTCCTCCCATGAAACAAAAATGTTCTTAAAGGCATCTAGAGTAAGAAATTATTTCCAGAATGTTTTCAATTTACTTTGCCCAGATTCATTAGAGGAATCACTTTTACGACAGCTACATCTTTACAAAATGTGCTATTAAATGGGACTTGAAAGTCAAAATTATTCCTTGACCCATGGACTACAAAGTAGATGCTGTATTAGCAGGCATGAAAACAACATTAGTCTCCACGCATGTCTCTGTTAGAACTGTTAGGTGACCAGGTGGGTTGTCAATGAGCAGTAACTTTTTTTTTTTTGAGATGGAATCTTGCTCTGTTGCCTTGGCTCACTGCAACCTCTGCCTCTCAGGTTCGATCGATTATCCTGCCTCAGCCTCCCGAGCAGCTGGGATTACAGGTGTGCACCACCATGCCCAGCTAATTTTTTAACTTTTGGTAGAGGCAGGGTTTCACCATGTTGGTCAGGCTGGTCTCAAACTTCTGACCTCGTGATCCGCCCACCTCAGCCTCCCAAAGTGGTGGGATGGCGTGAACCACCACACCTGGGTTAATGAACAGTAATATTTTGAAAGATTTTTTTTTCTAAACAGTGGGTCTCAATAGTGGGCTTAAAATATTTAATAAATCATGATGTAAAGAGATGTACTGCCATCCAGTCTTTGTTGTTCCATTTCTAGAGCACAGGCAGAGTAGACTTAGCATAACTCTTAAGGGTCCTAGGATTTTCAAAATGATAAACAAACATTGGGTTCAGCTGGAGTCACCAACTACATTAGCCCTTAACAAGAGAGTCAGCCTGTATTTGAAGCTTTAAAGCTAAGCATTTTACAGTGGTCTGGAGCCGAACTTGCAAGATCTCTGAGCTATGCCTATCATCTCCCAAACGTATAATGGCTCAAAGGCAATAGTGCTCCATTTCAAAACAATCTGAGGAGGGGTCTCTGTGCACAGGGTTGTTCAGAGCAGCCAGGGCATGGGTAATCCTCAGTGCCCGCCATGTGAAGTCACCTGGGTGTGGACACCTGACCTCCAGAGAGGGGAAATCTTATAGAGGGTTGTGTGGAGAATGTTTGACAGGCCAGCCTGAGAGGGATTCTTTTCTCTTTGCCCTGTGGCTCTCTTTACCAGCAAGGGTAGCTGGGAACTGCAGTGTGGCTATTCTCTAGAACTAGAGGAAAAGGGTTTAAGTGACAGTTTGCAGCAGTCTCTGCCATAATGTTATTGCACATGATGAGACAAATCTGGCTTATGTGTTTTATTTATTTATTTATTTATTTATTCATTTATTTAAAATGTTGCCAGCCTGGGTTTTTTAAAATTGCATTTTAGATTTTGGGGTACATGTGAAGAACGTGCAAGATTGTTGCATAGGTACACACATGGCAGTTTGATTTGCTGCCTTCCTCCCCTTCACCTATATCGGGCATTTCCCCCCTTGCTATCTCTCCCCAACTCCCCACCCCCCACTGTCCCTCCCCTATTTCCCCCGACAGACCCCAGTGTGTGATGCTCCCCTCCCTGTGTCCAAGTGTTCTCATTGTTCAACACCCACCTATGATTGAGAACCTGCAGTGTTTGATTTTCTGTTCTTGTGTCAGTTTGCTGAGAATGATGGTTTCCAGATTCAACCACGTCCCTATAAAGAACATGAACTCGTCATTTTTTATGGTTGTATAGTATTCCATGGTGTAAATGTGCCACATTTTCCCTATCCAGTCTATCATCAATGGGCATTTAGGTTGGTTCCAGGTGCTTGCTATTGTAAACTGTGCTGCAATGAACATTCAAGTGCATGCATATTTATTTATTTATTTTGAGATGGAGTTTTGTTCTTGTTGCCCAGGCTAGAGTGCAATAGTAAGACTCGGCTCTCTGCAACCTCTGCCTCCTTGGTTCAAGCTATTCTCCTGCCTCAGTCTCCCGAGTAACTAGGATTACAGGCATGCACCACCATGCCCAGCTAATTTTGTATTGTAGTAGAGACGGGGTTTCTCCATGTTGGTCAGGCTGATCTCGAACTCTCAATCTCAGATGATTCACCTGCCTCGGCCTCCCAAAGTGCTGGGATTATAGATGTGAGCCACCACACCTGGCCATGCATTTTAATTTCAACTCAAGTTTTTGCGTTAGCTCCCTGATACACTTGCCAAAAATGCTCAATGACAGCTGCATTGTTCTTTTCATCATATCCATTGAGATAGTTTTGGTGTTTGTTTTTGAGATGGTGTCTCGCCTTGTTGCCCAGGCTGCAGTGCAGTGGCACGATCTCAGCTCACTGCAACCTCTGCCTCCTGGGTTCAAGCTATTCTTGTGACTCAGCCTCCCGAGGAGCTAGGACTATAGGGGCACGCCACTAAGCCCAGCTAATTTTTATATTTTTAGTAGAGACGGTGTTTCAACATATTGGCCAGGCTGGTCTTGAGCTCCAATCTCGTGATCCGCCTGCCTGCCTGCCTCGGCCTCCCAGAGTGCTGGGATTACAGGCGTGAGCCACCGCGCCAAGCCAAGATAGTTTTTGCCTATATATCATAAGGTCTATGAATGGCATCAGCCTTTGCATCCCCTCAGCCACGCCTCTCTCCTTCAGTAGGCCTTTGGGTCCAAATGGCTGGATGGTTATATAGAGAGAGGAGACAATTTTAAAAAAATCAAGAAGAAGCCTGTGATTTGACAATGGCAGTAGGTGAAGTGAATTTTAACGTTCTAGTGTTTGTTTTAGTTACTCATTTTGTTCCCAGATCACTGGGGAGACCAGAGCCTCAGTCTTGGGCAATAAATTGACAGTTGCTTGTAAAGAAATCATTGCCCCTTCTTCAATCTGCATGTAATTTGATTTTATGCTTTCAGTTCTCTGGTGTAGCTTGCTAAAGATGTGCTTGCGTGTATTTCAAAGACCTCAAAGCCTCCGAAATTATGTACAAAGCCAAAATCTCATAGGCATAAATCCGAAGCAACAAACAAGCAAACAAATTTCCCTTTGTGTTCCAACTCTAATATGTTAAGCAAAACCTGTGTAACTCATTGAATGCAGACAGAGAGAAAACATAAAAATCCTTGATGTAATTTCACACAGGCTTACTGAGCACTTCCTCTACTTGTGGGATGGGGCCCAGGGATGTTATTATTATTATTTTTTCCAGCTTCTCCTCACAAGAAAGGTTGTTTTCTAACATATTTTATCCTTGCCAGCTGTCTTGCCAGGACCCCCAAAAAAAGAAGGTGCCCTTCAAGTGTGCCTGAATTTTGTTACTCTACTGAACACCTCTGTGCTAATTCACAGCGAGAACATTTCATGCATGAGGGTCTAGAGAAGGGAAGGAGGTATGTCAGAAACCTCAGTGCCTCTTCAAAACATTGTGAAATGAAACAAAATAACAGTTTTAAATTTATGGGTGTTTTTCATTCCAGTCTTTTATGAAACCGGATTATTCTGTAGTTGAGTTTTGCATCCTGGTTTTTAATTTTGTGCCTTGTAGTGCTACATATTAATCTTTTCCTGTCTGAACAGTTGCTAAGAGGAAACACCCACACTGGTGCTAATGAACTAGCTTCACAAGTCAAGGTACAGAGCCACATGGGTCCCTGCAGCGACTGCCCCCCAGGAAGCAGTGCTTAGGGGAGCACTGAGAGTGATACATTGGTTAGTGGCAGCAAAACTGCCCCTCCATCTTCCTTGGGACCGGGCTGTGTCTGAGAATGAAATTGACATAAGATAGGATAATAGACAGCATTCTTTCAGCACAAGTTTCGGTGTGGAACAGATGCTTAGCAAGAGCTATGTAGTGGGTAGCTGGTATAATTGTCAAGGTACAATCTTGAGAATAAAAATTGTTACAGGGCATCACTCTCCTCTGATCTGCCTTTGGCATTTGGCTTATAAGGACCACACCTCCCAAGATGCAAAGGAAAGGGTTAAGAATACGCCACCCAAAATATGCCATCCTGACCTTCAAGTCGTTTCCTAAAGCAGGGATACCATGCCTGTGGGAAAGATGCACTCCCTGCAGAATAACATTTTTATCACCAAGGAAGAACAGTTGAGGCTGGAATAAATCTGTGCAAACAAACTTTGGTAAGCCAATGTTTATCTTCCCAGTCACTCCTCTCCCCGGATCCTACCTTAGTCCAGACCCCTTGACCTTATCACATTTCACAACTATTTTTTTTGGTCCAATTAGTATATAGGGGACTGACTCTAACTGCTTCTTGGGGTCTTCTTCTCTCTATGGAGGCTCCCATGCCATGTAAACTCACAGAAAATAAACGTTACGCTTTTCATCTGTTAACGTATCTTATGTCAATTTAATTCTCAGGCTGAGCTGGCCCCAAAGAAGATGGAGGGGCAGTTTTGCTGCTGCTACCAGTCCTCCCCCAAAACCTGCTACATGGGGGTGTGACTGCAGCACTTACAAAGAGCCCCATCCTGGGAGGGTCCCCACTCTTAGAAGCATCCTGTGCTGGTTTTAATACTCTACCCTCAACTTGGGTAACACAGGGAGACTGCATCTCTATAAAAACTATTAGCCAGACATGGTGGTGTACACCTGTAGTCCCACCTACTCTGGAGGCTGAGATCGCAGGATTGCTTGAACCTGGGAGGTTGAGGCTGCAGTGAGCCATGATTGCACCACTGCACTCCAGCCTGGGCAACAGAGCAAGACTCTATCTCAACAAAACAAAACAAAACCAAACCAAACAAAACAAACCTCTGCCGTCACTATCTGGAAATTCAGAGGTGCACAATGTGTGTGCCTGCTGTTCCATTCTTTCCCCCACAATCATGTTCTCCGGGAGCACAGCATTTCAGTGGACCTACCAGGCTGGGTCTTCAGCAAGGTGAGTTACCAGGTGAGAGCACTCACTCTATGACAGGATGAGTAGGGTGCACCCCAGAGGCACACTTTCTATCTGAACCAAAACTTACTTTGAATGCAAAAAGCTGTTTTCATTCTGCTAAACATGAACAACCAGGGAAACCTATCATGTTCTTTCTTTCATTAGTGCCTGTGTTGGCACTTACACAGAAAACCATGGCAAGAAGAAAATGGAAAAATAGGTTATTTTGGAGAATAAAATGGAAAAATGTTGCTTAAGAAATATATATATATATATATATACACGTATATATATATGTATATGTATGTATATATATGTATATATATATATACGTATATATATGTATATGTATGTATATATATATATACGTATATATATGTATATGTATGTATATATATATGTATGTATATGTATGTATATATATATGTATATATATATACGTATATATATATATGCTTGCTGCTTCCAATTAGGCACCCTGGGCTCCAGGAGGAAGACTCTCACTAAAACCCAGTTTTCATTTCAGCAGTGGGGAGCTGCTGGTGATGGTCTTGGGTTCTCCGTTTGGGGCCAGTTGTGTCCTGTGTCATAGGCATGATTTTGGACACAGCAGGTACAGAAATGCTTTAGGAGAGTCCTTAGCCACAGGAGAGTTGCACCTCTCAGCCCTCTCCCCTCTCTTCCGCAGGCCTGCTTCTGTGTCGACCTTGGTAACTGGCTGCTCTGTCTCTAGGTTTTGGTGATTGTAAAATTTTCAATCACAGCCACACTTCTATTTAGAGGCTTGATTATATAATCTTTGGTATTTGTGCTTACCTTTCCATTTTCTTTATTTACAATGACAAAATGCAGATACTTTCTGGAGGTGTCTACTTGATGAAATGCCTGGGAAACTAAAGCATTTTCAGTTAAACAAATGACCCACCCACATTTCTATCCCCTATGGTTTTTTGATGCCGTGTTATTGAGGTGCCAGAGACAAGTGAATTTGCTGTACTAAACTGTACAGGAAATCCATGATCCAAAAGCATAGTAGAAGAGGTGCTTTTCTTTCTGTATTTTTTATTTTCAAGCCACAGCTTTATATATGTAGCACGTACTTTGTACGTCTTTGTTCAAAGAGTGAATTCAAGATTTGTTCAAAGAGTGAATTCTTCAGTGACTAGTGCACCTTTTCAAAAGCAACTTTCATTCTTCAGTGATTAGTGCACCTTTTCTTTCTTTCTTTTTCTTTTTGAGACGGAGTTTCGCTCTTTTCACCCAGGCTGGAGTGCAATGGCGTGATCTCGGCTCACCGGAACCTCCGCCTCCTGGGTTCAGGCAGTTCTCCTGCCTCAGCCTCCCAAGTAGCTGGGATTACAGGCACGTGCCACGATTCCCAGTTAATTTTTTGTATCTTTAGTAGAGACAGGGTTTCGCCATTTTAACTAAGATGGTCTCGATCTCTTGACCTCATGATCCACCCGCCTCAGCCTCCCAAAGTGCTGGGATTACAGGAGTGAGCCACCACGCCCGGCCTAGTGCACCTTTTCAAAAGCAACTTTCAAAGTGTGCGTCCTGTAATCTACGCACTGGGGGTAGTTAGGCTGTGTGTGTATGTGTGTGTGTGTGTGTGTGTGTGTGTGTGTGTGTCTGTGTGTGCGTGCATGCATATTCCCTAAGAACTGAGTTCTCTTTTGGTTAATTCCAGTTCTTATTTGTAAAACTAGCTTTTAAAGAAAATTGTTCTGCCATTAAAAGTGATTAATCCACCTCCACATTTTCTATCATCAGTGAATTTAATTAACATGGTGTGTTCCTTCCTTTGAGAGATTAGCAATTAAAATCATTCTAACTCTCCTCATCAACACACACCTGAAAAATTAGAATAGCTGCCTGGCCTTAATTGTGCTGCTACTGCTGGCTCTTTGTATGATGACCTTCAGTCAGTTTTCTTTTCATGTATTTGCATTCATCTGAAGAGCCATTTTGAATAATTTTTTGAGGTTTTCAGAGACACATAATCTTAAGCTTTAGTAAAGTCATCTCAAATGAATTAAAATAAATGCACTCCTACTCAGAACCAATGATGATCATTCATTTTAAAAGCAAAGATACATGTTTAAAACAATACATAGCTGAATGTATGATCAGGCACTGGATAAAATAGGCAACAGAGAAACAGAAGAAAGGGGCCCTTGGCCTTGACGTCTACTGGGAGTTTGGTGTGATGATGGAATCCTGGCTTCTTAGGACCGTCAGCTGCTCATTGTGGATGCTTCTGGCAGTTTTCCTGCAGCCCTTGGTCTGAACAGTGATATTTACAAATGGGAAACTTCTCTTACCTGTGTGTTAATAACTCACTATCTAAGAAAAGCTTTGGTTTGCCGGTGAGAACGCTCCCATTTAAAATTCGTCTTCTGGCCAGGTGTAGTGGCTCATTTCTGTAATCCCAGCAGTTTGGGAGGCTAAGGTGGGCAGATCACTTTAAGTCAGGAGTTCAAGACCAGCCTGGCCAACATGATGAAACCCCGTCTCTAGCAAAAATATTTGAAAAATTAGCCAGGCATGGTGGTACATGCCTGTAATCCCAGCTATTTGGGAGGCTGAGTCAGAATTGCTTGAACCAGGGAGGCAGAGGTTTCAGTGGGTCGGGATCACGCCACTGCACTCCAGCCTGGGCCACAAGGTGAGACTCTGACTCTAAAATTAGATTAGATTAGATTAGATTAAATTAAATTAAAAAGTCTTCTTAGAGGTATAGAGCCCTAAGAGGGCAGGGACAAATGACGGCAGGTGACTGGATTCTGGGAGTTTTCCCCATGGATGATGTATTTGGGTAAGGAGTGGCGAGGACCATCTTTGAAACAGACTAGATATCATCAGTAAGACATCTTCCAAAGTGACAGCACCACTCCAGAGCTCTCACCAAGCTCTGTGCAATGGCTGTTGCCTCCTTGACATCTCTCGTAGGAGGTTTCATGGTTACCTTAGAGCCAATGTATCCTGAAATGAATCGCTGATCTGCCCATCCAGGGGTAATGCATGAAAACACAGTTTCTCCTGTCTCAGTGGGCACTGTCCCCTATCCAATGGTAAAAGTAAAAAATTACCTCAACATCTCTTCCTTGTTGTAATCTGGCTAACTCTTAGCCTTTCAAGTCCCGGCTTCATTTTTAGAATGTAGCTCCACTCCCAAGCTAGGTCTGTTTTTGCTTTCTTACACTGTCCTGCACTTTATATGCATCTCATTTATCAAATCAATCATTATGCAAAGGGGTGATTACTTGTTTATGTTCCCTTGTATTAGAATGCAAATATCACAAGAGCAGATACTGAAACAATTTTTTTTAACCACTCAGCTACTAGCTTGGTACCTAGCATTTAGAAGTCACTTAGGAAATGTTGTTGTATGAATGACAAACATGTTACGATTGTTTTTGGTGTATAAATAACAGAAAAATTCCTTAATATAACAAGCCCCACCTGGCTTTCAGTGCACATATACACTATCAGTATTATTCCCGGATTCTAGGTAAGTACCTATGTAGAAACTTAAATGGCTTCTTAAGAGTACGACATTCTTATTCCTGTCTTAATTTTTTTTTGCTTTATTGTATATTATATGTAAACTTCTAGAGGAAAGGGACTAAAGGAACTCATGTGTGATTATTTTAAGCAGTGTAGCTAGGATTGCCGGAACTTTTTAATACTGTCTTTTTCTTCTTCCTGAAAACACAGACAAATGAATTTTCTGCACCCTTGCAGTGAGTTGGGTCATGCGACTGTGTCCTGGCCCGTGGAATGTGATGGACATGATGTCACTACATTCAAGTCAGGCACATAGATATGTTTCCTCATTCAGTGGTGACCTCAGAGGGTGCATGTTAAATATGGATGCCCCAGATAGAAGGAGGCTGGATCCCTGAGTCACTGCATGGAGGAGAATCAGCCAACTCTGATTGGACTGTAACATGGGGAAGAAAGAAACATTTCTTGTGTTAAGCCACAGAAATTTGAGAATTGGTACAACAACTGAACCATCAGGAATGATACAAAAATTGGTACTTCAAAGGGAGGCACTGTAGCAACAAAAATCTGTGTCTGACATTGACTTGAAGTGAGGTGGTAGGTGGCAAGGAAGATGATCTGTTCTAGCTACAGTGGAAATATATAGTAAAACTCCTGTCTGCAGTATCTGTGGAGATAGATTGTAAGCCTTATGATTCGGCAACTCTAGCAAAAGCAGTTGAAAAAAATAATCAAAGTGTGATTGATTATAATTGGCTGTGTTGGCATGCTATTCAAAGAAAGCACAGAAAGCGCTCAGGAAGAAAATTGACTGGCTTAAGAGCAGGAAGTCCAGAAATGTGGGTTCTTGAAGGGTTAGACATTTCAACTGTATTTGAAACACAAATGGTAGGCAATAATATATTGAAATAAAAAATCTTTCAGCTACAAAACCATATTGTGACTCAGCCTCATCACAATGATTATATTAAGATTTTTTCTCTCATTATTAAGCTGAACTAGGTAGGGGTATAGGGAAGGTAAAAAAAAAAGAAAATTTAAAAATGCTGTCCATGAAAATGTTTTGGGTGTGGTTACAGCCATGTGGAACTGTTTGGAAGCAAATAGATTGAATGGCCTCAAAAAGCTTGAAGAAATTATATTGCCAAAGAAAGCATAAACGTAATCTAAAATAAACTTGATCCAAGGAAAGCAGAAAATCAATCTAAAAGTCTTTGGGTCACAGACATTGTCTTAGTTAGGTTGGGTTCCTCTAACAGAATGCCATAAACTGGGTGGCTTAGAAACAACAGAAATTTATTATTCACAGTTCTGGAGGCAGGAAGTCCAGGATCAAGGTGCCAGTATATTCCATGTCTGGTAACAGCCCATTTCCTATATTGCAGACAGTCTTCTCACTCTGTCCTCAAAAGCCCCTTTGAAAGAAGGGCACTAGTCCTATTCATGGGGGTTCCACTCTGATGACCCCATGAACACCAAAGTCCCCACCTCCTAATACCGTCACACTGGAGATTAGGATTTCAACACAGGAGTTTTGGGGGGATGCAACCATTCAGTCTACAGCAGACAGCAAGGGAGATCCAGGGTATGTGGATCCTATGAGGGAAGTTTCCCCAGCACTCAGTTCAGATACTGAAGCCCAGTGAGCAAGTAAGAACTCCCACAAGGGCAGATCCAGGAAAAACAGAGCATGGAGTTTTCCCCAGAGGATAGCCCCAGAGTCTAATGAGGGGCCTTCCCAGCCCCGGGCAGAGGAGTTTAGCAATGCCAGCCTGTGGAGTCAGGTGTCCTGTGGGGCTGAATGGGGTATTTCTCCCACTCTGTTTTGGAATGGTGGTGTGTTGTTTGTTTCAGAGATAATGTGCTTGTTTGCTGGGTGGAAGAGAACAACCACTGTCCCTCTAGGTGATTGGTGGTAGCCCAAGAGGAGTGTAGGCCATGGAGTGGGATGGCCTGGGGGTCCTTTGCATGGGCAGTGACTGGTGGGACTGTGGCTGCCCCTTTGAGGCCCCGGGGTGCTCTCTGCATGGACAGGAAACTGTTTAGGAGGCATGGAAGGGTCAGGCCAAGTTTTAATGCTCCAGCGACACTTCCTTTTCCAGGAAACCTGAGCTTCCTAACATCTTTACATTAGGTGGAGCTGTGTCACAGGCCACAGCAAAATCTCTCACCCTTGATTATTCCTTTTTCCTTTAGGCAGTGAACTTGGAGGCTGCATTTTTAAGGTGGTACAAAGAGGGAAAGAGTCTGGTCCCTAAATCACTTGTTGGCTGTCCCGTGACATGCCCTGGATATATGAGAGTGAGAAACACGTGTTTCGTGGAGCCACTGAGATTTGGTCCCTTTCTGTGTGTGGAGGGAGCCTGAGTATACCGGTCAGTGCACTGGGCTGGCAGCTGCCAACACTGTCACAGTCTCGGCCACAGGGCAGGGACGCAGCCCGCGGAGCCGCAGGTCCGAGCCTGGAGGGACAGGGGCAGTCTGCGGTCCTGTGCAGCCTGCAGGTCCAGCACGTCCTGTGTCTGATTTCCTCGGCTGCCTCCTCACCAGTCGCCGGTCAGCGTCATCGTCGGTCAGGCACAGTCTTTCTCGGGGAGGCTGGGACGCCCGGGTCGCTGTGCGGGTGCGCGGGACTGCAGGTGGCGGCGTTGCCTAGCGTAGAGCTGCGGGCGGATCCCCCCTCCCAGTCCTTGGGGCCGCGAGCCCAGGCCCGGCTCTCTGCGCCTCCGTTCCCGCCGCAAAGCGGGCTGCGCGGAACCCCTATGCTCGCCCGGAGCCTGCGCCAGGCAACCTCGGCCTGGGAAAGCTGGGCGCTCCAGGTGCGGAGCGCTTCCCACTCTTCCCCGGAGTGCGGTGACCGGAGCGCAGCGCGGCTCTGCAGACCTGGGCACCCCGCGCGGCCTCTCAGATCTGAGTCCTCCTCGTGAATCGAACAACTGTCCCCTCTCCAGTGGGGGCCAGCATGCAGCACAGATCGATTGCCTATTGCGGCCCACGACGGCGCTGGGAGGTCACTTCCCTCCCCGCCCTCCTTCCATCGCCCCCATCATCGTCTGTAGCTCTCTAGCTCGCCTTCTGGATTTGCTTTTCTCCCCTTCCAACCTCTTACACTGTAGTCCGTGACCTTTTAGAAATCCAACCTGTTCAACCCTTTAGTGTCTTCCCGCTGCCCTCAGAGTGAAGGGCATTTTGGAGGTCCCGCAGTGCTCGCGGGGACTGCTGCTAATACACATTTTCAAGTGTGCAGGTTCCTGCTTCCTTCATGCCCATCTTCATTCTCTTGCCTGAGGGTTTTTGTTTTCTTTTGTGACAGAGTCTTGCTCTGTTGCCAGGCTGGAGTGCAGCGGCGGGATCTCCGCTCATCGAAACCTCTGGCGCCCGGGTTCAAGCGATTCCCCTACCTCAGCCTCCTGAGTAGCTGATGGGACTACACGCGCAGGGTTAATTTTTTATTTTATTTATTTATTTATTTATTTATTTATTTTTCGTATTAGAGTAGAGACGGGGTTTCACCATGTTGGCCAGGATGGTCTCCATCTCCTGACCTCGTGATCCGCCCGCCTCGGCCTCCCTAAGTGCTGGGATTACAAGTGTGAGCCACTGCACCAGGCCTTTATTTTTACTTTTATTTATTTTTTTTCTTTTTCTTCTTTTTCTTTGCCTTCCAGTTTCTGGTCCAGGTTTTTTCTGCTTCAAGGCTAACACTGTTCTCTAGTCCTGGAGGAACTCTGCAAGTGAGTTCGGGTCCCAGCTTGACTCCACTCTGGCGCTTTTGCACCTCTCAGTGAAGTATTCCCGAACCTCATCCTAACTGAAGATCTGTTCTCTTCCTTTGCAGCCAGCACCACGCATGTCATCGTTTTGCCAGCCTTTCCCCGCCAGGTGGAGAACCTGAGAACCCAGGGCTGTGGCTCCGGCCCGCTGCCCCGCTGCCTTGTCTGCGGTGCTGCCCTGTCAGCCCTGGATCTTCGTTTCCTGAATGAATTACGTAAGGTTAAGGGCAAGGTAACCCACATTGCTCCTTGCTGGAAACAAGCCGCGGCTTCCCATTACCCGAGGGCTCCAGGAGTGTGCACATCCCAGCTCCCGCAAGACGCTGAGATAGGCCTGCCAGGGTCAGGGGCCTAGGCAGGAGAGCAGTGAAGGCTCGCGTCGCCGCAAGAGCTGGTCCTCGCTCCTCGCAGCCTCCCCCTCCCAGCAGGGAGGTTATGGCTTGCAGAGATTCGGCTGCAGGGCCAAACTGCACACATTGCTGCCCACTTCTTCCACTCTTTCCCCTCCCTCTTCCCTCCTGCTGCTTGGGACAGAAAACTGAAGTGATCTTTAAAGGATCTGGTGGCAGGCTTGGACTGTTGGAGTCAGACCTTCCCAAATCGAGGAACCAAAGCGTGTTCTAGAAGGATGAACACAGGCCAGGTGGGCACGTTCCTTTAGAGCCTTCAGAGCAACCCTGCCAGAGCCATGAACCACAGCTGGAGTTGGCAGGAGCAGTACAGCACGCCTGCCTTCCTGGACCACCCCCCCCAACCGCCCCCCCGCTCCTCCTCCACCCTTTCCCCTCCCCCAGGATTCCTCCTCAGGCTAGAACGCCAGGCTCTCCCGGGTGGGACCTCCTCCCTGCCCAGCTCATTCCAGCCACCTTCTCTTACATTTTCCTCCTTGTCCTTTGATTTTATCCATAACTAACCCCTCCCTGAAGTTAGGCACTGGCTATTTACCTGTTCATCATTAGTCTTCTCTTCTGGAAAGCGGCGGTGGAAGGCAGGATGCTTGTCTGCCTGGCCTCTGCGGACCTCAGGGACCACTCAGGGCAGAAGAGTCCCCCTCAGGGGCCCCCTCTCTGTCTCCTCTCCGTGCCTTATTTGGAGCTCTGTTGATTTTTGCACCATGCGAATCCCTATATAAAATAATCACCCACATATTTTAAAGTTAGTTGAAGAAAAATAGTGAAATTAAAGCATCCATTTAAATGATTTGATGTGTCACCGAGTTTTCTCCAAAATTGCCTCATCTTTCCTTTGATGATGACAATCTGGATTGAAAGTGCTCACAGATCATATTTTAATTACAACTAGCTGAAAACAAGCTTACCGTCCGACTTAAATAACTGAAGAGGAAAACGTGAAAAAGATGATTTAGAAATGAAGCAGGGATAGATATTAGAAGAGGAAACAGAGGTGTAATTATATTACATGTTTAATGTTGCTGAAGATCCAAGAATAATAACTTCTATGAATATTCATGGTACATTTTAATTCTAAAATATTGTTTGTCATGATAGCAATGCTATGTATTTATTTACTGAGTTCCCTTTACTTTTCAGAAAATGTGATTATTTGTTTTCATTATTTAGGAGAAAAAGAAAAGAAGTAAGAATACACGTAAATATACATGGCAGTGTTTTATAAACTCCTTAGTTTTTTTAATTTCAAAGATTTTGCAGTATTTTCCAAACTACTACCAAAACTTATACCCACTTCTTAGATCATATAGGAAGAGTCATAAAAATCTAGGGTATAGGACATTTAGTCATACACGATGGACTGTGGCATTGGGTGATGCTGGATCTACCACACTTCTGAACCCAGCTTCCAGGCAGTGAACCATTTGTAAGTGCAAGCGTCTTATTGGATGCACAGCTTTCGCCTAGTCTGCTCTATTGAGAACTTACTAATGACAAGGTGATGACTGCACTGCTACTTTTACCCATAGAAAGATCATTTGCCAAGAAACCCTCCTTTCCTTGAAAACAATGGTTTTCCTAGATCACAGATAAGGCCCCAGGGAACGTTTAGTGAGTGCCGTGGAAGAGTGGGGCTGGTGGGTGTCTGGCATAGGCTATGTTTTGCCATTTATCAGGTTCCTGACTCTCAGCTCCAAATTCATTCCCATTGCCTGATCTGTAAAGATACAGATGAGCCTCCTTTACAGTTTTTTTGTTTTGTTTTGTTTTCGCCACTGATCTGATGTTAAGGATTGCCACTACAGATAGCGGGGCTTTTCCTTCCTGGCTCTCACTGCATCTGCCATGCTCCTGGAGAGCGCGCATTTTTCTTTACTGCTCAGCCAGTGTGGTTTCTCCAGTGTCAGGTGCATGCAGGGTGCAGGCAGCTCTCTCTAGCACGTGGCTGCTGTGCTTTCTATAGCTCCTGATTTGGACAGCACTAGCAGAGCCAAGGACGGCAGACAGCAGAGGACTGTGCCTCCGCCCAGGTCCTGCTCTTTGCACCCTCTCCTTAGGCCCACCAACAGGCTCACTGAAGCTCCTTAAGGTTGGCCATCCGGCAAGCTGGACCTTTGTCCATGCAGGGGCCCGCAGCTGCTCTGACCTAAGCTGTGCGCAGAGGGGCACTGGGTCCCTGCGGAGGACGGTCCAGACCCACCCTGCATACCACCTGCCAGACTCCCCCTGCCTGTGTTTTGCAGGTGTGTTTCCTGCGGCTCTCTCAACATGGACGATGACATAGACACGATGGGTTTTTGGCCTCACACCTGTAGTGTGCCCTGTGCTCTCTGCCTTCCTGTCGGCCTCAGTTTACCGGTGCCACAGAGGGATGTTTTTACTTGTTCAGCCACCATGGGCCAGCTGTGGCCTGGGAAACCCAGCAAGATTCTCCACTGTCCATGAGGCGCAGCCATACTTTCTTCAGAGGTCTAAGCCACTCCAGCTGTGTCCTTTCTCGGGTGCTCACCCACAGTTCTGGTGCCCTGTAGAGCTCTTTCTGTCTCCATAGTGACTCTCTTGTCCTGTTTCTTAAGAAATAGCATCGTATCTCCTTATTTCTCTTGTTTAAATTGTGTTGTGGTTTGCATCTCCTGAATGGACCTAGACTGATACATACATGTCGAGAAACTATTTTCGATATAAACATTCAGATGATTTAGGCAAACACACGCCTTGATTCAGATTGTTTGATAGAAGTGTCCAGAATGCCTGTGTTTTGAATTGGGGAAAAGGAGCTGAACACAGCTGCAAAGAGCATTGCCCCTGCCATTTGCACTGTGCATCACCCAAGGGAACAGCTGCCCCAACTGCCTGGGCATCTCTGGACCCCCAACCCCCACCCCGCACCCAGTGCTGAATATCTACCCTCCTTCTCAAGGCCATTAGGGTCTGAGGCATCACCCCTCATAGGCCTGTGCTCTCACATAGAGCCACAGAGAGCCACAAGCAGGGCCTCCCCACCCTTTGTCACCCATGCTCTGGCCCCATGCTGCACGACCCTTCCTTTTTCTTACCTAGTAGCTAGTCACACACGTGTCCAAACCTGTCCTCAGAACCCCTGGCACTCTGTCTCTGTGATTGCTACCTATGTTGTCATATCCATTTTTTCCATCCTCCTCTAATGCCTACTGAGTGCCAGCTCTGTGCCCCAGAGGTGCAAAGCCCCTAACATGGATCAGTTCATTAAGCCTCAAAAGCCCCTACATGATTGATTCGACTTTTATCCTCATTTTATGGTACGGTCACAAAAGATTTGAGCGGCTCAGGCTAATGCCTGCATTCTAGACCTGCAGTGTCCAGTACTGCAGCCACTGGCCACATGCCTACTTTAACTTAATTAAAGTTCAATGAGATGTTCAGATCCTGAATTAGAATTGCCACACTCCAGGTGCTCAGTAGCCACAGGCAGCTAGAGTGGCCTACAGGTGGCTGCAGGAATAGTCTGGCTCCATCCTCACCAGATGTTCTGATGGATAGGGCTGCTCCAGACCACTGCTGCTCAAGCTATGTGCGGTGAAGAACTTGTTAGTTTTCTCCTTTCAACTTTAGTTTCAATGCTTTCCATATGGACACTTTAGTGATATGTAATAAAAAGTAAAGTACCGAGGGGGAGATGTGAACAGTGGGAGCTAACCTGACAGGACAAGGTGACAGCCCCAGAGCTGTGGTTCCGCGGTGGCCGTCCTGACAATCCCCTGAGCTGGCTCCCTCACCACAGCCTCCCAGCCTGGCTCCAGAGATGGTGTCTCCCAGTAACAGACTTTCAAAATACAAGTGGTTAAATTCCTTATTCGTCCTGAAAGTGATTCAAGACAAGACATCCCCTCTGGAATCTCCTAGGGACCTTTCATAGTGTGAGCCACTGGGGAGTTGCATCTCTCCCTCCTTCAATCATCCTGTGGGTTGAACATCCCCCTCTGGCCCTTGGGAACTGGTCCCTTTACGTCGTTACTGAAGCAGCATCTGTTCTTGTCCTCCTGTGTCTCCCAGTTTGCTGGATATTCCACTCCTTGCAATGTAAGTGCATGGGAATGAGGTCATAACCTCAGCTGGCTGCCATTCCAGGAAAACCCTTGCAAAGCTGTCTCTGGTTCCATAGTTCCTCAAACACTGTGCAACTCAAAATGTCCTGGGGTTTTATGCCCTCCTAGTACAGTTCCCTGGGGGAACTGGGTGAAGACAGCTCCACTCTTGGGTTTCCCAAATATGTCTTGAAATGTTCTGTCCCCTAGGAGCTCTGCCCCAAATCAGGCCACAGGATCCTTTTGTTATGAACTTCTTCTCCATGTCTGGCCATGGTTTGTAGTCTCCTGAACAAAGGACACTGAGATCATCAATGGATGATACAGGATGTTTGCATAGCAGACAGTCTGGGCAATAGAAAGAAAACGACTCCCCTTTGCAGAGATTTGGAAACATCTCTCCTTGAAGAAATCCCAGGGTAATAAAGACAAAGTCTCTTCCAGGGAGAAAGAGGACCAAGTTTGCCAGCACCCCCCACAGAACACCAGGATCTCCTGCCCCTTGGAGTTCCTTGGCTTTGACACAGACTCCCTGTGGGCATAGCATTCTCCTGGGCTACAGCATACCCATGGGACTCAAGGAGAACGGGGACCCGATGCAAGTATGAAGCTCATGCTGCCTATGCTTTGGGGACAACAAAGGGTCTAAATCCCCTTGTAGAAGTTCGGCCCGCTGATCCAGCAGCTGTGGTAGCTGCTGCTGTGTAGGAGCTGCTTGACTGCTCGGGGGTCTTTCTGGCCCTGCCGACCCGTGCACTATCAACACCACCCCTCCCTCTTTCCCTTTCTCTCGCTTCTATTTCATGATGAGTTTATCCATGACAGTCTATCAGCCTTTGATTCATTTGGCAAAAATTGTTGAGAACCACTGTGTGTCCGGCACAGTCCCAGGTGTGGGGATACATTAGTGAATAGCACATTTATTCCTTCTTTCACAGAACTGCATTCTAGGTTGAATGGTGTGTGGCCGGAGCACTATGGAGAAGGCAGTCAATCAGCAAGTAATATCAAAATATCAGCACAAGTGCTAGGCAGAGGATTCAAGTCCCATGGAGAAACAAGGACAGTACTATTTGGCTGTTTAGTCTGACAGTCATGCACGGCCATTGGGCAGAGGACATTCAAATGACCTCATGTTGACACTTGAATGAAATAAGAAGGAATCAGCTGTGCAAGGAGTTGAGAAAGAAGTTCAGGAAGACAAAATAACTAGAGTAAATGCCCTGGAGGAGACAAAACTTGGCAAGCCCCCTAGAGGCTGGAGGTGGAGGTGGAGGGGTAAGAGGAGACGCAGGAGGTGCACTGCAGATCTTGAAGGGCACAAAGAGCCAGCACGGAAGTTCAGTCTCCTTTCTGTGTGTGACAGGAAGTCATGGAAAAGTTGGAAGCAGGAAAGAAGGATCTGATTCATGTTTCTAAAGGATCATCTGGACTTGCACAACGGACATTATAAGGGAGACTTGGGTTCAGATAAAGGATCTGCTTTCAAAGTCGAGTTGACAGGATATACTGATAGGTAACTGGTAAGTGAAAGAAAGGGAAAAAAACATTTGCTAGAGTTTTGCCCCGAAACATTGGAAGGAGTAGCTGGGATGCTGCAGCCCGGCAGACCAGGCCCTGTGCCACCTACAGCCCACCGTTCTCCAGCTCCCACACACCAGCCATCTTCCCGCGTCCTCTGACTCAGCATGGTTGCACACTGGAAACCTCTGCCTGGAGCCAAATCCTGATCTAGAGTCTCTAGTCTACGTTCCACCTTCCCACCCAGTGTTCGATCACAGCACAGTCTGTCTGACTCACAGTCGCTGTCACCTTCTGTAATGATTTGCTAGCGCACTTACTTCTTCGTTTCAGTCCCCAGCCAGAAGGGGAGGAGTCTTCTGTCCCTTGTTCACTCAAGGGAGCTCAGCATTTGACTGCTGCAGACACATGGTAGGTTCACAACGACTGGATTTGAAGGACAAGTTGCAGTATTATGAACGCTTATATTTTGAACAAAATCAATGTTATTTTTTTTTTTTTGAGGCAGGGTCTCATCAGGCTGCTTAGGTTGGAGTGCCGAGATGTGATTATATCTCACTGGAACCTCAGTTCCTGGTCTAAAGCAATCCTCCTGCCTCAGCCTGCTGAGCGGCTAGGACTACAGATGTCCACGTCCATACCCAGCTAATGTTTTTAAACTTTTTGTAGAGGCCGAGTTCCACTATGTTGCCCAGTCTAGTCCTGAATTCCTGGCCTCAAGTGATCCTCCTGCTTTGGTCTCCCAATGTAATGGGATTAGGGGCATTAGCCACCTCGCCTGGCCAAATTTTTATTATAATTGATACAGTCATGGATACTTCCTTTTTCATTTTTAGAGTTTAAAAAATTTTAGACTTAGGACTGTGGCCAAACTGGTCACAATAATCAGAGACATTTGTCCCTATAACTTCATTAGTGTATTCATTCTGACATTTAATAATCAATAATGCCATTTCTAATGACTGTGATTTAGGCAGACAAATGGTAATTTAAAGCCAACAGTTAGCAGTATTGTTTTTTAGTTATTCTCAAGCCTGATTTAATTATATAGTTGAAGTAAAAATTGAGTTTGTGGTGATAGCAGAAATATTCTCATTAGAACCAACTGTTTTCCATAAAATTTATATAAGCATCAAAGGCTACATTATTGTCCTTTACTTCTTATCCTTCATTGTGTAATACTTATTTCTAAACGTGGAAAATGCATGCTAGTTCAACTAAAATCAGCACAGCTGCCTACATTACTTAGGAGCTTCATGAAGTCCTTAAGGGCTAAAGCTAAAGACGGTGAAAAACACAAAGTCCCACTAGTTTATTTAAAATAGGGAATCACACTGCATCTGTGGCTATAAATAAGAGTCCCCTCATAAGAATGAGTTCACAGTGGATGACAAGCTGGCCTTTCTCTAGGGTTGAATGAATGCAACATTTAAGAGTGCAGAGGCCGGGCGTGGTGGCTCACGCCTGTAATCCCAGCACTTTGGGAGGCCGAGGCAGGTGGATCACGAGGTCAAGAGATCAAGACCATCCTGGTCAACATCGTGAAACCCCGTCTCTACTAAAAATACAAAAAAAAAAAAAATTACCTGGGCATGGTGGTGCGTGCCTGTAATCCCAGCTACTCAGGAGGCTGAGGCAGGAAAATTGCCTGAACCCAGGAGGCGGAGGTTGCGGTGAGCCGAGGTCGCACCATTGCACTCCAGCCTGGGTAACAAGAGTGAAACTCCGTCTAGGCAAAAAAAAAAAAAAAAAAAAGACTGCAGAGAGATTTCACTCTCTGCGGCAGGTGGGAGTTCCAGGTCAGCTGTTTGAGGGGAACTGCCCATTTCCCACTAAAATACCTGACAAGTTTAGACCCTTGTGGATTTTCAATTCCTTCAAAGATCAAACCAGGCAAAGGAGAGGTGGGCATGTCCTGATTTGTTGAATATGATTGCAACAGCAACTTGATAGGAACTCCACCCAATGTTCTCAATCCTGCAGATAGTGAATGAAACAGCGTACAGCCTGGTATGTGGGGTGTTGACAGCATGACACAGTGTGCAGAGGAAGATGGGAATGCACCAGTATGTGAAATTGGCTTGGAGTGTGGTGTTAAAGCAGGCACTGTTTCAGCTTCTAATGTCATGAATTTTTTTTTTTTTTGAGACAGCCTGTTGCCCAGGCTGGAGTGCAATGGTGCAATCTTGGCTCACTGCAACCTCCACCTCTCGGATTCGAGCAATTCTGTCTCAGCCTCTGAAGTAGTTGGGATTACAGGCGCCTGCCACCAGGCCTAGCTAATTTTTATGTTTCTAGTAGAGACGGGGATTTCCACATGTTGGCCAGGATGGTCTTGAACTCCTAACCTCAGATGATCCACCCGCCTCAGCCTCCCAAAGTGCTGGGATTACCGGAGTGAGCCACTGCACCCGGCATATTAATAATATTTTATTGTATTGTCAACTCTGTCAGTAACAACAATATGACAGAAGATTAAAAAGAAATTAATGAAAGGATGGTTTACGTTCCTAAAAATTCGATTTTTATGTATACATTTAGGCACTTTTAAAAAAATCAAAGTAATCGAAATTTGAACTTTACATTTGTTATCTTCATTTCCTTTCACTATCAATTTTGTTTCATTGTTAGCGTTTCATGTTCAAGACTCTTGTATCTTTGTGCGTTTAATGTGGCATTTTGAAATAAGGCCACAGATAGATGCTGACAGGAAAAGTTCAGGAATGAATTATTCCTACTGGCACCGTGTGAGAAAAGAAAATTTAAAAAAATGTTAACATCTGTGAAAGCTTAGAGCAATCTTCTTGTCTCAAAACGCATTTTAAAAAATTACACCCATGCAGTTGAAAAAGGACATTTTATTATTTAATAATGTCCTATTCTAGCTGCCGTGCAGAGAGGACACATTATCATGTACATTTTCTTCAATACTAAAAGTATTAAAGTCGTAGATTCATAGATTTGAGAGACACTTTGGGGATTATCTTGTCAAATGCCCTTAATCTACAGAACAGGGGATGGAGGCCCAAGGGAGGGACGCTGGGAGGTGTCGGTGTCACAGCTCCGGGAACTGGCAGGCAGACCAGGGGCCAGGCTTGCCCTCCCAGTCCACCTCTCTCTAGGAAATTCAACCTCAGACTCTTTCCGCTTTGAAGAAATAACTGGAAACCATGCATTCTAGTGAAACTGCAGAATTCACTTGCTTGAAGATCATGTTCTAGATGCTTGTTTGAATGCCTCTGTCCACGCTTTCCAGCCCTACTTCCTATATTCATGGTCTACGTACAAACACACATGCACCTTCACCTAGCTTCAGAAGTGTAAATGCAGGTAAGAACCCTAGGAGAAAATATGTCGATAATTGTCTAATTACATTAAAATGACACCAGAATTAACCGGACACATTTTTAGGTTATAGTTATTTTGCTTCATGCAAGTAACAAATAGCAACTTGGAAAAATAAGTTACGGACATCTAGGAATAAGATTAATTTTTGTGTTTTTAGAATGTGTTGAAAACATCATCGAGAATTCTTAGTAAAACAAGAGCCAAATTAAAACGGAAGTTATTTAAGAGGGGTTTAAGAGGTTCTACCTACTCCGAATGCCAAATTCTGACTTTTTACAGATGAGAACAGACTTAGATAATCCAGGTATTATTACATATATATTTTGCATATGTTACGTATAATTATTATTATATTATTGGACAGCTTAGGTAATTTTATGTTTTATATAGTTATAATAGCTACTTATCTTGGAACTTGGTGAAAATGGTATTTATGGAAAACATTTGCACCTGGAATATGAGCCATATTGTTACTGTGTTTGGTTGCATATGGTAAAATCTGAAAAACAGATAGTAGCTGTCAATACCTTTCCTCAGTTCCTTTGCACTCAGCAGGTGCTGAGTGCAGGTGCTGAGCCTGCTTGCTGGTGAGCTTGAGTCTCCTGGGAAGCCTTAGTATTCTGATCTGGCTTCAGCTGGAGTGATAGCCTTTGGCCTCATATCCCTTATTCTAACCTGGAGCACAGAGGGTGGAGGCTTTGCTTTTTACCCACAAGGAGGCTTCTCTGACCAGCAGCGCTCAGGTGCTCCCATCCCAGCAGGACTGGCTTTCCTTGTTGGGATCTTCAGCTCTGGAAGCTTTCTTCTCTTTGTGTTTCCTGCCCTGAGGGAGGAATATTCAACATCTTTTGCTGAAAAGAGTGTTTTGATATATGAAATCTGAATCTAAAAATGAATGCTCCCTTTCCTCAAAACTCAGGCAGCACCACCAACTCCTGCAAACCATCATGGGATGCTCAGGTCAAAGGAGATGAGGACCTTGCTAGTCACAGAGTCGTGCTTGAACCAACATTGTTGCATTGCCTGGGGGCTCCTTAGAAATGCAGGATCTTGAGGCCAGCACTGTAGTTCACGCCCCTCATCCTGCCACTGTGGGAGGCCAAGGCAGGATGATCACTTGATGCCTACAGTTCAAAATTAGTATGGGTAACATTGTGAGACTCCATCTCGACAAAAAATAATTTTAAAAAATTAGCCAGATGTGGGGATGCATGCATGTAGTGTAGCCCCTGGAGGCTGAAGCAGGAAGATCACTTGAGCCTAGGAGTTTGAAGCTGCAGTAACCTTTGATTGTGCCACTGCACTCCAGCCTAGATGACAGAGCAAGACACCGTCTCTTAAAAAAAAAAGAAGGCTGAGTGCAGTGGTTTATAGCTGTAATCTCACCTGTAATCTCAGCACTTTTGGAGTCTGAGCCAGATGAATCTCAAGTTCAGGAGTTTGAGAACAGCCTGGCCAACATGATGAAACCCCATCTCTACTAAAAAATACAAAAATTCACTGGGCATGGTGGTGGGTGCCTGTAGTCCCAGTTACTTGGGAGGTTGAGGCAAGAGAACTGCTAGAACCCAGGAGGCAGAAGTTGCAGTGAGTTGAGATTGTGTCACTGCACTCTAGCCTGGGTGACAGGTCAAGACTCCATCTCAAAAAAAAGAAAGAAAAGAAATGTGGAATCTCAGAATCCACCCCAGACTTGCAGAATCATAATTGTGAACAAGATCCCCAGGTAATGCATGTGCATTTTAAAGAGAGATGGAGAGAGGTAGCATCTTAGTGTATTTCTATTTAATCACTTCAAGCCTTATCACCTGTATCGTGGGGTATGAACTGTGAGGATAAAGTACATTTGTATTAAAATTCATTACATTGCCAAAAAAGTTAATCTGAAACATGCATAATATAGTGGGGTATGAACTGTGGGGATAAAGTACATTTGTATTAAAGTTCATTACATTACCAAAAAAGTTAATCTGAAACATGCAAAAGAAATTATTTTGCAGTAAATAATTAGACACAAATGATAAAAAATTGAAATAACTACAAAGAACTAAAACAGATTCACAAGAAAAAAACGAGCCCATTCAAAAGTGGGTAAAGGACATGAACAGACACTTTACAAAGAAGACATACATGAGGCCAACAAATATATGAAAAAATGCTCATCATCACTGGTCAGAGAAATGCAAATCAAAACTACACTGACCTACCAACTCACGCCAGTTAGAATGGCAATCATTACAAAATCTGGAGACAACAGATGCTGGAGAGGATGTGGAGAAATAGGAACACTTTTACACTGCTGGTGGGAGTGTAAATAAGTTCAACCATTGTGGAAGACAGTGTGGCGAGTCCTCAAGGACCTAGAAATAGAAATTCCATTTGACCCAGCAATCCCATTACTAGGTATATATCCAAAGGACTATAAATCGGTCTACTATAAGGACACATGCACATGAATGTTCATTGCAGCATTGTTTACAATAGCAAAGACCTGGAACCAACTCAAATGCCCATCAATGATAGACTGGACAGGGTAAATGTGGTACATATACACCATGGAATACTATGCAGCCATAAAAAAGGATGAGTTTGTGTCCTTTGTAGGGACATGGATGAACCTGGAAACCATCATTCTTAGCAAACCGATGCAAGAACAGAAAACTAAACACTGCATGTTCTCACTCATAGGTGGGTGTTGAACAATGAGAACACATGGACACAGGGAGGGGAGTATCACACACTGGGGTCTGCTGGGGGGAAATAGGGGAGGGACAGTAGGGGGTGGGGAGTTGGGGAGAGACAACATGGGGAGAAATGCCAGATGTAGGTGAAGGAAAGGAAGGCAGCATGTCACACTGCCATGTGTGTACCTATGCAACAATCTTGCATGTTCTTCACATGTACCCCAAAACCTAAAATGCAATAAAAAATAATAAAATAAAATAAATTGAAATAAGTATTAATTGCATAGTCTCTCCCTACTTGGTTTATATTTTTAGAACTTTAATTGGCTTCAAAATGGCTATGATATCAGGTCTTATTTAATCATTCCCAGAAAACTCTTGCCCACAACCAGCTATAAAAATGAATCTTTAAGAAAATAAATCGTGAGGGTTGTTTTTTCTTGTTCATGACAGAATTGCATTTGGCCTTGTACCTAGTAGATAATAAAAACTCTTTGGTTTTGTTTTGTGTTTTTTGTTTTTCTTTTGAGACAGAATCTCACTCTGTAGCCAAGCTGGAGTGCAGTGGTGCAATCTCGGCTCACTGCAACTTCTGCCTCCCGGATTCAAGCAATTCTCCTGCCTCAGCCTCCCGAGTAGCTGAGAATACAGGCGCATGCCACCACACCCAGCTAATTTTTGTATTTTTAGTAGAGACGGGATTTCACCAAGTTGACCAGGATGGTCTTGATCTTTTGACCTTGTGATCCACCCACCTCAGCCTCCCAAAGTGCGGGGATTACAGACGTAATGGTTTTGTTAACAAAAGGGCTAGTCCTCACTCTCCAATAGCTGGAAATTTTGATTCCAATACTCCTTGGCTTTCTCTAGGATTTTGATCATACCTGGTTCCTTTTGCTCTTTGCTCCAGGCATCCATCAGAAGATTGCTTTGATTTTCCTTATTCTTGATTAGAGTTGCAGGTATTATTAACATACTGGAAGTGATTAAATATATTGCAGAACAGTGAAAATGAGAGAAATGAGAGAAGATTCACACAGTGGATGAAGTGTAGAGCAGCAGTGTGCAAACAGGGATAATCTTGTCCCCCAGCAACACTGGCAAACATCTTACAACGCACGGACCACCCTCACACAAAGGCCATCTGACCCTAAAGGTCATAGTGTTAAAGTTGAGAAACCTTGCTAGAGAAAGGAAGCGCCCAATTCTGGTGGCGATCAGATAAGGGCAAAGAATCCAGTAGAAAGGCTTCTGGAATCAAACCTCTTGTGTCTCCAGGAGCAGAAAGAGGAGAAAAGAAAGAAATAGATCATAGACAGCAATCAAACCAGGTTTCCACATCTTCTCACTCCAGCTCTGCCTCCAAAATACCTAAAGCATAGCTGGTTCTGGGCATATTATATCGAAAGCAACGGAAGACTAGTCTCAATCTAACTAAGCATATTTCTTCTTCTGCAGGTTCCATTCACACGAGAAATTGTTCTAATTCCCTTAGTTTCATGACGGATATGTTGACCTAAAAGGAAGAGGCTGAGGCACGAAAGATAATTCAGAGTTTACCTGTGCCAAAGCGAGGACAGCTGCCTGGAAGACTCAGACTCAAGGTGCCTTGGACATGAGCTATGTCAGCCTCAGTTGCAAGCAGGTTTTAAAGGCAAAAGGGGACAAGGGTTGGGCTGATGCAGAGTTGACTGACAGGAATTCTCACAGGCTTACAGAGATGATGTTGATTGGTGATTGGCTCTCTGTTGTTGCACTACAGGGTATGTGTTGCCATGTCCAGCATGCTGCATCTGATGGCTCTTTGGTCAGTCTAGAGCCCACATAGCATGTGGCTTCAAGAGGTAATGATTCAGCTCCAGGGGAGTGATGTGACCGCTGTTTGATTTCAATGCCTTGCTGGGCCTCATAATTTAAAGGGGCTCACATTTTTCAGATAGAAGTTTCTTTATCTCTTTTTTTCCCACAGATGCATGGCTTCACAATTGCAACGCTTGAGGATGTTAATGGATTTCAGTCTAGGGATTGAGGATAACGCTGGGCTCTTCCTCCATCTGTTTCAGGTACCACAGAAGTTGAAGAGAAAAACAAGAGTGTCTTAGGAAGAGTTGGGCTATTTCAGAATAGCAAACTCTGTTGCCCTAGTCACTTGTGGTACTTACTGCTTATTTTCAGGTCAGCATATGAAGAGAAGTCATGCACAAACAAAATTAAACAAATCAACTCCTCCCCACTATATTTTTTAATGCCATTATGCATCAGCCACATCACTATGAAAAGCAATTTAAAGAATTTCTGTAAAGTGATAAAAACTGTTATAATCATCTCTGTTAAAATGGTAACTTCTTTTTATCTGCTAATTAAAGAGATGAAGCCACAGAAGGAATGTAGTCCCCACCTTGTTATTTTTTGTTTTGTTTTTTGATTTATGGTTATTTTGGAGTGGGGCAGGAAGCTGAAATATTTGTCTAGGCAGATCCTTGATGGTGGGTGGAGTCCTTTAATAACTGTAAAATTATGGACTTTATTTTCTTAATAATGATTACATAATGCTTCCAGCAGTATCCAGGGAGATAGATCAATAACATGATAAAAAGAAAGAAGAAATATGTCTTATGTAAACTGCAGAATTTGTTGCATCAGTTTACAAAATTAAATGTAGCTTGAGAAAAATTAGGTTGATAGTTTTAAAGGGAAGAGGAAGGGAAATTTTTTTTTTTGAGACTGAGTTTCACTCTTGTTACCCAGGCTGGAGTGCAGTGGCGCGATCTCGGCTCACCGCAACCTCCTCCTGGGTTCAAGCAATTCTCCTGCCTCAGCCTCCTGAGTAACTGGGACTACAGGCATGCACCGCCATGCCCAGCTAATTTTTGTATTTTCAGTAGAGATGGGGTTTCACCATGTTGACCAGGATGATCTTGATCTCTTGACCTCATAATCCACCCGCGTTGGCCTCCCAAAGTGCTGGGATTATAGACGTGAGCCGCCGTGCCCGGCTGGTAAATTGTTTTAATGAAAAATATGTTTGAAAGGATTCCGAATGGCGTGGCTTGCATGAGAATCAGAAACATTCCTGGACACTATTGACAAAAGAATGATCATCTCCATGAGCTTTTCCATATACATTCTCTCCATTTATTATTCCAATCCTGGTTTCAACTGGGAGAAACCAACATATGTAAATATTAATCATTCTGAGTAACCAACTCTTGATGTAAAAAACCTGGCAACTATTAATAGAACAGATAATGAGCCACTTTTTATGAAATCTATGAGCAGACTGATTAATACGTGCTGCATGTTTATTGAGAGATGAAAGGAAGGGAGATAATAATCGCTTGATGAAAGTGATTACTTCAGTTTTAGTAGATTATTGTTTTTTTCCCTTGTGCCGGTAATATCCAGTGAAACTAAGTGAAAATGTCTGATGTTCTTAGATGCAAAATATTTGAATTGTTGTAAATGTTTTCTTTGTATTTTGAGACACTTTCCAGAGGTTTCTCTATTTTGTAAAGAGCTGGTTCTTGGACTTATTGACCCACCTTGGTGTTCGGGTCTGTTGTCTTTTCATTTTTTATGCTTTAACATTTATTATTTACCTCTTCCCAGTCACCTCAGGATGTTTTGTTTCTGCAAGTTCTTGTGTTGAATAGGTTATTTTGTTACTTTTAATAATGTTTAAAAGTTATGTATTTACTTTGAATGTCCAAGAGATTGATTGTAAAGGTCTTAGTTTCTTCTTGCACATTAGTAGATTGTTTTGATTTCCTTTTTACATAGGGAAATTTCATAATAGAAGTAGAGAGAATCATGAATTGAAATTCTATGTGCCCCTCACCTAACTGCAATAATTGTCACTGTTTTCCTAATCTTTTTTTTTTTTGAGATGGAGTTTCGCTCTTGTTACCCAGGCTGGAGTGCAATGGTGCAATCTCGGCTCAACGCAACCTCCGCCTCCTGGGTTCAGGCAATTCTCCTGCCTCAGCCTCCTCAGTAGCTGGGATTACAGGCACGTGCCACCGTGCCCAGCTAACTTTTTGTATTTTTAGTGGAGATGGGGTTTCACCATGTTGACCAGGATGGTCTTGATCTCTTGACCTCGTGATCCACCCGCCTCGGCCTCCCAAAGTGCTGGGATTACAGGCGTGAGCCACAGCGCCCAGCCACTAATCTTCTTTAATGTATCCCAATTATTTTTCTTTTTAGGATATGACGTCATGTTAATCACAAATACTCCAGTTTCATAATAACTTTTATTGGTTCCTCGACTCAATATTATTTAATTATTTATTACATTTTCTCGTATTCCAGCTGTTTTTATTTTCAGTAAGATGTTTAATGTTTTAATGTAGGCAACACACATTTCTATTTTTCTTGATTCCTGGCTATTTATTGTCTTCTTTTGTTGGTTAGGTTTTCCAGTGATTGCGTTCAGAAGAGTGGTGCTGTTCATTTTCCTCTCTTGGTATAATATCATACAGTTTTGAAAATATTTCATATGTTAGGCTGGGCTCGGTGGCTCACTCCTGTAATCCCAGCACTTTGGGAGGCTGATGTGGGTGGATCACCTGAGGTCAGTGGTTCAAGACCAGCCTGGCCAACATGGCAAAACCCTGTCTCTACTAAAAATACAAAAAGTAGCTGGGTGTGGTGGCGGACACCTGTAATCCCAGCTACTTGGGAAGCTGAGGCAAGTGAATCGCTTGAACCTGGGAGGTGGAGGTTGCAGTGAGCTGAGATTGCACCATTGCAATCCAGCTTGGGCAACAAGAGTGAAACTCGGTCTCAAAAAAAAATTATATATTTCATGAAATTTATTAAAATAGAGAAAATGTAAAGGAACAAAATTCTCTCAATTTCTGGTATAGTAATCAAAAGCATTGCATGCTATATCACTCCAGGCCATTTCCCTATATATATTGTAAATCCCACTTTGCATACACCATCGTGTTGAGGTTTTTTTCTTTTAAATTGCATCATGATATTGCATCATGGTCATGTTATCTCACTGGGATTGAACCTGTGAGGGTCATTGAGGAATTCCAAACTTCAAGTCTCTTGGGCATTGTGGGATTGAACCTGTGAGGGTCTTTGAGGAATTCCAAACTTCAAGTCTCTTGGGCATTGTCAGGCCTTCCTTACACAGATTCTTCCACGATTCAATGGCCCCCACCCCAACCCCAACCAACTGAATGGATTTCTCCCCTTGGCCAAGGGCATCCCAAAGTCACCCTGAAAAACTAGCCTAGGCCATGATGGATAGATAGGGAGGTGAGACACGCCTCATTATACCCCCACCCCCTTTGGAATCCAGGCACAACTGACCAGCATTCATGTTATAACAGAGATCTTAAGGGTGACAAAACAGACTCTTTGTAGCAATGAGAGACCAAAGTCCAACCTGACTCTAGTATAGCACCTCATGACAGATGGCACGTCCTGAAAGAAAAGAAAGTGTTTTACCCCAAAATAGATTTCTTTGATATATTTTGAAATGGCCCTGCAAAGCTGTCTCTTGCAGGGAATATCTACATTCTATAGAGAAGCCTCTTCCCTTTCCAGGTCTTTCCCTGGTTCAGGAAAGACTAAGAGTCTGGCACCTTCTTAAGTCTGGTCAGAGACATTTACCATGATTCTCTCTGAAGCCTGCTACCTGAAGGCTTCATCTATATAATAAGAATTTTGTCTCTAAAACCCCTTATCTTAATCCCAACACACCTTCCTATTGATTCCAGGTGTTTAGATAATAACTCTTTCAACCAATTGCCAATCAGAAAATCTTAGAATCCACCTCTGACCTGGAAGCCCCCTGGTTCAAGTTGTCCCACCTTTCTTGAGCAAACCAATGTATACCTTCTTGTATTGATTAATGTATTGTATCTCCCTAAAACTGATAAAACTGAGCTGTGGCCAAACCACTTTGGACACATGTTCTCAGGACTTCTTGAGACCAAGCCTCAGGCTTTGGTCACTCATGTTTGGCTGAGAATAAACCTCTTTATATAATTTAGCGAGCTTGACACAGTAAATTAGGGCCCATCCGTACCCGCTGAGCATCTGGCTGTTGTCTCCATAACCATGACCTTGCTCTCTCAGCCTCTCCTTGACCTGCTCTGGTCTCTGCTTCTTATTTCTTTAAAGGCCCCCAAATTCTTTCTGGCCCTTTAAACGCTAGTGTTTTGTCTCTGTTCTATTGTTCCAAGTTTATACAATTTCTCTGATTCATCTCATCTTCACAGAGCTCTCATCCTTTTTGGGACTTTATGAATTCCAGTTAAGAATTTATATATAGTTGAAGCATTTCACATTTGTACCTTCGACCTAGAACAAAGGTGAATTTATCATTTCCTTCTGCAAGCCTTGTTCCTTTGTGTGTTCTTCATCTCAGTTTGTGACCCTATTATTCATCCAGTTCCCTATACAAGAAATATAAGCATGAGTCATATCCTTTGGGACATTTTGTCAACGGATATTTTGTTCTTTCTTATTGATTTGAAATAATATGCTATTTATAATGATATTAATATGCTTCTAAAAATACTTGACCACACTTTTTTAACTGATAGCATGAAAATGTTTAATATTAATGTAGTCATATACATCAATCTTTTATGTTTTCTGCATTGACGTTTTTATGTTTAGGAAAATGTTTCTGGGGCAGAATGTCTTAAAATTCAAAGTTATGTATTCAGTGTAAAACACAGTTTTTTGTTTTTTTTGTTTTGTTTTGTTTTGTTTTTGAGACGGGGTTTTGCTCTTGTTGCCTAGGCTGAAAGTGCAATGGTGTGATCTCGGCCAACTGCAACCTCCACCTTCCAGGTTCAACTGATTCTCTTGCTTTAGCCTTCCAAGTTGCAGGGTTTACAGGCATGTGCCACCACATCCAGTTAATTTTTTGTATTTTTAGTAGAGATGGGGTTTCTCCATGTTGGTCGGGCTGGTCTCAAACTCCTAGCCTCAGGTGATCTGCCCACCTCAGCCTCCCAAAGTGCTGGGATTACAGGTGTGAGCCACCAGGTGCCTGGCCAAAACATAGTTTTAAAGCAGCCTTTCTGAAACTTCTACTAAAATACCTGTGAAGGCTAAGAACACAGATGCAAACTCTTTAAGCATCATTGTAAGGGGACTTTGATGCCAGGTTGTGAGAAGAAGCCTCCCAGATGGATGGCTTTCTAAACTAACCTACTCATAGCTCACCCCACTTGGCATGCCAGGCTTCCCCGTGAAAGAATCTTGGGATCTAAGCTTGAAATTTCTTCATTACCTACTTCCTGATTTCAGCACGTAGAGCCTGAATGCTCAGAAAATTGCATCCTCATCTTTGCTTGGCCAGAGGGGAGCCCAGGCTCACCTGAGACCTCCCAGGCCCTGTCCCTTTGTGATTCCTTAGCACCTCTGAATATGTAGAATGCTTAGTCACTTTTTGTAATCCTCACACCCCCACAAGAGTACATGCTTTGGGTGCAAAGACTATTTCTTAATCACCTCTGCCTCTCTACTGCCCTAGCATGTTCCATATTATGTAGGAAGTTCATAATAAATGTCTGTTGAGTGAAATTGAGGCAGTTAAAATCACATTAGTGTTTTGATAGTGTAGAAAATGTTGTCATACATTTCCACAAAAAAGATTAAAAAGTACTTATGATTCATAGATGCTTTTAATATATCTTTATTATTTTCTTCAAAGCATAAGTTTTCAGAAAACAAATGCATTTGTTTAGATTTATAAATAACAAAGAAAACACATCTATACCTGGCTGTGCCACAGATTGCTTACTGCAATTTCCAAATTAATTTATTGTCTGCCTGACAAAAGATTAAAATCTTTTTCTATACTGCCAGAATCTATGAATGCCATGATGGCTCACTCAATTTCTCAAGCCAGGGTCCTAGGAAGCTTCTTAAATTCTGTCCTTCTCTTTCTCACTCCACATCAACCCTGTCTTTATAACACCATTTCACTGCTGAATTCTATTTTGTCTTTTAGTTCTCATAGTTATTACCTCCTTGAAGATCTTTTCCCATTTAGCGTAATAGAGCAGTGCCCTCTTACCTGATTCTTGTGCCCTTCGTTTCACCTCTGTGGCCTTTTATTCAATATCCATAGTATAATAAAATGCATATATGACTAAATCAGTGCTTTGCTTAAAGCCAACTGCTGGCTCCCATCATTTATGTTCTGGCTTCTGCAGTGACTCTTATGACACAGCCTTGACTACTTCTCTTTAAATATTGCCTGCCAGCCCTGACCACTTCACTCAAAGTTATATATTCTAAGATCTATCTAGTTGTTGAAGTCATCTGCACATTGTCATGTCACATAGTCACACCAACTGCTACACCTTCTCCTTTGCCTCCTTATCACTTACAGGGACTTTCCCAGAAGAAGCAAATACTATATAGAATTTGCATACTTCCATTATTTGATTTACTATTGTAATTCTTTATCCACGCCTCCATTACCTGGGCTCTTCTTTAATATCTTTGCATGGAAGCTGAGAACCTTATTGGCCTTTAAACCTATAGAATCTCAAAAAGCAATTGACAAAATATAAACTCAAAACAGAGATTAGTTGAGCCCACGATCTGCAGTTTTAAAGGTAGAAAGATCTTATTTAGATAGGTTTAGGTTACTGTGTCTCTAATTTTTCTCTGATCTTAGATGATAACTAGGAGTAGATGAAGAATTTTACTCTGTATCTCTTGGTCCAACATGCGTTTCTGTTCATGTTTTGCATAGGATAATAATACAGATACATTAATAAAAATTATGTAAAACAACTGTGGATAATAAGAAAAATGTTTCATATTTTTTCCTTGTTCTCACTGAACCTTCTCATAGAGTTCTATTGTAAGACATTCTACCTGAATTCAGGTGCTGTTGCTACTGTTGAAATAACAATCAATTTCAATTGTATGAGGTTTTCTGTTTTTACTTGTTTTATGTATAGCATAAACCTGACCTGTTATTTCTTTACCTGGTGAGAAGAGGAAAGAGAACATTCTTTTTTTTGCAGGTTTATAACCACTGTAAAATTTGAAAATATTGATGATACATGGTTTATTAGTATTAGGGAGTGATTTCATGAATCATTGAAATGGACAAGTTTGGGAATTACTATTAAGAAAGATAATCACAACTGGAAGAAACTTTTTGTACAATTGTTTCTGAATGATTTACCTGTCAGTATATGTTAGCTAGAGCTATTTTGTTGTTAGAATCATGACACTGATAAAGATAAAGCCTTCAGCCTGTGACCAAAGATAACATAAAAGACAGTCAAGATTCCATTACGTGAACAAATCCTAACTCAGACAGCTACGACTTCAAGCAAAGGTGAAGAAAACCAGTTTTATGAGAGTCTTCCTACTTAGAGGTCAAATTCAGTGGAAGAAATATGAACTTAAAAAAGAACTGTCTAATAATCCTTCACAGTGACAGGAAGTGCACAGTTTTCTTCCCACGCTATTGGAATCCTTACTGAATAAACGCAGTTTCCATGATATGGGATTCATGACTGGATAACAAAGAGGCAAGCCAGGTGTGAGACGGAAAGTGTGACTGGTCTGTCCCCTCCCACTCACTCACCCAAATGACTGGCAAGATTCCTTCACATCCGGAAAATCTTCATCCATGTTGGAAATTAGGAATAGGCATCTTATTTCAAGAAATGCCAAATATGGGTGAAGGGGCAGAAGGCAGCAAAACACACTGCCACGTGTGTACCTATGCAACTATCTTGCATGTTCTGCACATGTACCCCAAAACCTAAAATGCAATAAAAATTACAAAAAAAAGTGAAATAATTTATGTTACATTTACCAACAGTGGAGTCAAACTGAAGTCAGAGAGCTGAGCATCTAGTCCTTGCTACAAGAAAATAATAATCCTAAAGAGAAGTGGAGAGGAGCCCAACGCAGACCCTGGAAGGCCTGAAAGGCGCTGAGGGCGCTGGAGGCCATCTCTGTGGCTCTCTCCTGTGTGTGGCTGGCAGGATTCAGGCTCCAGGAGCTCCAGTATAAATGGTGTCATGAAGCACACCAGTGTGGAATCTTTATATGTACCACTCTCATGCTGCCATGGAGAGGAAATCTCTAGAAAAATGCCCCCAAAGCCCATTCAGACAGCTGAATAGAAAAGTTAACGTGACTTCATTTACTTGTCTACATTTCTCTCACTCAGACCAAGAAGAAACCACATGAGCACTATGAAAATCCGAACAGGATCTATTCATATTATCTTCTCAGGACATGTTTACATTTCTACTACATGTAAGCCCTAACTGGTCCAGTACAAATCTATAATTTTGACAACAGATTAAAGGAAAGGAGGGACTTGAAGGGTAACAAATTCAAAATATTTTTTCAGAAAGTTTTTTTTTTGAAAAATGAGAGTCCTTGATAGCCTTGAAAGGAGAAAATGTTAAAAATACAAAATTCTTGTCCTCATCAAGATTTAAAAGGAAACAGAATCTATAACTTTGTTTCTTAGTGTTTATTTGAGAATCTTACTAAAGTTATGGCTGCTATACCAGAAAAATACATTTACCATCACACATCTCTGTGTGCATATATCAGCATATACAGACAGAAATACTTTTGCATGGAGAAATAGGTTTTCATTTTGAGGAGTTCTATAGCCTCTTGAAAACCAATCTACTGTTGCTGTTACCACTGTATGAATCTGGGTTGTCCAGAGGGGCAGAACCAATAGAATGTATCTGTGTTTCTATTTGTATCTCTAGCTCTAGCTAATCATATCCATGTCTGTAGTTAAACATACACAACCTCTCCATCTGTATCTATGTAGGATTTATCACGAATTGGCTTATTATCATATGATTCTAGAGGCTGAGGAGTCTTACTATCTGCAGGCAGCAAGCTAGATAACCCAAGAAAGACTGTGGTTTAGTTGAATCTCAGTTCAAAAGCAGAGACCAATGTCCTGCCCAGCTCAAAGTCTGTCAGGCAGAGAAGCAAATTCTCACTTATGCCACCTCCAGTTCTATTGGCCCTCAAGGGATTGGATGAAGTCCATCCACATTGGGGAGGGCAAGGTGCTTAACTCAGTTCACCAATTTAAATTTTAATTCCATCCAGAAACACCTTCACAGAAACACCCAGAAATAAGTTTAACCGTATACATGAACACCCCATAGTTCAGTCAAGTTGACACATAGAAGTAACCATCGCGACCTATGATCAAAAGAAAGACTTCCTGAAGATAGGGCCATCTGAGAGAAGCTAATACTGACCTGAAGGCTCTGTTACGGAGTTAGGAGGTCAGAGCACAGGCTTTGGAATTGAGTAATTGGTTTTAAAACCCTGGTTCCATTTCTTGATAGCCTGTGTGATTCTGGATGTATGCCACCTAGCCTGGGGCCTGGATTTGGTCAGGAACACCCAAAAATGATGGGTATGATTGGTGTCGTCACAGAGTTTAAGAATACGATTCTTGAATTTAAAGTTGCAATGGAAGCAGTGAGCATTGTGCACTGAAAACATTGTAGATAAATTAAAAGTCTTGTAAAAAATATAAAAAGTGTCAGATGGGCTGGGCACGGTGGCTCAAGCCTGTAATCCCAGCACTTTGGGAGGCCCAGGCGGGTGGATCACGAGGTCACGAAATCGAGACCATCCTGGTGAAACTCCGTCTCTACTAAAAATACAAAAAATTAGCTGGGCATGGTGGCGCGTGCCTGTAATCTCAGCTACTCGGGAGACTGAGGCAGGAGAATTGCCTGAACCCAGGAGGCGGAGGTTGTGGTGAGCCGAGATCTCGCCATTGCACTCCAGCCTGGGTAACAAGAGTGAAACTCCGTCTCAAAAAAAAAAAAAAAGAAAGAAAGAAAGAAAGAAAGAAAGAAAGAAAGAAAGAAAGAAAGAAAGCGTCAGATGATGCTTAAAGAAGCAGAAAACAGAGTGTTTCGACTCTCAGAAACACCAGTGAGAGGCATTGGAGGGGTAGCCACACATCTCTGAGGGAAAAACTGAGCAAACCAGAGCTGGGAAGTTTATGTTTGTGAAGAAAACCACAACAGTATTTTCAGATGCTAAAGGAGTATTGAATACAAAACTGCCCATTCTCATCAAGCCCTTGAGTAGTTTCTCCAGAACCATAAAAATGAGTCAACGTGTAATAAAGAAATGAGAAAATTATGAGCAGAAAAGAGGAGCCAAGATCACTGAAATCAGTCAAAATGTAAAATATCAAAGAATCAACCTAAACGGAGCCACAGGACTGATTATAAAATGTTTTTGTTTGGAGGAAAAATCTATAAAATTTAAAAATGTGATGTATAAGCTCTATTAGAGGTTTAAAAGTTGGGAAATGGGAAGGCAGAATGTCTAATAACTCATGTTTTAAAAATATTTTAAAAGAAATGAGGCACTGTGTAGATAAGTTCTAGAAGTATTTGAAATCTGTTATTTTAGTTATGGCAAAAAATGACACCGGTCAGGAGAGCCTATGTGGGTCCCCAGAAATGAAAATAAGTGCTCATAGTCAGACTTCGCTTGGAATTCATGTTGGTATGCTGCTCTCTTTCAAGTGATTGAACATTTTTCTTTCAGAAAGAACCTAAGCCTGCTATGTTGTTTGGATTATTCATACCAAAAACATTTATCTGTCACCTTAACCTGATAACACCATCTTGGATGGGGGAAGAGCTCCAGGTTTACATTACCTTCTCCTCTAAGGATTATTACCTCCTGTCATTCAGCGTTCAGATTCGTGAAAACGAACTGTTAAGTAAGCCTGGCTTTGCACATTTTTCATCCATCTGTTTTCTCCCCTCAATATTCCAGTAAGAGAAATTGTGAAAAGGGTATAAACAGAATGACAGAGAGAAATCTTTTTAACACCTAGTGTGCCTTCAGAGGCAGGGCAGCCTTCCCCGGCCCTCCTGCTCTGGGAGTTAGCTTCCTGAGCCGCACGCTCTCCTTTCTCTCGTTCAAGGTGCTTTTCTTCCCTGCGCTGGAGAATTTCTGTGTTTCTAACGATCAGATTTGCTTAGGGTTCTGCCGCGCCCCTGCGAGGCTCCTCCTAGCGGGATCCCCAGCGCATCATCTCCAGGCACCTCTCCGAGCTCCCAACTGGCACCCCTGAGGGCACCTTCCAAATAGATGGTTAGTTCCTTCATCTTTGCCTTGGACTGAGCTAATTAGCGAAATTTTATAGAAATGTTTGTCTCATTGGCAATTTATAATGCAGGTTATCAGACAAGTTATTAAAACAACGGTGATAATTGTCTTTAATCCAACAAACTAGCAAGCCATTTTTTTCCCTTAAGTTATTGAACCCCTTGTAATCCCAGCTACTCAGGAGGCTGAGGCGGGAGAACTGCTTGAACCCAGGAGGTGGAGGTTGTAGTGAGCCGAGATAGCACCATTGCACTCCAGTCTGGGTAACAAGAGTGAAACTCTGTCTCAAAAAAAAAAAATTATTGAACGCTTAAAGAAATAAGTAAAATAAAAGAGATCCTTTATATGCATGCCCGGTAACAGTGAAAGTTATTTCAATTTTACTGGAAAATAAGTTGGCAAGCTATTTAAACATATTTTAATCATTTTATTCCATAATTTAATGTCCTAGAAAGAATTCTAAGAAAATAAGTAAAGAAAAAAGCTTGATGCACAAAATGCCTATTTTATCATTATTTGTGGACATACATTGAGGGGGCAATCATTAGATGTTCAACAAATGGTAATTAAGTAAATTCTAGTTGATGGGAAAATTATTGCATTTAAAGTGCTTTCAAGGAATTTATAAGAACATGAAGAAATTCTTGTTTATATTAACTAAAAATAACAGAACCAATTGCATTTAAGCATATATGCTAAGCATAGAGTTTAGCTATTTTAACAGTGTAAAAATATTTAAAAGAAATATTCCAAAATAATAAAAATAATTGATTTTGAGCAATAGCAATTCAGTGGTTTTTTCTTCTTACCATTTTTAATTTGTATGGTTCATATTTTAAATTGAAGAAAATACATTTATTTTCTAGTGAGAAAAATGAATCAGAAAGTGGATAATTTAAATATGCATAATTAGGCAAGGCAGAAATAATACTTTTAAATAAAATCTAATTCCATATTCTAGTTTTTCTGGATCTTTGACTTTTTATTTGACCAAAAGCCTTTTTCCTCATGTGTTTTTCTTCAGAAGTATAACATTTGGCAACGTGGAAGAAAAAGAACAAATGCATGCCTGGATTCTTTGTCTTTGAATTTATTCTTTTAACCTACACTACTAATCCAGAAAAATTGATGTGACATTTCCGTGTGAAATCAACAGTAAAACTGTTAATATGTAAGAATAAAAGGTTCTTGAAATTCTGCATGCCAGAGGGTACAATACTCACAGACTAATAATGTAGTGAGAGTTGTATGGTGCAATTTAACCTGGCAATTTCTTTTTCTGCCCACAGAGAATAGAAGAAATAGTTTAATAATGCTAACTATATAAAGCATTAAGATCTGCAAAAAGCAATTGGTGAAGCCATAAGGAGAGAAACTCATCTTTGTTATGATTGATTGGCATCCTTAGTCGTCTGCTGTTGGCCACCTCTTCCACCTCCCCTGCTTTAGAGGGAACACTACCCTGCTTTACAGGAAAGTCTTTTGACATTTAAACTCATTCTTTCACGGGTTTGGCAATAGAAAATGGTGGATTGAGACTGAAGTCCTTAAAGCTAACAGTTTTGGGCAATCCGATATTATTACTAAAATTTATTTTAAAAAATGTAGAAATGTTATGTGTAAACCATGTTCCTCCAGCCAGCTCAGCTACGCAAGTACAAACAGGGTGATTTTGATAGGATTGATCTCTGTGGTTTGGTTGTTGGTCTGTCTGGTGCTGGAGCAAAGCTCCACTGTCCCTCAGCTTTGTTTCCCTCCTGTCCTGTCCCCCAGAAACATCAGCATGCCATTCGGTATTGCTTCATCATGCAAAGGCAGATCGTCACCCTCCTTCCTGGCCCCATTGTTCACTAGTGCCAGTCACCTGAGAATCCAGGGTTCTGTTCCAGGACACTGTCTTGCAGCACACGGAGCCTTGTGGGGCCACATCTTGCCACTGCCTGTTTCCCAGTCACTGTGTTCCTCGTGCCCTCTCACCATTGCCAGGATGCTTCCACCATCACACACCGCTGCTGCTGCTGTGCAAAGCCTCTGGTGCCTCTGCATGGCCTCAGTAGGTCCAAATTTACCCAAATGCCAACATTGTCACTGTATTTTTGGAAATTGCCATGTACTTGAAGCCATGCTGTGCTCTGTGTTGAACTGGGAAAATCTTTCTCTTCTCTTGCCTTTGTGCTATGCTTAATTTGAGGGTTAGCAAAGAGCTATTGGCTTGAACCCTGATGGCTTATATAGCATAGAGTGAAAATAGCCATTTACATTTTAATTTACATCTCCCCTTCTCAGTGGGAGTTGTCAGATAGGAGTCCCTGGTAGGTCAGGTTGGGTGAATTATTGTGAGGGATTCTATTCAAACTTGAAATTGCTTTTCTTCATCACCTGCTAGGGTTTTATTTGTAGACTTTCTGACCAACTCCTTCTCTTTCTAGAAGCAATTTTTCCCTGGGACGCTCCTTGTGTAAATAGCCTTTGAATAGGTCTACCTCACTTGTATTAAGTTTGTGGGAGCTTAGCTTTAATTCACAAGATAACCTTAGCATAGCATTAGACCAAAACTCAACTTTGAATGCTACATGCTTCTTGACTTAACATAGATGTATTTTAGATTGATATATTTTTCATAAATCAGAAATACAAGTAGAAATGCAGACACAAGTAAAAAAGGGTATTTAAATATGTATGTATATGTAGAACAAAACATCACATTGGACCTGTAAATACACATTATTATTATTGTTGATTACAAATAAATAATTAAATAAAAATTATTTACATTTTATACACATATATTCCACTAGGCATGTATATTTTGTCACCCCCCAAGAAGGTAATGGACACATGTGTTGTTTACGGACAGTAAATGTATGGTGGGCTACATGTGAAAATGGCAAGAGTGGTTGCTTTTGAAAAGAGGGACCAGGGCTGGCGACTCATGTGGGAGAGCCTTCTTACTTTCCACTGTACATATTCCATGTGTGAAAACCTGTTCACCCGAGGTGGGTGTCATTTTTATTATGATTAAACTTCAGAAAGCGTTTTACTGTGTCCCTGGTCTGTGCAAGGAGAGGATGCACAGGAGCCACTACAACTCCAGAGCCCTCTAAATGTTTGGATGCAGAGCTGTGACTCATCATGCCTAGCAAAGAAGCACTGTTGTCCCTCAGCAGTCTCTGGGAAAGCAGGAAAAAAGGCCAAGGAACAAACCTCTCGAACACAGAACTGGGAAGGAAAGGGTGATTTATTCTGCCGGGAGCAAGGCAGCATAGTTGCCCACAGCCAAGCTCGAGCTCACAAAGAAACTCCCCGCCTTTTAAAGGCTTACAACTCTATAAATTGTATTTGAAAGGATCTTGACCCATGAAATAGGTGTGGAGTGGGTTTGATTCTGTTTAATTAAAAACAGTGCCTTCCAAAAAGATTCCTCCATACCATGCCTGAAGTCTATAGGAGGGTGATTAAGGTGGCATCCAGTCTGCCTGAAGAGAGAGACCCAGGCATCTCAGATCAACTTCCCCTTTTTCCTAAGACTATAAACTTCCCCTTTTCATTTCTAAGACTGTAAACCGAAGCCCTTTTCCTATGTAATTCCTGAGACTGTAAACTGAAGCCCTTTTCATATGTAATTCCTGAGACTATAAACCGAGACCCTTTTCATATACTAAGCTATAAACCTAAGATTCTTCCACGTGTAACATTTCAAGTATAAGCCTATATGAAGATGGAACCTTCCTTTGTTAGGCGAGCTTGGCTGTTAGGCAACTATGCCACCTTGCTCCTGGCCAAATAAACTCCTTCCTCCTGTATTCGGTGTCTGAGAGATCCATTTCCCGTGGCCGTTCCTGCTACATTTTTGGTGTGTTGGCTGGGAAGCAAGTCTCAGATAGCAGACAGTGGGAAAAAGTCTCTTAGGTGGTTTGCCTAGCCCTGTGGAGCATCCCTGCAGGGGGACTCCTGCTTGCTGGGGTGACGCATCCTGAGAGCACTCCCAGGCAGATATTTGCCCAGGGGAAAAGCCTCACCAGAGCAGAGCAGGGAGGCCCTGCAGTGTGGATCCACCCAGTGGCTGAACACTGAGGAGGAATGAGCATTTGGGGAAGTCTGGACAACTGATTTTGGTAAGATTGAACCTGGGAAAGTAGCCCACCCCATTGTTGGTGGAAGTGTGGCCTGATCACCCATGGGTGCCAGATCGGCACATTGGAAGGTAGTTCTCTGTAACCTTGGAAGCTTTTGCTTATGGTTTTGAATTGGAAGGAGAGCAATTGGATGTGTGTCTGTGTGTAGATGTGTCCAGCCAGACTCATCAGTTGTAAAAGGTATTGGGCCCATCAGGAAGGGCCTCATGCATTGAGCAATTTGTAAGAATTAGAGACAGCCACATAAGGCTGAATGAAGAAGCCTCTGGGTGTTGTAAAAGGATTGAAGTGAATGTAAATTGGAGAGTGCTCAGTGCTGCGTCTTATTAGGCGGGAACTGCTGTGAGTGACCTAACACTCTCCTAACTGTGGGAATTGTTTCTTTGAAGTGTTAATATGCCTCACCCCCCTGGCAAGCCCACCCCTTTAGAAACAATGGTGAAAAATTTCAAGAAGGGATTTAGTGGGAATTATAAAGTAACTATGACACCAGATAAATTAAGGGTTTTATGTAGGGAAGATTGGCCAGCATTTAGGGTAGGTTGGCCCTGAGAGGGGAACCTAGACAGGCCCCCCTTGTCTCCAAAGTAAGGCATGAGGTTATATATGGCAAGCTAGAACAGCTTGATCAATTTCCATACATAGACTCGTGGTTGCAGTTACTGTTAAACCCTCTGAAGTGGCTAAGAGAGCAGGCAGCGACTGTTTTAGTAGCCAAGGGATAGACTGCTAGAAACCACCATACCCTTCACCACCGAGAATTGTGGACTCCCAAGTCCAGGCAAATTCAGTAGCAGAAACAGGCAAGATTTGTGTGCATGAATACTTCAGTTATTGGAAGTAGCTAACCAGGCGTTTGTAAACCAAGAGGCGGTAAGCCAGAGGGAAAATCATAGGGAAAGGGAATTTCAGCCTCAACGGAAGGCTGACTTGTTAGCTGCTGCTATGAGGGGAACACCCCCAAAAATGTGGACAATGGGAAGTTCTTGGAAAGTCCCACAGTCTGCCCACCTGTGCCTGCAATTTCCATCAGTGTGCACTTTATCAAGAAATAGGACATTGGAAAAAATGCCCACAGTTAATAGGAGAAGAGGGTAATCCTAAGCATGAGGATCCAGATAAAAAGTGAAGGGGCTCTGTTCAATCTAATGGAAGGGCCACTGGACTAAAAGAGAGGGGTTAGACTCATATTCCCCCAGAGAGCCCACAGTCCAGATGACAGCCCTGTAACCCCCCATGAAAAGAAAAAAGCAGAACCAATATTGTTAGAGCTATTAAGGTGTTAAGAGAACAGACCTTCTTGTACTTAATGGACTGCCCGTGCCCCACTTCTCTGGGCAAAACCTGTTGTGCAAATCGAGGGCCACTATCCCATTAAAAAAAAAAAAGAGACTCCCTGCAGCTAAAAATGCCTCAGGCAGGGGTCATCCAGGCTCTCACTGTCCCTTGGGAAGGAGGGTGGAGCCTTCCTAGCCAGAAGCAGAAGACTGGTATTATCACCCAGGCCCGTGCAGGGCTTGTGTGGCTTTGCACCCAACTCATACACACAGTTGGGATTATTGCCAGTAGAGGATAGTTGGTTTACTTAATTGGACTTAAAGAATACCTCCTTAGCATTGGACTGGCCTCGGAGGGTCAAAAACTATTTGCATTTCAATGGCAGAAACCCAGAAGCAGGGGTAACCACTCAATACACCTGGACCCAGCTTCCCAGGGGCTCAGAAACTCTCTCATCATCCTTGGGGAGGCTTCAGCCTGTGACCGCCCCCCAGAAGCTTCTGGCTTGCACGCTGCCCCCAGATGCTGATAGCCTTCTATTGGGACACTCCATGGCAGTCGGGTGCGCAAACAAATGCCTTACTTTGGCACCTGGAGGACTGTGGGTATAAAGAGTCTAAAGGGAAAGCCCAGATTTGCCAAAAAGCAAATGCAATATCTGAGGTTCACCATCTGGAAGGGGGAACGCAGCCTAGAAGCAGAGAGGAAGCAAGCCACTTGCAAAGTGACAGAACCTGAGACTAAAAGGCAGGCGAGAGAGCTCCTGGGAGTGGTGGGTTTGGTCAATTGTAGATTTCCAAACTTCGCAGTACTAGCCAAACCCCTCTATGATGTGACACGGGGAGGAGACAATGAGCCCTTTGAATGAGGATCCCAGCAGCATCAGGCCTATACGGAACTGAAAACAAAACTAATGACAGCTCCAGCTTTGGAGCTGCCTGATTTAACAAAGCCCTTCACATTATATGTGGCAGAAAGAGAAAAAGTGACAGTCAGAGTCCTAGTCCAAACAGTAGGACCTTGGCCCAGGCCTGTAGCTTACTTCCCCAAGCAGCTAGATGGAGTTTCCAAAAGATGGCCCCCATGCTTAAAGGCCCTGGCAGCAACTGCTCTGGGACGGAACCTAAACATCAAGCACCTCATGCAGTAGTGACTCTAATGAATACCAGAGGGTACCACTGGTTATCAAATGTTAGGCTGACCAGATACCAGGGCCTGCTATGTGAAAATCCCTGTATCATCACTGAAGTCTGCAACACCTTAAACCCCGCCACTCTGCTCCCAATGTCAGAGGGTCCTGTTGAACACAACTGTGTTGAAGTCCTGGACACAGTCTATTCCAGCAGGCCTGATCTTCAGGATCAGCTATGGACAGTAGTAGACTGGGAGTTGTATGTGTATGGGAGCAGCTTTGTCAATCCACGAGGGGACAGATGTGCAGGCTATGCTGTGGTAACTCTGGACACTGTAATCAAGGCCAAATCCCTGCCTCAGGGCACCTCAGCTCAGAAGGCTGAACTCATTGCTTTAGCTCGAGCCCTAGAGCTGAGTAAAGATAAAGTTGTAAACATTTACACTGCCTCTTGATATGCCTTCCCAACTCTCCAAGTACATTGAGCATTGTACAAAGAGAGAGGCCTGTTAACTTCAGGGGGAAAAGAAATAAAGTATCAGCATGAAATTTTGCAGCTGCCAGATGCGTCTGGAAGTCCCGGAGGGTGGTGGTCATGCATTGCTGAGGACATCAGTGGACCCACAGCTCCGTGGCCCTGGGAAATTCCTGAGTGGATTCAGCAGCTCGTAGGCAGCATCTACCCGCTACTGAATGGCAGTTACAGCCCTGCTGATTCCCCAGATCCCTGATCTAACATCTACTTACTCTAAGGAGAAAAGAGACTTTCTCCAGACAGAAGCGGGCAACTGATTAAAGAAGGATGGATCTAACTGCCAGATGGAAGAATAGCAGTACCACAGCTGCTGGGGGCAGCAGGTGTACAAGCCGTAGATGAGACCACTCATTTAGGTCAAGAGTCGCTTGAAAAGATGTTGGGCCGGTACTTTTACATCTCACACTTAGCAGCCTTGACCAAAACAGTGGCACAGCGATGCATTACATGTTGGCAACACAATGCAGGGCGGGGTCCAACTATTCCCCCTGGAATTCAAGCTTATGGAGCAGCTCCGTTTGAAGATCTCCAGGTAGACTTTATTGAAATGTCCAAGTGTGGAGGACATACGTGTTTGTTGGTTCTGGGGTGCACATACTCTGGATGGGACTGGAAGAGCCCATGAAGTGACCTGTGTGCTGCTTTGAGATCTTATCCCTAGGTTTGGACTACCTCTGCACATCGGAGCAGACAGTGGACCAGCATTTGTGGCAGATTTAGTCCGGAAAACAGCAATGGCTGTTTTCCAATCACATGGAAACTGCACGTTGCCGACTGACCTGAGTTCTGGAAAAGTGAACCAGACCATCAAAAACAGCTTAGGGAAAGTGTGTTAGGAAACAAGATTAGAGTGGGTGCAGGCACTTCCCTTGGGGTTATTCAAAATTGGAGGCACCCCCTTTAGGAAAAACAGAATATTCCCCTATGAAGTCTTATACCATAGGCCCCTCCCCTACTTTGGGCACTCCTAGGAACTCCTCGGGAGTGAGGAGAGATTGAGTTAGGATGCTGGTTACCAGCTCTAAGGAGAATCGCTTAGTATACCTCAACCTAAGTAAATAACAAATGTCCTGTAAGCCTTTTTCTCCCCAGTTCACCCTTTCTCACTAGGTAATCACGTGTAAATAAAGGACAGGAGTACAGCCCCTCTAAAGCCACAATGGAAAGGACCTCAGACCTGATCCTGACCAATCCCATAGCTGTGAAGGTAGAGGGAATCCCAGCCTGACTCCACCACAGCTGTGTGAAAACCAGCAACAGCTGAGACTCAGACCAAGGCAAGGACTGCAGAATCACCTTAAAAGGACAACAAGCCTTGCTCCAGCCACGTTCCGGAAGCTGGCTGGTCCATGCATGGCTGAAGCATGAAGAGATTCATCGTGGGACTTGTTCTTCTTAATATTTGGACTTTCACAGTAGGAACATTAACTAATTTTGAAGAATGCCCTCAGTCTGTACACCAGGTAGGACATAAAAGTTACTGCCACTCTTTTGTCCTGCAGTTCTTATAAATGTACGGCGACACAGAAGGGAACCTGTTTATATAATGGTACTCAATATAAGGTGTGTAATCCATGATATGGACAGGTAGCTGTGTCATAGGCATCATTAAGCCCTCTTTCTTCCTATTATCTGTTAAAATATGTGAGTTGTTAGGGCATCCAGTTTCCTCCGCTAGAGAGAAGAAAGACCTAAAGCTAGGGACTTGGACAGATGATGAGTGGCCACCAGAGAGAATTATTGAGTACTATGGGCTGGCCACATGGGCTGAAGATGGCTCATGGGGATACCGAACCCCTATTTACATGTTCAACCAGATCATCTGGTTGCAAGCTATTTTGGAAATGTTCACTAATGAAACGAGCAAAGCTCTGTCCCTCTTGGTCTGACAAGAAACTCAAATGAGAAATGCAATTTATCAGAACTGGCTGGCCTTAGATTATTTGCTAGCAGCCAAAGGGGAAGTCTGTGGAAAATTCAATCTAACCAACTGCTGTCTACACCTAGATGACCAGGGGCAAGCAGTAGAGGATATTGTGTGAGACATGACCAAACTGGCACCCGTGCCTGTACAGGTGTGGCATGGATTTAACCCTGAGTCCTTATTTGGAGGTTGGTTCTCATCCTTGGGAGGATTCAAAACCCTCATCATAAGTGTAATAATAATAATAGGTGTTTGTTTACTGCTCTCTTCTCTACTCCCCCTGTTATTTCAGATGATTAGGGGATTCATCACTACTGTAGTTAGCCAAAAAATGACATCGTAAGTGTATTATTTGAAACATTATCAGTCAGTTTCTTCAGAAAATCTGGAAAGTGAGAATGAAACTAAGACCTCTCACTAATATAAAGTGGTGAGGGTCTCAAAGGCGGGGATGAAGAGGGAGACCCAGGCATATCAGATCAACTTCCCCTTTTTCCTAAGACTATAAACTTCCCCTTTTCATTTCTAAGACTAAACTAAAGCTCTTTTCACATGTAATTCCTGAGACTGTAAACCGAGACCCTTTTCATATGTTAAGCTATAAACCTAAGATTCTTCCACATGTAACATATAAAGTATAAGCCTATATAAAGATGGAACCTTCCTTTGTTAGGTGAGCTTGGCTGTTAGGCAACTATGCCACCTTGCTCCTGGCCAAATAAACTCCTTCCTCCTGTATTCTGTGTCCCAGAGATCCGTTTCCTGCGGCTGCTCCTGCTACATGCCAGCCTTTACTTCTCCTATTGAAATGCAGTGTGGAAGTCTAGGGGGAGGTGGTCTTAGATGTTTAGGTCTCCTTCCTCACTGGGATGGGCTTTAAGATCTCCACATACACCAAAATCCACACATATCAAGTCCTACAGTTGGCCCTACAGATCCCCTATATGAAAAGGCAGCCCTCTGTATATTTGGATTTTGCATCTTGAGAATACTGTATTTTCAATCCAGGTTTGGTTGAAAAAAAAAATCCACAATATAAGTGAACCTGCACAGTTCAAACCTGTGTTGTTCAAGGGACAACTGTAATGATAAGATATTAAAAATAAAATGTATCAACTTTGCATCAGTTTCCTTCTCTTTGTGTGAAATACTTGCAGGACTGTGTGTGCCCCTGCCCTACCCTCCTCTTAGACTCTGCAAGGCTGCTGGCTGCTGCTGCAGTGGCTCCCTGGCCACAGTCACAGCCACAGGCATGCTGCCTATGACCCATTTCCTGGGCAAATTGACTGTGTCCTGAACACCTTCCAGATGTCCCTCTCTTCTTTGCATCCACATCCAGGGTACTGAGCTTGTAAAAATTTATTGTTAGAAGAAGATTAAATAAAAATATACTTTTGCACATGTGTTTGCATAAAGAAATGCTGGAATAATTTAGAAAAGTAATTCTTTGGTGCTACAGGAGGAAAAATGAAGACTAAAAGACAAGAGAGACTGCTCAGTATATGATTATTTATATAGTGTGTACTTTTTTTGAGTTATGTATTCCACTGAAAAAGTTGAGCACAAAATTTAAGATAGATGAAGAAGACAAATTCCTAGAAAATATAATTTGAAAAGCTGACTCAAGAATGTATAAAATCTGAATGGTCAGTAAACATTACAAATATTGGATCACTATTTCAAAAATGAAAAATAACACAAAAGCTCAGGATGGTTTCTCAGAGTTCTACTAAACTTTCCAGGAACAAATAATTTTAATAACTTACAAATTTCCAGATATTGAAAAAAGAGAGAACATACTACAATTTATTCTAGGACTCAGTTTTTTTTTTTTGTTGTTGTTGTTTTTTTTTTGAGACAGAGTTTTGCTTTTGTTGCCCAAGCTGGAATGCAATGGCACGATCTCAACTCACTGCAACCTCCGCCTCCCAGATTCAAGCAATTCTCCTGCCTCAGCCTCCCTAGTAGCTGGAATTACAGGCACATGCCACCATGCCAAGATAATTTTTGTATTTTTAGTAGAGATAGGGTTTCACTATGTTGGCAAGGCTGGTCTCAAACTCCTGACCTCAGGTAATCACCTGTCTCAGCCTCCCAAAGTGCTGGAATTACACTGTGAGCCACGGTGCCTGGCCCACAGTTAGTTATTTTATAGGGGGAAATGAAGTGGGATCCCTGCATCAGGTCATATATAAATATCATTCTCTGATCTGTTAAAATCTGATGTGTGAACTTTAGAAGCAAAGAAGAACTGTGACAGGTAGAATTCTACCTTGGCTCGTATAATCCCCTCTGGGAGTGTGGGTGGGACTTTGTGAATACCATGGAATTCTGCTCTGATGAGGAGCCTGCTTACATAGAACAGGAGGGGGATTTTTGCAGGCTCGTGTTGAGGAGGGAGACCCAGGCATTTGGGATTCCCTCCCCATCTGTCAACCACTGTGAATCTCAATAAAAGAGAGAGCAGGCCAGCTGGCACCTCCTGAATCTCCTTCCTGAAAACAACAGGCTAGGCCTTGGGGAAACTCTCCAGCAGGCACTATTTTTACTTAAAACAAGATAGAACCAGAAACCTTTTCACATGTGAGTCCTAAAACTGTAAACTGGAACCCTTTCGTATGTGATTCCTGCAACTGTAAACAGACGTTTTCACATATGAGTCCTAAAACTATGAACCTAAGACTCTTCCACATGTAACATCTAAAGTATAAGCCTGTATAAAGGCTGAACCTCCCTTTGTTAGACGAGCTTGGCTGTTAGGCACCTATGCCACCTTGCTCCCAGCTGAAATAAATTCCTTCCTCCTGTATTCAGTGCCCGAGAGATACTTTCCCACGGCCGCTCCTGCTACAATGTAAATTCCCTAATTGGTTGACTTGAATCAACCAAAAGGAAGATTTTTCCAGGTAGGCTTTGCTTAATTAGGTAAACCCTTCAAAAAAAAAAAAAAAGCTGGGTTTTTCCTGAGGGGAAAGGTTTGAATTATATAGAGACTGTGGAAAAAAGGCAAGAGTCAAAGTTTGAAGCGTCTGTGGCCCTGACTCTAGGAGCTGAACGCAGAAGTCCTATAATTTCAAGGAACTGGATTCTTTAAACGAACAGACTGAGCTTGGACAGAGATCCCAGAGCCATGGGAGACTTTGACCCTGGATTTCAGCTTTGTGAAACACTGAGCACTGGGCCCATCTAAGCCATGCTGAGTCTCCTGACCCAGGGAACCTAGGAAGCAAATACCTACGTGTGGTTTTAAGGCTGTTTGTTTGTGTTAATTTGTTATGCAATAGTAGAAATTAATACAGGAAACTATTATGAACCCCAAGAAGAAAGGGGACCCCAAAACGATTTCTGTTAAATAAAAGAATAATGAAATTAATATTAAATCAAAACTATGTTTCTCTTCCGGAAAATATACTTTTCCCTATTCCTTCTGCTTAGTATAACTAAAAAGTCCTGGATATTTTATGTAAACAAACATGAGAAAATCTTGAAAGGTGGAGAGAAGTGCAAACCCAGACAATCTGAGACAGATCTCAGTTAATTTAGAAAATTTATTTTGCCAAGGTTGAGGACAGGCCCATGATACAGCCTCAGGAAGTCCTGATGACATGTCCCAAGGTGGTCAAGGCACAGCTTGGCTTTATATATTTTAGGGAGACATGAGACATCAATCAACATATGTAAGAAGTACATTGGTTTGATCTGGAAAGGCGAGACATCTTGAAGCAAGGGCAGGAAGACTTGAAGCTTCTAGGTCACAGATAGGTGATGCACAAGCTGTTACATTCTTTTGAGTTTCTGATTGGCCTTTCTAAAGGAGGCAATCAGATAGGCATCTATCTCAGGGATGACTTCCAATAGAATGAGAGGCAGATTTGCCCTAGGCAGTTTCCAGGTTGAGCTCTTCTGAGTGATTTGGGAGCCCAAGATCTTTTCCTTTCACATTTCCCCCTTTTTGTAAAGAGTTTCTCCAAACTCTTTTGGAGAAAGCATTTTAAAGAAAACAAGTCTCTGATCTCGGGTTTCATCTGTTCTCTCATGGCTCAGATAGTTTATTCCTAGATGGGTAGGCCCTGAAAGCTCATTTTTGGCAGGCTGTGAAGCAACAGGAAGGGAGAAAAAACAACAACAAACAGAAGAACAATCCTGGAAAAACAATATAGGCCACATTACTCTGAAGTCCATACATTAGTAGGTGGGTATGGAAGTGGAAACAGGTTGCTGTTATTTTATTCTGAAATTTAAGTTGTCTGGCTTCAGTTCACAGGGTTCTAAGAAAGCACAGCCCAGTTTTCAGTGACTCCAAATTAAGAAAAATGGGAAAA
>CM052658.1:97124718-97154089 GCA_028533165.1 Leontopithecus rosalia
CCAGCTAGGAGGCAGTCTAGTCACTATTTGGCTGCCGAGGTTCCACTCTGCTGGCGTGAGGTTCGCCCTTTTGCTGTGGGCTCCGTCCTGCTGTTTTGGGCTCCGTCCTACTGAGGTAGGCTGCGCCCTGCTGATGTAGGCTCTGCCCTGTAGGTGGAGTCTCTCTGTTATTGCGGGTTGCCTTGGCAATGGCTGACTGCGTCAGCAGTGGGCAGGTACCTCAGTAGGGGCCGAAGCTCTGGGCAATGGCAGACGCCCCTCCCCACCTGACCTGCACAGTCCTGTGTTCCGCTCTTCCCGCAGTGGAACTCTCAACCCCCAGCACTCCGAATCGACTTATTTCTTGTCCCTGTGGGGGTGGGACCCGTCGAGCCTGATCACTTGGCTCCCTGCCTCTGAGCCTTTTTGCTTTTTTTTCTTTTTAAGTTGTAGGGTTGACTCTGTCCCACGTGCCTCAGTCGCTGGCCGAAAGGGCACTGGGATCTGTGTGATTTCCCATGCAGCCACCCGCTGCGCTGGTTCACAATTCACCTCCCAGAAATATCCTGGTCTAGTTCACCGTCCAACACCCATTCAGTCAGATGAACATAGCAATCTGCCCTCCCAAGTCTCAAATTGTCGGTTTAACAGGGCGCCCAGACCTGTGTGTTTTGTACACCTTGCCGCTGCCGCGGCGCTGGCTGCCTGGCCACGCCAGTGGAGAGCGCTGCGCTTGAGTCCTGCATGCCTTTTACACCTGGGTTTTTCCCCCGCTCTGTGGGCTATAAGGATCGTCTGAAAATGTGGTGTTTGCTTACCCTCTGCATCTTGACTGAGAGCTGCAGTGGTGAGTTGCTTCTAGAGCGCCATCTTCTTCCTCTCCCGAATCGCTTTTCCAATTTTTTTAAAACTAACTTGCCCATTTTATTTTTTAAATTTATATATATATTTTTTCTTCTACCTTTCTTGAAGTTGCACTTTCTAATTCGAAGAGTGGTTTGCTGATTTATTATTATTCTACGTTGGTGAACAGCAAACACAACTGTCACCTTTTTCCTGTGTGGAATATAACATTATGAAATGGTGAAGGAAGAAATGAATTTGACCCACTATACTAGAGATACAGACATGTTAAAGTTTTTCACTTTTTCTAAGTAAAACTTTTTGTGAGTTCCCACACACCGGGGCTGACAGACAATCCAAACTCTGAAATTTTCCAGGCTGTGTGAATGTGTCTATTTTTGAGACCTTGATTTTATCTCCTTTAATTCAATTAAGAGGGTGAGAGGCCTGTTTTAGCATCCCAGTCCTCTAGCATTTTTGTCTATGTCTTGATATTTTATATTAATAATATTAGTTTGGTAAAGCTTGATCAAAATATGGTTATTGAAATGTTTTCAACACAGAAAGATAATTACTTTTAAAATACAGATGAACATTTATCAATTAAAAACAATTTTTTTAATACTTACTCTTGAGAATTCAGGCTTGTCTGAAGTAACCACAGCAGTAATTTCTTTTGGCCTACATTATTTTCTATATTATATCTTTTCCAACCAAAGCATTGTAGGATTTTTAAAGCACATATGTTTTTTAACTTAATATACTATAAAATTAACTTTTTCTCTTTCTTGCTTTTCGTTAGTTTTTTTTTTTTTGAGATGGAGTTTCGCTCTTGTTACCCAGGCTGGAGTGCAATGGCACGATCTCAGCTCACCGCAACCTTAGCTTTCTGGGTTCAAGCAATTCTCCTGCCTCAGCCTCCGGAGTAGCTGAGACTACAGGCGCACACCACCATGCCCAGCTAATTTTTGTATTTTTAGTAGAGATGGGGTTTCACCTCATTGACCAGGATTGTCTCGATCTCGTGATCCACCTGCCTCAGCCTCCCCAAGTGCTGGGATTATAGGAGTGAGCTGCCGCACAGCCACGTTAGGTTTTTAAATGCTGAATCATTCTGAGCCATGACTTCTTAATAGTTAGAGCTGTGGGTGGTGGGTTGATAACCGTACTGATTACTTAAAAGACATCAGTACTTGGAATCAAATGAAAAGAATATTTTATACAAAACCATATGTAACACAGCAGAAACTGTAGTTAACAGAAAGCTTGTGGTATTAACTGCCTTTGTAATTAAAGAAGAAAGAAAAATAAAGCCAGTAAATAATGAAATTTTTGAAAGAACAGCATAATTTATCAAGAGAAATCAGAAAGTGGGAATTACTATAGAAAAACGGAAACTGATGAAATAGCAAACAACAAAAATAAGAAGGATGAATTATCACAAAACTTTTCTTTGAAAAGACTGATAATATAGATAAACAACTTGCAAGTGTCATTGAGGAAAGAAAAAGGAGAAAAAATAGACATGCAGACTTGGTGAGGAATGAGACAGAGAATGTAACATAAAGAAATAATTTTTAAAATCTGGAAACACTGCTACATAAAGGGAAAGACAGCAATTTTGAAAATCAAGATAAATAACTAGCATGATTTCCTGGTAAAATATAAACTACCAAAAATACCCAAGGAAGTGAAAACTTTTAATGGACCAATTATAATGGAAGAAATTCAGGAGGTAATAGAATATATCACATTGAGGAGGACACCAGACCAGGTCTCTTCACAGCTGAATTTTAAATTATCTTTAAATGTCTGACAATGTTACTGGAACTATTCTAGGCTCTAAAAAAGATATAAATCTTCCTGTTTCATTTACAAAGTCAGTGAAATGTTAATAATCAAACAGTAATGATAGCATTTAAGCAAAATCATAGAAAATAATGATAAGTAGAGACCAGATTATTTACAAGAAAATATTAGCAAAAGAACCCAGAAATACATCAAAAGAGTAATATACTATGACCAACTAGGTTTTAGTACAGAAATAAAAGAATATTTAAAAATGAAAATATGTAATAAGTAATCCACTGCATCAATAAATTACAAGAGAAAAAAAGACAATCCTCACCAATTATGCTACATAGATATTTATAAAATGTGTACGCCATTCCTTTTGATTTTCTAAAATTAAAGCAATGGCACAACTAAATACTTCATACCTCTTCAAAAGAGGGTTTACATGGAAAATTCTTCTCATCACAGTCTTGTCATCAAAACTACAGAATATCAGGGGAAAAACAACTTAAAACCAGCAAGAAAGGCAATGGATATGATCTACCAAAGAATGACCCATTTCCAACAAACAGCTCGAAATTAGAAGGGAGTAGAGTAGTGCCTTCAACATATTAAAAGAAAGTAACTACAAGATTTCTACACTGAGTGAAAACATTTTTTAAGAACTGGAGTAAAATAAAAACATTTTCAGAAAAAAAATAGAGTAAGTCTATAAAGAATGTATTTCAGAAAGAAAGTGCATCTGAAGGTCTAAATGCAAAACAGAATAATAAGCAATATTAAATACATTGGTAAAATTAGGCAAACATTGACTATATAAAACAATAAAAATAAAATAACTATAGGGTGAGGGAATAAAGAAAAACAAATATACTGGGTAACAATAGCATGTAAGTTGAAAAGAGATGATTGTAATTAAAAGTCACTTATATACTTACATTTTATTTTATTTATTTATTTATTTATTTTTGAGGCGGAGTTTCGCTCGTTACCCAGGCTGGAGTGCAATAGCGCGATCTTGGCTTACCGCAACCTCTGCCTCCTGGGTTCAGGCAATTCTCCTGCCTCAGCCTCCTGAGTAGCTGGGATTACAGGCATGTGCCACCGTGCCCAGCTAATTTTTTGTATTTTTAGTAGAGATGGGGTTTCACCATGTTGACCAGAATGGTCTCGATCTCTTGACCTTGTGATCCACCTGCCTCAGCCTCCCAAAGTGCTGGGATTACAGGCATGAGCCACCATGCCCCGCCTATACTTACATTTTAAAGAGGAAGATTAAAGTACTATGTTGGTTTACTTTGATGTAATCACTAAAATATTCAAAATGGAATCATGAACTATACTGTGTAAAGGAAAAACTATAAAGAGAAGATGAAATCACCAATATTACAAAAATTCTCAATCAAGTGAAAACCCGGCAAAAAAGAAAGGAAGTAGGAAATGTGAGACAAATACAAAGCACGTAATAAAACGGTGGTTTTTGTATCATCAGCCAAATGTAATCATTTAACTATAAATTTAATTAACCAATTTCTCAATCACACTAATCAGAGTTCACGTGCTGAACAGCCAGTGGCAAGTGGCTACCATATTGGACAACACAGATATTAGGACCTTTCTGTCACTGCAGAGAATGCTTTTTAAAAGTGCTACTCTAGGAAAACAGGGCTAGAAATGAGGCCATGAGGAGAGAGATTATAGCAGGAAACCAGATGAGAGAGAATCTCCCATTTGTCTGCAAATGGGATGGTGGCACTGGAGCGAGAAGAGAATTGGAACCTGGACATGTTTAAATTCAGGAAGAAATGGTAGATAATGTCATATAATCATTAAATAAATACAATCAGTAGTGGATTTTTCAGGGAGCTTCTACCAAATAATCAAGTACTAGAATATCCCAAACTTTTACAAACTCCACAGAACAGATCAAGGAGAAAGACAACGTTTGTCACCCATTTTAAGAGATTAGAATGAACTCAATACCAAAACATATTAAGAACCACACAAAACCCAAAAAAAAGCAATGTCGTCTATGAATGCAGATTCAAAATTTTAAAACAAATATTAGCCAACTAAATGTGGCAATACTTAATAAATGTCAAGCGTCATGACCAAGATTGGGGTTTACCGCATAGATGCATGCTGGTTATAAGAGAAAATCTAATAATTCCTGCAATTTGTCACATTCAGAGGAAAAACAGGAGAAAATATAAGGAAACACAAGAAGGCAAAAAAAATGGAAATTATAACTGTACTTATAATACAGTATAAATTAAGGATATATATGATCAAAACTGACCACTGAAGAGAGAAAATTCAAACAAATAAATTATTATAAAAGAAATATTGTTGTCAAGGACCTGTATGCTCTCCCCACCTCTGTGAATGTTCACTTACATAGCCTGAGACATACTCATTAGGGAAACTGACCAAACAATTAAAGAATTGAAAATGTCAATACTGCATAAACTGATTGAGAGTATCATGCAGGGTGTGTGTGTGTGTGTATGTGTGTGTTAAAAAAACTTCCAAGCTACATTTATAAATTCATCAAAATAATTGTATCAAAATTCGACATAGCTCCTAAATTTACAGGCTAATATTGATGCAAACTTTAACAATAAAATATTAACAATCAGAATTAGCAGAAAAACTAGAGTTATACATCATAGCTAAGTGAAGTTCCCAACAATAATGCAATAAATATCAGTATTTGGAAATATATTAATATAGTAGGTCATTTTAATATATCAAAAGAAATTCACATAATTATCATCATTAATAATAAAAATACATTGGAAAATAATTTAATAATGATTTGTGGTAAAAAATTAGGTGTAATTAAAGTCAGAATCGGTATAGAACTTGAATATATTCTAATAATACATATTTAAAAATGCTAAATGCATTCTTGTTAAATTTGATAAGGTAATGATATTTACTCACCACTATGAATTAAAATTATTCTAAAGTTATTAGGCAATATAAACAAATAAGATAAATAAATGAATAAAATGGAAAGAAGGTACAGAATTATTGTTAGTAACACAGCATATATAGGAAACCTAGGAATCAACTGAAGAAATAATATAAGCAATAACAAAATTTTGTAGGATTTCTGGGTTCAAAATTAAGGCCGTCAGACCAAAAGTTGGAGAAAAATCACATTTACAAGAGCTACAAAAATATGTGTCTAGAAACAAATTTATAAGAAATGAGCAATATTTGTTTGAGGAAAACTTTCAAATGCCATTTAAGGCTATACATAAATCTTTATATTGCAAAGATGTCAACTTGAATGCATTTTAAAATTATGTGATCACGGGTATATTTTTTTGAAGGATATGTGGTGAAAACACAAGCTCATTAAAAAGTTAATGTTTTCAGCTGGTTGCAATGGCTCATGCCTATAGTCTCAGAACTTTGGGAGGCTGAGGCAGGAGGATCACTTGAAATCAGGAGTTTGAGAGCAGCCTGGGCAACATAGGGAGATCCTCGAGCTACAAAAATAAAACGAATTAGTCAAGTGTAGTGGTGGGTGTCTGTGGTCCCAGCTACTCAGGAGGCTGAGGTGGAAGGATTGCTGGAGCCCAGGAGGTCAAGACTACAGTGAGGGGTGATTGTGTCACTACACTCCAGCCTGGGCAAAGAGCAAGACCCTGTCTCAAAAAAAAAAAAAAAAAAAGGAAAATGTTCATGTTTTCAATACAAATGAAATTGAAATGTAAGAGGATGAATTAACAGGTGGGACTAGGAATACTACATACTAAAGCAGATTAAAAATGGAAACAACAGTGGTTAAGCAATTTGTATTAGTGTATGAGTATGTAAACATATCACTAGCACAAACTAGAGAATCGAGAAATAGACCTAAATATATTTAAAGTTGCTAATATCTCTTAAAGGCAGGTTGGCACATCATGGGAAAAAGATGGATTGACTGAGAATTGGTTGGTATTAATTTCTATTAAAATATTAATTTCTATTTCTACTGACTCATAATAAAATAAATTGAAGGTGAGTAAAATAATTTAAATCACAGAATGAACCCCCTACTACCACAACGTAATGTAAGTGCATCATATGATCAGTAATCGTCACTTGGTAAAGCTGTAATAAAAAAATAAATTTAGCTTTATTAAAAAATCCAATGTATCTGGATAGAAAAAATTATAATACCAATATAAATAATAGACACATATTTGTGACACATATGAGTAAATGATTCTTTTCCATAATCTATAAAAAGGGTCTAGAGAACTTCTGGAAAATTATAGTGCAGTATACATCTGGATGAAGACATGAACAAATAGTTCAGAGAAAGGAAATATAAATTAGTCTTAACCATGATACTCAATATTTTTTGTAAGAATAAATATATGAATTAAATATATAATATCCTGTTTTTCTGCTATCAGAATCTATACTTTGGTAGCAGGGGATAGGAAAGACAACATTCTCATGTACTTACTTTGATGAGAGTGAGCATTACTTGGTGGTTACCATAACAAATTGCCAAAAGTTTGGTGGCTTGAAACAACCGAAATGTATTCTCTTTTCTGGTAACTGCTGACATTCCTGGACTTGCGGCTGCATCACTTCAGTTTCTGCCTCCATGTTCATGTTCCATCCTCCTCTTCTGTGTGTGTTGTATCTTTCTTGGCTAGGGAAAATTGTGATGCAATTTACAGACTCCTGCATCTTCAAAACCTTTAACTTAATCACATCTGAAAATGCCCTTTTTCCAAATAAGGCAACATTTTTGGGTTCTGGGAATTTGTGTGAGGACTTTCTCTGGGAGCTATGATCAGCCTGCGACAGTGTTAACTGAGAAAACATCATGGTAGGGCCATATCTATGTAAATGAAAATCATGGCATTTTTGACATAGCAATTACGCTCTTAACAAAAGGAGGTGAATACAAAGATGTTTAGTATTTCATCATTTATTGAAGAAAAAATACAAAGAAAAATAACCTAACTGTTCCAGATAGGACTGAACACCTTTACAGCATATCGTAGCTATTCATTTTTTGTCAGTTACTTTTTTGGTAAACACATTCCAGTTTATGATTTGTTTTTTTACAATGTGGTGTTAGGAACGGAAGTTCTTAATTTTAATGTAGTCAAATTTATCAATCTACTTTTGAATTGCCCTTTTAATGCTTTATTTAAGAAACACTTTATTTTGATGTCTTAAAGGTATCCTGCTATATTTCCTCATAAAAATTTTAAACTTTCACTTTGAAATGTAAATCTTTGATTCACCAGGAATTCTTGTAAAGTGTATGGAGGAAGTTGAGATCCTCGCTTTGTTTTACTCTAAACCTTTTGTGCCATCCTTAATAAGTGCATCCTTTACACACTGATAATTTATGTTACATCTGTGATATTTTTCAAACTTACGTATTGGTATAGGGCTGTTTCTAAGATTTCTATCCTGTTCCTCTAAAAATTTACCTATACCTGTAACAACTCCACATTATCTTAATAATAATTTTTTTATAATAAGGCTGGAAAAATACTGAGACAAAGATCCTCACGTATTTTTGCTATTCAGAAACATCTTAGATTTCCTTATCTCTTTCTTCTACCATATGAATTTAAGAATTGGTTTGTCGTTTTTTTTTTTTTGTAAAAACTAGTTTGAGTAAAATGAATTCTTTACAATATTGAGTCTGACTTTCCATTAACATAGTATGTTTTGTGATTCTTTTTTGGGTCTTAAATAATGTCATAACTTATTAACTTAAATAATGTTTTAAAATTCTCTATTTAAAGGTCATAGTTATCCTTTATCAGGTAGTTTTATTTTTTGTTACTATCCAGTTTTTAAAATTTATTTTTTTGCTTGTTTCCACAAATAAAATGCACAATACATTCTTATACTGATTTCAGATCTAGCAATGCTGTTAACCTTTGCTGGTAATTTTTCTGTAGATACTTTAAGGTTTTTAATATAGACAACAATATCATGTATGAATAATGGAAATTGTCTTAATTTTTCCAAGTCTCATATGCATTATTTCCCTTTTTCTCTATGCTCTGGAATTTCTAAAATATTCTAAAATAAGATTGGAAAGATGATTTTGAGATATAAACATATATCTCAGTACATATATCTGTGAAATTTATATATATGTATATATAAGTTCTATTTTAAAGTCAGATTTATTGGGGTATATTATACATGCAGTAAATCTACTCTTTTTTTTAAAGGCTTAAAATGTATTTTAATAAGTTGATGCTGCATTACTGCTCCATTTCTCAGAAAAACTCCAAATTTATCAGACAAATCAAACCTGGTACACAGATGAAAAAATGCACAGCATGACTACCTAAGCAAGGCGAGTCTAAGAGCTCCTGTCCGACTTTCAGCACACAGCAACCCTGTTCCCAAGACTGTACTAGGCCTATCAAGAAAAGCTGTGAACAGTAACATCATAGACAGAAAAGGGTCATTCCTGGGCATCGTCACCCAAGAAAAAAATGGAGGCAAGTTAACACAAGATATATATATATATATATATATATATATATATATATATATATATATACATGGATATAACACAACTGTATGTTCATTGCCTGTGACCTTTGTGGACTGCCTGAATTCTCACCTGGGAGTGAATGGAGCAATGGGGCTAAGGTCATTGGGGGATGTTTGGTTTTTGCGGTGTATGTGGCAGTTTCTCCGGGGCTGGGGGAGTGTTGAGGAAAAGAAAGCAAATGAGGCTGGGCACAGTAGCTTGCACCTGTAATCCCAGCACTTTGGGAGGCTGAGGAAGGTGGATCACAAGGTCAGGAGTTCAAGACCAGCCTGGACAAACTTGAACTCGGGAGGTGGAGGTTGCAGTGAGCCAAGATTGTACACTGCACTCCAGCCTGGGTGACAGAGAGACTCTGTCTCCGGGTAGGCGGGAAGCAAGCAAATGAAACAAGATGGACAAAAAGCAAAAACAAAAACAAAAATCCCGGAATGTTCAAGATTAATGGGTTCTAACTGGATCCACTTTGCCATGATTTCCCCAGGCACTCAACAATCACATTTGAGACTTCAGGAATGCACCACACAGAACTGATTAAACATTATACCCCGCATGATTTGTTTATACCACCCCTCCCTTGCCCTCTGCCCCAGCATACTCCCTACAGTACAGGTAGGGTAGATTTAACTATTGGAAGGAATCCCTAACACTTTTCCAGGGTAGAATTCTGGCTAGTCCAAAAAGGGTCCTTCTTTTAAGGGTTTTGAGAAACGAGACACTGCAACTTTATTAACGTTTTGAAAACGTCGCATTGGCGACGTTTGTTTGGAGCGAATTCAGCTCTAGGAGCTGCATGGTTGAATGCAGGAGGAGTTCCACCAATTGCCCAAATTCCTTCCATTGTAGCAGCCTAACCAAAGCATTCAGTTGTTGGTAGGGTCAATCCCAAAGTTCCATCCAGCATCATAGTGGCAAGTCCTGGAGGAGCTGGGGTACCAGCTGGCACAAGAGCAGGGGGCATGGCGCCTCTGTTGTTTATGCCCATAGCAACTCCCATAGCCATCTGACCCATCCGAATCTCCTGCTCTCGCATCAGGGAAGGTTCTCTTGAATCCTTCCCGCTGCCGCCACATCTCTTCTTCCCGGCACCTGCGCTCTTCCTCCTGCCTGAGCTCCAGCTGCTTTCGTTTGTGCATCTCTTGGTTATGCAGCTCTTCCATCCTCCGAAGTTCTTCTTGGCGCCTCATCAAATCCTGTCTCATTAGCATGAGCTGGTGCTCATGGTGTGCAGCCTCCATCTCCATCTCTAGCTTCTCACGAGACTCCTTGATGTTGCGGTCCACTTGGTCCTGCTGCTGTTTCTCCATCTCAGTGAGAGCCTTCCAGCACATGGCATACTCATACTTGAAGGAGCCAGGCTGTGCAAATCTGGGTGGCTGCTCTCGTTCCTTGTGAAATTGCTGGTTATTTTTTATTTATTTATTTTTTTGAGACGGAGTTTCGCTCTTGTTACCCAGGCTGGAGTGCAATGGCACGATCTCGGCTCACCGCAACCTCCGCCTCCTGGGTTCAGGCAATTCTCGTGCCTCAGTCTCCCGAGTAGCTGGGATTACAGGCACGCGCCACCATGCCCAGCTAATTTTTTGTATTTTGAGTAGAGACGGGGTTTCACCATGTTGACCAGGATGGTCTCGATCTCTTGACCTCGTGATCCACCCGCCTTGGCCTCCCAAAGTGCTGGGATTACAGGCTTGAGCCACCGCGCCCGGCCCAAGTTGCTGGTTCTTTACAAGCAGCTTCTCTGGAAGTCCTTCTTCATCATCTAACTGGTCCATGGGCTCCAGTCACAGGACGAGGAAATGTGGTTAGCAGGAAGGAGCCTTCACTGCATCTGTCCAGAGCTTTCCGAGCAGCTGGCTTCCCTGAGAACTCAACGATGCCTTTGCTCGAGGGCCTTCCTCGATCATCCACAATCACTACAGCCCTCTCCACCTGGCCAAACACAGAAAAGGCTTCTTCCAGCAGTTCGTTGGACACATACTGAGGAAGGTTTTGAATTGTAAGGGATGCACTATGGCAGGCAAAGCGCACACGCAGCTGCTTTCCACGGAGTGGCATATTGTCCAGCTCCACTTTGGCAATCTCCGCTAGGGTGCGTGTTTCCAAGCGGATGAAGCCAAATCCTTTATCCTTATGAAGACTTCGCCAGCCTTTCCATATTTCTCAAATAGTGTCCTCATTTCTTCCTCGGTGATGTCGCGAGGAAGATTTCCCACAAATAGACGGCTTCCTTGGGTGAAGGTCTTCTCTCCTGGTTTCCTACAATTCTTCAGGTCAATAGTCAAGCCTTCATTTTGGCTGCTGGCCTGTGGCCCATTTTCAGGTACTGACTGTAACGGTGGCTGCTGCTGTTGCTGCTGGTGGTGATGCTGATGATGCTTTCTTGGAGTATGGCTTTGCTTCTCCAAATTAAAAGTTTTATTACTCTGCATTTTGCACCCTCAACTTCGATTGAAGACAGCAAAGCGCCTCCTAGTCCTCTCTAACCTCGACTTCTCCTCTACCGACTGATCTCTCCTCGGAGTAACCGCGACGCTACATGGCCTCTACCATCCCGAGAAAAAAAAGCAAATTTCGTCTTTTTAAGTATACAGTTCAATGAATTTTGGCAAACATACACAGCTGTGCAACCCTTACCACTATGTATCAATATATGGACTATTTCTATTACCCCATAAAATTACCTAAGCTTCTCCCACATCTCCAGACAAACTCTACCCTTTCTGTCCCAAATGGCATGTAAACAGAATCATAAAATATGTAGTCTTTTATATCTTAAAAAAAAATTCAACCTAATGCTTTTGAGATTCATACATGATATTGGATAAATTGGGAAACCATTCTTGAATTCCTGGGATAAATTTCTGTGTTGTTCTCATTCATTGCAGCAATCAATTTGCAATAGTTAGAGCAGAGTTAATCTGTTCACATTCATGAGTTTAACTTAAATTTTTATTTCTCATACTATTATTTTCTGGTTTTGGTATCAAAAATAAACTCTTCTCAATAATTAAGTTGAAGAATATACTGTAAAAAAGTTTCTGTAATATGGAAATTTTCATTTACGGAATACTTAGAACTTGCACGTGAAAAGATCTGGGCCTTGTGGTTTCTTCAAAAAGGAGATGATTAAGTATGTAATTACATTATTTAATGATCTATTTACAAATGTTTTGAAAAATCCTTCAATTTGTGATTCTCCCCTGATCTCATAGCATAGCAATCAACACAGAAGACTACTGTAACCTCAAAATGTGTGGGAATTTCTCCCCACCAGCAAGGGAGCAATCAGTTCTGTAGCAGACATAAGCTGGGTGTCCTCCAATTCAGTTCCATTTCTGTCTACCTGGACATAGCCGCAGATCCCACATGATGAGGACTTAATTCCACAAAACCTCCTTCTTGCCTGTTCCAAGTCTGGGCCTCCGGAACTTTCGACTGAATGGCTTCAACTTGGAATTCCCATAACCTCCTCTTTGGGTTTGATTACTTTGCTAGAGTGGCTCACAGAACTTGGAGAAATACCTATTATGTTTATCGGTTTATTACAAAGGATAGTTTAAAGAATATGAATAAACAGGCTGATGAAGAGATATGTAGGGTGATGTCTGGATGGGTCCCAAGTGCAGAAGCTTCTGTTTTGTCCATCTGGAGTGGGGGAGGTCCATCTTCCTGGCTCATGGATCCGTTCTTGTTTACCTTTCTGTCAGTCTCCACGTGCTCAGCTATTAGGAAGCTGTTTAAATCCTGTCCTCCTAGGATTTATGAAAGCTTCATTACATAGGCATGATTGATTGAACCATTGGCCATTGATCATCTATTTGACCTTCATCTCTTCTCCCTGGAGGTTAGGGGTGGGACTGAAAGCCCCATCTCCCTACTCATGCTTTTTTCTGCTGATCAGTCCCACCCTGAAATTATCAGTCAACATTAGCATAAAAAAGCACTTTGAAGACGTCAAGGATTTTAGGAATTGTATACCAGGAAACATGGACAAAGACCAAATATATATTTCACAATATCATGAATATATAAAAATATGCTAGGAAGTTATCTGAAATCTCTTAACATAGGATCATTCAGTTTTCTGGTATTTCCAAAGTAATTTTGTGGTAATTTTTAATTTTTCACCAATTTGACAAATTTGAATAAAATCTTGCAATTTATTGTCAGCAGAAAGCATTGATAGTCACATGTGGCTTCTCTACGATGACCCACACCTTCATCAGAACTTCAAGGTCGTCTTGCTACACACTTAGGTAACTTTTGCCACAATACTGATGACTTTCTCCAACACTTTCGAGTTGACCTAGGGTCTAGCGCACATTGGGCAGTGGAAGTGCTCAGCCCCTATTGTCTTCTTGAATGTTGGTGCTTTCATAATGACTGAGTCCAAATGAGTCACGTTTTAACATTGAGATAATTGAAAGACAGCCCTGAAATTGAGCATAAAATAATACAGTCAGTGATTAAACATAATTTATGTATGTATAGCAACAAGAACAAACAGTTGAAGTTTTCTGTTATCTGAAAAAAGAATAATTTTACTCCTGTTATTACTGAATATCACGTTGCTTTGAACCTTTATTTTATAACTTCCATCCCGAGATGTCTTTATTTTTGCCTGTGTTTGGATGTTAAATGTTTTCGAAGAGGAATAAAAGGTGGTAATTTCTTTGGCTAGCTTGTTGAAGAGTCTTCGGAAATTCTGACTCAGTGTACTAAGAGCAGTGTGCTGAATTCACATCCTCAGCTGGGCAGGAGCGTGCTGAGAGAACTATAGTTCTGATTAAAGGAACCACAATAACTGAGCAAATGAGCTCAAATGAATGGCTTAAATATTGTTTGTGGTTGGCAAATTAGATATACACAGGCAAGAAAAATGTTTCTATACTTTCCTTCCACAATTATGCTCAGTTTGTTGAAATATTTCCCATAAATAAGAGGATTGGGCCTCTCAAACCTGGTTTCTGATTTTGGCAAAATAAATTTGCAAATAACCTTGATTCTAGGGCACACAATTCCAAATCAAAGCTATTTACAGTGTAATTCAGCAGACTGCAATCCAAAATCACGGCTTCTTAGAATTTATCATCCCAAAATGTTAAAGAAAAGAAAAGAAAAATGCGTTTTCATTTTCTTTTTACAAACTTTTCTTTAAATTGGAAATTCCTAAATCCTTTTAGATATAGCATAGAAAGAAAAAAAATAGGGAAAAAAACTCATTAAAAGAGAAACTGTATCAGTCAGGGTCCTGGCAAAAACAGATGGCACACTCAAATTGGGTAATTTGAGGAGAGTTTAAGAAAGAAACTTGTTACAAATATGTGAGCAGAGCACAGCGGGGCGCACCAGTGCTCTGGAGCACCCTGGGGCCCGATGGGCAAAAGGTCCATAAAGCGAACCAAGATGTAGAGCAGGTGCAAGCTGTGCGTTGGGTGTCCATCACCTTCTTGGAAGCTGGTCGCTAGTCCATAGGACCCTGACCTCACTCTCCACCCTGCACCATCCTTCTCTTTCTTGTTAGGGCTTCCTGTGGTCTGCACTCAACTGGAAGCCAGAGGCCATGGGATCGGTTATTATTGATTGCACTCCCAGGGCACACAGCATCTGTGGATCTAAGGGGCCAGTGGATGGTGCCTGTCAGTCTGTTCCGCTGGTTTCTCAGCCTCCACTGCTGTCATTCATCCAGGTCAGAAACCCATGTCCTCAACATAAGCAACCCAGAAAATCCCCTCAGCTAGAATATTATCATGGGGAAATGTCGATATGACGTACTCCTGCCTGAAGCCTGAAATATTAGCTGCAACCAGGGGCCTGTGTAAGGCAGCAGAAAATGAAAGCAAGGGAGAACGCTATGCATCAGAGCTGGCTCTCCACGTGGCCTCTGCTGCGTGCATCATCACCATCGTCTTCCTCCAGCCTTTCTGTATTCTCTTTATGCTCTGCTAGTCTGCATCTAGCAGGTCCTCTGCCTGGAGGGATGACACACATCTTCTTGTAGCTGGGCCATGAGGTCTATAGTGTTCAATCTTCACCAATGGCCACAGTTCTCTACTGACAAAGAATCTCCTCGTTCTGGTGTCCTTAGTCCTCCTTGCCCTCATATCTGATCAGAGAGCAGCTCCTTCTCTGTCTGCTGGTTTGGTGATATCGAGGGTGCAAAAGGGCACAGAAAAAGTCTCTGCTTCCAAATTGTTGAATCATGACTGTGTTTCTTAGTGAAACATAATTTGCTTGGGCATAAAACCTCTGAATCTAATAAGGCTGAGATTCTGGAGACTCAAGTCAAATATTTGTCAAAACTTTTATTAGTAACCAGGAACATGTCTGCCTCCATGGCTCAGTTTTGAGTGTGGCTGTGGGTGACATGGCACCATGCTTAGCCTCTAGATTAAGGGATCCACTGTGTCCTGTAAGATGGTGCCCAGCTTGGCAGAATACTGTCTCCCAACTGCTATCACAACTGAGCTTTCAGCATCCGGGGTAAAGGGCAGGAGCTGAGAACGCTGAATTGCACTGCCACACATCCTTCACCAGAAAATGAGCTTCTGGAACAGATGCAGTGTGGGTAGGACCACACAAAGATGGATGAGACATTCCGCGGGACTGCGAATGTGGCACTAGCAGAAGTGGAGGCAATGAAGACCAATTTCTACTGAGAGTGTGTCTGCCCCTGTGAAGAGAAGTCAGTCATCTCTCTTTGAAGAAAGGAGTCCAAGTTAACAACTTGCCATCAGGTAGCAGGCCGGTTGCCCGCCTGTGGGAAGTCACACTCTGTGGTTGGTCTATTGCCCACACCACAGCAGGGGTCAGCCATGTGACTGTTGGAGAGGGAGTCCAGGACCCATGTCCTTTTTGTACCAGCCAAGCAGGCGAGGTGAAGTGGAATGTGATAGGTTACTCAAGCAGTTTTTAAACATTCAGTGGGAACATTTAGCTTTTAAATTCTCTAGAGAAATGGATTTTATTTTGGTTGATGGTCTTGGTGAGGCCAGTGGGAAGGGAAGCATTTCCAGGGGCTTCCATCCAGCCTTTTCTACTCCTGATTTCTAGGTTAGTGTTTAATTTATTGACCATAAAAAAAAGCAAGGAAATTTTCTCAGTAACTGAGTCTATTAATGAGTCTATTATCTTTACTGTATTTTCAGGGACTGGAGCAGCATCACAGGGTGAACCCCCAGTCCTTCTTGCTCCACTGTGGGAAGGACACAGGTCACAGTTCCATCTGTCACCTGATCTTCACTGTGTGACTTTAGCCGGGAGCCACAGCAACCATCTATGTCTCCAGGGGCATAGATGGAGAGCTGGAGTCAGAGTCAGACCAGAGCTACTCTAATTTGAGGAGAGTTTAATAAAGAGACTCCTTACAAATGTGTGGGCAGAGCAGAGGGGGTTGCAGTGCTCTGGAGCACCCTGGTATGTCCTTGTTCTCACTGCATCAGTATACTGGTTAATGTCGCCGATAGACTCCTTTGGGACATCAGGGGGAGATTTGTGATAGAATCCTGAATCCACATTGCAGGGGCCACTTCCAAAGAACCCAGCACTTCCCCTGGACCTTTGGATTCCTTCCTCTGGTGGCTGTCAATCTTGTGTGTCAATCACACAAGAATCTCTGTTGCCACCCCCAGAGATTCCCATTTGATTGATCTGGAAGATGACCTTGGCTTTGTGAATTCTGAAGGATCCCCAAGTGCCTCGGATGTTACTGGAGTTTGAAAGCCACTGCTCTAGAATAGTAGCAGAGAGTAGTCGCAGAGTAGCCTTCTGTATTTTTAGCATTTCCCGGATAATCCTGATAGGATCAGAGAATCTCTGCCAGAACATGCCAGGGTAGTTGCAGGATTTGCACTTCACAAACGGTAAACCACTGTTGAGTTTCAGCTTCAGTCAACCAATGCAGCAGATGATCGAGATTAGCCCAGGAGCTTGATGCAGCACATTAAATACAAAGTCTGCAGTGAGTGCAGAGATTCTACTGACAATGACCTGCTCAAACCTCATGGCTGATCCTCCGGCAGTCTTCTCTCTCACACGATCCCCAGGCCCATACCGATAGCGTTTAGCATGATATAGACATTTTCTGATAGATATCCTTTTCCAGAGAAGCCCTGGAGCTTCTTTGTCCTGGCTGTACTGGAATCTAACTTTAACTACGGGTCTGTAGGCATGGAGGAGAGGGTGTGTTCTCAGGAAAACTGGCATCAGCTTGTGGCAGCAATGGTTTGGGTAAAGTCATTTCTAAGGTTTTTATGCAGAGGAAGACTGGCTCCTTCTCGTGGGGAAGTTAAGAAGCTCTTTGAAAGATCTGGGAGTTCTACATCCTGATCCTGTCTTCTGGGTTCATTGTCTCAGGGCCCATGCCTCAGTAGCAGGAATGCTAATATTGGTGTGCGAGGCCTGTGAGGGCTAAATGTTCTTCTGCAGTCCTGTGATCAGACACCTGGCTTGGCCTTTCATCCTACCTGCCCCGCTGACTCCAGGAGTTAGGGAACTCTTTCAGATTTGTTGCAGAGACTCCTGATTTCTACTCATGTTCTTAATTTGATAGTCATGGCTTTCCAGTCCATCCTAGGGCAGAATTTCTCAACTTCATCACTGTGGACATTCTGGGTTGGATAACTGTGGTTGTACATTGTAGGATGTTTAGATGTGTCCCTGGTATCTATCCACTACATGCCAATAGTAACCTTCCAGCCCCAAGTTGTGACTACCAAAAATGACTTCGTACATTGCCAAAAGTCTCCTAGAGGGCCAAATTGCCACCAATTGAGAATCCACTGCTCTAAAACTATCAGAAAATCCACCTAACGCCACAATCTTGTAATCCATATTCTCACCATAGGGACTAATTGCTATAGCAAATCGACTTTCTAACAATTTGCCCTCTACTGCTCTTTATTCTCTTCCACTTTAATTTGAATAATCATGATCTCCCACATGCAGTTGGTTACTCATGTCCCCCTTCCCTGTGTAAAAGAGAGTCACTCAATCCTAGGATCCCATGTTGAGGGGATGCTTCCTTTATTCTCTTCCACTTTAATTTGAATAATCATGATCTCCCACATGCAGTTGGTTACTCATGTCCCCCTTCCCTGTGGAAAAGAGAGTAACTCAATCCTAGGATCCCATGTTGAGGGGCTGCTTCCTGGAGCTATTTCCAGTACCAATTTCTGTATCAGTTAACAGCCCAGCAGGAAACAGATGTTACATTCAGTTTGAGCAATTTGACAACAGTTAAATCAAGGCACTATTTACATAGATGTGGGCAGAATGCAGCGAAACCAAAAGGGAGCATACAGCACCCCTGATTTAGTAGTGGGGGAAGACTCCATTCCCAACTCTAGGACTGGATAAGGCAGAAGAGAAAGGAAGGGAGGCGTCCCCAGAACCTCAGAACCAATCTGGAGATGGAGAGAGCTTTGTGTGGTGTCTGGGGCCCTTGCCAGCAACATTCCTGCAGAGAGGGCTGGAGCCTGGAAAACCAACCCCTCATCCTTTCTGCTCCTTCTCCCTTCTGTTGGTTGTCCTTATTAGCAGCCCAACTGCAAGATGGGGCAAGGAACCCCCTTTACGAAGGTGTGATTGATCAACCTTTAGGGACTGATCAATGACGAAAGGCAAAGACCAGATTTAGAGGAGCAAAAGCAAGACATTCAGCCTAGAAGCTGTGTTTCTGGTACTGGAAGGGAGGAACACATTGGGGTGAAGAAAAAGACACAGAGCACTGCCTGCAAAGTTTGTGAGCAGCAAGAGAGACTGTTAAAATGAGGGAAGGGAGACAATTTGAAAAATGGGAGAAAAAAAATCCCCAAAATAAAGGGCATGTGTGCGTGTGCATGTGTGCACGTGCATGTGCATGTTTGTGTGTATTTCTCCTCTTTTCCTCATATTCTCCACGCGGTTAGTGTGAAGATTCCCATTTTGTTTGGTCAAGGTAAAAATTAAAGTGCTAAATTTTCCCGTAGCACTAAAATCCAATTGCTGGCAAACTTAGAGATTCTACCTTGGAAAGAGTCCTTGCTTCCATTCCCTTCACATCTCCTCAGCTATTGGCTTGTTCTTTCTTCTAGACCAAGCTTGTCCCACCTGCCTTATTTTGTTGTTGTTCTGTTTTGTTTTAGGCTTTTAGCAGCCTGAGCCGTGGTTTTTAGTTTCTGTCTCTAGTGATACGCAGAAAAGAAGGATGAGGAAGGGGCTTTACTGACCCAAACAGAAACAGAAACTAAGAACCCATGGCTGTATTCTCTTCCTTGGACAGCCTTGTTCTAGATGATTCCAAAGGCCTGGCATTTTGTGTTTCAGCTTTGTTTTTTCCAACTTATCCCCTTTACTACCCTCAGTTATGATTCTAAAACAAAATCTGATAATGCAAATTAGCTGATTAAATTACTTGACCGTAGCTTAAAAAGAACCTGCCTTCTATTTGGCCATCCTTGTTTTCTGAAATTCTACCCACATATCTCCAGGGTACATTAAACAGATTACTGCCTCCCAAGTCCTTTTCATTCCACACCTTCTCCTTTGTGCTGCTCCCTCTACTGAGAATGAAGCCCTCCACATCGCCTGCCTTGCTTCTTAGGGAAACATTAGTAGCTTACCTTCAGAAGTCACCTCCACTATCAGTATTCCAGGAAAGCCTAACCGAAGCATTTGGGCAGATTTAGTGCTAGGAAAAATAAATTTTATATGCACAAAGAATATTTAACACTTAAAAAATGTTATTGTGGTAAGAACACTCAATGTACCATCCATCCTCTTAATAAATGCCTAAGTGTCCAAGTGTACACTTAAGTAAGTGAAGTGCACATGATGGGTAAACATTGTTGTTTGCCATTGGTCAACACTGTTAACATAAACAACAATAGCAAATTACAATGTGCTGTCTTCTGCTTATTAAATGGTCAAAAGACAATGTGTTGTCTTTTGCTTATTAAATGGTCATGGCAGACGTCCCATGCTGGTAGGGATCTGATAGGATGACTACTCCCACAAATTATCAGTTAGATGTTAAATCAATAAAACGTGTGTCGGCACAATCAATTCTCCATGTGTCGGCATGCCTCTACCTCTAAGCCAGTGTTTTTCCAACTATGTTTATCCAGACTCCTTCTCCACAATGAGAAATCCATAGTTGGTTTTCTGCTACTGCCCATTAGCTGAAATCATTTCGCTGCTTGACTTTATGGAGTTTGTGTTATAAAATCAGTGAGTGTTTTGAATGTGTTCATTCAAACTACATGCAACTCTCCACTCAACCCCACCCCATTCCATCCTACCTTGAGAGTCATTGTTCTGAACCAGTGTTCTCCAGCTTGTCCTCTCACAGATCCCATAGGAAATGATCTTAGGATCCAATTGGGGAAATCACATGAAAAGTTAAGCATAGTTGGTCTTGGTGTCACATGGATCAGAGGCACAAGTGCAGAAGCTGTGAGCGTGTGGAACACTCTGTTATTTAAGCTGGCCATCCAGACAGTCCTGAACACTGTGTATGTATTTGATTTACAGTACCAGCAAAAATTAAAGCAAAAATGTAATAAAACATTTGAGAAAACTTCCAGCTCCCTACCCCAAGAGTACATCTGTGAAAGAGCCCCCCACACTTTGAAAACCGAAAAGTCCGTTATCATGAAGTTTGGCTGTTCTAGAATTTAAGATTGTTAATTCCCTGCTTCTTATTTCTCACTAAGTCCCTAGTGAGAACACTTAGTTTCCTTTCTAATAAAAAATTACCTATAGATGAAAAAAAAAAAACCACATGTTGGCACAATATTGTTTCTACCGCAGCCTCATGGTTGCTATCAGTTGTTTCAAATAGGCACTGGACTAAGCACTTTTCTATTACACTGTTCAAGCCTCATCACGATCCTAGATGAAGAATTCTAATATCCCCATTTTACAGGTGAGGAAACTGAAACTCTGAGAGGTGAGTTACACCCAAAAAGCTATTCAACTAGTAAATGGCACATCTTGGAGACACACCCAGGTCTCTCTGCCTGCAAAGTCTATGCCTGTAACCTTGACACAGAACCACAAAGACCCATCATGAAATTCATTGCAGCTTAATTATTATTTCAAACCATTCTGAGAACTATGAATAAAAGTGAAGTGGTGTCATTGCCTGGGGCAAATACCTGAGATTCATTGTCTTGTGCCAAGAAGATTTAGGACACAGACACACACATGATGAGTTTAGGAGCAGAGGTTTAACAGGTAAAAGAAAGAGAAAGAACAGCTTTCTCCCTTATGAGAGAGAGAGGCTTGTGAAAGAAAAATCCAGCCTGTGGTTGACTGCACTAGATTTTACAGACAGGCTTGAGGAGGCGGTGTCTGATTTAAGTAGTGCCCACAGATTGGTTTGATCAGGTGTGATATTTACACAGCACATAGGGAAGGCTGGATGCCCCACCCTAATCTTATTATGCAAATGGAGTCTTTGCCTGGATGATGCCATATTGTCTTCTCCTTACTGTACACATGGTTTGGTAAAGAGAAGAGAAGATGGAGCCACCCTTTTAAACATGCCTAGTCCCAGGTAGGCTTTTCCTGTTGGCACAGCTGTGAGCATTCCCCCATGCAAGCTTCCAGCCTGCTTGTCTATGTCTGCAGCTTGATGTTACAGGCTGCTCTTTGTTAAAAAAGAAAACGGTTTTGGGGCTGCTTTTCATTAAAACAAAAACCTTACCAAGGACTCCTGTACCCTCACTATCTGCCCTCAGTAATTTCTTCCTAACTCCTACATCAAAAGAGCACTTTTAAAAATCATACTACTACTATATTATGAAACATGCAGCCAGTCCAATAGAGTTTTAGAAGAAATTTCAATAATGTAGAAAATACTATATAAATTTGAATAAAAATAATATTATAAAGTATATACCACATAATTTAAATATATGTACATATAAGTTTACTATATTTTTTCCTGGATTGGGAAATTATAGAGATTTTTCTTTCTCATTTATATTTTTATACATTTTCCAAAATATCAATTCAGATCATGTGTTATTTTCAAAATAAGACTGAAACTCATTAAAAAATAAAGCCACGTTGGAAAGTGACAGTAGGCCTTGGGGAAGTAGGTATGACATGAAAGAAATCTGAGAATTGGGGCACCCGGCCAGTGGCCCTCATACCTGTGTTGCAGCAGAAACCCCAAGACAGGTAAACGCAGTGTGGATTGCTGTGTCCCCAGCCACGGGAATTTTGGTACTGTAGATAGGGGAAGAACCCTGAGAATTTACATTTTTCACAAGTTTTCAGGTGAATTGAACTACTGTTTGAGAATAATTGATTTAGGGAAAATTGTTACCAGATTCTTTCTGGACAGCAAAACTTACGACACATTTCAGAACTGCCTTCCTGAGATGTTCTTTCTCCCCTCTCACTGCAGATCTCATGGCTTCTAATTTCTTGGCCTATTTTCTGCTTTTCTCCAATAAAGTATAGTCTCTATAACTTCCTGAGAAGGAGGAGTTAGGGCATCTTTTTCTTCTTCCTTTAACATTTTTTTTGAAATGTTCAAACTTTGAATTCATTGCCGCATTGATTTTCGGTGTCAGAAATGCTCTGCAATGTCAAATGTCCTGCTGATCTCCAGGCCTTTGCAAGGCTTTCTTGACCTGGTTTTCTTTCTTAGAAGCTTTAGGATTTGTTCTTTATCCTTGATATTCAAAAATTCACAGTGATGATTTTTCATGTGGCTCTGTTTTTGTTTACTTTTCAATATGATCAGGTTCTGTGACTAACTTGAGATTTTTATGACAATTACATTGAATTTATAGATTAATTTGGGAAGCATTGTCACCTTTATGATATTTAGTTTTTTTCTATGAACACATTGTAAATCTCTCATGTTTTAGCTCTTTTGTAATCACATGTTTTATAATTTTCTTTTGAATGGCTTGTATTCCTAGGTGTTCTTTTCATTCTAATGACTCATGATTCATGCTCTTTTGGTTATGCCAATATTTTCATAGAAAATGTTTTTAATACCCTGGAACTTCTCATTTCCTTGAGTTTTCCACTTGCAGTAATCTTGCTCACAATCAACGGTCAGTCCTTCATTTTTACCTTTAATGTTGTTATTACCAATAATGACAACCCCTCCACCACTTCAGTTTTAAGGATTGCACTCTCTAACCACCACTTTCCATCACCTCTGTTTCCTTTTTCTATAATCCAACTTCATTCTTCCACGGAACTATCCAATCAGTTGTTCCACAGCCTTGCCACTGTCTCTCAAACCCCATACATGCCACACTTCCTTTCCTTCGGAGCTGAAGAAGGCCCCTTGTCATTCACGGTTGTTACTTTCACATACTTCCCTTTCATCCCTGGCAGAAGGTCCCACGTAGTTAATTTCCATTCCCCATGTGCTTTATGCCTGGAAATGAGACTAGATGAAAACATACAGTGATACTGGTGGGTCGCACATTAAATTCACAATCAGTGTACTTCAGAGAGTTTTGGTAACAGTAATCCCATATTTCCTTAATCTTTTTAATCTCCATTCTTCCAGAAGTCTCCTTTAGCTCCTCCCTCTCCATTTCTATAAGAAAATATAAATGTGAAAGTGTTCATAGCTCCCACACCAATATACCTGCATCTCTCACTCACTCACTCACTTACTCATTGTATGTGTATGTGTATGCTTTTTTTCCTGCTTTGCCTTCCATTACCCTTACATCTTTCTGCTCCTAAAGCGGATTCCCCTATTTCGGTACTCATATCTATTGCCTATTTCTGACTCAAGCATATGTTTGAATCATCTGTCTTTTGTATTACTACATTTTTTTCTCTGTCAGACCATTTTCATCATCATACATGTAAGCTTAAAAATAAACTAAAAAAAACTTCCTTGACTCTTATGTTCCCCTCCAGCAATAACCCCGCTAACTGCTCAGTTTTCAGAAAAAATTCTTGAAAACATTTTCTTTTCCTTTTTTTTTTTTTCAGACTGAGTTTCACTCTTGTTGCCCAGGTTGGAGTGCAATGGTAAGATCTAGGCTCACTGAAACCTCTGCCTCCCGGGGTTTTTTTGTTTGTTTTTGAGATGGAATTTCGCTCTGGTTACCCAGGCTAGAGTGCAATGGCGCGATCTCAGCTCACTGCAACCTCCGCCTCCTGGGTTCAGGCAATTCTCCTGCCTCAGCCTCTTGAGTAGCTGGGATTACAGGCACGCGCCATCATGCCCAGCTGATTTTTTTGTATTTTTAGTAGAGACGGGGTTTCACCATGTTGACCAGGATGGTCTCAATCTCTTGACCTCTTGATCCACCTGCCTGGGCCTCCCAAAGTGCTGGGATTACAGGCGTGAGCCACTGCGCCCAGCCTTGCCTCCCAGGTTTAAGTGATTCTCCTGCCTCAGGCTTCCGAGTAGCTGGGATTATTGGCATGCACCATCAAGCCCGGCTAGGTTTTGTATTTTCAGTAGAGACAGAGTTTCTCCTTGTTGGTCAGGTTGGTCTCAAACTCCCGACTTCAGCTGATCCACCTGACTCTGCCTCCCGAAGTGCTGGGATTGCAGGCATGAGCCACCGAGCCCAGCCAAAAACATTTTCTATGCTTCCTTTCTTCATTTTACATTCTCTCATTCCCTCTTGAACCCATGCAACAAGCCTTCACGCCTATCATTCTACAGAAACCTCACTCAAGGTCGTCTGTGATCTTTATGTTTCAAGAGCTCTTCTGTTCTTGCTTTAAAAGTTTCTTCACTTGGCTTCTGGGAATGGTTTAAATTAATTCTTCATCTCAAGGTATTTCTGCAAATGCAAAATCTCTCAGAGGAAAATTCTTGAGAAGTCAAGAACCTCTAGAGAAGTATTAAAGAGGGGCCGTTTTCATAAATAGAAATTATCTTTATTCATGTAAATGGCGGAGGTGAGTAAGCATCAGTTATCTTTCATTTAAAACTCCTTTTCTCCCATTTGCCTGTTTATCAGAGGGATTAGAATTTCGTAGTCAGCAAAGTTTCATCTTGTTTTATCAATGCGATTTAATTTTGTTGTTTCGTTTGATAAGAAATTAAAGTGCACAACGGGATGCCCATGGTGGTTTCTAGATGCATTGTTCAGAAGGATGTGTCCTTCATGTGTGCATGGCTTTGGGTGGGTGTGTGGTCTCCTGATGGCAGTCACCTATCCCTCCTGTTAACTTACCTACCTCCTATTAAAGATTTATGGTAGTTTACAAAGCAAAGTAGATAATAAATATTGGAGATCTAGGTAGCTAGGCCTTGTCACACTGGCCATGAGAATTCTTACTCTCATTCTAGTTAACTTTAGCATGATAGCCCATACAGCTAATGAGTGTCATATAAAAAATAAAGAAGCTGTGAACACATTAATGGAGCTTATGTAAAGCATCAGAAAGTAGACTAAAGATGGAGCAACATAAAGTAGACTAAAGATGGAGACAAAAAATGGTGCCAGAAATAAGACAAAGTTGAAAGAACTGGGTCAGCCAGAAGCTTTCCAGCAGAGAAAGCAGAAAGGAAAACCTTTTAGTTACATAAATCATTGTCCGCAAGATGAAAATCAACTAAATTTTCAGAAGACATACAGCTAATTTCTTATGAGCACCAAGAGGACTTCCTCTCAGAGATAATCACTGCATGTGGTACAGAAAATCATCCTTGACAGCATCATTTACATAAGCTCCGTTAATGTGTTCACAGCTTCTTTATTTTTCATATGACACTCATTAGCTGTATGGGCTATCATGCTAAAGTTAACTAGAATGAGAGTAATAATTCTCATGGCCAGTGTGACAAGGCCTAGCTACCTAGATCTCCAATTTCTTTTGACTTAGAGATGAGGAAACATCGTCAGGCAGGGAAAGATAGCAATCCCTCCCCTGAAGTGTGGATTAGCTCAACAGAATTTTAATAAATTGTGAGTAGCAATGAACTCAGGGCTGTGTGCCCCAGATGAGTAATCTGTGTGCCCTGAATCTGCTTCCTAATGGGGACCAAGCCACACGACGTAACAAGTAATCTCTTGAGGTAGTGTTGATATTCTCTTTTGAAAGCTTGAGAATTACCAAGGCATCTGTCCAAATGGAGATGTACCTTCGTCCATTTCAATAACACTCTCTCTTATGGGTGGGCAAAGCAGCCAAGAAAACCACAGTGACATCAAAAAGCTGGTTTACTGAACAAGAACAAAAAATTATAGTCATGTTAGGACAAAGGGTATGAGGCCAGGAGCTTATCACCCACTGATGTCAATGTAGAATGCTCAGTATGTAGACAAAGTAATGCCAACTAGACAAGTGGACATTCTAGGTGGTTCCAGATTAAAATGGGGTCCTTTTTGGTTGACGAGTTTAAAAATGCCTCACTGCTTTCATCATCTCATGTTCCCCTTCTATTTTCAGACACGTGTGAAGCGCTTGTTGCTGATGTGTATTTGTAACACTGGAGTCTTCTCTATCGTGTTCAATTAAATCACCAGTGCATAACAAACAGCCTACGATCACATAAAATTACTCCTTCCTTGTTAAAATCTCATTTGTTATAGGAACTCTTAAAAACTTAAGGTGCCTCTGAGGAAAAATTATTACTGCTCATACTGCAACAGGAAATAATGCTCCTTATAAATCAATACCAGCAGGGATGTTCTTATTAAAAAGGGATGCAGGTCAATTGCTAATTTCCAGTTGACAACATAATTTAGTAAGGCATACTGTGCCCTTATGGTGACTAGTGATCATTTTCAGAAAGCGCAGGGGTTATTTTTGTCAGAGGCTACTAGAAGCAATTTGCAATAGAAATAAAATTGAATCAAAATTTTAGATAGCAATTTCTTTAGATATTTTCTTTATCATAGACTTTAAACTGAATGGTAGGAGAATTAGTGACATGTGATTTTCTTGGCCGGACTGAGTTTAGTTAAAGAAGTGCTTCACCAAATGAAGCTGGGACTCCTGAACCCAGAGGCCTCAGGAAGGAGGCTAGAGGGGTGGCATGCAGCTGAGCCTCTGACCTCAGGTGTGAGGACAGTCACACAGTAACAAGCTGCATCTGTGTTCGGGATCAGGGCTTCCTGAACGACCTCTTCTGGGATGTCTTGCTGAAATGCAAGTTTTGAGAGGCATGTGGGAGGGGGCTGAGATTCTGCATTTCTAACAAACTTGCTCCTGATGAAGGCTCTGCCAATCTCAGAAACACACGGGGTAGAAAGGCTCTAGTCTATTCATTTTCACCCACGGCAGCCTTATCCACCCACTACCCACAGGACCTACCTTTCTATAAGGGAACATAGGAAGGTATGGTGTTGCTTATTTCCATTTCCCATTGCTTTATTTCCTAAATAAGAATAGTAGTTAACATCTTTTGAATACTTCCTATATAGCAAGTACTGTTCTAATTAAGAATCAGCCTAGTCAACCTAGTGAGACTCTGTCTCTACAAAAAAACTGAAAAAACTTAGCCGTGCATGGGTCAGTGTACCTGTAGACCCAGCTACTCCAGAGGCTGAGGTGGGAGAATGGCTTGGGCCGGGAGGTTGATGCTGCAGTGAGCCATGATCACAACACTGTACTCCAGCCTGGGCAGCACAGTAAGACCCTGTATCAAAACAAACAAGCTAAAAGAACCTTACACCAACATTACCTCTTATGAAAATATTTTGTTTGATCTCCCCAACAATCCTATAAGCCCTAGTTTATGGAGGAAGAAATTGAGACACAGGGGTTAAGATCTGAATGGAGGGCCTGCAGTGGCTCACGCCTGTAATCCCAGCACTTTGGGAGGCTGAGGCAGTGGATCACAAGGTCAAGAGATCCAGACTATCCTGGTCAACATGGTGAAACCCTGTTTCTACTAAAAATACAAAAAATTAGCTGGGCATGGTGGTGCGTGCCTGTAATCCCAGCTACTCGGGAGGCTGAGGCAGGAGAATTGCCTGAACCCAGGAGGTGGAGGTTGTGGAGAGCCGATATTGCGCCATTGCACTCCAGCCTGGGTAACAAGAGGGAAACTCTTTCTCAAAAAAAAAAAAAAAAGATCTGAACTGATCCCAAAATGTGGCTGCCTGAGCTGTGTACTGCTTGCATTAGTTGCTATTCACATGGCCTGAGCAACAGGTAGTTTAAACTCACACTCACTGTGTCATCTGAATGTGTTGGGCACAGTTTACTTCCTTTTGGGTTCTAGTGTCTGGTTCACTTATTTGAATATTATTATTATTATTATTATTTTTTGAGATGGAGTTTCGCTCTTGTTACCCAGGCTAGAGTGCTCGGCTCACCGCAACCTCCGCCTCCTGGGTTCAGGCAATTCTCCTGCCTCAGCCTCCTGAGTAGCTGGGATTACAGGCATGCACCATCATGCCCAGCTAATTTTTTGTATTTTTAGTAGAGACGGGGTTTCACCATGTTGACCAGGATGGTCTTGATCCCTTGACCTCATGATCTACCTGCCTCAGCCTCCCAAAGTGCTGGGATTACAGGCTTGAGCCACCGTGCCTGGCCTATTTGAATATTATTAATGATTTTACCTTTTTGCACTATCTGATTTATAAGCATTTTAAATTATTTAATTAAAATAGTTTACCATTATTTCCTTGATATTTTAAAACAATGTATAAATACAACTAAAGAAATTAAAAAGCCTTAAATAGAAAGAATGGAATAGGCCACCTAAATTAAGTCGACTTGAAAACAATACGTCATTGAGCCAGCATGCTTACTTTATTTATTTATTTTTTTTAATTTTTTTTTAAAGAAAAAAAAGGAGAGAAGGAGAGGAAGAAAGAGGAAGAAAAAGAGGGAGTGAGAACAGGAATATTGCTTAATTCTAGAATGGTTATTAATAATGGCTGATCAATATTTTGTGTATTGAAAGTGGAGAATGTATATTTTGTGTATTTAAAGTGAAGAGCACTATACATATTTATTAAGTTTACTTGTTCCGGATCTGAATTCGTCCTGGATATCCTTATTAATTTTCTGTCTCGTTGAGTCTAAATCTCTTTATGGGTCTTATGTTTCTGGGTGTTAGGATCGTTAGCTCTTATTGTTGCATTGATCCTTTTACCACTGTATCTTTGTTGCTTTGAAATCTATTTTATAAAATGCGAGAATTACAACTCCTACTTTTTGTTTATTTCTTTATTTTTGCTCTCCATTTGGTTGGTAAATCTTTCTCCAACCCTTTGTTTTGAGTCTTTGTGTATCTTTGGATATAAAATGGGTCTG
>CM052658.1:97154589-97204789 GCA_028533165.1 Leontopithecus rosalia
GGAGTGGATAAGTCAGGCAGGGTGGACCAGGCCAACCAAGAGGACAGGTGGCAAGGCCAGGAGGGGTGAAATGCTGGCAATGACATGGATAGGTAGCTTTCGTGATGATTACAGACACGTCCCACACAAGTTTCAGTCAATGATGGCCCGCAAATAGGACAGTGGTCCCTGATGATTATAATGCAGCTGAAAAATCTCTATTTCCTAGCGGCTTAGCCTTCCCATTGTTGCAGCACACGTATTCCTCAGGCATTTGTGGTGACGCTGGTGTAAACAAACCGCTGTGCTGCCCGCCGGTTGTAGGAAAGTCCAGCAACACGATGATGTACAGTACCTAATACTTGATCGTAATAAACGATTATGTTACTGGTTTATATATTTACTATACTATACTTTTTATCGTTATTGTCATTTAATTTTTTTTTTGAGACAAGAGTCTTGCTTTGTCGTCCATGCTGGAGTGCAGTGGCAAAATCTCCGCTCACTGCAACCAATGCCTCCCAGGTTCAAGCAATTCTCCCGCCTCAGCCTCCCAAGTAGCTGGGATTACAGGCATGTGCCACCACACCCAGCTAATTTTTGCATTTTTCGTAGAGACAGGGTTTCATCATGTTGGCCAGGCTGGTCTCTAACTCCTGATCTCAGGTGATCCACCTGCCTGGGCCTCCCAAAGTGCTGGGATTACAGGTGTGGGCCACCACACCTGGGTACTGTTATTTTAGAATAGAGTGTACTTCTACTTATTAAAAAAGTTACCTGTAAAACAGCCTCAGGCAGGTCTTCCAGGAGGTATCTCTAGACGAAAGCATTGTTATCATAGGAAATGACAGCCCTCTGGGTGTTACTGCTTCTGAAGACCCTCCAGTGGGACAAGATACGGCAGATACTGTGGGAAAAGGTTATAATGTCCAAAACAAGAAGGTGGAAGACAGTGAAATGAATGATCCAGATCCCGTGTAGGCCTAGGTTAATGTGTGTGTTTTTAAGACATTAAAATTTAAGAAGTAAAAATTTAAAAAAATTTAAATAGAAAAAGGTTACAGAACAAGGATATAAAGAAAAGGTTATGTAAAATATGTATATGTATATATAAAACCTATATAATGTGTATTTTAAGGTGTTATTATAAAAGGATTAAAAAATTTAAGTTTGTAATGAAAAATTTAGTAAATTATTATTGAAAAAGTATTTCTTTATAAATTGAATGTAGCCTAATTACTCAATGTGTATAAAGTGTACAGCAGTGCACGGTCATGTCCAAGGCCTTTCCATTCACTCCTCACTCACTCATTTACTGCCCAGAGCAACTTCCAGGCCTTCAAGTGGTAAGTGCCCTAGACTGTTGTACCATGTTTTATTTTTTATACTATATTTTTATTGTACCTTTACTATGTTTATATACAAAAATACCTATGATTATGTTACAACTGCCTACAGTATTCAGGACAGTCACATGTTATACAGGTTTGTCGCCTAGGAGCAATGGGCCATACCATATAACCTAGGTGTAGAGCGGGCTGTACCACCTAGGTTTGAGTAAAGTACGTTGTTCATACAATGATGAAACAGCCCAAGGATGCATTTCTCAGAATATATCTCCATTTAAGCGATGCATAATTGTATTTGTGATTCTTTCCTCTGTTGAAACACTTAACCTGCCTATATAACTGATGAAAGACCTCCCACGTTTTTTTGTGTTGAAGAATACATAGACCTTATTGTTTTGGACACTACAACCTTTTCCCATAGTATCTGCCACTTCTTGAAAAGAATTGGATAAATAGTTTTTGGGTTTTTTTGTGTGTGTGAACAGACATTTTAAAAATAGCCGAGATGCATCATCCTGAGGCTTGAATGATGTGCTTCTGGGTTGTGCCACTATTGACAACTTGCAGTGCTTTGGCGTGTGGTGAGTAGGGTTTTTGTTGAACTAGAGAGTATCTGGGAAGACTCAGTATGGGATGGGGCCAAGACCATGCGGTGAATCCAGGTCATGGAGACTTCTAATTACCTATTTACATAATTTATGTTGCAAAGGGGAGCTATTGAAAAGTGTCGAGTGAAATCACACTATGAGTTCACTGGATGGGTTCATTGGTTACTAAATGGATTTAACAAGCTAAGTGACCTCAAAATTTGAAACTATTTACATTATGTGGTTTGCATATTATTATAATTGTGTACCTATTTCTTAATTTGTTAGATGTTTACAATAAATATGTAGGTATGATAAAGAATATTTAGGTTAATGCCCTGTTGCAAAAGTTCATGAAACCATTCAATATGTACATTCTCTACTGTATAGTTTAGGAAAACAATACAGGACCTATGACGAATTAGAGTGCGTCAGCATTCATTTCGGATTACAGTTTTGCTGAGATTAATGGTGACATTAGTAACTTCACCTCTTCTAGTTTTCCTATCAATATATTCGTATTTTGATTTTAGAGATTTTCGATGGAATTCTTCCCTATAATGCTTTACAATTGGTCTCCTGGGGCCATTTTTATTGTTGTCTAGTGCCAAGTTTTTTGCAATTTTATCTTTTCTTTCCCAATGTCCGTACCCACTCTTCTCAAATTTATGACTCTTTCCTACCCTCTCCCTCCCTGAAAGAGCATAAAAGATAAAAGAGAAAGAAGCAAGGTGATCAAATTAATATGTAACAAAGAGGCATCATTGTCATCTAAAAGCATAGTCATGTTTCTACAGATAGGTACAATTTTAGAAGCTTGTATAAATCATTTTCATTCACTACCTGAAACCGTGGATAAGAAAATGCAAAGTTCCACCACAATAAACATCTAAAATGATGTGACAGTGCAGTTCATTCCAACTATGCTGCTGCTGTAATAAAGGCAACAGGTATGTTTAATGCTGGGAATATGAGAATGTGTGCTGTTGCTGCCAATTTAAAAATGAAGTGAGGCTCTTGTTAAACATTTGATGCACTCCTGTCTTGGAACATTAAAATAGTTTAGGCATGTCAGCCTCATCCATAACCGTCACTGAAGCAAACATATTCATAAAACAGATTCTTTAAGAAAAATCTGCATGAGGTTCAGGGGAAAATGAGCTTAGATCCAAGGCAACCAGTGGTGCATCTAACATGTTTTGATATTCTCAGAAATTTGAAATATAAGTCAGACACAAAAAGGTTTGGCTATCTTTCTGATTCCTGAAATTCTGTGGGATGCCCAAAGGCTGGTGATGTATGCAGAGTAAGAACATTCAGAATTCTCTCAGGCTAAAGCAATGAATTTAGGCATTTTTCACATGCAGCTCAATCCAGAAATTTCCATTCTTTCCTTTATATTTATGTTCTTTTGCCTCCATCCTCCCGTTTCCTCTTTCTTTCTTCATATGCATATATTGTATTTCTACTCCATTTCAACTCCAAGAGCCTACACTACTGCTAGAGATATACTTTAGAGAGACTTGTGAAATGTACCACTGGCTTCCACCCATAGATCTGTGATTCACATTTTCAAACCTTTGAATTTGACATGCAGGCAGAATGAAATCTTGTACAAAAATTCCTAACTTAGCATCATGTAGAAAAAGTGTAAGATGTACTTTAAGGGCTCATTGCTTCCATTATAGTTTTCTTTGCATAATCAACATAATCATAATATTTTTAGTAGCGTAAGGTTTAGTGTGTATTTTGCAACTTGGTGTGTGAAGACATAATTATTGTTTGCCTTGATTTTTAGTTGAAGGTATTGACTTCATAATTACTTAGTGACATTGGCATTTGACACGAAAGACATAAAAACAATAGCAAAGTGATTGCTACAAGCCTGTCCAAGTCCTTGACCTCAATCATGCTGAGTGGTTAGAGTGTGTCACGTTGTTTTTGAAACACAGTAAAGTGTGTTGACATATTTTACAGCATCAGAGTCACCTTTTAAAAAACGATTAATAGCTTTTGTTTTTTAGAGCAGTTTTAGGTTTACAGAAAATTGAGCAGATAATACAGAGAGCTCTAACACATCCTCCCTCTCCTCTACTGTTTTCTCCGGTTATTACCATTGTGCACTGATATACATTTGTAAATACTGATGAACTAATATTGATATGTAATGATTAATTAAGGTCTGTAGTTTACATTGGGGTTCACACTTTGTCTTGTGTAGTTCTAAAAGTGTACAATGCCATATACCATTACAGTATCATACAGAATAGTTCCACCGCACCAAAACCCCTGTGCTTCACCTCTTCATATTTCCCCTGTATGCATGAATTCCTGGCAACCACCAATCCTTTTAAGTCTCTATAGTTTTGCTTTTCCAGACTGACTTATTTCATGAGTAATATGTATTTAAGGTTCTCCCATGTCTTTCTTTGTGATTTGATACCATATTTCTTTCAGTTAACAGGCTTCAAAAAAATCCATACATAATATTTTCCATATATATGGGGTACATGGGAGTATTTTTTACATGCATAGAATGTGTAATGGTCAAGTCAGGATATTTGAGGTATCCAGCCAGCACCTTGAGTAGTTATCATTTCTATGCATTGGGAATATTTCAAGTCCTCTCTTCTAGCTACTTTGAAATATGCAAGACATTCCTGCCAACTATAGTGATTCTATTTTGCTATGTAATGTTAGAACTCATATCCTTTATCTAACTGTATGTTTGTACACACCGATCAACCTCTCTTCATCCCTCCCACCCACATACCCTTTCCAACCTCTGGTATCCATCATTCTCTGTATCTCTATGAGATTATCTTTTTTAGTGCCCACATCTGAGAACATGTTATATTTGCCTTTCTAACTTATTTCACTTAACATAATGACCTCAAGTTCCTTATGTTGTTGCAAATCACATTATTTCCTTCTTTTTATGGCAGAATACTATTCTCTTGTGTATACAGACCACATTTTCTTTGTCCACTTTTAGGTCGATGGACACTTAGGGTTGATTCCTTATCTTTGCAATTCTGAATAGTGCTGAAATACGCATGTGAGTGCAAGTATCCCTTTTATATTCTGATTTTTAGGTTTCCAGTAAAACTGAGTGGAAAATCCAGAGATTTTCCATATGCCACCTGCTGCCCCACTACCAACATCCTGTACCAAATTGATGAACCTACATTGACACACCATTGAAACACAGGGATATTGACACATCCACAATATCCCTGTGGATATTGACAAACCAGAATGTCAACTGTCCACCATTATAGTGTCCTACACAGTAGTTTTACTACACAAAAATCCCTAGTGTTTCACTTACTCACAACTCAAGCCTCCCCACAGCTCTTGGCAACAACTGATCTTTTTATTGTCTCCACAGTTTTGCTTTTGCCAGCATGTCGTATTTGGTATCAACAGTATGTGGCCTTTTTAGATTGGTGTCTTTCACTTAGTAATAGGCATTTACGTTTCTTCCATGTCTTTTCATGACTTGATAGCTCATTTCTTTTTAGTGCTCAATAATATTTGATTGTTTGCAAACCACAGTTTCTATTCACTTACTGAAGGACACCTTGGTTGTTTCCAATTTGGGCAATCATTAATAAAGCTGCTATAAACACCTTTGTGCAGGGTTTTGTGTGGATGAAGTTTTCAGCTCTTTTCGGTTTCTTGCAAAACTAACATACTCGTTCCATATGATCTAAGAAGCATAATTGCTGGATCATATGGGGAAAATACATTAGTTTTGTAAGAAACCGCCAAATTGCCTTCCCAGGAGGTTGTACCATGTTGCATTCCTACCTGCATTGAATGAAAATTCCTGTTGCTCCACATCTTCACCAGCATTTTGTGGTGTCAGTATTTTGCGTTGAGATATTCTCATAGTTGTGTAGTGGATGCCATGGTTTTAATTTGGAATTCCCCGGTGGTGTATGATGCTGAACATGCTTTCACAGGTTTGGTTGCCATTGGCGTATTTTCTTTGGTAAGATGACTGTTCAGATGCTTTACCCATTTTTAAAATGAGTAATTTTTAAGAGTTTTTTTTTGTATATTTGGGATACAACTCTTTTATCAGATATGTGTTTTGAAAATATTTTCTCTGCACATGTGGCTTGTTTTTACATTTTCTTCATAGTGTCTTTCACAGAACAGAAGATTTTAATTTTAATGAAGTTAAAATTAAACATATCATTTTTTTTCTTTTAAGGACTATGTTTTTTGTATTGTATATAAAAACAAATTGCCAAATCCAGGGTGATTTTCCGTAAGTTTTCTTCTAAGAGTTTTATACTTATAGTTTTACAGGTCTTACACTGAGACCCACTTTGACTTATTTTTTGTGCAATGTGTAAGGTCTAAGTCTAGATTCATTTTTTTTTTCTTTTTTGACAGTTGAGTGCCTGGTTATCCCAGAACCATGGGTAAAAAGACTATACTTGCTCTGAAGAATTGCCTTTACTCTTTTGTCAGAGGTCACTTGGCTATAAATGTGTGGCTCTATTTCTGAGTTATCTTTTCCACTCCATTGATTGATGTGTCTGTTTTGTTAATAGCTTTATAGTGAGTCTTGGACTTGGGTAGTGTCAGTCCTCCACCCGCACCCTGCTTCAGTGCTGCAGTAGGTTGAGCCCATCCCTTTATAATTTGCATTATGCTTCCCCATTGCAGATTTGCCCACCATATCAGAAGAGAAACTGCATGCAGATTACACCAAAATGGAAGTCCAGACCCTTCCATAAAGTGATCTTGTCATCAAGAGAAACTGCAGAAGGAAATGTTTATTTTCTTCTGCTTTGTGCTGGATGCTGAGCAAGTCACTTTGGGAAACCTGAGCAAAAACAGGTTAAAGCGAATGTCTCTGAATTGTTCATTCTCAGGCAGATGCTTGATAGTTTTGCTATATGTGTATATATAAATTCCTGGAGGCAGTTTTTCCTGCCAAAAAACTACCATCACATGTTACAGCAATAAAAATGGCAGAGAGGGCCGATATTTAGATAAAGTTTAAATACATAATTCAAGTGAGAGAAAAATATCTTCACAACAATTTTAACATCAAGGAATAAAATTGAGAGCCCTGAAAGGTTTTAGAAAAAAAAACTGGATCAACCCTGAGATAAAATTCAGATCGTCTTCAGACATTTTCTTTATAACACCAAGTAGAGATCACTTAGGCAATAAATGTCTGCAGAGTATTGAGTGGATGGAAAAAAGCATTTACTGTCTATATCCTCACTACATTTATATTTTCAAATGTATTGGCATAAATTTATATAAAGTATTGTCTTATAATTTTAATTTCCTCTATCGATATCACTTCTGTATTCCTTTCTTCATATTTTAAACATTTGTTTTTCTTTTGTCTGGTAGCTGTATGTGTCTTTAGCCCATTTTCCAACTAGTTAGTTCCTTTCTTATTTATAATCTCCTTAATATTAAGATATAATTCACTTATATGTTTCCCTTTTTCTTTTTTCAAATTGTTGTCTTTCAGTATTTTACTTACAGAACTTTTATGTTTTGACATAGTTGATTACTTTCCCTTTTAATTGCTTATTTCCAGTGCTTCATGCTTAGAAGTTTTTTATCCCCCCCCCACCGATTTCTAATGTCTTGATTTTCCATGTAATTGTCTAATCCTTTAGAATGTTCATGGGTTTGTGGTGAATAGGGACTATTCAACTGCCTTTTCAATCAAATCATAATTACTGATTGAATGCCCCACTTTCCCAGTTCCTGTCCATCTCACCATTATAATGTATTATTATTAATATACACTCAAGCACTTTCTGAACCATTTGTTGGGTTTCATTCATCTTCCTGTCAATTTTTGGACCTGTACCACAATCTTTTAATTATTATACTTTCATTATATTGGGGGTTAACTCTCCATTCATGTATCTTTAATAATCTTCTTTGGCTATTTTCTTTCATTTCTTCTGGAAATCAAGTTTAAAGTAATTTGGCAAAATTCCAAAAAAGAAAAAATCCACTAAAACTATCTAGGATATATTTGGAGAGGCATGACTTTGGGAAAAGATTGTTATTTTCATAGAGACTCATTCTAAAACTGTGCATAATTTTCCAATAATTAATCTTCCTTGGTGCCCTCAGTATTTTGCTTTGTTTCATTTTCTTCATTTCGGTATGGCATGTTTCTTGACACTGCTATTCTTGTTAAGTTTATGTGTGTGTGTTCTCATTGTGAATACATTTCCATCTCCATTATGTTTTTCTAACTCAGAGGAAAATGCTGTTTTGTATATTAATAGTTTATCTTTTATCATACTAGAGTCAATTACTAGCCCTAAAAAGTCAGTTTCTCCTGTTGTGCTTTTCAGCAGATAATTATATTACATTCCAATTGTAATGATTATACCCTTTTCAGTTTTTGTTTCTTATTTCTCCTTTGTGCTCGCTAGATTATTATATCAGTATTAAATATTAAACATTAATAGCAGGGATTCTCGTTGTTCCTAAGCTTAACAGAAGTATTTGTAGTGTTTAAATGTTAAAAAATGTGGTTTCTTGTTAGTTTTAAATGGATTTCATTTGTTTTATTGAGAAAGTATCTTTCAATATCAAGTTTATAAGGCTATTTTAAAAGTATTTTAAATTGTACTATCTTACCTTGTTTCATCTTATCTCACAAGGTAAGATCTGGTAGTATTTTACCTTATTTCGTCTTATCTTAAATGAATACATACACATGGGCTCAGTGCCTGGGGCTCCCCTACAGGGGCTGTTTCAGTTGCTTCAGCTATCAAGTGACCAACTTGCTGATAGAAACTGATGTTGGGACCCCCACATGGCAGCATTCCCAGGATACTCTGGTATTCCGTTGGTGTGGTTGGATTCTGTCCAACATGGAGGGAGTGGCCTTTGCTTGGGAACACACAGGCTTTCTGCATGTGGGTTTTCCTCTCTATGGTCATGCTTTTGTCGGCACTATCATCCCAACATTGGCTCTGATTAATGTACTTATTGGACAGAGGACATGTGTCAGAGGACTCATGCCCAGAGGACTCACGGTGCTATACCTAGCCTCCCTCTTGCCCAGAAGCAGCTAACCTGATGAAACAAATGGCCTGGCCTCAGGAAGACTTAGTTATGCCCTAGTTGGAACCAACATTCAGAAAAAAAGAAGCACTGTCCTAAAAATAGTATATGATTTGAATCAGCATCCGATAATGGGATGCTGGCTTTTCCAAAGCTTGAATACATGGGTCTAGAAATCAAGGACCAAGTGGGAGTGTTTCCTCCACTATTACACAAGACTTCTCACTTGCAGATTTTTTTTTCTTCTCCCTTCATTAAGCTCTACTAGCTTCAGTTCCCCAGGAAGCATGCCTCTACCTGGTGAAAGCAATAGTTTCATTGAACTGAAAGTGGAGATGACTCCCTGCCATTTTGAGTTTTCCATGCCACTGAATATGTTGTAGAGTATCATGACACATAACTTATATTCTTGTGTAATTTTTCATGTTTCATCTCTTCTTATAAGTCTTAAAAGTTTTTCTTCCACTTTTTTCTTGAATTTATCACCCAAACTTTTACTTATGTTGCTATTATTTGTCCAACAACTTTCTCATATCTGTTCTTTAAAGTTTTTCCATTATATAGTTCATTTTTTTTTCTTTATTATTTCTTCTTATCCTGTGGTTCATTCAAATGGTAATCATTACCTCCTCAGGTTGAGAACATAATTTATACAATTTCTTTCTTGTTTGGAAATAAAATCTTTAAGAGCATCCATTTTTCTCAAATTCAGTGTTATATGTACAAAGCATTAATTACTCTTTGTTTTAGTTTGTTCAGGCTGTGAAAGTAAGAATACCATAGGCTGGGTGACTTAACAAAAACTGACTTCCCACAGTTCTGCAGGCTGGGAAGTTTGCAGATTTGCTGAGGGTCTGCTTCCGGTTCATGGGCTCACAGTTGGCTGTCTTCTCACTGTGTCCTCACACCGTCGAAAAGAAAGAGGCAGCTCTCTGGTTCTTTTATAAGAGCAATAATCCCATTTAACAGACTCCACTGCTATGACCTAATTTATTTCCTAAAGGCTTCAGCTCCAAATAGCCTCACTTTAGAATTAGAATTTCAATTTATGAATGGTACATGAATATTTAGTCCATCAGGGTCTTAGTGTAATTGCTTTATTTTTACTGAGGCTGAAGATTTTAATGTATTGGCTATTTTTTATTGAAAAATTATAATTTTCTCAAATTTTAAATTACTGAGTTATTTTTCTGTTTATCGAAATAAGATTTCTAAAATTAATATGTGAAAATACTGATTTTTGACAATAATGTATGTTGGTTTTTTCCCCTTAGTTTTATATTTTTTGATGTTGAATCTTTGCCTACTTAAAATTTAGGTGCTGTACTATCATTTACTCTTTTCTCACTTAGATTTTATTTTGCTAGATTTTTTTCAAATTTTCCATTGATTATTCATTCATAATGCTGTAAATAGCCCTAATATGTTTATTTTCTTTACTGCCCAGTCTTCCTTTTTGTGAACATACCACTTGCTTATATATTCTGCTATTCATGGTCATTTGTGTTCTTCCCAATTGTGGATTAGTGAAATGTTTCTAAGAACAGTTTTGCACGGGAGATAGATGTGGAGTAATGGGCATCATTGTCTTGTTCCTCATTTCTGCTTATAAAAGAAAATATATCCCATGTGTCATAATTAAGAATAATGTTTGCTAAAATTTTTTACAAATACCCTTATCAGGGTAAAGATGGATGTTTTTCTATTCCTATAGTTTTCTAATCATGAATTGATATTGAACTTCATCAAATGCCTTTCCCTCATCCAATGAGATCTATGTATGCTTTTTTCTTTGATGCTGTGAATGGTTGCTGTAGTAGGAACTTTTGTGCCAAATCTGCCTGAGCACTTAGTCTCCAGCTGCCACCATCTGCAGTTCTCCTCCTAAAGACTGTCCTGGAAGCTGCAGAAGGCTGTTCTCTCTCTGCCCAAGGCAGGCTTGAAGTGCCTGGGTATCAACCCCAACTTTCTTTTTTCCCTACCAGGACCGGCACACACAACCAATGACTGACAGGAGCTGGTATTTATATATTTCAGCTTCTCCTTTGACTGGGGATCACCCTGAGATGTGTATTTCATGCGGTCTGAAACCTCTGCGGGATTAAACTCCTTTGCTTGCAGTGGTAGCTAGTTTGATAACACATTGTTAAGTTTTTTTAAATCTTATTTTCTCCTTCTCTACTGGTGGTTCCTGAAACTCCTAAATACATTGATTAAACTCAAATTCTTGTCTTGTGTCTGTTTCTGGGGAAATCCAATATAGACTGTTGAGCATTTTATTGTTGGTTTTTCCAACTTTGGAGTCCTAGAATAAACCATGTATATTTCATGTGATATATTATGTATTGCTGGGTTTGTTTTGCCATTATTCTGTGGATGATTTTTCCTACTACATCCATGAGTTAGATTAACCTGCAATGTTATTTTCTCTCACACTGTAATTGTCAGACCTTCTAGCAAGGTAATGCTTGCCTTATAAAATGTGTTGGAGAACATTCCTTGTCTTTCTACTGACTGCAATAGTTGGTGAAAACTGGAATTGTTACTTCCGCGAATGTTTAAAGATATCTCTGGAGCCATCCATGGCTTCATGTATTTTATAAAGTTTTTCCATCCTGTGGAACATGTATATAAATATACAGAAAGACCTCTAAGATGCTGCTTCTTTCTGATCTCCAGATCTTATCAAGAGGACATCCTAGGGGATGGTCAGACTGACTAAATTGCGGCTCAGATCTGGAAAGTCAAAGCAACTTGGAGGCAAAATTCTAACGTAAAGCTATTTCCATCCCTCCCAGGTAAAAGAAAAACAAACAGAAAACAAAAACAAAAAAAAACAAGCCAGGCACCTCTTTTTAAAGTTATAACTGCAGTAAGGTAGAAAATTACCAAACTGTGGACTATAGGACAGGAGCCACGAACTGTGCTAATTTGCTCCAGTAAGTAGACCATATGAGGACCAGCAGCAACCACTGTGCTTAGCCCAGAAGCAAGCCTCTGATGGCCCAGAGTGAGGACTCCGCTGCCCTGGGTACTACCAAAGAAAGAGGGAGATTCACGTTTCCTCCAGGGAAAAGACATTGTTTTTTACTGACTATTTTGGTACAGAGGAGAAATTCCCGGGCCCGTCATAAAATTATAGCGTTTACAGGACAGAGAACCCACACAGACTTTCTTCTAGCTTTAAGGAATACCTTTAGATTTCTTCCATCTTTAAGGTATACATTTCAACTGTATTATTAGAAGCTGCAGAAATATTATATGTGTTATAGTGGTTACATAGTTCTTAAGGACTCTAAGTATTCTATTAATCACCTGCCCCCTTAAATCTTTAAGGCACCTTAGTGATCCCAAGATGTAGTATTAGTTCTGAACCATTGTCTGATAACACAGCAAGGTGTACTTCTTTTTCTCTGATATTCTCCAAAGGTCCTCTCTTTGTGGGAGGCTGAGAGTAATACTCCCAGTACACTCAGGGAATATTATCGTTGGGGTCAGCGGACTCTTCAGTGATGGTGCTCTAGGTTTACAAACTCTGCTGGGGGGTTTGGATTGGGGATGTGACTTTATTGTGGTGGCCAAAAACTCTGCTTTCAAGAGCTGGAGAACCATTCTTAGGAGGTTATACATATCAAGCATGTCTTCAAGAAGGTTGTCCTTCTCTTTCCTCCCTAGAAACCCCATGGGCCACACATCATTCAAACTTGGTCAGACTAGTGATTACTGTGCACTGCTGCGAAGTCCTCTGCTTGCTCTCTGGGCACTGGGGACAGCATGGATGGACTCATGGGCTGCCATGCTACTTTCCAATGCATTTCTCAAGTTTTGAAGAAGGAAATGTCTTCTAGAAGACCTCATGAGTTGTCACTAGGGGTTGGGGATAACTCAAAATATAAAGGGGGTTCAGATGATGATAAACCAGAAAAGAAAGACAATAACCCAAAACAACACACAAAAACCACAGACATGAAAAGCAGCCCCACACCTCCCAATGCCAGCAAGAGTCACAACCATTTTTAGCAGGGGACAAACAATACCTTCTTTTTCTTCTTTGAATATTTCTGACTTCCTGGCTTTTAATAACACAATAAGAGGGTAGAATTCAAATTATTGTTTTCTGTGATATATTCTCATTTAATTATGTTTGCTATTGGTATTCTATTTTGGAATAAATACATCTGTGATTTTTATTTCAAATTGTAGATTGCAAAACCAATTTAATGTTTTGTGTCAAGCATCAACAAAAAAAGAAACAGAACAAAATATAAAATATTATAATGCACTGCATATACAAAATAAGGGTAAGTATTGTTTTGTTTCTTTTCACATACAGTGAGGTACAATAAAATACTGAACCATTCTTTAGATTTAACACAATCTGGTGGACAGTTTATATTATGCCTATTTATTTTCAGCCTCACCTTTGATTCCTATCTCAGCTGGAGCATAAAGCCAATGTATATTTTAAGAAGAGTATGTACATGCTACTCTCTGAGCTTTACCTCAAAATGGCCTATTTCTTTAACAATGAAAACATAACTAAGTATGAAATAATTTTATCACAATATTTCTCCCCGACAACACTGCAATCCATGGTCCTCTGGGGTTTGTATTGTAAGATCTTATTTTTTGAATGTATGATAGTGTGTGTGTGTGTGTGTGTGTGTGTGTGTACAGGTGGTGTACATGTGGTAGCTCCCTTCCCTTCCTTGCCTTTTTAATTACAGTGCTTTGCCAGCACTTGTCTAGGAGTCAGTCTCTTCTTTCTGTCCACCTGTCCTTGCAATTTATATACTCATGCTTATATTTTAAATTGCATTTGTAGTTATTGCAACAAGTTCAGTGCCACCTCCACTCAAAGTGGTCCTAATCTTTCACTCTTTCCTTTTGCTCCTCAAAATGATCACTTGTAAATTAGCACTAGAAAGACAAATTACAGTCTCTCGTGCCTCCTGAATCCCTGTCGTGTCAATATAAAGGGGCAGCCTGGGTGGAAGACTCACTGCTGTGCCCCTAGGAGTCTTGCTAACAAGTTCATTAAGCACCAGAAGAGGTGAGGCTGGGGAGCGAGCCTCCGTCCTGATTTCAAACAGTCGTTCACGTTGGGATTTTCACACACTCCTGCCCTGCCCTGTGCTCTTTCCTTGGTGTGGACTTGTCTGAGGTGTCCTTGCCTGACAATCTTGCCTCCTGTCACTCTCCCCACAATTAATGCTCTTGTCCTCTTTCTCGTCCTTGAGCAAGCCTAGATGGACTTCGCCTCTGGGCTTTTGCACAAGTTCTTCCCTCTCCCTGGAAGGCTATGCTCCCAGATCTCTTGCCCGGCTTACTATTATTTAGATTTGCATAAATGTCACCTCTTCAGAGCAGCCTCCTTTGACCTCCTAGTCACATTCTTATATATCAGCCTATTGATTTTCTTAGAATTTCTCAATACCTTACATGTTCTTGCTTTTGAATGTTTACTGTCTGTCTCTCCCTAGATCTATGGAAGAGCCTTATCTAATTCATTGCTGAAATCCTGAAATCTTCACACTCCTAAAACACTGAGTGCTCCCTTAATTAATGCATAGTTTTGAAAATAAAATTACCTGGGCCTTATATTTGAAATTATGTGCACACATATTTTTTGGTTTCATAGTCTTAACTCCAAATACAATAATCAGAGTTTTATATGTTATCTTAGACAGGTTAACTTACCTCCTGCAATTATTTTTTCATATACAAACTAAGTTATGTTTAATATTTTAACTTTAAAAAAATATGATAAATAACAGAACCACTTCTTTGAATGAAATCTATCTATCCATTGCAAAATTCCATTACTAGTCCTGAAAATTCAACCAACATCATCTGATATGATTAGTCCATGCTGTTTATAACAAATTGTGATCATTTTTTCACTGAACTTAAAAATGTGTTTTCTTTGTCCTGCCCCCACATGCATCCACATGTATACCTTCTTAAACTATATTCAAGAACTTTAAGGCAAACCAGTTCAAAATTATAATTATCAGGTCTTCTTAGGTGCTCAAAATCATCTGAACATTCTTCTTTTAGTCCAGCAAATTATAATCAAATCACTTAGAATCAGTGAATTGATTGGCCGTATGAAGGACCATCTCCATAAAACAGATATGCAGAAATATACATAGAATTTCAGTGGGTTCATGAACTCCACAAAGCTTAATTACAAACCCCAATTAGCAGCTTCTGCTTTAAATACTTTTTATCTTTTTTTTTTAATTTTACCCTCCTGTGTTTTTATTTACAAGCAATTTTTAAGTCTTTAAGAAAGAACAAAATAATTCAACTTAAATTCAAGTAAACAATATTAATACTTTAGGATTCTCTCTTATGATAAACATTATATAACCTTGGAAACAAGGTTGAAAATGTCTGATAACTTATTTTTAAATCTTTATTCATATTCATAGTCATGTTTATTTACAAAGTTGTAGTTTCAGAGACAAAATGTAAGGTTAAAATCTCTGAAAGGGATCCTTAATTTGTTTTAGTTTCTGTTCCAATTTTTAAGGTTCCATATTAACTTCTTGAGTTTGAGGCAAATCGTGCACCACGTTCTTTCTCAAAGTGGCCAGTGAGTTGGACTCTTGGTGTCACAGTGACAGATAAATCTTCATTATTTTGGACACTGAGAGAATGATCCTAGTGAGCTTATCCCGAACGAGCATACGTCTTTGACTATGAGCATCACTGATACAGGTACAAGTCTGTGTTGCTTTAGAAATGGCCAATCTCATGACCAAAATTTTGAGTAAAAGTACATCACGTGTACATTTTTCCCAACTTGACTGAATTTAAAACAGTATACTTACTTACGCTTTAATGTACGCAATCTTTAAGGCTCAGATAAACTTAATAGATGATGTTTGTCTTGCCATTACTTTATGCATTTTTAAAAATTATGCTTTGAAACAAAATACATTTCTAGGTTAATAAAATAGCGCAATCAAAACCTTTATTATATTTTTCTCATTAAAGTGAAATAATAAACCAAATGAATGAGAAAAATGGCAATAAAAGATTTAGCATGAAATATTATTCCTCAGGTAATGTCAAGAATACTATGAAAATATACACTTGCTTATAACTGAATCAAAGATAATGAATGCATTTACCTTTGAAAAGCAGAGGTTTCAAGCTTCAGGTTATAGGACCTTAGGCTGGGAGCTGATGGCCCCACATGGCTGATCTTCAGGTTTTGTAATGAGAGAAAATGGAAGAATCTCTCTGGAAGGAAAACTTAGGTCATTTATCTCTCAAGCTATATCTATTCCATAATGTATATGGAACACTTTAATAGTTCTGCTTATCTTTCTTTGCCGGAGTAGAAAACAGGTTCAAAATAAAATAGTCTGAAGTATCATAAAGCCAAAAATAAGAATCGAATATTTAAAATTATAATTCACTTAACCAGCGAAAACTGAACACATTAATCTTCTTTAGTTGAGGACCTGCCATCATCTTTTGCATATTATATTTAGCCAACAACCAAATTTTAATTTTTAATTAGGAGACATTAAAACATAATTAGCAGCAAAGAACAGAATGACAAAGGTACGGAAATTCATAAAGGTCAAAGGAAGCAGCATTTTTAGCCATAGCAAGAAATGCTCTAACATGAATTTAGGGAATTATGGTGAGTGCTTCACCTTCCCCATATTCACCTCCAAGGCAAACTTTCTAGAAGCAACATTTCTTTTCGACAAGAGTAATAATGATAATAAGACAGAAATAGCTGTCAAAACCAGCGAGTGTACATTCTTCAGGGTCAAGAGACTCTCAAACCTCAGTAAACACCATGTATAAAGGAACATAGCAAATTCCAACTTAGCACAGACATAACAAAATTAATTCAGACTGATACAATTTTGAATATGCACTTTCCAGAATGAAGCAGAGGACAACAGAGGCCGTCTGCAGCTGTCAGACCTGCGGAAGTGAAACAATGTGTTACAAAATCCACGCAGTATGTGAATCATCAAGGAAAAACAAATGCTTTGTCAAAATAAGTTGGTCAGTGGCCCAACACATAGATATTCTTAAGTATATATTTATATATATAATGATAAAAATCAGCTTGCATGAGGGTTGCAGTACATCTACTTTGAAGTTAAAGCACAGATATTATAAGCAATTTACAGAATTTGTCAGGTCTGCATATACAGGAATTGCAAAATGAATTAAAATACGTTGAAATATAGAACACTCAAAATGTATTTCTATAAACCTCCTAGGATTGACGGAGATTGGCCATAACCAGCACTTGCCACCATTGAATAAGAACTGTAATCAAGAAAAAGAAGAAAAATCCAAGAAAAAAGTGTAAAATAAAAAAAATTCTTTCACGTGTCATTCCTTATTTAAAGTAATGTCCTCCTTGTTGACTTGCAGTGTTGATAGTTTTGTTCTTGCCCCTGAAAGGGAATTTTCTTTGTTGATAGTTTCTGTTCTGTAACCTTTTGATCTCTGTTTGCTTCCTGAAGATACTGGGTCCTTTAGTAGGAAATCAGTGGTATCCATAGTAAAATTCCCTATCCCGATGACATTCAGGCCAACCCTTGAGCAGTCAGTGAGTGACTTTAATCGCCGAAAGAAAAGGGAAAAAAAAATAGGTCTTGCTATTAGAAAATGTCCTATCACTTCACACTAATTCTCTTAAAATAAAAGATCAGTGTTTTGCCAAAGAAAATATGATCAACAAAGCATGTGATAGCCTCTTCATTTATGCTTCCGAAGCAGGCGCTCCTTGTGTAGTGAATTAGAGTACAGTGGGTGCAGGGTGGTGCTTGGAGTTTAGGGTCAACTTTGCTGTCCGCTCCGTAGATTTTACAGGCCATTTGCTCTTTGCTTTAAGAAGAGAAAGTGATATTGGAAAAAAGTCAGCACTTTAGATTAAAGCAAAGCACCCTTCACAAAGCCACAAACAAGAAGCAGGACAGAAAGTCCATGGCTTGTAGCTATCCTCGCACCTGCGGAAGAAGTTATAAGATATTCGCTCATCTTGAAGATTTCCAACGCTCCTTATTAGGCTGTTTTAAACACATACACATATATATTTAATTAGCTCGCCAGCTTGGCTCTGGTGCTCATGAATGTCTTGGCATGCACTGCAAACAACAACACATACAAAGGATTTCAGTCCCAGGAAGTTGGTGTTGTTTTGTCTGTTTTCAAACAATGCTATCCCACAGCTGGGAACACTGAGAGGGGTAAATCCAGATACTTTTCCCCCAAGTAATTCCTTAAGGATCATTCCCTAAAGTCATCTGGTTCTTCCTACATTGGTACCTAAAACACATGCCTGTTTTTCCTACTGTATGACCATAAATCCACAGGGGACATGACACAACCTGAAAACAGCAGGCTCCTCAATGAGGGGGGAGCTTGTTCGAAGGTGGGTGCATTTGGGCATTTACTTTTAGAGTGAGTCTTTTTTTTTTTTAATTCTTGAAATCTGGGAGACAGTGCTACTGGAAACTCCTGAAAGAGCTCCAAGACTATCTCAGGGGAGAAACTGTAGTTTTGCATTTTTTTCTTCATAGATTTTATTCAATAAGCTGCTGGCTACAATTGACATACTGTGTACCTTTATCAGTAAAGAACAAAAATGTGATGAGGATCAAAGCATTTTCTTCTTTTATTTTTAACTGGAGAAAGCTTAAATGTGTTTGAAGGGGGTAAGCGTGGGAAAATGTAACCTTTGGAATACTTCATCTAAATCATGTTTGGGTCCACACTGACGATAAAAATTGTGGCAGAACCCCTTGTTCTCTAAAAGTCACTATATGTAGCATAAATATTTGGCTCTTCCAAGGTAAGCCATTTTCTGCTAGGTTACTTTGCCTTACTGGTAGGTCGGTTATATATTTACCAAAATACAGTATCTCCTCACAGAAACCTAGTGACTGGAGGAAGACCCAGAGGCTAGTAATGGGGCTCTGTAGAGTGATCTGCTATTCAAGCTGGGTGACAAGTTTCAAAAAATGCAAAAGTGATAGTTCAGTCCACGTGCAGTTCTAAGTACAGAGATCATGCAAGGAAAATGCACACAATCTATACAGAACCACTAACATCAGAGCTGTCCAAAATTAAACACGTATTCTCACTATCTTTTGAAGAGAAATTCTTTGACAGGGATTCATTTGATGAAATAAAAGAAAGAAACATAAATTATTAAATGCTTCCCTAAATAGGCAATAGTCCTCGATTTCACACCAAGTATGCCTGGTATCAAATACAAGTTTTAAAATACTAATACAACTTGGTAAAATAATTCACTCTTTAAAAAGCATTTTGTGAAATAATGGTTTTCTTTTCAGCATGGGTATGGCAGATTGTCTCGGATTTGTTGAAACTGCACTACAATTTATGTCGTCCCTTTCTTAATCAACCCTTCATTGGACAGGCCCGACCCCATTAGCCTAATGAGATATTAAAGAATCAGCTGCTTCATTTTGAACCAGCATTCTCTATCATAATATGTCCAGCATGTGCAAGTTAAAGCGTAATTTACATGAGTATTATAACTAAAAAGAAACCCAATTACACAGTGTAAAGAATATTTTGAGGCTACTACACTTTTGAACTTCCATCAGATGTGTAATATACTATTGCAGAATGGTACTTTTGTGTTCAGATTGTAATCATTCAGCCACTCTAGGTGCATGCATTTACTAGCATATTTTTAATTAAATACAATTTATTTTACCAGAAAAAATTACAAAGATTTTTTCCTATATAGTAAATTCTAAAGCAAGTCTCTATTGTCATCAAATCACTGATTGTTTCTCTCCTTTCTGTTTTTTATTTATGTCTTGAATGAAAAAATATGTACTTCTTTATCTTTGCAGGCCTAAAGACTTTTAGAAGTGAAATCTGAGAATCTAAAAATGCTGTAATTTCTCCTGTGTAATTTTAACAAATAATCATCACAGTCATTTTCATTCAGATTTATACTAATTGCATAATGGCATTACTGCTTAGCAAACAGGTTATGATTTATTGTATGGAGATATTAACTTTGATGTAACAAGACCACCTTGGCAACTCTGTGCTCATTTTACAGGTTGAAATGCTTGATTCTGTGAAATACTCAGAGCCAGGGTTGCCATCAGGATCCCCGAGTTCTGATTTCCTCTACTGTCACTCACTTTGAGATCTTAAATGAGATACTTTTTCCCCATTAGTCCTCAAATGAGCACAACAACTGTGTGAATTGTTCTATTTTTGTCATATTAGCATGCCAGGCATTGTGTTGTGATAGGATTTCCTATTTTGTTTTATTTGGTTTCTTTTGTTCTCTGCTGAGGCCAAGCAGAGTAACCTGTTATTCCCCTAATACAATCACACATACAAGCAACAATTGCCCTCAGATAATTGCCTGTCCATTTATCTGTTCCTAGCAGCTGGTTGTAATCTTCCTCTCCTCTGAACTTGAGCAGTATTTTCTTTTGCTAGGTTCTTCACCAGGCCTACATGGTATGTAATTCATCATATTTGTATCTTATCTCACGGATTATGCTATTATCTCATTAAAAGCAAGGAGTAAATTTTTCTTTGCAATTTTAAAAATTACTTTCAACGTGTAAAATAAGGCCTCGAGAGTTTTAAAACCTTACCCCCAAAACAAAATACTCTGTGAAGAAGAAAGGAAGATGCTATTATCTAAATTATGTGAAGAAAATTTACAGGCAGCAGACCTAGATGAAGAGGGGCCTAATAGGACCTAGAGGTTTCTCTTGGACACAGAATGCCATTTCATTACGTCCTTCGACATCTATTTAATCATGATGCCTTTCATTGGCTTCGTTGTTATGCTTGAAGATTTTCATAGTGCTCTCGCGAGTATAATTCCCCGTTCTTTGTAAGGCAGAGGAGGTGTCTTCTCCATTTTGTAAATGGGAGCGTCTAAGAGATCTTAGAAGTCTAAGCAGGGCAGAAGCTTGGCTTCCATTTCTCACCCCTTTCTCTTCCTCATGCAACTGCGGTGTGGGCCTCGCCTCCCCTGAAATGTAGCAGGCAAGCATTTCTCAAGAGAGTGTGACAAATGAAAGCCCAGCCAAGGAGAAACATGAAAAAGCCTTACAGATATTAATTTCACTATTGTTATGATTTCAGAGAATAACAGAAATTCCATATATTTCATACAAAAAGGAAGCAACATTAAAACAATCCAAACATAGTAGTTGAGACCCTGGCAGCCTCAGCAGTCGGGTGGAAACGGTGGCTGTCCTCCCCTCCAGCGGACCGCCGTTGCCAGCCAAAGAGGGCCACTGCCTGGAGAGGCCAGGGCCTGGTTGGCGTCACTGCCACTTCCCGCTGGAGAGTCTGCAGCACCAGCTCCTGTGCCCGCGCCTCCCACCCCTCCGTGCCCCTCTCCTGTGTCCGCCAGGTGGAAGCGACCAGCTGCCTTTCAGCACCTTCCTTCTTGGTTTAGACCTCCGTCTGTGCTACCATTTCTTCCCTGCGTCTTGCAGTCATCAGGCTGGGAGACAGCGGGCATGCTGACCAGTGCTGCCTCCCTCCATGTGCCCACACCATGCCCTCCACCGCAGCTGAAACTATTGGGGACCTGCTAGGTGCCAGGCAACATGCAGTAGGCACTGTGCCTCCATCATCTTAGTTAATCCTCACAACAACCGTGAGTGGCAAATATGCAGATCAGGAACCCGTAACCCAGCAACGTGAAATAACTCATCCTAACAGGGAGTGATGCAAAGACAGAAATGAACAAACAGCAACGGAATGCATTGGCACCTAGCAGAAATCTGCTGCTTTCTGAATCCCCCTGAGGCAAGCAACCCTGCTCCCAAACCTTACATTTGTTAAATCGAGATGTGCAGCTATCATTTGAATGTATACTCATCTTTTCAGAGGAAGTGCAGCACACATAACATAGTTCACATATAACATAACTCATACTTGATGTAAAGCTTAACTTTTCCCCAACGCTGAACTGATAAATATTGGATATGAAAACATTATCAGGCTTTTTGTTTCTCTAAGTATTAATAAAACATAAAACTTGTTTATTCTTTGTAATGCACCAAATGTCTTATGATATAACAATATTTTGAAGTTTTCATAGCATAGACGTTGATAGCTTACAAAGGTTCCTCAGAATACGTTTAAATATTTATTTAATACCTGGCTTGAATATTATTCTACAATTCCTTCTTCTTTCCAAAAACCTCTTTTTCAAGCTTTTTATTCAAAGGTGACGTTGGTGGGTCAAAGTGCCATCATCAGTTTTGTGACAGAGAGGGAATGAGAACTGGGCTCTGGGCTCTAAGAAAGATCCCAGGAGAGGATGTGGGTATTGAATTCAAAGTGCAGAGTGGAGACAACTAAATAAACAACTGGTCCAAGCACATTTGACCAGTTCTCCAAATATCCACTTGCTCTTGGCTTTGAGTATTTTCTCATGGGTTAATGTCCTATGTAAACACAACTCTAGTTGGCTTAGATATGGGGCACATTCAGCATTTCCAGGGCATCGGTCTACAGCGTTAGGCATGGTTCCTGATCGGCTTTTCTCTTCTTTCTCTTCCTGTTTGGGCATCCAATTTGGAATCAAAAGGAACAAGAAAAAAGAAAAAAAAAGAACCACAACATTTTCTCCCCCACCCACAACGTCATTGGGGCTGCATGGCCTGAGCCCAGAATCCTCATTTTATAAAAGTGAGTATTAGTAAGGCTCACAGCAATGCACCTAAAAATGGAAATTCTCCAATAGTAAAAGTAGCAACAGTCACATACTTTTCTTTCTGTGAAGAAGTCCAGCTTATGAAGAACTGAGTGTCCATTACAGCTCTTCGAGCAAACAGGCCCCTTCAACTATCTCTCTTTTATTACAGATGCCAGCTTCAGAAATGAAAATTGCTGTGTGAGAAAAACTGAGCTAGCTTCTAATGCAATTTTTATTCAAGTTTGCACATACAAAATCACTATTTAAGGGGAAAGACGAAATAATGGAATGATTTTACCCCATAATTTTTTGAGAAGAATATTTTTTTTATTAGAATGCTTATGTGTCTGGTGCCAATTTCTTCCAGAAATCTGTTTTTTAAACGAAATGTGCTTCACTTTGACCTAAAACATAGATTCCCTATTTAATGTGCCCCGGCATGCTGGTAGCAGCTGTTTCAATTTTCTTTCTTGCTTTCCTTTAGTCAGCAAATTTACAGCTCTGTTCTAGTTATGAGGGCTCCTACTGTAGCTAAGGGAGAGTGGGCTTGTCCATGAACGCAGGTCTACAGGACAGGGTGCATGGGTGCCAGCCACTCCAATCACCGGAGACCCTTCCTGACTCCCCTGTTGCTTAGAACCCTGCTCTGCAGTTGTTGGGCCTTTCTACCTCCATAGCTACTGAAGAGTGGACTAGTGTAAGCAACATCACTGCCTTCCTCCTTCCCGGGCCACGGCACATCTGAAAACAGCACATTTTCGTGGCAGCACACCCATCTTGTGCAGATGGGATGATGGTTATGATAGAACTGCTAATAATGTTGAACACCTGTGATTTCTCAACCTCTGGCTATGATCCCAGGAGGTAACCATCATCATTTTACTGAGAAGAAACTGAAACTTAAGGGGCTTGTGGATTATGTAACTTGTTGGAGTTTATTCAACTAGTAGGTGGTGAAGCTGAGACTCAAATCTGGTCTCTGTTTCGCTCTAGAGCTCAGACGGTACAAATAAATTTGTATCATAATTTAATCTGACAAGTCTTCATATCTGAAAACCTTATACTTTCCCAATGCTGCCTATTAAAAATATATAGCAATATGAATGGCTTTGGCAAAATGTAAAGGAGAACAAAATAAATTGGTGGAAAAGCAAAAAGAATGCTTTCCAAGAATGAAATTCAAATACCACATATGTTTAACAACTGCTTTAATGCATAAATAAGAATGATTTATAACTAACACTACATTTACTGGCATATAAACAAATGTTGCTAAAATGCTTGAAACTATTCAGTCACAGAGTTTAAAAATGCTTCCTGCCTGTCTGCTTTCATTATTCATTAGTATTCTCTTTATTCATCGTGCATAGGTAGTTATTAAATCAAGGATTTATTTGAATGATCACAAATTCTATATCAGGAATTTCACATGTGGTTTTGTTGCCCTGATCATGAATGGTGCTGAATTTGACTAAGGGTTTCAGAAAGTGCGTTCAAATAGGGGAATGTAACAGAGACAATTGGCATCCACGTGCACTGGCGTCCTTTCAGCGACTGTGCCCCCAGAGCCCTTCCCCGCCACGGTGAGGACAGCTTGCCCTGAATTAGGAGGCCAACAGAAGGGCACAGTAGCTAGTATTATTGACTATTAACTGAAAAGGCAGAGAAAAGCGTTTGCATAACTCGTGAGTTGAGAAAACAGGTCAGTTTGGCTGAACATTTGAGAAATCGCTCACCAGTTGGTGAAATAAAGAAGTATCTCTCCTCATCCACATCCTCTTTGCATGTTGCTATAGACTCTCATCACCAATACTGTCAGAGAGAAACCTCATCAACGCAGGAAAAACATCTCGTATTTTTAAAGAAATGGCAACTGAGGAACTCAGAGTGAAAAAGTAGAAGAAAAAGAAAGAGAAGGAAAGAAACATATATGTGATTTCAATTCTCACATATCTTCTTATGTAAATTAAAAAATAAAGACGTGGCCATAATTTATAAACACAAAAACAAAAAACTAATTTTTATGGTTCATGAATGTCTGACTTTGAGGAAGGAATTATCTGAGGACCTAATGTCAATAAGACCTACAAAAGCATAAACTACATGGCTTCAGAAGATACACCTGTTTTAACACAAGAAAAATGTCTTAAGATTTTACCCATATTTTTTCCAAGTTTGAGCCAGTGGCTTTGTCCTTTTCCTTAATCTAGCTATTACAAATTTTCTGAATTAGAATCCTTTATTAATTATCTTCATTAGTAGAAGTTATCTTCTCAGCTATCTGCATTAAGTAATTAGAAATATTTGAAGCAAGATTTTTTAAATTAACATCTCATTTATCAAGATATACAAATAAAAGGACAGAAGTAAGTCATGGCTGGGATTTGTTCATCAAACTTTCCAGGCATAATTTGTCATTAAATATTATTTTAAATAAATTATCATCACAAGTATACAATGAAGGATGGTCCAAGGGCTGTTTTTTAATTTTTTCTGACCATGCGCATAGGCAGTCTGAGGTTGTTTTCTTAAACATTCGCTAAATTACATTAAAATTCATGTATATTCTTAGCAGTGGTATTATCTTCAGAAGTGTTTCTCACTATACACAAACCAAAATGTAATTTTCTATTCCTAAACAGTTAACTCAAAGTACATGCTCAACACAATGCGAGGTGCTGCAATAACACTCAAAGTGTCAAGACACAATTCCTATCTTCACCCTTACAATATTTTCAGATACTTTGTTTTAAATTCTAAAGTTTTTTTCTAATTAGTGGTTGTGATTCTACTGCTTAATCCCCTAAATGTAGGATTTTTCAAATTAATTATTTACAACGCTAGACGTTAGAAAATTCCCTTCATAGCATATGAATTTGTTTAATCAGAAAAATTAAAGATAAAAGATTATATACATGGCTGAGAACAAGCTCCTCAGGATGTGTCTGTGACAGAAGCCATCAAAATCAATCAAGAAGAGCACTGATCTCATCTCAGAGCCCTTCACTGCAGGGCTTGATACCTTTGCATTGTAAAATTTGAAGTATCTCACTGCATTATTTAACTAATTAAAATGTTTGTGAAGATAATAATAAAATTGCTTCACTTAAATTCATCTTTTACATTTTCTCTATAGCTTCAAATTTGTCAGCTTCATTAAATAAGAAATCCGGAATAAGAAACTCCTGGATTTTACTATTTGCCTTTATTCAAGCACTGTTTCACCTCTATCAGGTATGTTTTATACCTATGGGATTCTGAATTCATGCAGAAATGCTCTCTCAGAGTCTGTTTTGAAGCAGTCGCATTAAGTAAGACATTCTCATTTATAAATTGCCCTGTGTCCTGATTTCCTGTGATACTCCCCATGACAATGCATTGCTCCTCACTTTGATCTGTCCTGGAATTGGAGGTTGTGTGAGTCATCTCATTGACAGGAAAAATGATTGCATGATATTTATTTACTTGTATGTGTTTATTTAATCAATATAAATTCATTAAAATCACACCTATCTGCTTAGAAAAACAAGACTAACTTGATGGTCAGATTCTCCACTCAGGCTCCAGGAAATAAGATATAATAAAATACAATGTTCCTAATTTCAATGCTCCTAGCAATTTCTGAGTACACTATTTTCACAACAGTACTTTAGGTACATATATGTACATGTGTAGATGTTTTTAAGATTTTGTCATAAACTCTATAGTTATACACCATTATTTTATTTTATTTCTCTTTATTTGTTGAAATATTTTATGTGTTTACTAATTTATTTTCTCTCACATGAGACAACTGTTTACCATTATTTAATTGGAAAAAATTTAAATTTTCTTTTTCTGTTTATAATAGAGTAATACATTATCATTGTACAAACGTTATAAACAAGCAAAACAATAAAACGTTAAAAAGCATAACTTATATTGACTTCTGCTGTACATGTTCATTTATTTTTATCTTTCGTTTTTCTATGCACATGGCTCAGACTGATTTAAAGTTGTGTCTGCTATATTTTTTCACTTTAAAGTTTTGTATCCTGTATTTTTTCATGTGATATTATGTACCGAGTCCTTTCTAATGTCTCTAAACATTCTTTGAGAACATGATTCTAGAAGCTGCTTAATGTTCACTGTATGGTTTAACACATTCACTACTGACTTTCCTTTTGGTCATCTATGTATTTCCAGGTGTATGAAAAACTCTGTAATAAGCATTGCAATGCATGATTCACTATGATGTCCTTGGAATTACCTCCCAGAAGTATAATTTCAGGAACATACAGGCTGCACAATCCAAAGCCTTGTGACTACTCTTCCCTGACAAATTTTCCTTCACAAGGGAAGTACTGATTCACTATGCTGGTGGCAATGTAGTGGAATGTCTGATTCACTGTAACCTTTATAATGCTTATTGATTTAGAAAATATTTGCCAGTATTATATTTGTCAAAACTCTTTTTAAATGACAAGGGGTTTTGACTGGGACTGCATCAAATCTATAAATACTTCTGAAAAGCCTGACATACTTGTAATTCTGATGGGTCATCCAAAAACATAGCATTGTAACTCATTTATTCAAACCCAAACTCAACGAAGTGTTTTAGTGGTCTTCATATTCATACTACTTGTTATGATCCTTTTTTAAAAATGATTATATGTTTTATATCTTTTACTTGTTGGTACTATTAAGGACTGAATATTATTCCCAAAATATTTTCTGTTTTGGTATTGTAGTTATGTAGAAGACTGACCTAAGTTTATACTTTTAACTTAATTTTATTCATATTATAGGACCACTTTTAATATCTCTAAGTGATTAGGAATGGGTTACGTAATCATAGCATCCATAAACACTGACAATTACTATTTTCCTAAGTGGCAGACACAAATATTTCCTTGTTTGACGCTTTACTTTTTAGTTACATTTTAGTTAAATAAAATTCTAAAATTATAGTTAAAATATTTTCACTTGCAAATTATTTTGTAGCTTTTAACCTTCAAAGTCTCAAGTATTTTATTTTATGCTAAGTTTCCTATATTTGATTTTTCTTTTTTGCTTAGCTCTTTCACTGCCTTTGATTTGGATACATGTTGTAAATGGTAATCATATGTCTCCTTTTGGCATTATTAAATAAATCCTTCTTTAATTATTACATTTTAAATTCACTAGATATTATAATTTTAGAACTTTCCAGGCTTGTTTTATTTTCTTTAATCTCTAGTCATATTTCTGTTTCTTTATTATCCTCTTAAATAATAGTTATTTAGTAGTGTATTTTCATATCTGGTAGGTAAAGAGTTAGAGAACTAGGCATTGCTGAGCTCACTCACATGCTAGGTTTATTCTGCTAGATTTTTGAAATCTATTTTCTCATTTAATGTTAAAAATGACCCTTGGTAGATAAGTATTACCATATCAGTTTTATACATAAGACTTTGAGGTTCAGAGATATTTTGTGAGCAGCTCACTCAAAGTAACAAGCTGGTAGATAGCAAATCTAGAAATCAAATCTATATCTACCTGGTAACATAAACTATGACATTTTCATTATTGATTTATATTCCTATTTTATTTTTGCCTCTTTTTAAGGCTTTCAATAATATTTTAACTTGTTTATGTTTTCAGATGTATTGCTAATTACTTTGTGACTTTAAAAACTCAGAACACTTTTTTTGAAAGCTTGAATTTAATTAAGAGGAACAGCCAGTTTGTATAATCATGGCTTCAGAATACCTGTCATTCAGGTTGCAGTTTAAATTCTTAAAAATCTTTTGGAATTTTATCATGTTTTACAATAAAGATCTAGTTAGATCCTTGGGCAAGACAGCTGGTGGCTAATATGTTGTGCTTATTTAGAGGGAAATTTATCATTAATTAAAGGCATTGTGACAGAAGAAAAAAGAAAGCTCTGAAATTACAAACCATGAAACATAAGCCAGAAATGAGGCTCTAGTCTTCCTTCCTTAACCCATCACTTCCTCACACCCAGCAAAGAAAATATTTGCCTAGGAGAACCAGGTGGTAAAGTCCATTAACTCTAATCATTTCATTGCTGATAACTGTATATAAGCATATGCAATAATAGTCATATTATTACAGCAAGTAGTCACCATTTATAGAGGGATTATTAAGTGCCAGTCTTCACATGTTCCTAATTTCTTTTAATTGTCAAAACCCTGTTAGGATTGTAGTATAGTTCTCACTTAAGAGTTGAGAAAACAGGCCAGGTGCAGTGGCTCATGCCTATATTCTCGACACTTTGGGAGGCTGAGGTGGGTGGATCACTTGAGGTCAGGAGTTCAAGACCAGCCTGGCCAACATAATGAAACCCTGCCTCTACTAAAAATACAAAACTTAGATGGGTGTGGTGGTGTGCACATGTAATCCCAGCTACTTGGGAGGCTGAAGCAGGAGGATCGCTTGAACTCGGGAGGCAGAGGTTGTAGTGAGTTGGGATTGTACCACTGCACTCTAGCCTGGGCAACAGAGCAAAACTCCATCTCAAAAAAAAAAAAAGAAAGAAAGAAAGAAATGAGGAACCAGACATACAGTGCTATGAGTGATGGAGCTGAGATGCGAAGCAGCCTTCCTCCACTGCTGTGTCCTAGTGCCTCTACCAATGAGTAGGCAGAGGCAGAGGCAGAGGCAGAAGGTCTGAGGAGTGTGTCCCTGCTCATTTACGCCTCTCCACTGCTCAGATGAAGATACTGATCCAGCCTATCAGTGGCAGAGTGGTCCTTGGAAGAAGGAGCTATTGACCTTCCTTGCTCTTTTAGGATATGCATTATTATGACTGTAAGGCCGGTTGCCTTGCCGGGAGTCAAACGGACACATTCATCACTCTCCGTGCCTGATAACTACGTCATCACCTGAGCTCATTATCTGGCTTCACCACAAAGCTTCCCCGCACCTGCCTCTGCATACCATGCTCAAGCCCACATTCAGCGCTAAATTATGCATCCAACCTCCAGCCCGCTGTTAAAAAAAACCCTGCAGAGAAATTTTTTTAAAAAGAAGCTCCACCGTTCCCTGCCCAGCAGGGCTTGCCCCCGGCATACCCAAGGTCCTGCCCGCCTACCAATGGCAGCTACTTTCATGTACTTCCTACTTTAACTCAATGTACTTCCTGCTCCTCAACAGCCAATAGAAATGCCTTCTCTTTGTTTCCCAAACCAATCAATTGCCTGCAAACCCCATAAAACCCCATGCCCTGAACAACCAGTTGCGACTTCTCTGGCCCCTCTTGGACCACTGAGGTTTCCCAGGAGCTGAATAAATTGGCTTCTCATCTTTTTTCATACCTGCCTCAGTTTCCTCATTTTACCTCGGCAATAGATCTTACGATGACCAACAGAGTGAAGCCCTTCTAGCAATTTCTCAACACTTTGGCCATCTATCCAGGAAGGTGCTCCTCTGGTAGCTTCCTGAAGTCACAGACATCACAGAATCACTTGAGACAAGAGCTTAGAAAGTTGGCAAATTCTGTTTCATGTCTCCTTAATTACAGAGGAACTAGTAGTCACAAGCAAGCCTTTGTGTGGCCAGTTATGAATGGAAAAGCCCATCAAACCTGCAGCGAGGCCTTGATTTTATAGACCCAAATAGTTTCTTAACTTCCATGAGTGAAATTAAATATGGTTTGCAGGAGAACTTAACCAGTATAGACTCTTAATCTACATAATTCTGGTTCAAACATAACCCTAGCAGATTCCTTGGCCTTTGTTATCCAAATCATTGCCTCAAATCTATTTTTCATCTTATTCATAGACACTTGATTTACATCATTGCCATTTATACAATAGAAAGAATTACATTGATCAAATTAATTTAACCTGTGTAAGCAGCCAAGTTGGATCGTTTAAGCGAAAATCAACAGTAAGATCCGAATTACATGACTGACTACCTCAAAGCAGTGCACCATTTACCCACATATTAAATGAGACAAACAATCTACCTGCAAAGGCCCTCAGCCCCTCATCTCCCTCTTTCCAACGGCTTTGACATCCTGTGTTAAGATCAATTCTGCTGAATATGGCCACTCTGGGCTCCTGTCAGCTGTTGTAGCAGCTGCCTCTCAACAGTCAGGTTCACATCATGGGGAATGCACAATAATCGTATTTCAGAGTGCAGAGAATCAGCGTTCCTACTGAGCTACTACAGACTCCACTCATGGAGACACAAGTACCACCTTCGCCATGACCAGTTTCCTTATAAATACCGGCTGCTGATCTCAGGAGCCAACAGCTTCACAAAAGTTCATCCCAACACTGAAAACAATAAGAGCAACAGAAGAGAGCCTCTCAGAAAGGTATTTTGTAGCATGACGCAGATAGACATACAGATATATGTCTCATAGTAAACGATAAGAAGAAAATCTTTTTACCCCCGCAAAACTTTAAAAAGCTAATTATTCTTTTAACTTTGGCAACATAGCAAGCTTATTTCTGGTTCCACAGGTATGCTGATTCAGTAGGCACTGGGTGGAGTCCTGGAATATGAAATTTTAACAAGCTCCCTGGTGAGTCTGGTAAAGGGAGGCTGCACTACTCACTTTGAGAAACACTGTTTGGGAGTCTTGATCGGTTCTGGAACAGTGGCAAAATTATCTAATTATGAAAACATAATTATACCAAAAAATAAGCCCCACTTGTTCTGGGCACATACAGGTATTGCAAACACAAGTTATAATATTTGTAGTCAATAAGTTATAGTTAGGGTGATCAAGGGTCCTGGAGTGCTTGAGACTAAGAGGTTTTCCAGAATGTGGGACTTTGAGCACTAAAGGTACAACAATACAATTCAAAGTATAAACAAACTGCTGAGAACTTGATGCGTAAACAACCAATTGTGAGTAAGAGAATAGGAGAAAGCTTTAAGTTTGCATTTGAGTGGAACTCAGCAAATAGGAAAGACTCACACAAAGGAAAAGGCATTTGCAAAGCCAAAGAGGTAACAAAGTATCAGCAAGCATTCCACAATACCAAATGGAAAGACTAAATGAGATCAGGAACTCAGGAGAAACAAGGCTGGAAGTTAGACCACAAAAACTAATGTTGGCGCTTTGAAAATAGTAACCATTTCATACTTGCTGTTGTGCCTTGTATTAGAGCTGAAACAAGAAATTCTGATTGGAATAGATTGGAATAGATGAGGAAAGTGAAGAGGGCCTGTGTTGACAATGAAACCAGTATTGGTAAGAACAGAAAAGACACAGATTCTTGAGGATGTTTAGGGAGACAATTGCTAATACAATTCAGTGTGGCAACTAACTGAAGAGATGAGAACATTTTCAATGCTTCCTCAAGATGGATGAGGGTGATGACGCTATTAAAAGAGCTTGGGAACACTGCAGGAAGAACATTTCTTTTTCTGGCGAGAAAGTCGAGATAAATTGAGGTTTGAATATTTGAGTATAGGGGTCTGATCTGGGTATCAATCGTGAAACAAACCTCACTACAACCTAGTGCCTTAAAATGACAGATCATCTGTTCTGTGTGTTGTCTGTGCTTAGCTGGGCAGTGCAATGAGACAGCCACTGGAGCTGCAGCTGGAGGAAGGCTGGAGGGACCCGGTGCCCAAGGTCACCTCCTGGCTTGCACACCTACGGTCCTGGCTGCGCTTCACTCAGTAAGGTGGCTGCGCTGCTTCCATGGTGGCTGGCTTCCAGAAAGGCTCAGCAGGTGCTGTAAAGGATAGGTGTAGAATTGGCACAGCTCACTTCATACTTTATTGGGTACATACACAGCATGGTCACAGGCCAGCCAGCCTTTGCTCAGGGGAAGGAAACAGCCTTTCAATGGGTGGGATGGAGAGAAGCGTGCAGACATCCTTACTCCTCTGCAGTTCTTGCAGGATGTACATGGAGATGCTTTGGGGACAAGAGTGAACGTGAGTCTGGACCTACAGAAATCAGGCAGAAGTACCAAGGTGAATGGGACAATTTTCTAAGAAAATTTAGTAGTCAAAATCATGGAAATGAATGAGAAGATCAGGGAGCTGACAATGGGAAAAGAAGTATTTTTAACAGAGGAATTTAGTGGGGGGTGGCCAACAAGGGAGAGAAAGGAATGCTAGGAGCCAGTAAATAAGGGCCCAGCCTGCAAAGAGAAGAGAGGTTAAGAGTATCAGGAAGGAGTGATCAAGGGAGAAAGGCTGCCTAGAGATGGGGAAGGACGAGATGTTAGAGGGTGGGGAACTGGAAGCAGGAGGCACCAGTGACTTAATGACAGCCTTGGAGTGTGACTGACCTGGGCAATTGACCTATTGGAGCCAGCACACAGCTCTGCACACTAGGGGCCAACCCACAGCCAGGATGGGGAGGAGGAGCAGGAAGCTGCTTATAGTTCCGTGTGCCCCTGGGAAGGTGGGGAGGGGTTGGTAGAAAAAAAATGGAGACAGAATGAAGGAAGGACTGGCAGAGGTGGTCTGCGGAGGAAACGTTTGCCTTCTGGAAGGATTGGAGACACCAGATGAGACAGGAAGAAGCAAGTAGAGAATGCCTTTGTTTATTGGGGCATTTGGGGGCATGGTGGAGGGCTGCTGAGTCCTGTGCTATCTGTGAAGAGCGATCTAAACCCTTCCATCCTGGTCAAGATCCTGGGACTTTCACAGCCAGCTGTACTTAGGGACACCCTCCTCTCAGAAAGGTCTTTCTTCACTGTATTTGCTTGTAGGAACTCTCCCTAGCCTCCAAGCCCCTTCTTCCAGGGTGCCCTCCCTGACTACTCCAGCAAGAAGCAGGAATTCACCTTCCAGAACATCTATAGAACATTTCTTCTGCTTCCAACTCCATGTGTTGCTTTCCCGATACATCACATTTAATGGCATCTCCTCTTTCTAAGCTTCTTGCAAACAGAGCCAAAAAAAATGGGGCAGAGGGGAGTAGGTTTGATGTCATCTAAGTTGGTCACGGTACACAAAACTGGAGAGTATTCAAAAGCCAAGTTGTGTTGATCTCTTTGCCTGTTTTGCTTCAATATTTTAATTGTTGATTACAAAATGGAGGTAGAATTAAAATAATTTTACAAGTTAAGGATTTATAAAGATAAAAAAGAAACAACTTCAAGAGGGAGGGGAAGTCACATGCTCAAAAACTTCTGAAAAATATCTGGAAAAAGTATGGGACTTAGCCATATGAAATAACAGTTAACTTTATCTTGTGATAGGTAGGTGGGTCATGAACTGTCTTTCCCATCTTCTTCTGTTGATGTAAATCTCTGCTCTAGAAAACTTCTTAAATTAATTGTATAGAAACTTGAAGATTTTGCATAAAATTATTTTCAGCTAATATGTTTTCCTTTGTGGAAACAGAAATTCTTTGACAGAAAAATAGCATGAATTAAGAGGTGAGTATTTTGGCCTAAATAATTTAGTCAACTAAGTCAAAAAATTATGATAAAAATAAAGGGCCAAACAGGCCAGCTCTTTGTGACAGAGGTTGATATGACAGTGTCCCATATTCGGTGGATGAAGGATGCCTCTTTGCAACAAACAATAAAAGGTGAGAGGCTAATGCAATAAGGCTATTGGCTTGGAAAAGCAAGATTTTGATTTTTGTGCCTTCACCACATCTTGCCTTTCATAGAATAATGAAATAAAGATGCATGATAAATAGAATGTACAAATATTTTGTTTTCTTGCAAACTGAAATACAAATTCTTTGAGGAGAAGTGTGTCTTCCATGTTTGTGTCCCTATTTCTCTATGTGAGTTTCTGGGAGGGATGGAAGGTGAATAAATGAATGGATATATGAAGCATGGGTATTAAAATAAGCTTTATTTGAATATAATCTGAAAATTGTAAGGCAAAAATCATAAATCAGAATGTGGGTATTACAGTGAATATAATATATAAATATCCACCCCAGATGCTGAATTATATATAATAATTGTGCAAGTATAGGAACTTACACATAAATAAAGTGAGTGGCTAGACTGCCCCAGCCTCTGAAATAAAAGTTAGAAAATGTTGATAAAAGTATGTAAAAATATTATCCAGTATTCACTGGTTGGAAACACTGAAATTAAATATTTTGAGATATTTCAGGTTACTCTTTGGTATAAGCAGATATTTTTAGTAAACAGGACTTTTCATGAATATAGACTTCATGAGTCATTTTTTTTCTCTCTTTCTACCTTTAACTCTAGAAAAAGCCATTTTGTATCTAAGGCTGGCAGTGGATGAGAGCAGTAACTTTTATTTGAAAATTGTTAGAAGAGACCCAGAGTTCATCATTTAGCCCTAATCACAGTGCTAAGAGATATGAAAATCAAATAGATATTTTTAGATTGCATTATTAGACTCCAAAAGTCAACAAAATATTCTAGAAAGAGATAAAATATTTCACTCTACCCTTGGGATCCTTCGCTTGGAATAGGTGATCTGTCTGATTTTATTGTGCAGAACAGATCGAGGACATCGAATTTGGAACAGTCCCTATAGGATAGTAATTGCATTTCCATGATTTGGAGTTCTTGCAAATTAGGTTGTAAATTGTCTGCTGAGGCTACTCTGTAATCTTGCATGTAGTGTCTAACTTCCTTTGTGATTATGTGAAGAAAGGGGAAAATCACTCCAAAGACATTAAACAAATCTTCCTCAAATAATGCTCACAAAGTTGTAAACATCATTTGGTTACCATTACATTTAGCGTATACCTGTGTGTTTGTGTGTATGGATACACACACATATGTTCCAGCTATATTCCTTTGTCCTTTGACTTGGGAAACAGAAAGGATGATAATGAAAAAAATTAGACAAATCCACACACATTGGGCTTCAGAGGGGCTAAGCCAATCTAGTCATCAGACTGACATAAATTACAATGACCAAGGCACGTCGGGAGAGTTCCTCATCTACATGGTAAGGCAGGGCAAACTCAGAGAACCCTAATCCAGGTGCAGATCTACACATCACATCCATTAGGAAGTAAAGCATTAAGAGAAAACCTATTTCGGCATACAGTATTTTAAAAGCATTGTTCACAAGGAAGGACTTAAGGATACATACCTATGTGTATTTCTTCATATATATTTATATATATATATTTGATATATGTATTTATATATATTTAATATATATAAAGCATATGTAATTTGATTAGGATTATATGTATTTATATATATTTAATATATATAAAGCATATGTAATTTGATTAGGACGATTTCTGAGTTTGTGTGTGTGTGCGCGCGTGCACGTTCAGGATAATATATCAGAAATCATCCTAGTGATCAGACTTTTTAATTTAATGGCCGAAGAGACCTTAAGTATTAGCAATATAATTTTCCATAATTGATGTTGGCATCGATAATGTCTTCAATGATAAAATATATATGGAAAAACCTAAAGAAAGATTAAGTAGGTATGTTTGTGTTCCCTTCATCCCATGTCATGTGTTTGAGGAAATCAGATGGCCTCAGGGTTGTGCAGGGCACTGCTCATTCCAGAAGCCTTTATCCTATATCCCCTATCAAGGTTAAAATGTCCATGTGTTTCCATTGGCTGAATGACTGCATATATTAATGCCATTCAGAACAGCTTTAACTTGCACAGCTGCCTTCAGAATCCTGTGACTAAGCTTCTAAATTGGCCTGGAAGGCGCATTCACAGGAGTTGCCTTATCTCTGCACCACTTACTGCCTTCCAACCCCGCTCCCTCCTTCCATTATTATCTCAGGCAGCTGAGGTTTCTCCTTCAAAATCAAAAGCCCTTGGAGAATAGTCCTGCTTAGAGCTGTGGGTCACTGAAATGCATGATATGGCATGTCTCTCTCATTTACATTTCGATTAAGTGAAAGCCTCTTAATTTGGGTCACTATCGATACATAAATCTGTAGAGAAAATGAACATGCATTTGTAATGTAACAAACATTACATAATTTATTTTTCTTATAGTGTATAAATACAGAAAGGAAAAAAAGCAGAGTCTGGCTCTCAGATGCCCTGGAAAGGAAGCACCACTAGGGGACTCACAGGTGCACCTACATGCTCTGGGCTCTGAGTGGATTGCTGCCAGCTCGGGTCTCACCTCGCACAGTCACTTGCACTGAGCTAGGTCTCTGATTTTAAAAACCATCATTCACAAATCTGTCTACTGTATATGGCTGACTTTTCTGTGGAGGGTTTGTGAGTGTTAAAATAAAAGGCTCAAAATGGATTTCCATACCTGATTGTGGACTTTGTTTGGGGATTTTGGCTACCGCTTGAGGACTGGAGGTGGAGTGCGTTCGCTGGTTGGCAGAGCCATGGATGCTGCTGGGCACAGCTGCGGAGACGTTCTTGCGAGGCTTCATGTCCTGCAGCCACATGGGCGAGGCTTCAAAGGCCTGCATCCTGCGGGCATGGCTGTTGGCGTTGACTTTCAGATAGGCCTGGGCCTTGTGTTCCTGAAGCTCCCCGTAGTTGGCATCAGTCACCCTGCACTCGTATAAGCCTTCATCCTTTTTCCTCACTTTGGAAATCTGAAGCTTGTGGGAGATGTCATTGCCTTGGACTTTCACTGTCTGAAAAATTGAAGGTGAAAAGAAACAAAGTGCTACATCAAATGCTTTTGCTCCCATTTTTTACCCTGAACTTGCTAATACTGGAAAGGTAAAGGGTCTTAACGACCCCATAGCCATAGTGAAGGAGCTTTATATTTTCTTAATGCCACATCTAAAGGCCTTAGTTACCCTATTCCACCAACCACTGCACTTGCAGACTCAGGCTAATTAGTTCAATGCAGCGAGTGCCGCCAGATTCCATCAGCCTTTGGCCCCCACTGTCCACATGCCAGAAGCTGCTCTGTCATTTTTCCATCATGGGATTGGCCTCTGCCTACTTAACTCAGTTCAATGAAGCACAAGCCAATAAGGCCAACTCTGTAGGTGAAACAACCTCTCTTTTTCCCTTTGGGCTATAAACTAACCCCCTCAACTCTGAGACATCACAAAAATGTTCTGTTGGTCACGAGTTTGAGTGAGAATACATTTGTATCCCCACACTGGGATGACTACTAAAGGTGCTATTAAGACACTTGGATGTTAATATTCTTCTTCTTAAATTTTAGATGCAGTCTTGCCTCTAGTCATGGGGTGGCAGGGCTTGGGGTACAGCTTCACATCACCTGAAGTCTTGTTGCTCAAAGTGTGTATCCCATGTCATTATAGCCACTTTATGCCACCAGGATTTGGGAAGCCATCGATAAAACACTGGCTTGATTTTCAAAACTGAAATTAGCTTTCTTATTTCTGCTAAGTTTTTCAGATTAACCACAAGATCATATATCTGATGTATATGTTAGATGTAATATATGATCTTATATATACATAATGTATTACATATATAACCTCTTTATCAGAACAGGTAGCTTTGATACATAATCATATATTCTTCATAACTGAGACATGATAGGTTTCATAAGACATTTGAGATTCAAGAATTTGGTTGATTTTGAAAAATACAGAAAAGAAGTGAAGGAGGCCAAAAGTTATTTTTTCTGCTAATGACCCCCACCCTTTCAAAGGGCCATAAATTACTAGGAAAATCTTAGAGATACTCATCTATTTTTACATATGGGGGTATATATACAAATAATTTCCAACATTTGAACCATATGTATTTATGTGTATATAAAATTACATATAAGTATGCTAATACTATAAAATGGAAACTAATACATGTTTATTTTGGGTTAAATCTCCTAATAAAGTTTGAGGTACTTAGAGTTTACTATCTCATTTTATAATTGAGTAAACTGAGGGTCGGGGTGTTTGGGTCAGTGATTTCCACCACTGAATGAACATTAAAATAATCTGGGGTGCTACTGAAAATGCTGCCATGTGGTGTAACGCAGAAACATTAAATCTGCATTTCCAGAGGGTAGAGCTTATATCAGTATTTCATAAAAGCTCTCTTGGGAATTCAAAGTTAGTAACTACTGGTTGAGAACATATGTTCAAGGTGACACAGTGGATCAACAGGGAACAAACTACTTTCTGCCTCAGTCTGTGTCTAGAACTCTCTTCCACTCATTAACTTTTATGCATTGTTGCCAAAGATAATACTGTCAACAGCTGTATGTGGAATCATGTTTCTCATTGTATGCATCCAGAGGCCAGGATGTGTGAGGCTACTTTTGTCAGTGGTCTTTAAATGATAGGGACATCAGTGAACGGCAGGGAACGGTGAACATGGAATGGTCACCAGGAAATCTATCTAATATATATGGAGGTGAAAAATAAAATATTTAAGAAAAAGCTAGATTTTACCAATAAAGCTTTCTAATATTGTAGGAAAACAACAATTTTTGTGATATAAGAATAACCATTCTAAAAAGTCAGACATTTTATGAGTTATAAATCATAGTTTATGGTTGATATTTAATCTTTGTTATTATTTCTTCCATGCTGAGATTACACATTTAGATCACAGAACCAGATTCTGTGTATATGTATTTGTACATTTTTAGTTATGATGTTAACTCCAATCTACCACTTTATGCTTTTGTAAGAGCTTTAAATACATTTTCTTTTAAAATGTTGGTCATTGGGATTTCAGATTCCTCAAAACAAGTAACAGTAATATGTTTACACTTAACAGATTTCTGCCTTTTGTATTTCATACCTATTTCACTTCTATTTATCAAATGATGCAGTATTATTAATATTAACTGAGGCTGTGTGACTTCACTTGAGGTATAGTTAAAAAAAATAAGATTTTCATTTTCTTTCTTTTTTTTTTTTTTTGAGATGGAGTTTTGCTCTTGTTTACCCAGGTTGGAGTGCCATGTCGCGATCTCGGCTCACCGCAACCTCCGCCTCCTGGGTTCAGGCAATTTTCCTGCCTCAGCCTCCTGAGTAGCTGGGATTATAGGCACGCGCCACCGTGCCCAGCTAATTTTTTGTATTTTTAGTAGAGACGGGGTTTCACCATGTTGACCAGAATGGTCTCGATATCTTGACCTCGTGATCCACCCGCCTCGGCCTCCCAAAGTGCTGGGATTACAGGCGTGAGCCAAAGATTTTCATTTTTTAAAAACACACTTAGTAAAAGTAACAAGCAATAGAGTGGAACTGTAAGTTTACATTTTCAGCAGGTCAGTAGGTCCTGTAATATGCTTTTACATTTATATTGCCTTTTGGCATCGTATTTATATGATTTTGAATAACAGCACTGGAAATACATCCCATGTGTTAAAATGACATTCAAAATTGAGTTGCTTAATTTCATCACAATTTCCGAATCCTGTTGGATGCTTTATATTTTTTTCCTAGAAATATTTTCCTATGTTAGTATTTTTACTTTCTATTAAAGGATAATTATTTCCATAATTTTGGGAAGATATTGGCATTGTATTTACTCTTACTGTTAGGTAAGTCACAAAAAGCAAGGGAAGAAAGTGTCACACGACCTCTCTGGATAGCAAACAACTGTCTAGAATGTTTAGCTATTGACGTGGTATAATTTTATTTAGGGACTCTAAACGTGCTTCCGTTTGTCTGTATCTAGTGAGGCAAGCCTGGGCCCCGGCTGCCCTGCAGCGCTGGCGACGTCTTCTGGGGATAGGGAGGGGCCGGGCGTCCCGAGCCGGGCCTGGGGACCCCGGGCGCCCCCGTACTCACGCTGATCTTGGTCCCGTCGCTGTCCGGGTCTCTGTCGGGCAAGAGCTCCACCTGCCGGCGAGGGGTGAAAGCTCAGTCCCGCGCAGGCCGCCCGCCCGCCCGCCAGACAAAGCGTTAGCGGCCCCCGCAGGACCGTCGGGGGGACCTGGGGTGCGGGGAGCGACCCGCCCGCGCGCCCGACACAGCCTCCGCGGCCCCCACGTCGTCCCCGCGCGGTCCCTGCCGCACGGAAGCTGCTCTCGGTGTTTTTCGCGGGCTGCGGGGTGCGAACGCGGGCCCGGGGGCGGCGCGGGGGTGGGTGGCGGGGCCGGGCGGCCGGCGTGCATGAGGGTGAAGCGCCCGGGACGAGATTCCGCGCCTGGTCCCGGCCGCCCTCCCGCCCCACTCCGCACAGTCTCCCGCGGGCTCCCGGGGCGCCGCCTCGCTCTGCGCGACCTCCCTCCTGCCGGGACCCCTGCCCCGCCTCCTCCACTGTCTTCCTTTTTCTCCTCTCGTCTTCTCCCCGCTCCTCCCCTCACCACGCTCTCTCCCGTCTTCCCCGTCCCCTCCGCGCCCTCCGTGCTCCCCTAGTCCCTGCTCTCCTCACTTGGCTTGCACCCCTCTCCCCTCCCTCCCCCTTCTCTATTCCTTCTCTCTCCCGATCCCTCCCTCTTTTCCTCTCTTTCCCCTCTCACTTCTCTCTCCCTTTCAATCCCCTTTCTATCCCTCGCCCTCTCCCTTCCTTTCTCCCTCCTGCTCCCTCTCTTCCTCCCGGCTTCTCCCTCCCATTCTCTCTCTCTCCCTCTCTCCAACCCCCTTCTCTCTCCTATTCTCTCTCCCGGTCTCCTTCCCCCTTTCCCACTCCAGTTCTCCCTCCCTTCCTTCCCCCTCTCCTCCTCACCCCTCCTTCTTTCCCCCTTGCCTTTCTTCCTCTCTTCTCCTTTCTTTCCCTTCCCTCTCTCCCCTTTATCCCTTCCCTTTCTCCCCTTTATCCCTTCCCTTTCTCCTTCTTTCCCCTCCACTCTCTCTTCCCCTCTCCTCTCCTTCCCTCTTTCCCACTCCCTCCCTTTCCCTCTCTCCCCCTTCTTCCTCTCCCCCATCCTCCGCTTCCCACTCCAATTCTCCCTCCCCTCCTCCTCTCCTTCCCTTCTCTCTCTCCCTCCACCCATTACCTCTGCCTCTTTCCCCCTTCCCTCTTCTCCTTCTTTCTCCTCTCTCCCTCTCCTGGTCTCCCACTTCCTTCTCTCCCTCCTCCCCCCTCCTTCCCCCTCCTCTCCCTCTTTTCTTTCTTCTCCCACTCTACCAGTCTCCCCCCAGCCCCACCCCACGGAACGGTTAAAGGTGGAGGTGAGAGGAGCTGGCCGCCCTGGTCCTCTGGGAGTTCAGTCCGGGGGCTGGGGTCCCCTCTAGTGCCTGGTGCCCAGAGAAGGGAGTGGGGGTGGGAAGGGGGGTGGAGGCCGCCCATCGATTCCCCTCCCTATCTCTGCGTCCAGAAACGGGGCTCGCGGATGTCCTGGCAGCAGGACTTTCTTCTGGGTTTTAACTTGGCGTCCCCGGGACAAATTCCCGCTCGCCCCCGGAAGCTCTGGGGGTGGCTCGCTCCCACAGAATCCGGCGGGTCCCCAGGGGTGCCCTGGTGGCACCTCGGCCCCCAGTCCCGTACTGGACACCCCTAGGACCGGGCAAGCGAAGGGGAGACGCGGGGTCTGCGGGCTCCACTACCTGCGCGCCGGCCCCCTCGGCCCCGGGTTCCAGGTCCTCCGGCCCCCGCAGGAACCACCACTGGATCTCCAGGTACACCGAGGTGGAGCCGCTCTGGAAGGCGCAGGACATCTCCACATTCTGCCCCTCGGTCGCCGTAACGTTCCGCGGAAACTCGGTAAATTTTGCTGCAAAACAGAAAGGCATCCTTTTGGAATATCCACACCCCTCTTACCAGCGTCTCTTTCCTTGAGAGCTCGCTGCTTTTTTTCTGAACTTAAATAGCAACAAAATCCCTCTCTGACATCCTCGGCTTCGTCTGGCTCCCCAAGGCCCCATTCCTTTGCCTCTTTCCTGTCTAACTTTTGGTATCATACCTAAATCACTATGTCGTTGATCAAATCCAGTTAATGGAAAGGTTATCAAACTTGCCAATAACTCTGTTAGCCAAGAACCCCGCAGGTAGATCCAAATACCTTTTGTAAGATTGCAGTATTCCACAAAATTTATGAGAGATTCAGTGAGATACAATTTAGACAATCTGTCAAGTTGATATATGAGAAGAGCCTCTTGCCTCTAAGTTTCTAAACAATCTACGACTAACTGGATGTTTCATGTAACAGAGTGGATCATGATTATCTGTCAAAATGCACATTCCTGATTCATCAAAAACAGTTATTAGCAACACCAGCGAAACGCGCCTGCATCAGTGAAGCAAGTTGCACACTTTATAAACTGTATGTTTCCAAATTAACCTGTATTTTTCCCATCAAGTCAACTGTATTTCGAATTGCCACAAAATGTGTGATTTTTTGAACTGCCACAAAATTTGTGATTGCCACAAGATGTGTGATTACATCTTAAGATGTAATGATCACACATCCAGGCTTAGTTCACATTAAATATCATTTAGAAGTCACTATGGAAATGTTTCTCAGACTTTTCATTAGCAACCTTGACACTGCTGGTTTGCCAGATTCATGAAACCATGGTGAAACTCACAAACATAAAATGTTTCCTCCCTCCGAAAGGCATTTCTTGAACATGAAATACTCTTATCTTGTTACCAACAGGGTTGTTCTTATCTTGTCTAAGGGGCACTTTGCAAAGAGCTGATGGTTCCCTAAAAGTAGTCCTGGAAAGATTTGTGGCCAATGGAAGTGCACAACCACAATGCACACGTATGCAGAGGAGGGCTGTGGGGACTGCAGAAATGATTTGGGGTGGCTGCACTCCCCCCCCACTGCCTTTTAAAGAGAGACATGGTCTCTTTTCAACATTTTATGAAATCTTAAAAATGATCTCTAGTGAAATGAAACTATGTTTATACCTAAAACAGGGAAGCTATTAAGGAGACGTTCTGATCTGAAAAAGACTTTTCTGTTTTAGCTGGCAGAAGGGGTATGGCATTTCTGCTTGCAGCAGTGATGCAGTCTTCTGGCAGCAGATATGTGATCTGTTCATGGTGCTGAAACCACCGCTGCAGCCTGCGAAGTCCTGAACAATCGGATTCGCCAGGCTGCTGCTGCTTATCATGCAAGTTGTGCCTTTTTTGGGTCCTCAGAGGAGCCTGTCCTTTGATAAACACACACAGAAAAGGAGTCACACGGACCTAGAAAAGGGAAACTCTAAGCCCAGTCTGCCTACACAAGGAAGAGGGACTGGCAATGGAGGGTCCCCATATCCAGCCCCGTGTTTGTTTGCGATGATTATGTATGCATGAGTGGCTACCCTGTTTATGCACACAGAAAACACACACACACACACACACACACACACACACGACCCTGTGTTTGTGCTCACTGGGAGCCCACCTCATTGTCAGGCACCAGCTAGATTTTCTCTCCAGCCTACCTTGTCTACGGTTTAATAAACTTTAAAGAAAATCGTCAAACAGAACACTGTTTATACAGCCTTAGCCCACTGGTATTTGCTAGGAAGCTTATTACATCCGCCTGTCCATTCTTTTTGAGTGTAGGAAACGCGCGCGCGCACACACACACACACACACGCAAGCAAATGTGTATTTGCCATTGAGCACAGACTTACCTTGAGAAGAAAGCCCTTGTTGTACATATAAAACGGAAAAGAAAACAAATCCAACATACGCCAAAAAGATCCCCATCATTCCAAAAAGGGAGGGGGTCACATCAGTGTGGCCAGCAGCCGAAAAGCCCAGGAAGAAAGGCGTGCGAGTGGGTGGCAGGCTCTGCTCAGAGCCCCGGGCGCGCCGCTGCGCGCATCCTGACGCCGCCTCGGCGAGGGCTGCTGCGGGGAGAAGGGGCCGCGATTCTGGAAGCCTGGAACCCGCCGGCTGGGGCTCAGCGAGGCTCCCGGCGCCGCGCGGGCTGGGATCGCGGGGAAGAAGCGCGGCGCCGCCTGGCTGCTGCCTCCAGTACCTGGCAGCCCGTCCCACGTCAGCCCGCTGCTCCGGCTTGCGTGATCACCGCCCTCCCTCGGCGCGGAGCCGGCTCGGGAAGTGGGGAGTGGGCAAGGGGCGGGCGGAGGACTTCGCCGGGCTCGCGGCGCCGCAACTTTTCCCTCTAATGGCTGCGATGATGCCTTTAACTCTGTGCGCGCTGGACAGCGCCCCATCCGGGAGCCCGCGCCGGGCGGCCGCGGAGAGCGCAGGGCTCGGCGGCGCCGTGGGAGGGGGGGGTTTCCACTTTGTCCCTCTCGCCCATCGGGTGTCTTTCAGCCGCGGCGGATCGGGTCGCGGGTGCCGAGAAGGACGGCACGGCGGCAGGACTGCGACGCCGGCGGGGGGCTCGGAGCGGAGGCCGCGGGAGGGAGCTGGGCATTCCGGAGGACCGGGAGCTATGGGACGGGGGAGACGCGGCTGGGCCGGGGAAAACAGCCATTCAGGGAAATGCCGCTTAACCAGATATTAACTGCTCCAGCCGGGAGCAGCACACCGAGGGTTTCACACGAATGTCTCGCTGAGCAGCCTTCAGTGCAAGCAGCTCGTACAGGAGCCATGTCGCTCCAGCTGACCGGCGGAAAACAGAAAAAGTACAAAAAGTCACGTATTGAGGGAATTTTCTCGAAAGAAAAGCCTACCATGCTATGTTTACTTAAAATTTATATGCCTCCTGCCTTATTTTCCTTCCTCTTACTTGTATTTTGGGGTGGAGGAGGGGTTTTAAATACCATTAAGGTCTTCATTATGTGATTTGTTTTGTTTATTTGCTTTTCTTTTGCATAGCACAATAATTATGTAATGTTCCCTGGGACTAAGTGAATAAAGAATATTATTTTCGACACACAAAAAAATCACAGTAAGTTTCGGAGTGTGGAACAAATCTACTTATCTGCCTTGGTGAACACTTGAGATCTATATTCTATTTTTTATTAAGAACTGAAACAATAATGTATATTCTGTTAAAGGCTCTATCTGTCTTTATGCAACCCAACTATTAGTGGACTTAAATCTTTTTAACAAAATTAATAGCATTAGCCATCTAAGAAGAGTACACGTTTTTTATTCCCATTATTATTTCTATGCAACTATACTACAAATTTTCAGTATTAGCTAGAAACAGGAATTAGTCTTAACAATGCTATCGGGGAGCCAATGCAGTGTATCCATTTTCACTTTACAGATAAAGAATGTGTAGTTTGCTAATGCCTTCACTAGCCAGAAAACAAACAAACAAACAAAAAAAAAACAGAACAAAACCCTATAACATAGCTGTAGCCTTTTAAATCACTTATCTTCTATTGCTGAATGCAGCAATAACTTAAAGCTCAGAAAACTAAAGACACAATAACTTCGTAACAATATTATTTATTTTCTGAAAATATATTTTTCACTGTGAGTAGGGACAGAATATGAGATTTGGAGACAATCATGGGAGATACTTTATATTTGTTCATGTTTAGCTAACCAGACTCTGTATCGTCCTTATATTTAGCAAACAGTTTTGAAGTTTATCATTCTAAGAAAAGAAATCTCTTTATGTTCAAACATTCATGGACAACGAGTTCAGAGCATAGAAACATAATCCAAGTTAATAACACCTGAACCATACTAAACATCACTTGGAAAGCAGACAGCAGAACCTTGCATGTGCTTTAAATGTTATGCCTAAGAGGATGTTTTCAATGTGCTCACACGATTTTGGCTTATTTCAACCTTTGGCATAAACAGGGATATAATATGTCATGGAAATGACCTGACTTCAAGGTTATCTGCTGTTAAAGCAGTTCTCAATATAAAGGGCATTCATTTTAAGTAAGAGGAGTTCTAAATTAATTTAGCAAAGCATTTCAACTTTTAAAGAAGAACTTGATCCCTCTAACTATAAAAGTACAATAAAAATAAGCTTAAAAGTGTGCAAAATAAAGCGTGTAAAAGCTTTTATAGTACAGATAAACCGCTGAATTACTTTAAAAGACAGTTATAAGCATTTAAGCTCTAAAGGAAACAAAGGAGAAAGGAGGGAAGAAAGAAAGGAAGAAGAAAGATAAAATTGGAAAAGCCTTTTGTTCTGCTTATGAAAAGTGCCTGATAGATGTTTTAGTTTTGCCAATGTAGACCAACACTTTCCCTTAAATATCTGTTATATCATCTCAAAGACTGTAAATAGTGCTAATAGACATATATGCCTTAACTTCTATAGGCCATTTGCATTGTTAAAGGCAAACTGTCTCTGTGTTAATAGTTTGAAATGAGAAAATCTAATTAAGAAATAAATATATTTGGTATATTACGTGACACAGTTCTGAGACTAAGTCCAATTTTTTTTTATAAGTCCTTGTAAAACACTATACTCTCCTACAAGATTGGAAGTAAATTATCAGGAAAGACAATTTATCTGCATCCAAATCTAAGAGAAATATTTCCCACCCAATTCTCTTTTGACAAAATGATTGCTGATGCCTTATCCTATTAAAAAAACTGCAACTCTCTTCTTGAAAAATACGTATTGATACTGTTCCAAAAATAAAATTCTACCATCTCACTTTTTGATTGTTTTCCTTCCCTTTTAATTAGCTTTTGGTCATTATTTTGCTTCTTAAAAATTCAGACATTCCCCAACTAAAACCTAAAATAGGAATGTTTATCTGAATATGCTCTTTCCTCAGGCATGATACAATCTATTGGAGATCATTTCACTTGTCCCGATGGTTCTTATTTCGATTACATTTATTCATTTTTTACATCTTCAAACTTGGTTAACTTACTCTTCAAATACTGTTTCTTTGTGACGTCTTCAGTCTTCTACGTAAACTTTCAGAGCTATTGATCCACGTAAGAGCTAAACTGGAGAGGGGGAGGGTCTTTCTATTTTGTGGCTATGTCCTTTTCTCCTAAGGTTTTGGGGACATTTTTCCATCTTGAAGTTGAGGGAGATCACCGTATTTCACTTCCATAGGCTCATGAGAGAATGGCTTTCCACATCACACTTGCAAAATCTGTCCTAAGTTGAGGCGTAAGTGCCAAATGTAAACTTTAAACATTTTCACAAGTAACCGGAAGATACAAAATTATATACTCCCTTTAGAAATAACTTTTAAAATAGCCATCTGATGAATTGGAAGACAAATTTCACTGGGTTAGATGCGCTATTCCTGTCCATGGCCTTTGATGTTGAAGGAATCTAAAAAATATCCACAAAGAAATTCTATTTCAATTGGAGAAAATAAGAGTACAGGAGAAAGCCGCTAACTCATACTAACCAAAGATAAGCTTTTCGAATTTGCTTTCCTCTGAATTATAACAGCTCATTGGCCTGCTGGATTTGCCAGTCTCTCCATGTTGCAATTTCAAAGACATGAGAGAATCCCTCATGTGATAATGATGGAAGAAGCAACATGAATAATCCCTCTTTCCACCTGTGTATAATGTCTTCACAGCATGTGTGAATTTCAGAATTAGAACAGAGGTTAATAAGCAACTAATACAAACCGCTCATTCTACATATAAGGAATTCTACATATAACTAGTTCTACATATAACTAGTCACTTGCATCACAGAAGCAAATCAATACTTTATTTCATCAAGATCCTAAGACCTAAAATGCTTTAAAGGTAGGGTAAAACATTAAGTATCTTGAGGTAAGTAAATAAAAGTTGGTGTTTACTAAGAAAAAAATACCACATAAAACAAAATGAATTGCACCCAAACTCTTCCCGAGACACTGATAAACAAGTCTTTTAGGGTTCCAGACTCTCTGATAGTCCCCTTATCTCAACACAACTTGTGGTTTTCTCATAGCTTGTGTTTCATAAAGTAAGCAATTTGTAGAGAGAGAATAGCTGCTGTCCACTGGAAGTGTCAAACATTTTAAAGAGGCAGGTGACCTATATGGACACTGACTGCCCATTACATGGCTACTGTTGGTCTTAACCTTCCAGGTGGTGTTTCTCCCTTTATCGCCTCCTTTTATACATGACTACAGTGTAAATTACTTACATCTGGCTTTCATTCTGTGGAACTCAATGAAACTTTGTTATTGAAGTTCACAAAGTTAGACCTCAAATTATTCATGAGGTCATGTTATGTCATTTTAAATCCTAATGTTTGGCCTAGAGGCGACCACCAGGAAAGGCAAAGGGAAGCCTCAGTATCACAGTCTGCTTAGGTGCCCTCTACAAAGCTCATGGCCTCTTACATTCATTTTTTTTCTCTTAGGAGAAATTAAAATGGGTTCATGATCAAAACTAGGCTGTGCCTGTCAATTTCTTCATTAGCATCACAGTTAGCATCAATACTACATGTCCATCCTTTTGTGAAAACAATCTTCAGGTAGAGGGCACCAGGTAAGAAAAGCTGAGGATATTGTGGCTGAATCTACTGTCTCAGGAATGCTTCTTCCTGCTTCAGAATTATGCTGCAGTTAAACCTCAGGATTTGTGATATTTAATAATTTCAATATATGTGTTTCTCATTAAAAATTCTGTTACGGATTTTTACTATGAATAACCAAGTAACCGCTTTCATATCTGTTTTTGTGCGGCAGATAATTATTTTGGGACAGAAAAACTATGACAAAAGCCACCATTTTTGATAAAGTCTATAATTTCTAAGTTTGCCTATGGTTATATACTTCTATTTACAGTTTGAATGAATGTAAATAATCACTCAAAATAATGCTTTTGAAAATCTTTCAATAAACCAAACAAGATAAATATTTGGTTAGTCTTACACTTTTAAATATGCACATTCCCAATTAAAAATACCTTTTGAGTTCTACCAACATGGGTTCAAATTTCCTCTCAGTATTTATTGCCTATATGTTTCTTAAGCAAGTGACTTACCCTTCCCAGACCTCACCCACTTTTCCTGTAAATAACGGTTCCTGTTTTATATTTTGTGCAGATACAGTGAGATAATGCATGGAAATTCTTGATCACAATATCAGTGTATAATAGTGTTCAATAAAATCTAACTAACTTTTATCATCATTTATCATTGTCTGGGACGCAATGAACCTGAGGCTTTGCAAAATTAAGATGGAATGGAAAGGGAAGTCTCATTGAACCTTATAGTGATATTTTTAGGAGAATGCATGGGAATATTCTGAGCTTCCCCTGAGGCAAACTGTGGTAAGTATACTCTGTGGGTATTGAGGAATTAAGAACTCACATTAGGAAGAAAAACAAATCAGTTCAAAACAAGTAGACTACATAAAGAAAACACTAGGGCCTTGAGACTGTATTTATGAGATATATGTGAGAAGAGGGGCAAAGCACCAGTCTGGAGTTCTATATTTGATTCAGCAGTGTTCTAGCAGAGTTATTTTGGGAAAAGGGCTTTGGTACGACTCCAGTAGGTATGGAGCTTCCACTCATCCAAAAGTAAACTGAGCGAGATATGGTGTTCAACGGTGATTAAGCGATTCTTTATGATAATAAACTTGATTGGAGTTAATCAGGTCACAGTAGGAAGGGCTCAATGACTTAGGTAAGGAATCCTAGTCATCACAGAGCTCTGTGTAGTCCCCTGGGCTCTTAGACACCTGAGAATTTGGGGAGCATCATAGAAATCCTAGGTTGGTTAAAATATGTGACACCACTAGAATGGTCTTGGGTCATGTCAATTGCCCCATTGTAATTATTTTTATTTATTTATTTGTATTGCATTTTAGGTTTTGGGGTACATGGGAAGAACATGCAAGATAGTTGCATAGGTACACATGTGGCAGTGTGATTTACAGCCTTCCTCCCCTTCACCCACATCTGGCATTTCTCCCCATGCTATCCCTCCCCAACTC
>CM052658.1:97212826-97222872 GCA_028533165.1 Leontopithecus rosalia
GATGCAGAGAAATAGGAATACTTTTACACTGCTGGTGGGAGTGTAAATTAGTTCAACCATTGTGGAAGACAGTGTGGTGAGTCCTCAAGGACCTAGAAATAGAAATTCCATTTGACCCAGCAATCCCATTACTGGGTATATATCCAAAGGACTATAAATCGTTTTACTATAAGGACACATGCACACGAATGTTCACTGCAGCACTGTTTACATAGCAAAGACCTGGAACCAACCCAAATGCCCATTGATGATAGACTGGACTGGGAAAACGTGGCACATATACACCATGGAATATTATGCAGCAATCAAAAATGATGAGTTCGTGTCCTTTGTAGGGACATGGATGAATCTGGAGAACATCATTCTCAGCAAATTGACACAAGAACAGAAAATGAAACACCATATATTCTCACTCACAGGCGGGTGATGAATGATGAGAACACATGGACACAGGGAAGGTAGTACTACACACTGAGGTCTATTGGGGGGAAATAGGGAGGGACAGCGGGGGGGGAGCAGGGGAGGGATAGCATGGGGAGAAATGCCAAATGTGGGTGAAGGGGCAGAAGGCAGCAAAGCACACTGCCACATGTGTACCTATGCATCTATCTTGCATGTTCTGCACATGTACCCCCAAACCTAAAATGAAATAAAAAGAAAAAAAAAAGGCCTTGCCCTATAGGAATATATCACAGTCCTAAACATATATGCACCTAATAATAGAACTCCCAAATTTATAAAACAATTACTACTAGACCTAAGAAATGAGATAGCAATAATAGTGCGGGACTTCAATACTTCACTGACAGCACTAGACAGGTCATCAAGACAGAAAGTCAACAAAGAAACAATGGATTTAAACTATACCCTGGAACAAATGGACTATATATATATATATATATATATATATATATATATATATATATACATATGTATACAACATTTGATTCAACAATGACAGAATATACATTCTATTCAACAGTGCATGGAACTTTCTCCAAGATAGGCCATATGATAGGCTATAAAACAAGCTTCAATAAATACAAGTAAATTGAAATTATAGCAAGCACTCTCTCAGACCATAGTGGAATAAACTGGAAATTAACTCCAAAAGGAACCTTCAAATCCATGCAAATACAAGGAAATTAAATAATCTGCTTCTGAATGAGCATTGAGTCAAAAGCGAAATGAAGATGGACATAAAAAAATTCTTCAGGCTGGGCGCGGTAGCTCATGCCTATAATCCCAGCACTTTGGAAGTCTGAGGTGGGTGGATCACAAGGTCAAGAGATCGAGACAATGCTGGTCAACATGGTGAAACCCTCTCTCTACTAAAAATACAAAAATTAGCTGGGCATGGTGGTGCACGCCAGTAGTCCCAGCTACTTGGGAGGCTGAGGCAGGAGAATTGTTTGAACCCAGGAGGCGGAGGTTGCAGTGAGCCGAGATTGTGCCATTGCACTCCAGTCTGGGTAACAACAGTGAAACTCCATCTAAAAAAAAAAAATTCTTCAAACTGAACAACAATAGTGACACACCTAACAAAACCTCTGGGACATAGCAAAGGCAGTGCTAAGAGAAAAGTTAATAGCCCTAAATTCCTACATCAGAAAGTTTGAAAGAGCACAAATAGACAATCTAAGGTCACACCTCAAGAAACTAGAGAAATAAGAAAAATCAAACCCAAACCTAGCAGAAGAAATGAAATAACCAAGATCAGAGCAGAACTAAATGAAATCAAAACAAAAAAATACAAAAGATAAATGAAATAAATAGCTGATTCTTTGAAAATACACAATTGATAGACCATTAGCAAGACTAACCAAGTAAAGAGGAGAGAAAATCCAAATAAGCTCAATAAGAAATGAAATGGGAGATATTACAACTGACATCACAATAATACAAAAGATCGTTCAAATTTACTGTTAATAGTTTTACACACATAAACTAGAAAATTATATCCCAGATAAACACAGATTCTAAAACCCTAAACAAAATACGAACTAACTGAATCCAACACAGATCAAAAACACAATTCACTATGAACAAATGGGTTTTATATCAGGGATGCAATTATGGTTTAACAGATGCAAATCAATAAAGGTGATACACCACATAAACAGAATTAAAAACAAAAATCACATGATTATCTCAATAGACACAGAAAAAGCACTCAATAAAACCCAGAATTGCTTTATGATTAAAACTCTCAGCAAAATTGGCATACAAGGGACATACCTTAATGTAATAAAAGCCACCTATGACAAATCCACAGCCAACATAATACTGAATAAGAAAAGGTTGAATTCCCTCTGCGAACTAGAACAAAACAAGGATGCCCACTCTCACCACTCCTCTTCAACACAGTACTGGAAGTCCTAGTCAGAGCAATCAGGCAAAAGAAACAAAGGGCATCAAAACTGTTAAAGACAAAGTCAAACTCATTGTTTGCTGATGATATGATTGTTTACATTGAAAACCCTAAGGACTTCTCCAGAAAGCTCCCAGAGCTGACAAAAGAATTCAACAAAGTTTCCAGATACAAGATGAATGTACACAAATCAGTAGCTTTTCTCTATACCAACAATGACCAAACGGAGAATCAAATCAAGAACTCAGCCTTTTACAATAGCTGCAAAAAAAAAAAAAAAAAAAAAGCTTAGGAATATATCTAATCAAGGAGTCAAAAGACCTCTACAAGGAAAACTACAAAACAGTGTGGAAAGAAATCATAGATGACACAAACAAATGGAAACACATCACATGTGCATGGATGGATAGAGTCAATATTGTGAAGATGACTATACTGCCAAAAGCAATCTTCAAATTCAATGCAATTCCTATCAAAATACCACCATCATTCTTTACAGAATTAAAAAAGGAAATTCTAAAATTCATATGGAACCAAAAAACAGTCCACATATCCAAAGCAAGTCTAAACAAAAAGAACAAATCTGGTGTGAATATCGAAGATGGCCCTTTTAGGAGCAGCTCAGGATTGCAGCTCCCAGTGAAAACACAGAGGGTGAGTGGATGCCACATTCCCAGACAGATCTTTATTGCCCACAGACCAGGAGATTCCCAGGTGGAGGAGCCCTATGGTCACCAGAGTGGATGTTTTGGCCAGCGTGGTTGTTTTGCCAGCGCCGCAGCGCAGTGGCTCTCTGTATAAAATACACTGGTCCGGTTGCCCTTTTAAGCTGACCAGGAGATTCCTGGGCAGCACCCTTGTTTCAGCCAGTGCAGTGGGCCACCGCAAGGGAAATCACACAGATCCCAGTGCCCTTTCAGTAGGTGACTGGAACACCTAGGAGAGAGTCAACTGTTCAACTTAAAAAAAAAAAAGGCTCTGAGGCAGGGAGCCAGGTGATCAGGCTTGGTGGGTCCCACCCTGACAAAAACAAACAAAAAAAATAGCAATTGGAAACGCTCGGGGTTGAGAGTTTCACAGCAAGCACAGCTGAACCCAGGATGGTGCAGCTCAGTGGGGGGAGGGGCGTCTGCCATTACCGAGGCCCTCCACCCCTACAGAGGTAGTCCCACATTACTGAGGCAGCTTGCCATTGCCGAGGCAACCCACCTCACACTCAACACTTGAGCTCCTATAAAGAACAGACTGTCTCCTCAAGCAGCTCCCTGACCCCTGTACATCCAAAGAGTCACCTCACAAAGGATTGATCAGACTGACAATTGGTGGGCATCATTCTGGGACAAAGATAGCAGAAGAAGAAACTGTTAGCAACCCTTACAGTTCTGCAGCTGCTGCAGGTGATCCCTATGCAAGCAGGGCCTGGAGTGGACCTCAGCAGTCCTACAGCAGAGGGGCCAGACTGTTAGAAGGAAAACTAAGAAACAGAAATAACTTCATCATTGACAACCTGGACGTCCACTCAGAGACTCAATCTGAAAATCAGCAACTACACAGACGACAGGTGGATAAATCCACAAAGATGGGAAGAAACCAGCACAAAAAGGAGGAAAACACCTGAAACCAGGACAGCTCTCCTCCTACAAGGGATCACAACTCCTCACCAGCAAGGGAACAAAGCTGGATGGAGAATGAGAGTAAGGAAATGACAGAATCAGAATTCAGAGGGTGGGTAATGAGAAACTTCTGTGAGCTAAAATAACATGTTCTAACTCAATGCAGAGAAACTAAGAACCTTGAAAAAAGATTTGATGAAATGATAACAAGAATGGACAACTTTGAGAGGAATATAAGTGAACTGATGGAGCTGAAAAATGCAACACAAGAATTTTGCGAAGCATACACAAGTTTCAACAGCTGAACTGACCAAGCAGAAGAAAGAATATCAGAGGTCAAAGATCAACTCAATGAAATAAAATGAGAAGGCAAGATTAGAGAAAAAAAGCACAAAATGGAAGGAAAAAGTGTCCAAGAAATGTGGGACTATGTAAAGAGACCTAATCCACGTTTGATAGGTGTATTTGAATGTGATGAAGAGCATGAATCCAAGCTGGAAAATACTCTGCATAATATTATCCAGGAAAACTTCCCCAACCTAGCAAGTCAGGCCAATATTCAAGTCCAGGAAATACAGAGAACACCACAAAGATATTCCTCAAGAAGAGCAACCCCAAGGCACATAATCCTCAGATTCACCAGGGGTGAAATGAAGGAGAAAATGCTAAGGGCAGCCAGAGAGAAAGGTCAGGTTATCCACAAAGGGAAGCCCATTAGACTCACACCAGATTTCTCAGCAGAAACCCTACAAGCCAGAAGAGAGTGGGGGCCAATATTCAACATCCTAAAAGAAAAGAACTTTCAGCCCAGAATTTCATATCCAGCCAAAGTGAGCTTCATAAGTGAAGAAAAAAAAAATCCTTTGCAAAGAAGCAAGTACTTAGAGATTTTGTGACCAAGAGGCCTGCTTTACAAGAGCTCCTGAAGGAGGCACTACACATAGAAAGGAACAACCAGTATCAGCCACTCCAAAAACATACCAAATGCTAAAGAGCATCAACAAAATGAAGAATCTGCATCAACTAATGAGCAAAACATCAAGCTAGCATCAAAATGGTAGTATGAAATTCACACATAACAATATTAACCCTAAATGTAAATGGGCTAAATGCACCAATCAAAAGACACAGATTGGCAAATTGGATAAAAAGCCAAAACCCATCGGTGTGCTGTATCCAGGAAAACCATCTCACATGCAAGGATACAAAAAGGCTCAAAATAAAGGGATGGAGGAAGATTTACCAAGCAAATGGAGAGCAAAAAAAGCAGGAGGTGCAATTCTCATCTCTTAAAAGAACAGACTTGAAAGCAACAAAGATCAAAAGAGACAAAGAAGGACATTATATAAAGGTAAAAGGATTGATACAACAAGAAGAGCTAATGATCCTAAATATATACGGACCCAAAACAGGAGCGCCCAGATACATAAGGCAAGTTCTTAATGACTTACAAAGAGACTTAGACTCCCACACAATAAAAGTGGGAGACTTTAACACTCCACTGTCAATATTAGACAGATCAACCAGACAGAAAATTAACAAGGATATCCAGAACTGAATATCCAGGTCTGAACTCAGATCTGGAACAAGCAAACCTGATAGACATTTACAGAACTCTCAACCCCAAATCCACAGGATATAAATTCTTCTCAGCACCACATCACACCTACTCTAAAATTGACCACATAATTGGAAGTAAAGCACTCCTCGACAAATGCAAAAGAACAGAAATTATAACAGTCTGTTGGACCACAGTGCAATCAATTTAGAACTCAGAATTCAGCAACTAACTCAGAACCACACAGCTTCATGGAAACTGAACAACTGGCTCTTGAATGTTGATTGGATAAACAATGAAATGAAGGCAGAAATAAAGAAGTTCTTCGAAACCAATGAGAACGAAGACACAACATACCAGAATCTCTGGGACACATTTAAAGCAGTGTCTAGAGGAAAATATATAGCAATAAGCGCCCATGTGAGAAGAGTGGAGAGATCCAAAATTGACACCCTATCATCAAAATTGAAAGAGCAAGAGGAGCAAGATTAAAAAACTCAAAACCTAGCAGAAGACAAGAAATAACTAAGATCGGAGCAGAACTGAAGGAGATAGAGACACGAAAAACCCTTCAAAAAAATCAATAAATCCAGGAGCTGGTTTTTCAAAAGGATCAACAAAATAGACAGGCCACTAGCCAGATTAATTAAAAAAGAAAAGAGAGAATAACCAAATAGATGCAATAAAAAATGATAAAGGGGAAATCACCACAGATCCCACAGAAATTCAAACCATCATCAGAGAATATTACAAACAACTCTATGCACATAAACTAGTAAACCTGGAAGAAATGGATAAATTTCTGGACACTTGCATCCTCTCAAGCCTAAACAAGAAAGAAGTCAAAACCATGAAAGGACCAATAGCAAGATCTGAAGTTGAGGCAGCAGTTAAGAGCCTACCACATAATAAAAGCCCAGGTCCAAGTGGGTTCACAGCCGAATTCTACCAGACACACAGAGAGGAACTGGTACCATACCTCCTGAAACTATTCCAAATAATTCAGAAAGAGGGAATCCGTCCCAAATCATTTTATGAGACCAACATTATTCTGATACCAAAACCTGTCAGAGACTCAACAAGAAAAGAAAACCTCAAACCCATATCCATGATGAACATAGATGCAAAAATCTTCAATAAAATAGTGGCAAGCCAATTGCAACAGCATATCAAAAAGCTTATCCACTATGATTAAGTAGGATTCATCCTGGGAATGTAAGGCTAGTTCAACATATGCAAGTCTATAAATGTAATTCACCGCATAAATAGAACCAAAAACAAAAACCACATGATTATCTCAACTGATGCAGAGAAGGCCTTTAAAAAAATTCAACAGCTAAAAACCCTCAATAAACTAGGTATTGATGGAATGTATCTCAAAACAATAAAAGCTATTTATGACAAACCAACAGCCAGTATCATACTGAATGGGCAAAAACTGGAAGCATTCTCTTTGAAATCTGGCACTAGACAAGAATGCCCTCTCTCCACTCCTATTCAATATAGTACTGGAAGTTCAGGCAGAGCAATCAGGCAAGAAAAAGAAATAAAGGGTATTCAAATAGGAAAGGAGGAAGCCAAATTGTCTCTATTTGCAGAAGATATGATTGTATATCTAGAAGACCCCATTGTCTCAGCCTTTCTTCCCCTTTGTTTTCCACCATGATTGTAGTCCCTGAAGAAGAGCTTCACCTAATACAACATGAAAATCTGCCCATGGATTTGAAACAAGCCAGTGTTTATGACTCGGTGAAACATAGAGATCTAAAGCAGTTTTGAAATGTTAGACATTTTCACAATTTCAGTATTGTAAAAACTGGATAAGATGAATGAATGAATTGATAAAGAGCATTATTTTTAAATATTAAAAGATACAAATAAAAAATAAAATAATATAAATAAAAAAAAATCTTGTTCTGCGGCAGGTTCTCTTCTCCTTAAAGAGGAGCAATTGCTGTACAATTGCCTTCTGCCTACCTTGCCTTAATTAACATTCCATGTGACCCAGTTGGTGCAGTGACTTCAATGCCAAAATAAAGCATGTGTATCTGGAAAAAAAAAAACAACTTCTGAAACTGATAAGCAACTTCAGCAGTCTTAGGATACAAAATCAATTTGCAACTATCACAAGCATTTCTATTCATCAATAACAGACTTAAAGAGAGCCAAATCAAGAACGAACTGCCATTCACAATTGCTACAAAGAGAATAAAATACCTAGGAATACAACTTACAAGGAACATAAGGGACCTCTTCAAGGAGAACTACAAACCACTGCTCAACAAAATAAGAGAGGATGAAAACAGATGGAGAAACATTCCGTGTTCATTGTTTGGAAGAATCAATATTATGAAAATGGCCATATTGCCCAAAGTAATTTACAGATTCAATGCTATCCCCATCAAGCTACCAATGACATTCACAGAACTGGAAAAAACTAACTTAAACTTCATATGAAACCAAAGGAGAGCCCACATAGCCAAGTCAATTCTAAGTAAAAAGAACACAGTGGGATGCATCACACTACAAGACTTCAAACTATACTACAAGGCTACAGTAATCAAAATAGCATGGTACTGGTAGCAAAACAGAAATATAGACCAATGGGACAGAACAGAGGCCTTGGAGACAGCACAACATATCTACAACTATATAATATTTGGTAAACCTGACAAAAACAAGCAATGGGGAAAGGATTCCCTGTTTAATAAATGGTGTTGGGAAAACTGGCTAGCTATATGCAGAAAGCAGAAATTGGATCCCTTCCTGTCCCTTTACATTAAAATTAACTCCAGATGGATTAAAGACTTAAACATAAGACCTAACACCATAAAAACCCTAGAAGAAAATCTAGGCAAAACCATTCAGGACATAGGCATAGGCAAGGGTTTCATGACCAAAACACCAAAAGCCAAAATAGACAAATGGGACCTAATCAAACTCCACAGCTTCTGCACGGCAAAAGAAACAGTCATTAGAGTGAATGGGCAACCAACAGAATGGGAAAAAAAGTTTTGCAGTTTACCCATCTGACAAAGGGCTGATATCCAGAATTTACAAAGAACTAAAACAAATTTACAAGAAAAGAAAAGCAAGCCCATTCAAAAGTGGGCATAGGATATGAACAGACACTTTACAAAAGAAGACATACATGAGGCCAACAAACATATGAAAAAATGCTCATCATCACTGGTCATTAGAGAAATGGAAATCAAAACTACATTGAGATACCATCTCACACCACTTAGAATGGTGATCATTAAAAAATCTGGAGAATGATCCAAGATGGCTGATTGTTAACATCTCAAGATTGCAGCTCCCAGTGAAAGCGCAAAGAACGAGAGGACGCCACACTTTCAGACAAATTTTTGTCACTCACGGAGCAGAAGATTCCCAGTGGAGGAGCCCCACAAGTCGCCAGTGCAACTCTTGTGGCCGGCGCAGTGGTTTTGCCAGCACCTCAGTGCAGCAGCTCTTGGTGCAGAGTAAACGGGACTGGTTCCCCTTCTGATTGATGTTCGGAGCTCCGGGAAGGCAGAGTCACCTATTACGGACTCAGGAAGGAAGGCAGACTGGAGATTCCTGGGCAGAAAAGTACCATCAGTCTTAATGCTGCTGTTTTGGCTGGCACAGTGGATTGCTCATATTTCAGCCCTGGGAATTAACAACTTGGATGTCCACTCAGAGACCTAATTTGAAAGTTGATAATTACAAAGATGACAGCTGGATAAATTTACAATGATGGGAAGAAACCAGAGTAAAAAGGCTGAGAATACTCAAAATCAGAATGCCTCTCCCACTAAAGAGGATCAAAGTACTTCATCAACAAGGGAACAAGGCTTGATGGAGAACGAGTGCATCCCATTAACAGAATCAGGCTTCAGAAGTTGGATAATAAGAAACTTCTGTGAGTTAAAAGAACATGTTGTAGCCCAATATAAAGAAACTAAGAACTTTAAAAAAAGGTTTGACGAAATCCTAATGAGAATAGACAATTTAGAGAGGAAGATAAGTAAATTAATGGAGCTGAAGAATACAATATGGGAACTCCGAGAAGTATGCACAGGTTTAAACATTCGAATTGATCAAGCAGAAGAAAGGATATCAGAGGTCGAAGACCAACTTAATGAAATAAAACGAGAAGACAAGAATAGAGAAAAAAGGATAAAAAGGAGTCATCAAAGTCTCCAAGAAATGTGGGACTATGTGAAAAGACCTAATTTATGTTTGATAGGTGTACCTGAATGTGACGAAGAGAATGAATCCAAGCTGGAGAATACTTTTCAGGATATAATTCAGGAAAATTTTCCAAACCTAGCAAAGCAGGACAATATTCAACCCCAGGTAATACAGAGAACACCACAAAGATTCCTCAAGAAGAGCAACCCCAAGGCACATAATCGTTATATTCAAGAGCATTGAAACGAAGGAGAACATACTAAGGTCAGCCGGAGAGAAAGGTCAGGTTACCCACAAAGGGAAGCCTATCAGACTTACAGCAGAT
>CM052658.1:97230401-97301433 GCA_028533165.1 Leontopithecus rosalia
ATAGACAAATAGAACCAATCAAACTCCACAGCTTCTGCACGACAAAAGAAACAGTCACTAGAGTGAATCGGCAACCAACAGAATGGGAAAAAATTTTTGCAGTTTACCCATCTGACAAAGGGCTGATATCCAAAATTTACAAAGAACTCAGATTTACAAGAAAAAAACAAACAAGCCCATTCAAAAATGGGCAAAGGATATGAACAGACTCTTTACAAAAGAAGACATACGTGAGTCCAACAAACATATGAAAAAATGCTCATCATTACTGGTCATTAGAGAGATGCAAATCAAAACTACACTGACCTACCATCTCACGCCAGTTAGAATGGCAATCATTAAAAAATCTGGAGACAACAGATGCTGGAGAGGATGTGGAGGAATAGGAACAATTTTACACTGCTGGTGGGAGCGTAAATTAGTTCAACCATTGTGGAAGACAGTGTGGTGATTCCTCAAGGACCTAGAAATAGAAATTCCATTTGACCCAGCAATCCCATTACTGGGTATATATCCAAAGGACTATAAATCGTTCTACTATAAGGACACATGCACACTAATGTTCATTGCAGCACTGTTTACAATAGTGAAGACCTAAAACCAGCCCACATGCCCGTTGATGATAGACTGGACAGGGAAAATGTGGCACATATATACCATGGAATATTATGCAGGCATCAAAAACAATGAGTTCATGTCATTTGTAGGGACATGGATGAACCTGGATACCATCATTCTCAGCAAACTGACACAAGAACAGAAAATGAAATACCGCATGTTCTCACTCATAGGCCGGTGTTGAACAATGAGAATTCATGGACATAGGGAGGGGAGCACTACACACTGGGGTCTGTTGAGGGGAATAGGGGAGAGACAATGGCGGGTGGGGAGATGGGGGAGAGATAGTATGGGGAGAAATGCCAGATATGGGTGAAGGGGAGGAAGGCAGCAAAACACACTGCCATGTGTGTACCTATGCAACTATCTTGCATGTTCTTCACATGTACCCCAAAACCTAAAATGCAACAAAAAATGTAAAAAGAAAAAAAAAAGAAATATTCAAAAGCCTCCATATCTTCATATCTTTCTATTGTTCCTTTTTTCATTGCTATTCAGTACTATAATTTTTATTTATTTTGTTATTTTATTCATTTTATAATATATTTTCTAAATATATTAATTATATATTTAATATATTTTCTAAATATATATTGTTGGTACAATATATATTTTATTGTTATCAAAAAACTAGTAATTTTATATTGAATTTATCTTTATATAATTTTATATACTGACCAAACATATAAAAATATAAAACTAAATCAAAATGAATATTACTTCTTTTGAAATGATTAGATTGAATGGACATAACTTGACTGATAAATATATATTATTGGAAGTTTAACACTTATTCTTTTGGACATTTATATTTAATGGTGACTTATTTTTAGTTTTGCTATTTATTTTCTAATTTTCTATACTATAGATCTTCTAAAGTTTAACAGTGATTCTTTTGGATGTTTATACTCAATGGTGACTTATTTTTAGTTTCTCTAATGTATTTTCTAATTTTCTACAGCAAAATTGTTTGCTTTCACATTAAAATGCATTTGCATGTATGTTTGAAAATAAAATGTAGAAACTAATGCCAAACATTAGAAACTGTTAATGATACAGATAATTGTTTACAAAATATAGATTACATATGGAGTCACCTATAGAAAAGAGAAGTCACCATAGACAAATGCTTAGATATCAGTAATGATCATCAGAAATGAATATCTTTCTGCTGCTTCTTTCTCATTGTACTTTTTGTAGACCCCCTACCATGGCAGTTTCAGGTCTTTTATTTAAGTATCAAAAATCAGAAATTTTCTATCACAGAGAAAAAAAAAAGCTGAGAAGCCTCTGCCTTAGCCCATTTGGAATTGCTGTGAAAAAATACCTGAGGCTGGTAATTTATAAAGAAAGAGGTTTATTTGGCTCATCATTCTGCAGGCTGTACAGGAAGCATGACTCCGGCATCTTATTGGCCTCTGGTGAGATCCTTGGACTGTTTCTACTCATGGCGGAAGGTGAAGCGGAGCCAGTGTGTGCAGAAATCACGAGGCGGGAGGTGTCGGGCTCTTTTTAACAACCAACTCTCCCAGAAACTTACAGAGTGAGATTCATTCTTTACTACCAGGACAGCACTAAGTCATTCATGGGGGGTTCACCCTATGACTCAAACACCTCCTACTAGGCCTGGCCTCCAACATCAGGGATCGAATTCCAGTGTGAGGTTTGGGGAGACAAACAACCAACCCACAGCAGCATTCAAATCATTTCTTCAGAGCTAAGCTAAATCTTGTAGCACTCTAATCTTAGAGCATAATTATATAACAAATTGCTACAATTTAAACAGAAATTGTTGAGTGTTATGCAAACATTTGATAATTTATTTTGCAATTAATGTACAGGTTAAGGGAGATTTTAAAACTCTGCACAAGCTTGTTTTGTAGGTTCTATGTAATATTTACCTCATCTTTGATATATTGATATTAGATAGCAAGAAAAACATGTCTGAGCAGTCTCTCTTATGATAGAATATGCATAATGCAATATAAGAAAATACTTTCTGTAAAATGCAGTCTCTCTGTAAACACCCAACCATTGTTTGACAGGGTGATGAATTGGGAAGGGAATGTAAGTGACTTTTCAGTGTTGAAAGGAGTTAGTGCTATTGGAACATTACAGGAGCTTCTTCTGCTGCATGCAGTGTTTTAAGATTCTTGCACTCCTTGGAAAGTTTTAAAGCACCCATTTAAGGTAGACTATAATAAGAAAAAAAACTGTAATACTGTAATTATATTGTAAATATACTCTAATACTATAACATTTTCATAAATATAATTGAAATCTAGGCAAAATAAATAATAATTAATCCCAAAAAGTAAGAAAGATGGAGTAATGGGGACAGAATAAGTGAAACAATTATAAAGGGAATAGAAAGATGATGGGCTCAAAATACATTATATTAATAATTACATAAATTTTAAATCCACTAAAATTCCAGTTTGAAAGCAAATATTGTCAGAATAGTTATTAAAAATCAGGATGATCCAACCATTTCTATTAGAAAGAGACACATTTTTACATATAAGGGCACAGAAGGATTTAAATGAAAGAATGGAAAGAAGATATTAAGTTGTTCCTCTTTATTCACTGATTCCAAGTTTGTCTACTAGTCAAAATGTATTTGTAACTCCTAAATCAGTACTCTGTGTTTTCACTGTCATGCTCAAACCTGTGCAGTGTGGTGAACATTTTGAGTCCCTTAAGGGCACATTCCCAGACGAAGTCAAACAAGATTCCATTCTGCCTTCCTGTTTTAGCTCTTCCATTATACAGAAGTATCCTTTTTATGATCTACTTAGTGTCATATATTTGCATTTCTGTGCTTTGTGTTGGTGACTTTTCTGTTTAAGATTGCCCCCAAGGGCAGTGCTGAGGTGGTGTCTGGTGGTCCTAAGCACAAGAAGGATGTGCCTTATGGAGAAAATATCTGTGTTGGAGAAGCTTCTTGCCAGCATGAGTGATAGTGCTGTTGGCTGTGAGTTTAATGCTAATGAATTAACAATGCATATTAGGTAAGGTATAGTTATGTAGAAACACACATAAAACAAGTTTTATGTATCGCTCAGTTCATGAAATGTTTGTGATCAGAAGCTGATGGAAACCTGACCCAATATTTCCCCCAGAGACAATGGTTTAGTATTTGTTAATTCAGTGCTGGCAACTAACACTAACTCATGCAACTTTATAGTGCATAATTACATGGATAATGAGGATCGACTGTATGAAGAAAACACTAACCAGTAAAATCATGGTGTGGGTATAGTACTACCAGAGAAAAATCAGACTTTAAATTATTCTTAGTCATAAAGAGGAGGATTTTATAATGATGACAATGTCAATTTAACAAGAAGAAATGAAACAATAAATTGTATGTATTTAATAACATCAAAATATACAAAACAAAACAGCAGAGAAAAAAGAAATAGAAATATTTTTATCAGAAGAGATTTCAACACACCACAAGTAACAGACTGAACAATCTCAAGATCAGTAAAACAGAAGATTTGGGCAATAGGGTTAGATAATTTGACCTAATTGACACTCGGAGAACACCACTTCCCACAGCTGCAGCTTTCACATTCCTTTCAAGTGCACATGGGTACATGTGTCATTTATCAAAATAAACTATATACATGAAGAATCAAAAAGAATGATTTAGCAAATTTCAAAGAAATATAATACAATTTAAAAAATCTGATTTTAGTGGAATTAAACAAGAAATCAACAATAGAAAGATAACTAGAAAATCCTTAGATGGTTGGAAATTAAGCAAAAAACTTTTAAGTAATTTATAGGTCACAAAAGTGATCACAATAAAAATTTGAAATATTTTTAAATAAAAGAGTTATAGAAAAGCCAAGCTTTTCTATAAATTTGTATAGAGAACTCTACATTTTAATGTGAGGTAGGTATAAATGAAGTTGTAACTTTGTTTCCATTTTACTTCATGAATTACCTGAATTCTGTAGACTCCAGGCGAAAAGGACCTGAAAAGCTTTTTAAGAAATAGCTGTAGTCACTGTTTTCCCCACTTGGCATCACATAAGTTTGTTCAAATATTTTTAATTAGTTTATGAAGTTATAGGTAGGCAAGACATTTCTGAACACTTGCATGTATGACACAGCACCTAAGATATTGTAGACATTGTGTAAACCCTTTTTGAGTTTTTTTTGTATATAAATTTTATATAAATTTCATGTGAGAGCAAGCTGAAACAATGTTTGAGAGGAAATTTATGGCTTATTTCAAATGCACATACAAAAAAAGAAAAGATATTGAAAATCAACAATCTATTTTTATCTTAAGAAGTTAGTAGGAGATAGAAGATTAAGTTATCAACATGGAATAAAATGCAAGAATAAATTTTAAAAAATGAAATAGAAAAGAAAAGTATAATACAGAAACTCAACCAAGAAGCTAAACCTTGTTTTTTTTTTTTTAAAAAAAAAGATTAGTAAAATCAATAAATCCTTAGCAAGACTGGTGCAGAAAAACAAAAGAACAAAAAGCAAATTATCAACATCAGAAATGAAACAAGATTATTACTATAGAACCTACAGGCATTAAGTTGACTAGAAGAGAATATTATAAACACCTGGTTGTGAATTAGATACCATAGATGAAATGGAAAACCCATTCCTTGAAAACACATTTCACTGAAGCCATCACAATAAGAAATAGAAAGTTTGCATAGTACTATATCTATAAACAAGGATTCGGAAGACACTTTTCTATCCAAACGTCGTCAATGTTGAATTTTCTTTAACATTTAAGGAAGAAATAATACCAATTTTACACAGTCTTCCAAATGATTTAAGTGGGAAAATTTCTATGTCATTTTATGAGGCTAACGTAATCTTGATACCAATGCCTGACAAAGAAAGGAAAGTCACAGGCTATCCTCTCAGAAACAGGAACAGAAATTCTATACAAATCTTAGCAAAGTGAATCCAGTGATGTATGAAGAAGTCAGTATCTTAAAGTAAAGCTGGATTTATTAATGGAGAATATTTGGGTTAAACATTTAGTACTAATTTTTAACAAAGGAGAAAAACCATATGGTCATCTAAGTAGAAAGATGTAAAGAGTCTAAGAATAGATGAAAACTGATCTGATCTGATCACATAAGGCTTTCTACCAAAGACCAACACTAACGTTTTACTAAATGGCAAGTAAAGGTTTTTCCCTATTCTTGTCAGCATAGCACATATTTGGTTAAAATTTTGATATTTTATTTCACATAGATTTCTTGCATTAACTTATTTTTCTATTATTTCATTACCAGTATTATTTATCTTGATTATTGAGTTTGTTGGTTTCCTTTCTCTTAAATTTGGTACCTGAGATGGTATTCCATTGTATCATCTTACTCGTGGCCCTGGCATCAGGGAGACACAAATTAAAACCACCATTAAATGTTGCTTTTCATTCACCAGCATTATTAAACAGGGGAAAAACCAAGTGCTGGCTATGATGCAGAGCAATGGGGATTTTCATTCAGTCTTCCACCTTCCAGGGTTGTGTCCAGCTATGTGTAAGAGGCATGTGCAGTGAACAAATTCTTCCATTTATCATGCAATTAAACCTAAAATATGATCCATGATGACCCATCTCTCTTCTCCTGATCCTTTGCAGATATGACATAGTTAATACCTCCTTTTTGAGAACAGCATGGTAGATGCTCCCTGATAAAGTCAAGTGCATCTGACACACGTGGCTAGAGAAAGCTATCTCCTCTGGTCGCAGTGGTGTGACAGTCACTGCATGTTGTGTGCTTGCTGGTGACTTAATGAATCATCCAGGACCCATGCCTCAGCTGATGGATTACATAAAGCTGCCAAGCCACAACGAGGCAGGATTCCTATGAAGACTAAAGGGTTTTAGTTTACACAAAAGGTAGGCAGTCTTCTGTAGAGTTATGTGGGGGGGGAAGATGAACATATTTGCTATAGTCATTTGTCATTTGTTGCATGGTGTAAATTTACATTTATTAATTTTATTGTCTTAGGGCTTTTTGATCCCTTGCAATAATCCCTTGTAGCAGCAAAAGGCTTTAAGAAATACCTGTTACCTCACATTGAATTTACATGTCTCAGGAAAGTTGGTGATGAGCGTGTAACTTGCATAAAATGTATGCTGATATTTACTAATCATAGGAGCTATGGAAGCATCGGCTACATAACAATCAGAAGATCCAAATCTTTTAACGTTCTATTATTAAGGTCACTTTAGGAAGATTATGGCCAAAAGTAATGATGGAACGCATGCAGTTGTAGAAGATGTACAAGATTTTTTAGAAAAAAATGTCTTTGCCATCATATCATAGAAGAAAGTTAAGAAGTTTATTCAAATACATGAAAATTACAAAAAAACAAGGATACTGTTACATTATTTTCATTTTTCAGATGAACAATGTATAGAAAATTTTGTTTTAATGCCCACAAATATTATTTTTTAGTTTTAGAAATAATTTTATTCTGAAAGTAATTATGAATACAACTGCTTTTGTATGACTACAAATGAAACCCATTTAATTCCAGTCAAGAAACCAATAGGCTAAAAATATATATTTTGAATTATCATTATTATTATTATTTGAGATGGAATTTCACTCTTGTTGCCCTGGCTGGAGTGCAATGGTGCCAGCTTGGCTCACTGCAACCTTCACCTCCCGGGTTCAAGTTATTCTCCTGCCTCAGCCTTCGGAGTAGCTGGGATTACAGGCATGTGCCACTACACCCGGATAATTTTTAAAAACATATTTTTGTAGAGATGGGGTTTCTTCATGTTGGTCAGGCTGGTCTTGAACTCCTGACCTCAGGTGATCTGTCTGCCTTGGCCTCCCAAAGTTCTGAGATTACGAGGATCACCCACGGAGTCCAGCCGTATTTTGAATTATTTTTAGTGCCTTCTTCAACTTTCAAAACTGTCCCTGTTAGAACAAACCAGTATATGGTTACCTTTCTCATGGCTCAGTTCTTAGAAGTCTTCTCTTTTTTTCTTTCTTTTCTCATATACATTAACTCATTAGTGATTTTATCCAGTCTCACTGTTTGAAATATCACCTATACGGTGTTAACTCCAATATCTGTAACTCCATTGCCAATCTCTCCTCTGAAATTTAGACAATATATTTTAGCTCCATGTAAATGTGTAACTAGTATCTCAAACTCAATGATACCTAGAGTGGATTCTTGTTTTCTTCCCTCAGATATGGTCCCCTTTAGCCTTCCTCTTCTCAGCAAAGGCCACTGGTACGCTGTTTTTTAGTCTAAAAGCCTTGACATCACCCTTGATTGCTCTATTCTTTTCATACTCAACAGTCAATCCATGAAAAAACCACATAGGCTCTGATTCAAATATATCCCACACCTGACTTCTTACCTTCTCCTTTGCTGTCCTCCTAGTTTAAATTACCATAATCTTTCTATTATAAAAGCTCCCTATTTCCACTCGGTAGTCCACCCCTATCTGTATAGTCTCCACAAAGCAGCCAGTGTGATTCTTTGAAAATGTCAGACACCAGGTGGTTACTAACCTTTACCTGGCTGTCAAGGCCCACTCCATAAACTAGACCTGTGCATGTCACTGACTCAGCCATCTGTAAAGTGCGGTTCATGAACACATGAGAGACCCCAAGACCTCCAGGGGCGGCAAGTGAGGTCAAAACTGTTTCCATGGCAACACCAAGAAATTATTTGCCATTTTACTCTGGTGACATCTAAAATGACGATGAAAAGCAATGGTGGGTAAACCCACCAGGACCTCAGCACATTCGGGCCGCTGCAGGCACTGCAGTAGTGGTCATGGCACTCTAGGCCTCCACGTGCTCTGTTTTCTAAAAATAGTTTTACCTAAGACTATGCTTGATAAAGCAGTTACTATTACCATTTATATTAATTACCAATCTTTGAGTACACATGTTTTAAAGTTCTGTTTGACAAAATGGAAAGTATACAATTCTGCTGTATACAGAATTACCACTGCTTTCTCAGGAAAAGGCTTCTGTGCAATTGTTCAAGTTGTCAGCTAAACCAGCAATTTTTTTTTTACTTGACATAACAACTGGTATATAAACTATAGTCATTCATTCTTAGTATTTGGAAGACATTTAAAAAATAATTGGAAGAAACATGTCACTGAGAAAAACAACTAGCACTAGTAAAAATTAAAATTTTGAAAAATGTATTGTGAGCATGACAATTTCCCATTAAAAGACATTTCTGATGAGATTGGTGGTGTTATTAATAAATGTGCCAGCATTTGGAAGATCTGAATAACTCAATGAGTCAGTATTTTCCCAATTACCAATACATGCCATTAGATATCATATGTGGGTAAATTATTCATTCAGAGTGAATGATAAACTGATGGATTTTAATGTAAGAGAGCATTAAAAGTTCATTGATATGAGTCAAATTCCACATAGCAGCTAAATTTTAAGGTGCGATACCACTTGAAAATTCTGATAGAGCAACAAAGAAAAATGTCCACAATTATCTGAAAAGTTTATTAATCTACTCTGTTCATCTGGGCATGGTGTCTCGTGCCTGTAATCTCAGAAGTTTGGGAGGATGTGATGGGAGGATTGCTGGAGGCCAGGAGTTCGAGAACAATCTGGGCAACATACTGAGGTCCCATCTGTACAGAAAGTTTTGAAATAAGCTTAGTGTGGTGGCATGCACCTGCAGTACCAGCTACTTGGGAGGCTGAGGTGTAAGATCACTTGAGGTCTGGAGTTTGAAGCCACAGTGAGTTATGATAATGTCACTGCACTCCAGTAGGGGTAACAGAGTGGGATTTTTTGTTTTTAAAGAACTTACCTCTTTTCCAACTATATCCTATATGAGATTAGGTTTTTCTCAAATACTTCTACTAAAACATATGTAAGAGATTGAATGAAGGAGCTATGACAATGAGAATACAGCTCTCTTCTCTTTAGCCATAAATTACAGAGATTTGCAAACAAAATACACAAGCATACTTGTCTTAGTTTGTATGTACTGTTACAACACAATATTTGAGACTAGGTAATTTGTAAAGAATATACATTTATTTTCTCACATTTCTGGAGGTTGTGAAGTCCAAGATCAAGACTGGAAGATTTGTTGCCTGGTAAGAGCTGCTCTCTGCTTCCAAGATGGCACCTTGAACGCTGTGTCCTCCGCGGGGGCAGAACACTGTGTCCTCATAGGGCACCTGGCAGATGGGGGAAGGGCAAAAGGAAAAAGGGCAAATGAAGACAGACTGTCTCTGTCAAGCCCTTTTATAGAGGGTACCGAATCCCATTAATGAGGGAGGAGCCCTCATAGAGTCATCACTTCTTAGAGACCCCGCCTCTCAATAGCATCACATTGGCAACACCTGGATTTTGGAGGGGACATGCTTAAACCCTAGTAATACCTTTTTCAGTAATTATTTTTTATTTTGAAGAATATGGCTGTTTTTCATATTTATGTTCATGTGAAATACATTAATATTATTTCTAATAATTTAATAGATGAATATTTTCTCACTTTTACTTTCTAGTACACTATATCAGCAGTTATAACTCATACACACAAAAGCTTTTTGCAGTCCTCAATTTTTTTTAAGAGTTAAAGTAAGTTCTGAGACAAAAATGTATGAGACTGGGTCTGCTAACTTAGTTTTTCAGCATATTGCCCCTTTCTCAGTCTCAAAACACACTAGTCACCTTGCTGCTTCTCAACACCACCACACAGTTTCCTTTGCTGTGTTTCTGTAACTTGGTATTTCCTCTGCTTTGTGTGCCAGTCCCCCATGAAGCCACGTGGCTAAGGCTGTCATGTCCTTTAGATCTCTGCTCAGTTACCGCAACACCTAGGCCTCCTCTGATAAGCCCAAGCCAAATCACAGGCTGTATTACCCTCTAATCAAATTCATTCACTTACTTTGTCACAGCTCTTACGACTACCCAGTAAATAACATTCTATCTGAGATCCATGTTCGTGTATTTGTTTATTAACTCTTTGTTGACTGCTATCTCTAATGCTAAGAACAATCTATGGCATACGGTAGGTACTTAATATTTTTTGAATACAAATACAATGCAAGGCTGTAATCAGCAAGAAGACTTTAGAGCAGAGGCCTCTCTCCTTGGCAACAGGACTATGGATTCAGGCCGCTTCCCAGGAGCTAGCGGCTGTGAGTCAGGATTCTGTTACTTAATCTGAAGTGGGTGGGTTAGTAAGCTACATAGGGCAGAATCAACCTCACACAAGAATTAAGGCAAAAAAAAAGAGGCTAAAAGAGAGACAGATACACAGTTCAGGATCTGCACTGAGAAACAGTTAGCATAACAGAAAACCAAAGAAGACAATTATTTAAAAAAATTAGGCGTTTACCAGAAAGTGGCCAGTTTGTTTTACAAAAAAGTAAAACAAATAAAAAATAAAATAAAATCTCCTTTCAGAAAACAAACAAAGTGAAATCAGACTTGGTTTTTTGTCTTGTATTGTTTCTTAGAGACAAGGTCTCACTTCGTCGCCCAGGCTGGAGTACAGTGGCAATGAGACGATCATAGCTCACTGCAGCCTCAAACTCTCCTAGATGATTTTTAAATTTTATGTTTTGTAAAATTTTAAATTTTATTTTTTGTCACTGTGTTGCCCAGGCTGGTCTTTGAATTCCTGGCCTCAAGTGATTTTCCTGCCTTGGCCTCCCTAAGTGCTGGAAATATAGGTGTGAGCCACCACACCTGATCCAGAAATCAGAGTATTAAAAACTGCCTTCAGTGACAGAGGTTCAACTTAAAAACTGGAAGAGATCCAAAGAAAAATGAAGAAAATATGAACAAAAGAGAAGAGACGTGACAACGCTACTTAGTAAGGAAACGAATAAATGACCAATAACTTTAGAAAGCACTATTCAACTAAGAAGTCAAGGGAAGGTGACTTTCCTTGTGAGCCGCATCATTTGATCACACGCTGTTTTAAGAATGTCCAGTTGCTGTAGAGCAGAGAGGAGGGGAACTCACTGTGGCAGCCACGGAAATGGCTGCCGGGTAACTCCGAAACATCACGTTACCAAGGGACTCACAAAATTAACACATTTTTACCACTCTATTGGGTAGAACTAGTCACAGTAAAGAAACCACACCAATTATTTTAACATACATAATGTAATATAGATAATTTTAATTGGGTATTAGAGACTAAAAAATAGGATAAGGTGTTAGGAAGGCATGCTTACAAGAACACCTTTATCCCTAGAACAGAGGGAGGAGGTTGAGATCATTAAAATCTGGAAGCTTGAAAGACAGGCCTGGCCAGCCTGGAATTAGAGGATCTGAGGAGGGGCCCTACTTGACTGGTGCTGATGCCTCAGAAGCTCCAAGGATGGTCCAGTGGAGCTGGGAAAGCGCTCTCTGGAGCTGACATAGGGGGCCCGCAATGCTGCTTGTTCTGAAGTGCTGGAAACACAGCAAACTGCTTCTGACCGAACAGTCACTGCCTGGAGGTAGGACCTCACTGGGGAAATGCACCCAGGAAAACAGGCAGGAACAGAAAGCAAGCAGGACAGAGCAAGTGCATGCTCTCACATGCTCTCTTCTCCTTCCAGGACCCCTCTAATACCTCTTGGCAGAGCCTAGCCAGAGCCATAAACAAAACAGAAATGTGGTTGTAGTGTCCTGCCACAGGCGTGCAAAGCACAGTGGACAAGAGTGGGTTTGAAGCTGAGAGGCAAACTGGTGCCAATGCTAATTCCACCATTAGGATTTTGATTCAATGGAACCATCCCTGTTACACTGAGACAGTGAAATAAACAGTCTTGACAATCATTGTCAAAGCGTTGCACAACCATTATATATCATATTTACAAATAATTTCCAATAGAATAATATTAAATAAGGACACTCTATAAAGCATGACCCCAATTGGATTTTCTGCAGAAAAATTATGATGAATATGCTTTTATATTGCAATAGGAAATACAGTAATAAAGTAGCTGTAATAATGTAAAATAGTAACTAAAATAATAATAATAAAAAGTTATAATGATGAAAGCTAATACTTTTTTACTAATAGGTGTTCAGATACCATTCGCTGTTTGCTAGATGTTTTCCTTTTTAGTCACCTTTTTCAATCCTCACAACAAACCTATTAGATAACTTGCCATTCTTTTTATTTATTTATTTATTTTACTTTAGGTGCATACTGTATCTGGCATTTCTCCCCATGTTATCCCTCCCTATCCTCCCATACCTCCCCACCCCCCACTGTCTCTCCCCTATCCCCCCAACTGCTCCCAGTGTGTGATGCTCCTCTCTCTGAGTCCACATGTTCTCATTGTTCAACACCTGCCTGTGAGTGAGAACATGCAGTGTTTGATTTTCTGTTCTGGTGTCAGATTGCTGAGAATGATGGTTTCTAGATTCATCCAAGTCCCTTCAAAGGACATGAACTCATCGTTTTTTATGGCTGCATAGTATTCCATGGTGTATATATGCCACATTTTCTTTGTCCAGTCTATTATTGATGGGCAGTTGGGTTGGTTCCAGGTCTTTGCTATTGTACACAGTGCTGCAATGAATATACATGTGCATGTTGCCATTCTTAAATGACAGTCAAACAGAAAAAGTAATTCTCACTGCATCGGGCAAACACCCTAACTCAGGTATCTGAATCTAAAATGCTTGCATTTCATATCTGACAATTTCAATATTGTACATATATTATACATCACAGATGTGTGCATTAAACATTAATATAGAATAAAAGTCATATCTATATCTCCCATATACATCATAAACCTATCTTTCTATATGGTTGAAAAGAAATGTATCATTTGTTAGCGGTCTTCATCTTTGGTTTTAAAACTAAGAGGTATAATTTCCTTCTTTTGCTTTGGAAAGTTTTTATTCCACACCTTTCTAGAATGATCTTTTTCATTATACATTTCCTGTATACATTATCCCATGTCATAAAAATGTCATTTGAATTTGAATATAGCATGAATTCAAAAGTTGAATTGATGTCACTTTGCTCTGAATATAGCATGGTTCATTTAATGTCTTTCCTAAATGGGACATATGGTTGTTGTAGCATATTTGCTATTATAAATGACACTTACCATGGCCCAAATATTTGTGCCCCACCAAATAAATATGTTGAAATCGTAACCCCTATGGTGATAGAATTAGGAGGTGGGGACCTTGGGAGATGACTAGGTCATGGGGCAGAATCTTCATGAATGGGATGAGTGCCTTTATAAGAGAGGCCATTACACATACGCAATGTAATACCACATAGCCATAAGACAGAATGAAATCATGTGTTTTGTAGCAACGTGGATGGACTAGGGGCCATTATCTTAGGTGAAACAACTTTGAAAAAGAAAGACAAATACTGCATGTTTGCACTTAAAGTGGGAGCTAATAATGTGTACACATGCAGCCGAGTGTGGGGTGATGGGAAACAGAGACCTGGAGGGATGGGAGCGTGGAAGGGGAGTGGGTGATGTGAGGTGGGTGATGGGTACAGCGTGCGAAGGCCCCAACTTCACCATGGTGTATCAATGTGGCCAAATTGCACCCCATGAATATGTACATATACAAAAACAACAGAAATAAACACATACAAATAATAAAAATCAAGATTAAAAAAATAAAAGAGGCCTGAGGGAGACTGTTGTCCCTTCCATCATGGGAGGGCACAGTGAGAAGGTGCCACCTATAAACCAGAAAGCGGGCCTCCATTAAACATGAAATCTACTGGTCTCATGATCTGGGACTTCCGGCCTCCAGATCTGAGGACTTTTCTCTTGTTTACAAGCTTCCTAGCTTATGGTATTTTGTCATTGCAGCCCAAATGAACTAAGCAAATCATACTGTAATGGAGTGCTTTTATAGAGTCATATTCATAAATGAATATTTATGTCTTTTGGGGGAATAAACTTTTGTAAGTAAAATTTCAGGATCAAGTGGTATAATTATTTTAAAGGGTCATTGTTTAAAAAGGGCCGAATTTTTCTAAAAGTTTGTCAGTTAACACTGTCATCAGCAGCACAATGTAACAGGATTTGAAAGTGTGTTTTCTAGAGTTTGATGGTGAAGTATGATGCTGCTTGTTTATTGAGGCTAACAGTCTTAGTCTTTTATTCCATTTTCCCCCTTGGTTATTGTTTTATTGAAATATGTTTATGACATGTATTCAAGAATGATGTGGATCTTATTAATCTTTATCATAAATGATTTTTTGGAATTTATGCTAATTTGCATTAAAGAATAAGCTTATAACTGCAGGTACTTAATGGAAGTTTTTAGAAGTGAATCCTGGGGGAAAATAACCCAATTAAAAAATATGTAGGCATATTATGTGATAAAAACAAGTCTCAAAAAAGAAAAACACTCAATATGCATGTTAAGTGGTACATATTATAATAGATATTAGAAAAATGCAAATTAAATTCACAATGAGATGCTACTTTATAGCAGTATAGAATGGCTAAATTGATAAGACTGACAAGTTATATGGTGAAATGTTGAATATATCATTATTTAAAGCTTCTTAACTGTATTAAGTAAATATTGTTTTATCTAATATTTTTTAGTAATTTCTGACATTCTTAAAAGCACATGGGTGCTAGGATTTCTTACATTGTAAAAATGTCTTCTGTGGCATTTACTTATGACGAGTATCTTAGCTTCCAGTAGGGTTTTCACATTGCAATTATTTTCCTCACTTTAACAACGTAGCTAAACTTCTCTATTATCTTCCAGTGAGAAGTTTTATTTCTTGAGTATTTAACTTTTTTCTTTCTGAATGTTTCTTAAGCTTTTACTTATTCTAAACAAAGAGGAAGGAAGGAAGGAAGGAAGGGAGGGAGGGAGGGAGGGAGGGAGGGAGGGAGGGGCAGAGAGATCATGGAACTAGTGTAGACTATTGGCTTTCCCCCGAAAAAACACACTCCTGAGAAGCTCTGGACAAATGAGCTATATGAACATGAAGACCTAAATTAGGGATTGTAAGATTGTCTGGTATTCCAAGAGGCAGTTAGGTTCGGGTCTCAGGGTGGGACTGGGACACTACCTGAGGGTGTGGGCAGGTCCCTGAGTTTAGGAATTAGGCCAGAGAAAGCTTTCTGTTACTCTTGCTGCCCCACATGTCCTAAGGGGCTCATTTTTTATCCCTTAGATGTGTCAGGCAAGTTAACTAGGGTGAAGTTTGGGAGAGTGTTAATAATCAGTCAGAGTAACTAACAGACAGATGGTTTAAGCACAACCACCAGCTCTAAGCATCCCCTGTTCTCACATTTCCTCACCCACTTCATACTGCCAGGGCTGGTAGATTACAAGAGAAGAAAATTATCACTTCCCAGGGCTGCTTTCTTCAGAGTATAAAGGAAATATTGTAGAAGACTGGCTTATGGGCTGAGGAGGCAGTCACAATCACAGTACATTGTACCTCTGGCTCTAGGCCTGGGGCACACACTTACTTACCCCTTCTTGATTGGTGCATTCACTATATCAAGGAAGAGTGTTTATACCTGAGGAGTGTGACCACCATAACAGCAAAGAAAATGTGTTAGATAGCAATGCCCCATGAGGAAGTATAAATGAATGAAAAAGGATTAGGTATTTAAATAAGTAAAATACCCATTCTGTGGAAGCTTTTTTTGTGTGTGTTTTAAAGAAAGAACTAGAGTCATAAAGAAGAGCCAAGTGGAAAATATCAACTAAAAATTTAATAACTAGGCCAGGCACGGTGGTTCATGCCTGTAATCCCAGTACTTTGGGACACTGAGGTGAGTGGATCACCTGAGGTCAGGAGTTTGAGACCAGCCTGGCCAACAAACCCTGTCTCTACTAAAAATACAGCTGGGCGTGGTGGTGAGTGCCATAATTCCAGCTACTCAGGAGGCTGAAGCAAAAGAATCACTTGAGCCTGGGAGGTGGAGGTTACAGTGAGCCGAGAATGTGCAACTGCACTCCAGCCTTGGTGACAGAGCCAGAATCTGTCTCAAAAAAAAAAAAAAAAGAATTTAATAACTGAGAAAAAGGGCACACATGGTGGGAAAAATAACAGAATATTCTTCATTAAGGAAAACGTAGGGAGCTGAAAATCAGGAGCTTTTAAATTGTTTTCTATATCAGGTCATTAATTCCATAGATGGAAGTGGAAAGTCATAAAGATATAGAAAACAAATTAAATGAAAAGATATGAGACATTAAAGAGAGTATCAGAAAATATTACAAACAGCAACAAGTAACCTCTACGCTAGTAAATTTAAAATTTAGATGAACAAATTCTTAGAAAACAGAGCTTGCCAACACTGACACAACGAAATGGAGAATCTGTACTTATTACACCTTCATAAAATGAAGGTCCAGGTCCACGTGGGCGTGTGGGGTCTGCATTGGTATCTCACATGCTTGTCCCTGAGGCCGTGCACATGGTGTCAATCTTTTCCTAAGCACATTTGCTTTTCGTGTATCTTCTTCAGTGAGGTATCTTTTAGGGTCTTTGGTCTATGTTTTATTGAGTTATTTTCCCATCTTTGAGTTTTAAGTGTTCTTTGTATATTTTGGATAACAGTCCTTTATCTTATACGCCCTTTGCAAATATTTTCTCATAGTCTTATGGCTTGTCTTTTCATTCTCTTGACAGCATTTTTCAAACAGAATTTTTAACCTTCCTGAAGTTCAGTGTGTCCATTCCTTCCCTCATGGGTCGTGACTGACATGGTTTGTCCATGTCCCTGCCCAAATCTTATCTTGAATTGTAGCTCCCATAATTCACATGTGTTGTGGGAGGGACTGGTGGGAGGTAATTGAATCATGGGGGTCGTTTCCCCCATACTGTTCTTGTGGTATGAATAAGTGTCATGAGATCTGATGGTTGTATACCCGTTTTGCCTGGTTCTCATTCTCTCTTGTCTGCCACCATATAAGACATGACTTTTTCCTTCCTTCATAAATGTGAGGCCTCCCTAGCTACATGAAACTGTGAGTCCATTAAACTTCTTTTCTTTATAAATTACCCATTGGGTATGCCTTTTTAAGCAGCATGAAAACAGACTATTACAGTGCCTTTGGTACTGAATCTGGAAAGCTCTTTGCCATGCCTGTGGTCATGTAGTTTTCTCCCACACCTCCTATCTTCTACAAGTTTTATGATTTTGTAACAAAATAGTTTTTTTTACATTCATGTCCACTTAAATTTCTAAACACCTAAATACTAGGTAAGTTACTGCTTTTTGTCTACTTTCTTAAGACATTACTTCATAGATTTTTTTTCCTTTCCTCTTATGAACCTGTGTAAAGGTAGATTTGGCTTGAGTTACCTTGGTACTTAACTCAGTGAATCTCTCCCTGGGGGCCAGAGTTACGGGGTTTCTCCCTCTTTTGTTTTTGGTATTATTTTGTATTCTATATTAGTACTTCAGAAGAAAGAGAAATGCTTTTTTTCTTTATATTTGCTTATGATTAACTTCCCCGAGAAGAAAAATCATGTACTTTTTCCCCAACTCGTCCCATTTTGTTAAGATTTGTGAAACTGCATTCTGTGATAAGACTGTTCAAATTTGATTAATTAGACTAAAATCTCCACCTTGTTAAGGCTCCCTTTTCTGTGGAAAATTATTTATATTTGACGATCACATATATTTCACCAAGACACAATGTAATAAGGAGGCATCTGTCCTGTTTGCCACAATTCTTGCAGTAGCTAAGGAGATAAAGCAACCTAGAAGCTTCTGTCTTCTGACCGTTTACTATTTAAAGTTTGAACAACTTTAAAGAAACGTGTAGAAAAGAAAGTTATCTAGAAATGATTTAAGCAGACTTTGCTTTCAATTCCATTCAAGATTATTGGCAGATGATCTACATTTTACCAAAGAAAGCTTTGATGAGAGTTTGCAGGTCAGGCCATTAATTTAATTTTGACACTTTGAATAGGTGAAGAAAGAGAAACTTGGATTTGAACACAAAACAACTCATTTCATGGTATTATTTCATTAATATAATTGAGGCAGACAATTGTCTAGCTGCAATTTCCAATATGTTATATAAATTTTTAAAAGCCCAAGAGGTTAACATGTGTTTAGGCCATAAAACTGGATCATGGCAGGTAGGGAACTGGACCCCACTTTTCACACCTGCTGGTCCACATTCTTTCTGCCCAACAATACCTTTTCTGAAACAGCATAGCCTTGGGCTCTCTGAATAAAGGGAGAAGTAATACCAGTAGTCCTGCCTCCTCATGCCCCATTTTACAACATGTACAAATGTCCCACCAATTAAAACCGTTAGCACCTCAAACCACAAAGGCAGCATCTGTTTGTCTTGCCAGTGATCCCAACAGGGCTTCCATCTATTGTTGCACAGGTAAAATAGTGAGGGCTCTTGGATTCACCCTTCGGAAGAGGTGGGAGTGGGAGCATAGTAAAGATCACACTTTCGTTTTCCAATTCAATTCCACAAATATTTACTGATACTGTCTCGCACACAGGTCCAGCAGCAGAAGCTAGGTAAACGACAAGGAATAAGATGTGGGATTTTTGTCCAAGAGTTTCAGAGTCTGAGTGCAGTACAGATATGCAATCAAATGCTCCTGGTTGTGTAAGTAGAAAGCAAGTGGATTTAGCAGGAAGCAGAACAAGAACAACCCTTGAGCTTTGTACTGGGATCTCCTGTGTTCCTCTCGGAGACAACAAGGAGGAAGGGGGTGATATTTGTACAGAAGGAGAGCGTGCAAGGGAAACTACTGTGAAATATCTTGCTATACTCAGGGAGTTTTTGTAGTTCAGCTTTGTTAAATAATGAAATGGCCTATGTAATGAAAGAGATGATTCTGGAAATGTCCTCAGGGCTAAAATTATCAAAGAAAGTGTCGAAGATGCCAAATAAAACAATTTATTTTGCATGTTATGATGAATCATTATTAATTTATCAAAATAATAAATAGTTGCATCCCAAGCCCCTGAGATAAATGACTGAGACCATGGCCCAAGATCTGAACTTAGAGACACCTGCTGGGGTTGCCGAGGGTAGCTGTGGGAGAAAGATCAGACAAGAAGGAAGCCAAAAAGAGGTTTCTCAAAAAAGTTGCTCACCAGAGTAAGGTAGCCCAATTTAGTTACCACAGCTCGATAAAGAGGTTCTTGCACAAGACCTGGCTCAGAATTTATTTGTTATCATAAACATCTTCCTAATCCTGTCCTATTGGCATTATTTATGGCAAACACTCCTTCAGGTGTCTGATGGGCATTGCAGTCCAAATGGCATTATTTGGTGGCACAGAGGCCACAGCTAAGGGATAAAAAGGAAAGGTGCTAGTTACCCAGAAGACTCCAGAGGTCTTAAATATTGGGGTGGGGAGGTTGCCACTCTTGAGGGCTGGTCCTTGCCTCCTACTCTCAGAATTCTGGATTTGTCGATCAGCCAAGGGAAGGCTCATTTCTCCCTGCCAGGCTCCCAGAAAGCTGGCTCATGAGGTGTGAAATGCAGAATGGCGCCTTGTGAATTCCTGATGAGAAGTGCATCTGTGCGGGAGAACCGAGTGTCTGAGTGGACAGAGAAGGGCATGTTTAAGTGAGAAGCAGAGATGCGGCAGAATGTTTGCTGTGAACACGGAGTGCAGAGAAGGATTGCCTATTGATGGTTGCAGAGGAACCTGCCTGACCCTGGGACCTGTGGCACAGGCCTTCGGGGGGACCTTGTCCCACACCTGGAAGCCCGCAGAGGCTTCTGAGGACGCAGGAGCTTCTGGCTGTGCCCCTCATTCCAGTGTGACCACCTCGTCTATGCCTGCATTGTTTTCACACCGACGCAATTCGCTGTAATTAATTAGGGTCTGTACATGTGACATCGCATTCACATTCCAGTCAGGTTTTCTGCCATGAGACAGGGGTCATGTTCCTGGGGTTGGGTGTTGTCAAACACTGGCGGAATCCTGATATCCTCCCATGGGTGACTGATGCTGCCTGCCGTGCGTGGGCTCTCCTCCCCGCGAGAGAGCCTTGTGCAGCCTTCCTGCTAGTGAGACGGCGGCTCTGCATCTGCCCACTGACACCCACAGTGTGGGCAAAATGCTGAGAGGCAGCAGGAAGCCCCTTGTATCCAGTGACTATACAGTTTCCACCAATTTTGCACATTATAAGCATTTTGGTGGAACTTCTGAAAGGGTAAGAGTTGCCACCTGATGTACTGTTCTTATTTTGAAAAATTTGGCACAGAACCAATGGGGAGAATGCCTGGCATAAACACAGAAGTAAAGATTTGGGCTTCTAAGAAACATAGTCCTTCTCTGAAAGACAGTTTTAAATAGTAGGCACGTGAGGAGTATTACGTTGTTGGAGCCCAGAGCAATGGTGAAGTGCACGTGCGTGGGAGCAAACATACTAACGTGCTCATAGTTTATAAAAGGGAGCCAAGAAGTGCTACAGTTTAATTTTGATATTGAATGCATGCAAAATACACTTAGGAACAACCTCAACAATCTGAAGTGAGATCTGTGTCTTTCTGCTCATTTCAGACTCTATAATAAACGAAACCTGATACTGTGGCAAAACGTGAAGTAGGACAAACCTAAACACAGAATGCGTAAGATAGTACCGCAACCTTTAAACGGAAAGTGGATTTTGCACACCTTGGCTAACAGTATCAAATTCCTGTACAAATAGGACTTCTCAGAGTTAGGACAACAGAGCATCCCAGCAGGACTGAGTCTGCAAAAGGTGCCCAACCATGCTGAATGACAGGAGAACCCACCCACATTAGGGACCCTTGTTCTGTCTCAGATGAAAGGCACTTTCTTTCTCTTCCAGACCTACCACTGACAGTTTGAATTTTGCTAAGGCTTTTTTCTCTCATTTCAATTAGTTTGTAAAGACACGTTCATTAAAAGAGCATTGCAAATAGCATTATTATTTGCTACTAGGAATGGGAATTTCATGTAGTAAGAAATGCTGTAAGGAAACGAAGTTTATAGTAAAATCTGAGTAACTCTAAGAACACAGTATGAAATAATCATTACTGTAGAATAATGTATTTCTGCATTTCTCAAGGAAGTTAAGTCAAATAGGATTAACTTTAGATAATTGGCAGGGAAAACAAATATGAATCATTTACTAACTTTGAGGTGCACATGTAATTGAATGGTGGGGAAAGGTGTTAAATAATTTGAGACAGAAAGAAAGATGTTACATGTATATACATTTTTACTTAAGTGCTTTTTCTTGTTTCTTGTTTCAATTTTCATAGTAACCCTTGGGAGCAAAACACAACAAATTCCTATGCCAAGTCACAAATATTTGGGAAAATATTTTAAAAGGCCTCTTTGTTTGGAAGGAAGTTATATTTGGTTTCACATTTCGGAAAACTCAGAAAGTAAAATGTGATATACAAGAAGAAAAACATGTATCTGTAACATGAGATAATAAATGGCAAATGACAGTGATATTCTGGGTGCACATCCTCGTTCCAGCTTTGGTTGAGACATCCACTCTGGGTAAAGTTTCATTTTTCTACTTGCCTCTTTGTTACCAACTGTGACACTAATAAGGCTTAATTTCTCTTCACAATTCTTATATTTCTGGGCCAACTGAGAAAAAATTGTGTGAGACTGGAGGAGTTAATTAGGGTTGGCAAACTTCTCACTGAAGCATTGCAAATTAGTTACTTCAGCTATTTCATATTTCAGAGTAGCGTCTAATTTTAATACAAAAGGAAGCTGAAGGAAGATGCTCAATGTCTTTTGAAAGGCCACCACACAGTGCTGCAATGCAGGTGTTGCCCAGCTATTGGAAGGCAATTTGTCATTGATGGACTGGATGCAAAGCCTCTGCAGTAAATGCTGTGTAGAGGGATTCTGTCTGCTCTCAGAAATGCCACCTCTCTTGCAACCATAAAACAGATAGGGCTCATAGGAAGGTGACACTCTCTACACTAGTTTCATGAGTCAAAGTTCTGACTCCTCCTGCCTTTCATCACCTGATGGGCAATTGCCAAGAAGCCCTCATTTGTCACTGCCAGTGCCAGCCCCTCTTTAGCCAGGGCCTTGGAGCAGCCTTGGAGAGACAGCAGTGATTGAGGACAGCTGCAAACCCAGGTGCTGAGCAGGCGTTTCTGAGTGTCCCATTCCCCACTAACTCACCTGCCCAGAAAAGTGGTCTTGCTAAGGGAGACTGACAGCGTTAAAAACTGGTCATAAATCACGAAAGGGACACTTGATAACACAGGGCTGCCTGGGCAGCGTCAGGCTGACAGAGAAGATGTGAGCATGAAGTTGGCGAAAATCTTTTGAGAAAAGTCTGCCTTTAATGCTGATTTTTAGGTTTCATTGTGCTACAGTATGTCTTTCTTAAAAAAAGGCAAATATTTTATCAATAAATGTTTTTCATCCTTACAGATTTTTTATGGTGTATTTTACTTGTGGTAAAGCACAAACCCCATATACAACTATGGGTCCTACTTTGTTCTTTTAACTTTGCAAAAAGTAGTTTTTACACATTATACTTGTACATATTTATGGGGTGTATGTGGAATTGTGTTGGATGCATAGAATGCGCAATGTTCAAGTCAAGGTATTTAGAGTCTCTATCACCCAAGTTTTTATAATTTCTTTCTTTTTTTTTTTGAGACGGAGTTTCGCTCTTGTTACCCAGGCTGGAGTGCAATGGCGCAATCTCGGCTCGCCGCAACCTCCGCCTCCTGGGTTCAGGCAATTCTCCTGCCTCAGCCTCCTGAGTAGCTGGGATTACAGGCATGTGCCACCATGCCCAGCTAATTTTTTGTATTTTTAGTAGAGACGGGGTTTCACCATGTTGACCAGGATGGTGTCGATCTCTTGACCTCGTGATCCACCTGCCTCAGCCTCCCAAAGTGCTGGGATTACAGGCATGAGCCACTGTGCCCGGCCCTGTGTTTATCATTTCTATTGGGTACATTTCAAGTCCTTTCTTGTAGATATTTTGAAAAATTCAATGCATTGTTTTTACCTACTCTGCTATCTCCCTTGTACCCTTAAATCTTGCATTACCGTTTGGTATCACAAAGATTTGCCTTTCTCCCTGTGATGTTTGAGTTGTATTGCATGCTTTATATGTGTCTTTTTAGTTGGTCATATGAATTATGGTAATGGGTTTCCTAATTTTAATCAATTTCCAATTTTTAAAATCTTAATACTTAGACATTTTTGTTATTGTTTTATTTAGGATTTATACATTTATGTTTCATTTCTTTTCTTATTTTTTTAGACAGCATCTTGCTCTGTCACCAGGCTGGAGTGCAATGGCGTGATCTTGGATCACTGCAACCTCTGTCTCCCTGGTTCCAGTGATTGTTCTGCCTCAGACTCCCAAATAGCTAGGATTACAGGTGCCTGCCACCACACCTGGCTAATTTTTGTATTTTCAGTAGAGACGGGGTTTTGCCATGTTGGCCAGGCTGATCTCCAACTCCTGACCTCATGATCCATTCCCTCAGCCTCCCAAAGTGCTGGGATTACAGGTGTGAGTCACTGTGCTTGGCGGAAATGTTCCTTTTCATGAGCTATTTCTGTTGGATTTTATATGTGCTGATTATTTCTAAAATGAAAAATGTAATAACAAAGCCATAGAAACATTACAAGCCTTAATAGATGTATTTAATAGCTGTTCAAGATTTCTATTCTAAGGTTTGCTGATGTATGTATTTGATCATTATTCAAGAAATACATATCAAGATTATTTTTATCTTGATCAATTAAAGATTCTTATTTATTTCAAGATTTTTATTTCTAACTTGGCCAACTTTTAAATTTTCTTTCTTTTTTTTTCATTACATGAAAGTAAAGACAAGTAGAATACTTACCCTTAATAAAGTAACCAACTATAATTTTTGACTCCAGGGTGTTAAGAAATTATTCCAAATGGTGTGCTAAAATTAGCACTGATTTGTCTTAGGTCAGTAGATATAGTCTCATGAAGTGCCCTGGAAGGCTGTCTCTTATCCCATTTTCTCGTCCCAATGATTAAAAAGACCCACTACCTGGGGCTAACCAAGCTCATAAGATTCAGGGAAACCAGCAGCTTTGGTGCAGTTACGTTGTTACCTATTTGATTACCTTGTGGGAATAGATACAATTTTTCATGGATGTGTCCTAGACTCTGCCTCTGGGAATAGGAATCAAGTTTTAGCTAACACCCCCTCTTTCTCATCCCTACTGACCCTACTGAACTCCAGCTCATCATCTTGCATCAATCTTTACGATTAATTTCGTACGGTCTTTGTATGCCCGATTCATTCCAATTAATTGTCAACATCCTAATTAGAGAAAATTTTTAAAACTGAAAATATGATCATGCCATGAAATCCACTCTGACCTCCTGTGATGGCATAATACAGACAGTTCTTGAACCTCTGGCTCCACCCCCATCTCCAGCTTAACCTTTCACGTTCCTCTTGCCTCTGCTCCAGCTCTGTGGTCTCACAGGCACTTGGCCTTCATGACACTCCCTTGCTGCAGAGCCACTCCCCTCTTCTCCCTGGTTTCTATCTCTCCTGGTATGCTTAGCTCCAGATTTTATGAGTCTCTTGTGGCCCTCTAACCCATTAGCTTAGGTTATCCCATTATTTGCTCTTACAGCATTTCCCCATGTACTCTCTAATAATCTCATGCCTCTGTATTGTAATAAATCACTTAGTATATTTTTGCTCAGCAATCTCTGTACTTGAAACAGCAAAGCCAAGCTGCTCTTGTGCAAAGACTCTAGCTACCTGGCAGTGGCTAGTCCAGGGCCTAGAATACAGTAGGTGCATAATTTTTGTTAAAAACTATGTAGCGGCCGGGCGCGGTGGCTCAAGCCTGTAATCCCAGCACTTTGGGAGGCCGAGGCGGGTGGATCACGAGGTCAACAGATCGAGACCATCCTGGTCAACATAGTGAAACCCCGTCTCTACTAAAGATAAAAAAATTAGCTGGGCCCGGTGGCGCGTTCCTGTAATCCCAGCTACTCGGGAGGCTGAGGCGGGAGAATTGCCTGAACCTAGGAGGCGGAGGTTGCGGTGAGCCGAGATCGCGCCATTGCACTCCAGCCTGGGTAACAAGAGCGAAACTCCGTCTCAAAAAAAAAAAAAAAAAAAAAAAAAAAAAAAAAAAAAAAAAAAAAAAAAAAAAAAAAAAAAAAAAACCAAAACTATGTAGCAACAAGGAATAAGGAAAATAAAAAAGACAGGATTTTGTTAAGAGATATAATAGAAAATGTGAATAAATGGAATAAGCCATTCTCTGTATGGAGAAAATATCATTTTGTTCCAATAAGCTTGTATAATTAGTAGAGTGACAAAAATTATAGAAAAAAATTGGAATTCGGAAACAGTATTCTAAAGTTTATCTAGATAAATAAATACAAAAGACAGTAAAGGCCATTTATAAAGTAATATGAGGATATTATTGTCTAGCCAGATATTATAGTGTATACTAAAACTAAAATAATTAAAATACTGTGAACAGGAATCAACAGTGAGATTAATTTAACAGAATAGAACTTTTGGAAATAATTCCAGACACAAATACAACTGAAGGAAAACAGAATGGCAGCCTGAGTGTTGTGATAATGAAATTACCGTGTAAAAGAATAAAATTAGATTCTGAAATTCTTTACATAAAATGTAACACCATTATTCTAAAAATGGAAGTATTTATAACTGAATTTCTGTGTCATCATTGGCTAGTCAAGGTTTTTCAAAGCAAACCACCAAAAGCAAAAACCATATAAACACACACATGTGTTTTAAAGATTAATGCGAATACATACATTTTAAAATATGTACATTAAGAATACCATAAATAGCTCAAAGACTATCTACTCATATTCTTTAGAAGTTATTTCAACATAAACGGTAGATTGTTCAGATTAACCACTAGAGTAATATCCCTGTTGGTTAAGCTTTCATCCAACTTGCTCAGAAGAGAAATGCAACATAGAGTAAAAGGCCAATGGCAATCGACTTTCAAAATACGAAATAGGAATACTTAATTAGTACGTACAAAAATATGCAGCTACACATATGATCTGAGAAACGTCATTAGAAATCCAATCAGATATCATTTGTTTCAAGTAGATGTTGATTAAAATACGCAGCTTCTAGGGTTAATGACTTGGGAGTGAAGAGGATGTTCCTCTTCTGGTGACTTTAAATTGATACCAGTTCCATAAAGAGCATTTGGTGGTATTCACACTCTGTAGTCTAGTTCTTCCAATTCTGTTTATTTATATTAATAAGCAAAGTTAAGATTTCATGAAAATTAACATATTTATCAACTAAAAAATGTGACTTTTTATATCTTAAAAATTAAGTTATAAAACAGGTGTGTTGGAAGCAGATGTTGGCTAAACAGAAAATACTTGAATTCATGCACACCGAAAATGAAGTGTGAAAAAGTAAACACTAATTTTTAGCCACAGTAACATATTCCAGAAACCTTGCTAGAATTTCTCCCATTCCTAGTCAATGAACCAGCACCTGATAAACTAGAAGACACTGTCTCCAGAAAACACTTCCAGCATCTCATTATAACTTCTTCTTGGATTTTTTTCCTTTTTGTCAGCTGGCGGAATTTTTCTTATTCTGTTATACACCACATATCATTCCATTTTTTTTAAATCTATGGCAGCACCTCAGAATTTAAAATGCAAAACCCAAGAATTTGAATTGCTCATACTTTGTGCTATTAAAATTCTTCCCCAGTAGCATAGTTGAGCCTGGTGGATCTCGGGGTAGCTGGTGTAATGAAGGTGTAGGTGGACGAAAGGGATCACACTGATTAAAATAACCACAATATATCAACATATTCTCCCTTCACAGTTTTTCTACAATTAATACTTCACTGAAAGTGGAAATAATAAGACAGTATTGGCAAGAACAACAGGTCAGTATTTATAGGAAAAGATGAAAGTGACTCTCAGAATTCACAGCCTCACTGCTCTTGCAATTCTGCTAATGTAATGGACTTCTCTATGCTGGGCACGGTAAGTGCCGTTGAGCTAGTAAACCTATACATATTCCGTAAGCATCTGCTACGAAACAGCCACCATTCCAGGCATTTGGGATACATCTGAGAATCAAAGGTGCCTGATTTCATAGAGCTTTCTCAGTGTATTCTTCTGCTTTTCCATGATTTGGAGACAAAAGAAAAGAAAGGTTGCTTTTGAGAAAGTAGCCACCATAAGTAGAAAGTGAATGCAGATCATTAGCTAAAAAGACGTTAATCACATGTACCCTAGCGGTCACTCGTAGGTTTGAAATTGAATCTTAACTGCTTGTAATTCACAAAACACCTGGTGTAGGCAGGGAATACTACTCAGCCGTGAAAAGAATGAGATCACGTCCTTTGCAGCAACATAGATGAAGCTGGAGGCCATTATCCTAAGGAATAGAAATTAAGCAGGCCATTAATTCAGGAATAGAAAACCAAATATTGCATGTCTCGATTATAAGTGGGATCTAAGCATTGGGTACTCATGGACATAAAGATGGGCTACTGTAAGAGATGGGAGGAAGAAAGGAGGGAAAGATTAGAAAACTACCTATTGGCGGTGGCTCAAGCCTGTAATCCCAGAACTTTGGGAGGCCGAGGCGGGTGGATCACGAGGTCAAGAGTTCGAGACCATCCTGGTCAACATGGTGAAACCCCGTCTCTACTAAAAATACAAAAAATTAGCTGGGCATGGTGGCGCATGCCTGTAATCCCAGCTACGCAGGAGGCTGAGGCAGGGGAATTGCCTGAACCCAGGAGGCGGAGGTTGTGGTGAGCTGAGATCGCGCCATTGCACTCCAGTCTGGGTAACAAGAGCGAAACTCCTTCCCCCCCCCCAAAAAAAAAAAAAAAAAAAGAAAACTACCTATTGGGTCCTGTGCTTACTAATTGGATGATGGGATTATTCATGCCCCAAACCTCAGTTTCACACAGTGTGCCCAGGTAGCAAACCTGCACATGTACCCCTGAATCTAAATAGAAGTTAAAATTTAAAAATATAAAAATATCTCATTAATATTATTACATCAATTAAATGTTAAATAATAATTATAATTATAAATAAATTAAACAAATAAATTGTTAAATACATTGTAAAATACACAATTGTTAAATGTTAAAATAACGTTTTGGGTATATCGAATAAAATATACAGTTGAAATTTTTAAAAATACCCAATTTGGAATTTGTTTTTTTGGCCTTTCCTAGGATAAGCAGGGATGATGGTGGTACAGGCATAGCACAATTTCAGGGGAAAACGGCCAGTTCATGGGCACTACCCAGAGGAGCCTGGCCAATTCAGCCCCGGCTGCTGCAGCCAGGAGGAGCCCTGACTTTGGGGTAGGGTGGGATGTGGTTCAGGAAAATCCCTCTTCTCTTAAGTCTGCAGCTTTTACATCACAATATGTATAATGTATAATAATATGTATAATATATAATAGTGTGTAATAATAATTACATTATAATTATTTGAATAACCTGGACATCATCAGTGCTTGATTCATTTTCCCTGTGAGAAAGGGAGAAAATAGACTCGAAGGTACCTGGGCTGTGGGTGTCTTTGGCCTCCGTCCAGAGCCCATACTATGGCTGGAACATCAACTGTGTTAAAGTACACAACAAATTTGTCTCTGAAACCCAGTGTTCAAGAGGCGACTGTATCCAGATATAAAGCTTGATGACTTACCAAAGGGAACAAAAATATGCAACCAACCACTCAGACATTGCCAGTTAATAACGTGAAATGTTTCTAAGAAAAATAGTGCTATAGGGCCAGGTGCAGTGGCTCAAGCCTGTAATCCCAGCACTTTGGGAGACCAAGGAGGGGGGATCACCTAAAGTCAGGAGTTCGAGACCAGCCAAACCAACATGGCAAAACTCCATCTCTACTAAAAATACAAAATTAGCCAGGTGTGGTGGCACAGGCCTATAATCCCAGCTACTCTGGAAGCTGAGTCAGGAGAATCTCTTGAACCTGGGCGGTGGAGGTTGCAGTGAGCCAAGACTGCACTATTGTATTCCAGCCTGGGCAACAACAGCAAAAAACTTTCTCAAAAAGGTATTATAAAAATCCCAGTTTTATAGGAACAAATCATGCTTATAAACTGATTACATAGGAAATGGCTAAATTACTGCAATGAGGGCTTGACACTGTGTGAGTTTCTAGAATGTGATTTCAATCAAACATTATTTGATTAGGGTTAGATCTCAAACTTATCATCTCTTTGAGGAGAAGAGAGCAAATATAAACAGTTTTATTAATGAAATCTAAAGAATATATATATGTGTGTGTGTGTGTTTATGTGTTTATACATGTGTGTTTTTTTAGGAAAAGAAAAAATGTTTATTGTTATTATAGACGAATTTTATTTATTTATTTATTTATTTTTTATTTCAAACTCCAGAACTTCTGCACAGCAAAAGAAACAGTCATTAGATTTAATCAGCAACCAACAGTGGGAAAAATTTTTTCAATCTACCCATCTAACAAAGGGCTAATATCCAGAATCTACAAAGAACTAAAACAGATTTACAAGAAACAAACAAGCCTGGGTGAAGGATATGAACAGACAATTTACAAAAGAAGACATACATGAGGCCAACAAACATAAAAAAATGCTCATCACCACTGGTCATTATACATATGTGTTTCTATACATGCATATATGTCATAAAAGTTGGGGCAGTTGAAAGCTTATTTATTAAACACATGTAAGCCAAAAGTTAAAGATGTAATTACATATAATTTTATTGCACAGACTTAACATTGCTTACATTACCTTAATGGGCTGTATTCTCTCTGCAGCATTTATCAGCCTACTTGTCATATTATATATTTATTATATATGTTTTATATTATACATTTAAGTATATGTACTGTATATATTTAGCATGCATTTAAATATCTTAAGTATATAAGATGACAAGCAAGTATAGTTTTTTGTTCTCAGATATGAACCTAGAGCCTAAAGTAGTGGTAGGGAATCAATAAATATTAATTAATCTGAGGGTTGAATTGCAAAATAAATATTTTTTGTATTTTTTGTGGTACATTTCATAGAGGATGAGGAGATTGTAGTGACACAGGAAATGCTTCTAACATACAAACACATGCAGTGGACTGAACGCCCTGATACCCCAATTCAATATGAGGAGGAAAAAGTATTGTGGCAACATGTTTCCAATGATTGTTCCTTGGTAGGGATGCATTTAGATTTTTATTTTCTTCTCTATGTATTTCTACATTTAAACTTTTCCACAACAAGCATATAAAGTAAGTAAAGCAGAAGATGAGTTATTTATAGGAAAATTACTCATTTGTTGGTTGAGGGCATCTAGGGCGGGGCATGAGTTCATCAATGAGAGTGAGGCTTAGTGTTACAAAAGATCCAATCAAGGATATTTGACCTAATCATGGTTAGTAGATGAAGATGCAGCCCAATCAAGCTGGAAGTGAATCACTGCAGAGGTGCACAAAACGGAGGCCTAATTATAATCAGTTGTGTGATCATGGGTTGAAGAAAGTTGATAAAAGTTTCTAGAACTGTAATTTTCCTATTTCTATAAAATATTGGCATAAGAAAGTACTGAAAAACTCTACCTTTTTATTTTTCAAATAAAGGCATTCCAATACCATTTGGGGGAATACAAAGGAAAAGGAGTCAGAGACTGATACTTTATTGATCTACCTCCAATAAAGACTTATTCCAACTGGTAAAACTATTGCAGCATAGTAGGTGTAGCCTAGAAGGGTTTGAACCTTATTCCACAGGTAATAGAAACTCATTTAACATTGTTAAGCAGGGGATATGAAGTAGATTTCATTGTTAATTATCTGAATAATCACTTTAATTCAGTATTTTCCCACTATAGACATGTATGTATGGTAAGATACATGAATGTATGTATTTTAATATGTTTTTTATTTGTATGTTAATTATTTATAATCATTTAGCCTCAATTAAATGAAAATATTTTAAAATTATGTAGTTGAGATAAAGGAAATGAATTCTTAATTAGGTTTTCTACCCAGGGCCAAATAATTCTTCTAATGAAAATCTTTTTTTTCCTTAACATATCTCTGGACAAAGGGTATCTAAGTGATGGAAGCGATTTATCTGTCATTTCTTCTTAGGCCTATTATAATTCTCTTCAGTATATTCTTTGTAGGTAATCCTTTTAAATGCTCCTTGAATGTATTCATTTTTGGCATAATACTAATTACCCCAAAAAATAATATTTATATGCAAGTAAAAAAGTTCTTGTTTTTAATGAATCAATAATTGCTTTCCACATTAAAAAAGAAAAGGATAATGGAAACTTTAAAATGCTTGACTTTGTGGGCATGTTATTTTACTCAAAGACACATTTTGTTCATGACCTGCCTTCCTGGATTTCCAGGTCACTGCGAATTCACTAACTGTCCCTCAGTACTTAAGTAGAGTCATGGCCCGAGGGCACACTTTATGACAGGCTTACAGAGTTTCAATTTTCTTTACAAAGGGCTGTGTTTTGATTGGCACTTAGACCTGATTTACCAGGACTGATAATAAGCTTGACAACCAGTGAATCAGAAAGCAAGTCTTAAACAAGGGTGAGGAAAAGTCAAATTAAATTTGTATCACACTTTTTTTTTCTGAGGCAACTCCCATATTAAGTTCAAAAGAGGGGAACTGTTAATTAATCATTTAAATTGATTAATTCATTTATTCATGCAAGCTTTCATTGAACATTTACTACATATGAGATAAAGTTATTTTATCATGTATTTCACTTCAAACTGTTTTGAGTTTGTTGTGTTATAGGATAAATTAAAAAATGTATATTTTTAATTCTCCGATATTCAGGAAGAATTCTGACATAAACATTTATTTACCCGAACAAAATATGTTGCTTATGATGCTCTGCTAAGAAACATGGAATTATTTCTTACACTTATTTAGGTCTTCTTTTTGGGAGCTTCCAACTATATCAGAATATGTCATCTGCAAAAAGAGAAACTAGCATTTTTCAAGAAAGAGTAAACGATCAGATTATAGTTAGAATAATAAAAATACTTAGAACTGTGCATATTGAGAAATAAGTAACACTTCTCTGAGCTTTCCCTCAAAGGGCTAAATCTCATTGGTCATAAAAGTGTACTAGGCAACACATATTTCCAAAATCCGTATTTCATTAAGTATCCATATTTCTCCTTAGTTATTTTTAAATTGTTCGCTTATTGTATAGTCTCCAATTAAAACTTCTAAACTTGAAAATATAAGTGATAATGATTGGCTAATTTCCAGAGGGAGAGTGAGTGACAGATTGGCAAAATCACATACCTTATTGATTGAAAATGCCTAAACCTGATTTTCAAGGAAGAAATGGCCTATTTTTCTTTCAGCTTCTAGACGTGTCAACCAAAAGCGTAATTCTCAGTACATCTCCCCATGTCAAGTCTTGAAAAGCGGGAAGATTTTAGACAGAACTTGTTTTCACACACAAGGATTGTCCAAAAACTGGATGAGATTCATTGCAAGGAAATTGATAGCTGCTGGGAAGGTATTCTTTGGCATTATTAAAAAAATTCAAAGATGTTTAGTGCTCTAAGTTCTTTTTTTAAGTTAGGCAACGAATATTAAAATGCTATAGAGTCATTTGGAAGCTGGATATTGGTGTATAAGCCACCTGAACAGATGTCTTAAAAATAATGAATTATGGCTGAGCACCGTGACTCACATCTGTAATCTCAGCACTTTTTGGGGCCGAGGTGGGCAGATCACCTGCAGTTGGGTGTTTGAGACCAGTCTGACCAACATGGAGAAAACCTGTCTCTACTAAAAATACAAAATTAGCCAAGAGTGGTGGCGCATGCCTGTAATCTCAGCTACTCAGGAGGCTGAGGCAAGAGAATTGCTTGAACCCAGGAGGCAGAGGTTGCCATGAGCTGAGATCGTGCCACTGCACTCCAGCCTGGGCAACAAGGGCAAAAATCTGTTTAAGAACAAAAGGAAAAGAAAAGAAAAGAAAGAAACAGTTTCTGCAAGGAGAAATGAGAGTCAAGAGACATAATTCTAGATTGGTCCAAGTCCCTTTTCTGCTGGGTCTGTCGACACTGAGCTCTTCTCCATACACTCACAAGTGGAACTCAGACATTGCCTCAGAAGAAGAGTTTCGAGATGCTGGAAGAGGTTGCTGAAATGTTTAGAGCTGTAGGCCAGAGACCCATCTGGCAGCGAAACAAAGTTATTCAGGGCCTGCAAAGGTATCCAGGGCCTGATCAGTGCTCCCAGGTCCCTGATCAATAGCCTAAGCCCAGCTGATACTATGGAGAACTGCTAAAATTCATGTGCTAAAGTTCTAGCTAGGCAAGAACAGAAAAGACAACAGGATTCTGAAAATGTGCTCTGTTAGAGGGGCTTTTGCATAGGGAAACTCAGCAAGGTGTTATCAAAGGGAGAAATGGGATCCGGCTCAATTGCAACAATGAGGCCCTGTGGAGCTATTTGCACTGAAATCGTGCTGGCAAAGAAACCAGTTCAAAACACAAGCAAAAATACTCTGTCTGCATGGATGATCTGAAAACCTCTGAACGTTTTCAGTAGGTCACTTTCCTCTGAGCTAACACAGGACCAGTATCGAATGTGGCAGCAGTAACTACGGAGTCGGTTGGGATCCAATGTTGTTCAAGTTTTGTCCATCGGGCCTTGTAGACAGTTTCAGGCCCAGACGAGAAAATACACCCACTCATTTTTTATATGTGAAGCCAGGTGGCCACAAACAGAATGGCAGTCTTCAGTTGAAATATTATCTTTGTATTTATCTGCATGAGGTAGACTACGGGAGGACAGAGGACTGCCACGACCATTGCCACCAGTGACCCAGTGCCACAGAGCGGTGCTTCACTCAGTTGATGGGCATGAGGAGTGCCCGGAGGGCTTATTATGACTCACTTTTCTAGACTGTGTCCCTAGACATTCTGATTTAGTAGATAAGGATGGGAGCCCGCAAATGTGCCTTTTTTTTTTTTTTTTGAGGGAGTCTTGCTGTGAGGCCCTGGCTGGAAAGCACTGGGGCTATTTTGGCTCACTGCAACCTCTACCTCCTGGGTTCAAGTGATTCTCCTGTCCCAGCCTCCCAAGTAACTGGGATTACAGGCGTGCAACACCACACCCAGCTAATTTTTTTTTGTTTTGTATTTTTCATAGAGACGAGGTTTTACCATACTGGCCAGGCTGGTCTCGAACTCCTGACCTCAAGTGAGCTGCCTGCCTCGGCCTCCCAAAGTGCTGGGATTACAGGTGGCATTTCTAACAAACTCCCAGGATTTTGAAAATCGTGGCATTGGAATCACCTGTAGGGCTTCTTAAACCCAGGTTATTGGGCTCCAACCACAGAGTTTCTGATTTGGTTGGTCTGTAGTGGGGTCTGAGAATTTGCCCAGTGCCAGGGTAGCATTGCCACTGCTGATAGAGGACTGAACTATGAGAGCCACTGACCGAGGGCATGACCCATGGAGCAGTCATCCTGGCTGTGGGAGGGAACAGTGTCTGGCTCCAGAGGACAATGCTCCTCAGGTGTTCGCTGTGACTCAGGACAGCAAGAGTACCCACTCTGTCATTTTGGATGAAGGAAGAACCCTTCTTGACAAACATTCCCATGCTAAGATTCTGACAATACTGTTGCCTAGAGGGAGGGTGCGGAGGTGCAGGGCAGCTTCCTGTTGGTTGCTCTTTTGGTGTAGTTCACGTTTGTGGATTTGGGCCCTGGCAGGTAGGGATGCACAGGCTGCACATTCAACCCACCTTCCTCCAAGAGTGATTACTCATTGCCTGACAGGCGGGGACTTCTGCTGACGGAACGTATCTCTGTCTGACACCGCGTACCCAGAGGCCAGGCAGGCCTGCGTGTGAACTGTGTCCTGGAAGGCATGTGGAGACTCCCCGTACTTAGCTGATGGAACAGAGCTAGAAAGGAATTTGACAGGAGAAAAAGAGAGGTGCTCACTGACAGCTCTGCAGGTCAAGGAAGAGGGATGGGCAGGAACTTGGAGGAGGAAGATGGGGCACCAGCTCTCCTGTACCAGGAGCCAGACCTTGGGAAGCCCTCGAAGAACCAGAGAACACCAATCAAGGAAAAGGAAGGAGCTTTCTTGGTGGACAAGAATCTGCACTGAAGGAGTGATTCCAGGCTGGGGAAGTCTGGAAGTCTGCTCAGGTGGCCACGTGGTGCTCACTGCCCTGAGGAAGTAGGCCTCAAACAGTTTGTGTCCTGTAGGGCCTATGGAAGCCACTATCTCAGGAACTCCACAGAAGACACTATTCAGAATCTTAGGCTGTATGTTTGTCTCCTACTCACCTACCTCTTAGAGTGCTTCGGCAAGCGCCAATTGTAACCCAGTGAGCGCGAAATCACCGCGGAGACAAAGACTAGGCCAAATTGCAGGGTCTTTATTGCCGGTGGCCACAGAGGACTCGCGTCTCTCTAACCCGTGGCCCCAAAAGGAGGGTGTCAAGACCTTTTATACCCGAAAACCACCTCCTGGGCGGGGTGAGGGAGAGAGGCTTCGGACATTCCAAGGGCCAGGGGACTTTGGACATTTCAATTGTTACTTAAATGGTTCACAGAAGTCAAGATAAATGTTAGTTTACACATTGTCTGAGTAGGGTGGAAATTACAGACCTTAGTTACTTACTACAAGTCTTGTTTTTTCTTAAAATGGTGCAGGGGCCAAAATGGCATGGGTTTGGACTGCTTGCCTGTCACATTAGAGTTACAGAGAGCAGTTTCAACAGAAAGCCGCCGATAGGGTCAAGGTATGCAGTTTATGGGTCAATTACCATGTCACACCAATCATGATCTAAAAAATAAAAATACAACACAATATCAGCCGCTCCGTTCCACAGTTCCTCAGGAAAACACCACACCTGTGGGCCTTCCCCAGGAAGCAGCCTCTGTGCGCACAGTGCTCCTGGCCAGGCTCTGAAACATGGCGGCTGGTACAATTGGGAAGTCATGGCGGGTGTATAGCCTCCCACCCTAGGAGAGCCGCCTCCCAGACCGAGGCCGCAGGGCCTGGCTCTGGCTGCTGCTTCTCCATCCACAACAGCAGCGCTCTTCTGATTCATCTGTGGTATTTCTTATTTTGCTTTTCATTCATCCCTAGAGGCAGTCTTCCCTTCCACGAATGTCAAGATTATAATGGATATAACCTAATGAACTGTTTTGTTTACATTAGCGTTTGAGAACAAAAGATGAAAGGATCATTTTACTGAAGAAGCCTTATGAACAATCTCCATGCATAACCTGAGTTTGAAATGACAGAGTTTAGTAACTGAAATGAGAGAAAACTATGTGGAGTGTCTACACGAAGCCACACTTCTGAAGGGAGAGGTAGCTGGAACCAGGACACTTGAGGATGCTTATCAACTATGTTAAATCCCAGTCATTCAATTGCATCTCATAAAAAAACTCTACAGGTCCCTCAATTATTAATATGTTCAAATATTATTTTCCCCCAAATTAGTCTGATGGAGAACAAACCTACCTAAAGCAAAATCTATCTGAAAATATTAAAACTTAAACATTTATAAGAAGGCTGTTAGCTTCTAGGAATGGAAATTCCATTTCTACATGGACAGTCCTTCAGACTTACATGCTATATGTGAGGTCTACACATTGAGTTCTGAGTTTCCATAAGTTACCTGATTTTATTCACTAGGTGCTTCTCACATTTTACTTCTAGAAATATGCTTTATATAAGAAATTATTAACACTGCTTTTAACATTATCTTCTAAAATATACTTGATATTTTTTTCAGAATGGTTCCTCTCTTTTTGCCTAAAACTCAGCTGGTTCTTTTCTTTCAACCCACGCTTCCTACTGAGCTTTCTCTCCCTACAGCACAACACCAGTCTTCTAGTTACTCAAGGCAGAAAAATGGAATTATCACGGAATGCTTCCTGTCAGCCTCCATGATAATTCAGTCTCTAAGTTCAATACATTCTACCACCAACTTACTGCAAGCCCTGCCTGAATCATGCCTCATCATGGCCCACTGAAGCTATTCTCCAACCTTCTGATGCGTCTCCACCTGCTGCCTGTAGAGGTTTTTCATTTTCTTCTCTGCACATGCTCATTGGACTTGTTTACCTAACAGTTTATCTCCCAGCAGGATGTGCTAATCCTTTGATTAAATTCCAGTAAGCCCTCTCTGATGCCTTTACTGACAGGGAAGTGGGGAGCAAGACCTGCAGAACTCCTTGTCCTTGGCTTCTGCGTTCCAGCCAGACTGTTCTGACATCTGTAGCTCTGTGGCTCCATCTTCCACTCCTGTGTCTTGGAGTGTCTGCTTTTCCCAGTCATACTGGATTGGCTTTCCCATTTCTCAGGTCTTTCTCTAATTTGAAAATCCTTGGTCACCATTCAATGAACAACTCAACCGTCAACTCCTCCAAGAGGGTTTTCTTATTGCCTCCCCAGGATGAGTCCCTCACTCCCCTAAAATGAGCTCATTTACGGGGAAGAGATAAGAAACTGAGTCCTACTGTTGCAGGTGTATGCAACATATGTATATGTCTAAATGTCCACCTTTCTCATTTATCTTTCTGTTGTCATGCCACCAATCTGAGCTGGCTGAATGAATGAATGAATGAGTGATGAAGAGAAGAGAGTACAGACAGGCACTCCTACTCTTTTCACACGTGGCTTGCTTGCTCATTCTGAGTATTATTCTTTAAGCAGGATATGGGGAAAGGATGGTATGGGGATTGCAGCCTTGTGACTAGAGAGGAGCTTATGATGCTGAGAGCTGTTCAGACTGGCTCAGGAGAATCAGCAGAGCTATCCTCCTACCTGCAACTGTGTCAGTTGAGAAGAAGCTTTCTTATATGTGGCATAAGGCTGAGAAGACCAATGGGCTAGAGCTATAGAAAGAGATAAGTTCTTCACTCTCTCCTTTATAGACTGTACTTAGAAATAGTATTGGCCACTGAAAAGGGAATTTAAAAATTTATGCGTATTACATATGTTATGTCAGTAAACATGTCTTTCAGCTCAAGTCATTAATGACTTAAGAAAGGCTGCAACAATAGAAATGGCAATCATTAAGTAACAGAAGACTGCCAAATGGAGAATTATAGAGGCCAAAATGAACCATGGCTTTCCAAACCCTTTATCGGAGAAAAAGTGCCCTGCCACGTTAATTCAAGTATTCAGTCTGCCTTTCAGGAAGTTTTCTGTTTTAAAGAGGTGCACAAAGCTATTGGAGACTAATGATATTACATTTTAATTATATAACTTAACTCCCCCATTGAAGTCGTGTTTATGGTACTACCTCATAAAAATTTACTTCCCTTTGGGAAGGGTATGCACTGGTTGAAATGACACAAATGTTTAGTCTGCCTACTAATTACAATTTGAAATTTAAACTACAAATTGGTTTTGTCAGTCAGTCTCATATGACTTTGTTGAGCATCAGCAAGTGTCACGGAATCTTATCACTCTGAGGCACTGATGAAATTAATTTTATGGGTAGGAAATGAAAAGAGGGAAATCTTTTTTCATGGAAGAGTCAAAGATTAATAAAACAAGTGATGCCATGTGACCAAGGACAGCCAGACAGCTCCGGATGGCACCTTTTGTCTTTCTTTAGCCTTTTAGTGGAGAGACATACATGTCTATTTCACCAAGGAGATAGAAACTGGGAGGGACATGAGAAATGCCAATGGTGCCATCCCAAGAGCTATCCTACCCATGCCCTATTCACAATAGTCACCTTTTGCAGGATTCCCATGCAACTCAGGAACGGAGTTGGCCATAGGAGAGACAGAAGGCATCTCAGTCCTTACGCATTTTGGTTATCACCTCGGCAAGGGACAGAAAAGTACTTTATAGGAATAATTTCTGTGGTCCAAATGTGTCCCCGAAAATTCACACATTGACACTTAATTGAGAATGTGAAGACGTAGGGCCTTTAAGAGGGGTTGTAAGAGGGGATTAATTCATAAGGCTGTAGCCCTCGTGGATCAGTCTGAACCCTCCATCCATGGGTTGCAGAGAGTGGGTTCATCCCCTTCCACCTTTTCCATATGAAGACAGAGTTCTTTCCCTTTTGCCATTTCAGCCCTTTCTGCTCCTTCCATCATGTGAGGACAACTAAGTGGTGTCATCAATGAAAAATGGGCCTCTGCCAGACAGGAAACCCCCTATGCCTGGATCTATGGCTTCCAGCCTCCAGAACTGTAAATAAATATATTTCCATTAATTATAATTTACCTGGTCTCAGATATTTCATGAGAGCCCCACAAAACGGATCAAGACAACAGGCTTTTTTAACCACAGTATGTTAGTTAGTAGATGGTTGAACTTCTTTCCTGAATGTGTAGTAGTATTTTCTGTAAAAAATTATTGTAGTCACATAGGACATATTTTATTTTATTTATTTTTTTTAAGATGGAGTTTCTCTTGTTACCAAGGCTGGAGTGCAATGCTGCAATCTCGGCTCACTGCAACCTCCGCCTCCTGGGTTCAGGCAATTCTCCTGCCACAGCCTCCTAAGTAGCTGGGATTACAGGCACATGCCACCATGCCCAGCTAATTTTTTGTATTTTTAGTAGAGACGGGGTTTCACCATGTTGGCCATATTTTATTTATTTATTTTTATTGCATTTTAGGTTTTGGGGTACATGTGTAGAACTTGCAAGATAGTTGCATAGGTACACACATGGAAGTGTGTTTTGCTGCCTTCCTCCCCTTCACCCACACTTGGCATTTCTCCCCAGGCCATATTTTATTTTAATTGTAAAGGGTGTATTAAGAAATTTAAGGGAAATTACAAAAGGATATTTTTTGAAATAAACTCACTCTTCCAACATTCCTAAAAATTTTATTTGTTTTATGAAGCTATAATGCTATCTCTGACCTGCAATATGTAAATACATGTAAACTCTTGATTGACTACAGCCACCAGAAATAACTTTTTTCTGCATACTTCAAACTTACCTCACTCCCAGATATAATTTTTATGATGCCTCTCCACGCTGCTGATACTATAATGTCAAGAAGTTAAACCACATATAGCTATGTTAAAAATTGCTTGCAAATTTAATTAGAAATGTTAATTTCTTTGCCAAAGACAGCTATCAGTTACATCACAAACAAAGATATTGATCAAGAACAAATGAGACTATTTTTTCTTTCAAAGGTAAATTCATTGGGAGTTCTCAGAGGAAGACATGAAGAGAATGTAATAACACTTAGGGTGTGGTTAACATTTTCTATAGCCTTTTCTATAAGGCTATAGAAAAATACCTGACTATTTAATAAAATAATAAAGGAACAGTAAAGTAATCCAATGGGTAAATCCAAGTAAAGGGTAAATCCAAATGAACATGCCTTATGATATAACAATATATTGAAATGATACCTATAGAATTCAGTAGGAATACAGAAAAGCAAGCACCTGGTTTATCTCAGGGTAGAAGGACAAGTTCAGAGAGTAGGTGTTATTTGAACTGAGACATGGAAGATGAACAAGAGTTCATACAAGCAAAAGGCAGGCAGGGTCATTCTAATCAAGGAGCATGGGTAATCACAGGCAGGAATGAGGAGGGTGGGAACATGAGGTGCGGTTCAGGCCCCTGCAACGAGAAACGTGAGTGGAAGCAAGCACGAATGGTAAGGCTGGACTGGGTGTTGGGAACCAAGGCATGAAGCACCTTAATGCCAAGGATTTTAGATTTTAAACAGTAAGCACTGGGGGAATTGTGAAGAATTTTGGATCAGTGAGAGAATTTTCAGATTTCTTAGTGGAGAAATTATTAGGGTAACAATAATATGATATAACCTGGAGAGAGGCCACATAGAAGCATTAAGACTATTTCAGTAGACCAGGCAAGAGGCACTGTGAGTCTAGACCAGGAGGGTAGTCGTGGGAATCAGGGAGAAGTGGTAGATGTGCAAGATTTTGTAAAGATTGAATTTCATTATTTATGGATTGATAGAGCTGGAGACTAGGAAGATGATTCACTAGTTTTCAAAGGGTTAAGTTCTCTTTTTGTGAAATCTTCCTAGATAATTAAGTACAGCCTACATTGTGGGTTTCTTATTTTGACCTTTTAGTGGCATCTTCATTTTCCCCCACTATTTATGGGTGAATGTGGTTTATTTTGCTTTGTTTAAACACATATTTATTCTCACCTCCCACAGGAAGAAGCCTATACTTTCTAACTTACCTGTGTTGGGCTTGACCATGTGATACACTTCAGAAAGTAAAATTAGATTGGATATGACATCTGCCACCTCTGCCTTGAAGCTTTGAATGCCATGTTTGGTTTAGTCAAGCATTTTTGTGCCTTTTCTGTCTGTTAGCAAAGCAACATACCCTAGGCAGGGCAGCTCATTCAGCCTGGGTTCTGGCATAAGAAGAAATGTGATAAACTGTTCATACCAACACACCATGTTCAGACAACATGAACAAGAAATTAATTGTTCATGGGCAAGGGACTGAGATTTTGAGTTTGTTTCTTACTGTAGCAGAAGCTAATTCAGAGACTATATGCTTCTGTGTAGCAGAAAGCTTATATTTCTATACCTAGGCCTTCTTAAAATGCCTCTTAAACAGAAATTTCAGAAATGAATTATAACAAAATGAAGACTTAGTTTGAAGGGTAGAGGCTTTTAAAAAGAGTGCCCTCTTTGAAACCCACACCATGGATCTTGTACGTTTCCAGAAAACTAACGTTTGAATGACTATTTGCGTAATGGCTTTTCTTGTGTTCCCTTTGTATTTCTAGCTAATTACTTAAGAACGTCTTCCTTATATTTTGCATCATTATAGTCCTTTCCTTTGGGACCTACATATTCCTGGTCCACTATTTGCAATTTGGATAGAGTACTTTTGGGAATAAAACATGGTAAGATGTGAGTAGTCTGAAATGATGGTAAGTTATCAGTGTTGATAAGTTATTAATGTTGTAGACCCATCACATTAAATAAAGAATTTCTTTTCTTCCTGTACTATAAAATATGGCCGTTAGTAGTGGTCTGAGGTCAAATTTAGACAATATTGAAGATCATAACTTAACATTTAAAATGTAAAGCATCTTTTTCAAAAAATTAGACTATAATGTTACAGCCCTCAGATTTAACTTGAACCCCAAAAGAAGAAATTCTGGCACGAGCAACAAGAATGTTTGATGCTATAGTGGCCAAGACAAAGCTTCCCTTCTCCCCTCTGCGGGTTCCTTGAAAATGAACTAACAATAGGCAGATTAATAGGAGAAAAAGGCAAACACATTTATTTAAGGTACAAAGGCAAGGGGGAATTGCAGGAGGATGATTACTCAACAACCCAGTGAGGTTCAGCTGCTTATATGATCTTCTGCAAAGGGAAAGGAGATGGGAGAAATGTGTTTTCAGTGGTAGTAAATGATTTTTCGGGGAGTTGAGTGGACATGGAGACAAAATAGCTTGTAAATGATATCTTTGTAAACTTGATGGGACTGAGAACCAAAATGATTTGAGGCAAAGCTTGTCTGGACTCCAGGCATGGTGTTTAATTTTCAGTCTCTTCCTCTATGATATGAGTTTTTATCTTCTCTGGTTAATGAAACTTCATGGAAAGGATCAAAGACAATTGTGTCCCTCCTTGGGGATTCCAGGTAGATAAGGGAACTTGAGAGAACAGCCTTATCCTTTGCTTTGTGTCAGACAGAGGTTGGAGAGACAGGAGCAGGGAAGAGGAAGGTCAGAGAGACTTTGAGGCTACTTCTTTTAGGTAAGCATGTCAAAGTGCCCCATTTTGGGGTATCATGTTTTGAACCCAAGCAACTCATAACAGTCATCCCCTATGTATTTCCTGAAGTGAAAGTATCATTTCAATGGTAGCATTAGTTTTACTACTTCTACTACGAGTAAATGCTGCTACTTCTGAACATACCATACCAGGTGCATAGATTCACTTACACAATAAATCTACAGTAAATAGGTTTACTATAGTTTTGATTCACACAAACCTCACAAAAAAATGTAAGAATAGGCACTAATATTTCTGTTTTATAGACAAAGAAACTAGAGTTGAGAGAGACTAAGGAACTGCCATGTTAGCATAGCAACTAGGCTCTGAACATACCTAGTCATCTCATGCCCTTACATACACTTACTTCCAATATGTGCTATGAGACCTGTATAAGGCTACATAATAATTCTAGAGAAAGTTGTAATATATAATCTATTATTATTCCATTCTCCAATTTTTGTTCCTAATTTCTTTTTTTTCCCCTTGAATTCACATCCGTCACTGAAAAACACAATACAGTTTATTAGGCGCACATCTGTGTTGATAGATACTAGCAACATATTTACTATTTTATTGGATTTTCAGGTACATTATTTGTGGACTTAGTGATTAGATACTACTTTTTTTCCAAATGATCTTTCTTATTATTGAGAACACTTTAATCATTTTTATTATTTGATATGCAGACAATTTCTTCATTAAAAGAAGATAGTCAATATGACTACCAAAGTCCAGATTCACTGAAAATTTAAAGATACCCATCACATCACGGGACAGCACATGGAAGCCACTGACATTGTTCATGAACATGTAAGATAATAAATATTCAGCCATTAAAATGGACACCTACAAACATACACACATAAATAGAAACAACTGAAGTTTAGTTTGTAGTTTATAAGCTTTTATCCCACATGTGAAATAACGAGTGTGGTATCAATTATAAAGAAGTTAAATATTCTAAAATTCAATTTTAATTTGTATGTTAAATTTTTAAGAAGTCAAATTAGAAAGCTTACCTTAATGACCATCTAACTAATAATTACTAAGGTTTTATAATTACTGAGATACCAATATATCTTTCTATTTAATACAAGCACACCAAATGCATATTAAGTCAAATGTCAAGCTACCTTTCTTGTATTTATTTGTATCATGATATCGTTTGAATATGCAGAAAATTTACAAGGGCAGGAACTTTATGTTAGAGCTGAGGGTTACGCAACAAGAAAATAAAAAAGTGGTTTCTGTTTTCTTGTGTTGCTAAAATTTTATAGTGTTCTAGTCTCTCATTATGTCAAACTGCATATATATAAGTAATACGTCCCACTATGTGTTAATTCCTACAATTGAAAACATAAAGAAATAAAAACCACGTACCTCCTTTATGGGGGCATGGCTATTTGAATGCCACTTTTATCTCCTCTAATGAGTTCATAAGTCCCTACAGATTCTAAATAATATAACTTACAAGTGTTTTTAAAGGCTTCCAAGTGCAGTTCTATTCTCCTGGAATGAGAGGCTTGCTGTGATTTCTTTATAATTGAATTCTCCAAGCTACTATTTTATCAAAATGCGAAGCAAATAAAAAAAGTCAGTGTTTAATACTTTAAATTACTTTCTTGTTATTCTCATCAAGCTGTATTTTTTGTGCAGAGTTAAGGTGAGGGGGCAAAGAAGTTAGAATGAAATAATGATTTTTACAAAAGGAAAGAAGGAAGGACCGAAGGAAGAAAAAAGAGAAAAGAAGAGAAAAGGAGGGAGAAAGAAGAGGTATAGTTCTTCATATTTTTCCATTTCTGAAGTCAGGACATGCCTTCCATTTGATGGGTCTACAGTGCCAGAGCCAATAAGCTATGATTGACATGCAGAGTGTCTGTCACTAAAACTTTTAAGAACCTTTTGAGGAAGGAATATGATTGTGTGTGTCTAAATCAGGGGCAATGTGTCTGTCACTAAAACTTTTAAGAACCTTTTGAGGAAAGAATATGAGTCTTAGTTGTTGTTTGTTAGGATCAAGAAGATGAGAGCATCAAAACTTGCAGAAAGATATCAATTATTTGAAAAAAGCTCCCAGAGACGATAGTGAAGCACTTTTATGAAATACTACATGATCAATGCTCTCGGAGGCACAAAGGACCCTACTCTGTGGTGGGAGAAATATGAGGATATCAACACTATCATCTGAAATACTACATAATAATTTACATCTAAAGACAAAAACTTTTGGAAATACATCATTAATTTTATTTTATGATTTTCCTTGTTATGTATATGTGAGGGTGATTTATGATAAAAACGTATCTAAAAGGTACCTTTCTGTAAGTATAAAATAAAAATCCAGAATTATAATGAAGCTCTATATTATCATATGACTGACAGTTTTCCCTTTTTAGTCATACATAAATTAATGTTGCATTCTATTTTTAAAATAAGAATACACATTAAATTTGAACAAAATTTAATTTTAAAAAGAAACAGAAGTGAACCTAAAGTTATTTTTAAACTTCAAATAAGTGTTTTTTTTATTAGTAGAGATATTAGTGTTTAAAAGTAAAGGAGAGCTTGAAAATAGATTATTAAAATCTAGTTTGGAACCATCGGTATTTTCAAAAAAACAATTCTACTTTTAGATATAAATATTTAAGACTTACTTTTTTAGTGTTCGATTGAAATTATTTGCAATAATAGCTTGGTAAAATAGAAAGAGCACTGAACTCACATATCCTGAATTCCAGTTTTGAAAACCAATTGACCTTAAGAGATTTGTCCATTACTTTCAAACAAATTTTCTTTCTACCAATGATACTCATGATTGAACCACTTCCTGCTTCTTGGATCCTGCATTTGTAACTAGCTCCCAGTCTGGAAATGTTCCTGCCCCACGGGCCACACCTTGAGTACTAAGACCTTTAAAGAAAATCTATCTGTATCACATAGTTTTTACCATATTCCTCATCTGGAAGACTTGACTCCCATGTTTATTTCAGTTTTCTGAACATTTTAAGAAACGACACCTTGGTATTCCAAATTGGTCATAAAATCTTTAGTCTTTTGAAAAGTACATTGGGGAAATCAGATTACACCGGTTTTAGAGCATTTACTCCACTCCTGCCTAGTCAGATCTGGAAAAATACTAAATATGTGAGATTAATTTTGCTTCATATCTTGAAATTTTTCCCAGCGGGAAAGGAGATGTTGCTTACTGGGAAGATGTGCCCAAAGAAAACTTTCGCTCTTTTCCCTACTAAAATACCAAATACTTCAGAAAACAGCATCTCACACTCACCTGCATCACACTCAGGGATGCCTGTGCTGGGGATGTGGACCCTTATTCTTTGATTTACAACTAGGAGGGTTAGTGCACAGAAGGTATTGCTGATGAACTAGTCCCACAGTTGGGCTAGTGCATGCAAGTTAGCACCAGGGTGGGTCTCAAAGCTGAGTTAGTGTGTGGAAGTCAGCTCTAGGGGATGAATTTCACAGTTGGGTTAGTGAATGAAAGTCAGCTCTAGAGTGTGAGTCTCACAGTTGGGTTTAGTGCATGAAAAGTCGTCTTTTTGGGGTAAGTCCCACAGCTGGGTTAGTGCATGACAGTCAGCTCTAGGGGGTGAGTCCCACAGCTGGGTTAGTGAATGGAAGTCAGCTCTGGGAAGTGAGTCCCACAGCTGGGTTAGGGCACAGACATCAGCCCTGGCAGTAGAGTCCAATAAGAAATACCCAAGATTGTGCAATTTATAAAGAAAAAAGATTTAACTGATTCACAGTTCTACATGGCTGGGGAAGTCTCAGGAAACTTACAATTATGGCAAAAGGCACCACTTCACAAATTGGCAGGAGAGAGAATAAGACCTGAGTGAAGGGGAAACCTTTTATAAAACCATCAGATCTCTTGAGAACTCACTATCATTAGAACAGTTTAGGGGGAACCACCCCTTTGATTTAATTATTGCTGCCTGGTTCTGCTCTTGACATGTAGGGATTATTACAATTCAAGGGGTGATCTGGGTATGGGTGGGATGTGCAAAACCATATTATTCCACCTGTGGGCCTTCCCAAATCTCATGTCCTCACAATTCAAAACATAATCAAGTCCTTTCAACAGTCCCCCAAAGTCTTAACTAATTCCAGCATTAATCCAAAATTCCAGGCCAAAGTCTCATCTGAGACAAGGCAAGCCCCTTCCACTTATGAGCCTGTAAAATCAAAAGCAAGTTAGTGACATCCTAGACACAATTGGGGTACAGGCATTAGGAAAATATATCCATTCCAAATGGGAGAAACTTGCCAAAAACAAAGGGGCTATAAACCTCATGCAAGTTTGAAATCTAATAGGGCAATCATTAAATCTTAAAGTTCCAAAATGATTTCCTTTGACTCCATGTCTCACATTCAGATCAGGCTGATGCAAGAAGTGGGTTCCCATGTTTTTGGGCATCTCAACCTCTGTGGCTTTGCAGGGCACAGCTCCCCTCCTGGCTGCTTTCATGGGATGGCATTAAATGCCTGTGGCTTTTCCAGGAGCATGGTGTAAGCTGTTGGTGAATCTACCATTCTGGGTTCTCACAGCTCCACTAGGCAGTGCCCCAGTGGGGACTCTGTGTGGGAGATTTCAACCCCACATTTCCCTTCTGCCCTGCCCTAGCAAATGTTCTCCATGAGTGCTCCACTCTTGCAGCAGACTTCTGCCTGGACACCCAGGTGTTTCTGAATATACTCTGAAATCTAGACAGAAGTTCCTTAACCTCAATACCTGACTTCTGTGCACTGACAAACCCAACACTGCATGTAAGCTGTCAAGGCTTGGAGCTTGCACCCTCTGAAACAATGACCTGAGCTGTAGCTTGGCTCCTTTAAGGTATGGCTGGAGATGAAGCCACTGGGATGCAGGGCACCAAGTCCCAAGGCTGCACAGAACAGGGAGGCCCTGGGTTTAGCCCACAAATTCTTTGTTCTCCAGTAGGTCTCTTAGCCTGTGATGGGAGGGACTGCTGTGAATGTCTCAGATATGCCCTGGCAATATTTCCTCCATTGTCCTGTGATCACATTTTGCTTCTTGTTACTTATGTAAATTTAGGCAGCCAGCTTGAATTTCTTCTCAGAAAATGGGTATTTATTTTCTATTGCATCATCAGTCTGCAATTTTTCTAAATTTTATGCTCTGCTTCCTCTTGAATGCTTTGCCACTTAGAAATTTTCTCCACCAGATACTCTAAACCATCTCTTTCAAGTTCAAAGTCCCACAGATCTCTAGGGCATGGGCAACATGTTTCCAGCCTCTTTGCTAAAACATAGCAAGAGTCACCTCTATTCCAGTTTCCAAAAAGTTCCTTATCTCCATCAGAGACCACCTCAGCCTGGACTTCATTTTCCATATCACTATTGGCATTTTGGCCAAAGCCATTCCACAGGTCTCTAGGAAGTTCCAAACTTTCTCACATCCTCCTGTCTTCTGAGCCCTCCAAACTGTTCCAGCCTCTGACTGTTACCCAGTTTCAAAGTAACCTCTGCATTTTCAGGTATCCATATAGCGGCACCCCACTCTACTGGTACCAATTTACTGTATTAGTCTGTTTTCACGCTGCTATGAAGAAATATCCAAGACTAGGCAATTTAGAAAAGAAGAGCTTTAAGTGACTCAAAATACTGCATAGATAGGGAAGCCTCAGGAAACTTATAATCATGGCAAACGGCACTTCTTTGTAGGGTGGCAGGAGAGAGAATGAGAATCAAGCAAAGGGGAAAACCCCTTATAAAGCTATCATATCTTATGACAACTCACTCACTATCATGAGAACAATATGGGGAAACTACCTCCACCATTCAATTTTTTCCACCTGGTCCTACCACTGAGATAGGATATTACAATTCAAGGTGAGATTTGGATGGAAACACAGAGCCAAACCATATCACTGAAATTCTGTTTTGATTTCCAAATTGGAGTTTATAATTTAATATTATCTAATTTAGGATAAAATGTCTTAATCATATATATGGTATGTTTTTATAGCATTTAATTTAAAATTTTTCTTTTAGCTTTAGAGGTATAATCTTCTTTCTTCTCATGTTCTCCTTTTCACTTTCCACACTCCCTCCAAGTGTTCCTCCAAGAACACTTCTTGGTGTTCTCTACCTTCTTTTCTTCCTTGGAGAGAGGCTTCCCTCCTCTTCCTTCCCATTTTGGGGCAGCTGGCAGTAATCACAGGTTTGGAGGCCCAGCAGCCTCACCAGCACAGACAGTGGCTTGGTGCAAATTAGAAGTTAGCCTACTCCCATCTGCAGTGACATTCTCTTCGTCACTGTAAGATTACCAAGAGGCTTGGGGCTCCTCAGTGACTCCCCACTGACACCTGACACCTCATCTCCATTTCCATGTCTGAGGCGCTTTAGGGCCTTCACCCTCAGGATCTTCCCACACTCAAGCCTGATCTTCACTGCACCTGGCAGCACATTCTTCTATTTTGTGAAATGGGATAACTAAAGACAGTTTGTGTCCTTGAACATACAGCTTGGATTTCTGTTTCTCATTCTCTTCTTTCTTTTTTTTCCAAGTAGAAATTTGTAAGAAAAGAAGTGAGAAATACTATCTTTCCTCTGCTACTTAAAAACCGGAAGCCCTGTAACCTATCTTTGTTTTACTTTTCTGAATAAATACCCATTTGCCTCCATTTATACTATACAACGCACTTCCCCTGCTGATTTGGACTACCATCTTTATAATTGTGAAATGTTTACATTTTTTCTTTCATTTTCCTTTCTTTCCAACTGTGCTTGTTTATTCAATAGCACTTTTAATTACTGAAGCTATAGAATATGTATATGTATGAGAAAGTACAGTTTCCTTCCTGTGTTCTTATTTTTCTGAGACTTACTTTCTTACAGAATCTTCCAGTTGTGACTTTAGCTTTATAGATATAAACATGCATAAATGTGAGTTTGTGGCCTAGTGTATTAATCAATTTTGGAAAATTGCATGTTTATAATTTCAGAATTTTAGGTATGAATGCAGCCAATAAATTAAGTTATTCAAAGCATATACATCCCTTTATGTTTCACAGGAAGGTTTTACAATTTTTGATAATAGATGAGACCAGTTAACTTTACTGTTTGATTTGTAAAAACTTTTTACATGCTGCTATGAATGAGATTTGTTCCTTTGTTGCATTGTAATGCATTATTTTTGATATACAAAAAGATTTGGTTGTTAGTATTCCTATTTTTGTTATTGTTGCTTTTCTAAATTTTAAAACCCTTTCTAAAAAGGCCATATAATTTTACATACATTATAAGTGCATAAAAAGGATAGAAAAATATATGATTATTGAAGGAATTTGAGGGAATTTTAAAATTTATAGAAACCTATAAATAAACATAATCACACCCCATTCCACTAAATGTTTGTGCAGTCAATATTTCTCTTTTGCCTTTTATATATGTGCATATGTGTCTAAATACTCAAAGTGATGTCATGTTGGATGTAAGATTTTGCATCTTAATTTTCCAATGAACAAAAAGTTTTCCCACATTAATCATTGTTTATCAAAAACATGATTTGTAAGGGCAAAATATAGCCTAGATTATGACTGAAAAAAGTTATTTTTGTTTATTTGAACAGTTTAATTTCAAATTTAATATGATAATCAATATTTTCTTTAGTCTCATTGTTCATACATTTTTATTTAAATTACAAGCTTTCTTTAGTTTCACCTCACAGAAATGAAATTACTTTTTTTTTTTTTTTAGGTGCACATGCCACTACACCTGGCTAATTTTTTGTATTTTTAGTAGAGATGGGGTTTCTTTTTTCTTTCTTTTTTTTTAAAGAAAGAAAGAAAGGAGTGAAGGAGAGGAAGAAAGAGGAAGAAAAAGAGGGAGAGAAAACAGGAATGTAGCTTTATTTTAAAAATGGGTATTAATAATGGCCGAACAATACTTTGTGTATTTAAGGTGGAGAATGAATATTTTGTGTATTTAAAATGGAGAGCTCAATAAATATTTATTGAGTTTACTTGTTCCGGATCTGAGTTCAAGTCCTGGATATCCTTACTAATTTTCTGTCTCGTTGAGTCTAAATCTCTTTATGAGTCTTATGTATCTGGGTGTTAGGATCATTAGCTCTTATTGTTGCAGTGATCCTTTTACCACTATATCTTTGTTGCTTTGAAATCTATTTTATCAGATGTGAGAATTGCAACTCCTGCTTTTTATTTATTTGTTTATTTTTGCTCTCCATTTGGTTGGTAAATCTTTCTCCAACCCTTTGTTTTAAGTCTTTGTGTATCTTTGGATGTGAAATGGGTCTGGATATAGCATATCATTAGGTTTTGGCTGTATCTTTTGATTGGGGGATTTAGTCGACTTAAATTTAGGGTTACTGCTATTTGATGTTAACTGGCTATTTTATCCATTTGTTGATTTAAATTCTTCTTTATGTTGATGCTCTTTACTTTTTGGTATATTTTTAGAAAGGCTAACACTGGTTGTTCCTTTCTATGTATAATGCTTCTTTCAGAAGGTCTTGTAAAGCCGGTCTGGTGGTAATAAAATCTCTGAGTACTTGCTTGTTCATAAAATATTTTATTTTTCCTTCAATTGTGAAGCTTAGTTTGGTAGGATATGAAATTCTGGGCCGAAAGTTCTGTTCTTTAAGGATGTTGAATATCAGCCCCCACTCTCTTCTGGCTTGTAGGGTTTCTGCTGAGAGATCTGCTGTAAGTCTAATAGGCTTCCCTTTGTGGGTAACCTGACCTTTCTCTCTGGCTGCTCTTAGTATTTTCTCCCTCATTTCAACCCTGATGAATCTAATGATTATGTGCCTTGGGGTTGCTCTTCTTGAGAAATATCTTTGTGGTGTTCTCTGTATTACCGGGGGTTGAATATTGTGCTGCTTTGCTAGATTCAGAAAGTTTTCCTGAATAATATCTTGAAAAGTATTCTCCAGCTTGGATTCATTCTCTTTGTCGTATTCAGGTACACCTATCAAACGTAAATTAGATCTTTTCACATAGTCCCATATTTCTTGGAGACTTTGCTCCTTCCTTTTTATCCCTTTTTCTCTATTCTTATCTTCTCATTTTATTTCATTAAGTAGGTCTTCAGGTGGTTGTATCCTAATGATGATGAACATAGACAGTAACACACAGTCTATTGGCAGGAAGGAGCCTCTTCCTGAATGGGAAACATTGGAAACCTGTGTGAAACTCAGTGGCCCAGAGCACTGGCTGCCAGGGAATGGAAAGGCATGACTTGGGAGTGTGTGTGTGCAGGGCGGCAGCAGTGAGAAGGTGCATTGCTCACGAAGAGAGAGGTTCCTTGGAGACAGGACAAGAATCCTTCAGAGGCTTGGTCATAAAGCCAACAAGGAAAGCAGGCCTTACTGAATCAAGTTAGTTTTAAAGAATCAGAAGAAAGCCCACCAAGTTAATAATGGTAAATCAGGCTCCTTTACTTAAAGCAAGTGTACCTACTGCAGCAGCAGAAGAGGGCACTCTTGAACTAAGAAACCAAGATAGTCACGTAACCCCACCCCCAGCCCCACGCCAGCATGGCTTGCTGTTGCTAGTTCAGGAACATCTTAGGAATCATGAAAATATCATCATGAACATCACTACAAAGTCAAACGAAGTGCAATGACCAAAACGGTTTTACAAAGAGAACCATCAGATAGAGACTAATTGCAACACAGAATATAAAAATGAATCAAATTTAATTAAATAAAGCAGTTTCACATAAAACAGAATATCATGTATCTAAAATTTCAAAATTCCTGGAAATGGGCAACCAGAAGAGAGTGAAAAGCAAGTCAACAAAATTCTTACTATAAATTAAAAAACAAAACAGACAAAATCATCTCAGAAATAATAACTCAACTGCAAAGACCCCAAAGTAGAGTAGATATGACCAAGAGTACCACAGGGAGATGAAGAATAGGATTGTAAAGAATTAAGAAAATAAAAATACCATAAAGAGAAGTAAGCAACATTTGATATAAATTTTGTGACAGAGATAGAATAGAATACAGGAAACATGGCTTAAAATATGTAATTAGAGTCAACGAAGAGAAAACATAAAACAATGAGGTAACAAATATTTAAAAATGTAACTGAAGAACAATATCTGTTAAATAAAAGACTTAACTACATATGAGAAGAACCCACTATGTACTCAGGGAAATTTATTCAGAATGATCAGTTCTAAAAACTGTCCTAGCAAAGTTAGTAGACATAAAGATAAAGGGAAAAATATCTCAAGGGCCTCCAGGCAAGAAGGCAATTTACTGAAAAAGGAAAGAAAATTAGCATGATACCAGCTGTTTCATTAAACAACTGTGGAGCACCACCATCAAGAAGCTCAAGGAAGAAAAATGCAAGTCAAGAATTCTTTATCCAGTCAAATTTCTTTGAGATTCAAAGCAATAGGAAAACAATTTAAACATGCAAGAGCTGGGAATCTTGTATTCAGAAACACTTCCTGAGGATTATACTAGAAAATAGGCTTTATGCAAACAAGAGACTGCTGAAGAAACTTGGGCAACAAAGAACAGCAGGGAAAACAGAATTTCTCTGTAAATCCAAGGCTAACTTAAGGTGAAGACGGGCTGAAACTATAATAGATACTTGTAATATGATCTATAAAGAATTAATAGCCAACTAAAAATGGAAACTAAAAACATAGGGAAATGGGAAAATATAATATGCTTACTGAGTGGGTTAGAGGTGAGAGTCAAATGATATTTAAGCTTGTCAAACCAAAAGCTTATGAAAGAAAGGAACAATAAAAATGTACATAAATTAATTGGCATGAAGGTAATGCTAAAATAAAAATATTCTTGCTAAAGACCAAACACAACACAAAACAGTCACCAAAAGTTGAGTAGAACATCTGGTAATTAATCCTCATAAGTCAATGAAATGAAGTATCTGATTCTTCAATCTTGAAATGGGACTCAATGGGAAAATAAGACATAAAATATTTTGCATCCTCATTCCTTCCTTTGCTCTTGGTTTAGGTCTCTAAATAAACGTGACTGGTGACCAAAGTATGCTAGCGACCCTTTCTGGACAGTACCTGGATGGCGACAGTGCTCCCTACAAAGACTCCTGCTCAAAGCAGGGAGGTGTAAGTCAGGAAATTCATTGTGCTGTGCAGAAGCAGGGAGGGAGCCAGGTCTACCACACAGTTTGACCCAGATTCAGTGCTTTTACTGTATTCCCTGTTCTTGTTCTGACCACTGTCTGCTCTGCACCAATTCATTTCTTAAATTTAATATTGTTTGAAATATTACTCCCCAGACTGGTATCTCATTACTATTGCCTTAACTGTTTTATGTTATTTAATAAGAACAATTTAACTAATACTGTGATTATTATATTTTTGTCTCCGGGTAAATTTTTAAATAACATTTTGGTTTATAAATAAACTTCATTATTTCTTTCTTTTTCATCCAACAAAGAAAGGTAGTAAACATATTCTTGAAGAAATTTTTCATATGAAAATTATAAACAAAATGCCACATTTCCCTCTGAAAGTTTTTCACCATTTATATTTCCACTCCAGTAAGAATAGTTTAGTTTCAACAACTCATCACTGGAATTAACATTGCCTTTTTACCTTTACTACATTAAAGAGTTAAAAAAAGTTTATTCATTTTAATCTCCATTTTTAACTACTAATGTGGCTTAAAATTTTTTAATGTTTGTTGGTCATTGTATTTGTTTCTCTATTATATGTTTCTATCCTTTGCTCAGTTATGGTATTTTTCTTTTGGCATAGGAACATTTTATGTTTTACATTTAGGCATTTTTGTCTCTCCTATTTGTTGCAATTAATTTCTTTAGTTTTTAGTTTATTACTGTCCAAAGTAATAGCATAAAAATTACAAAAAGGACTCAAGATCATCTTTAGCCAGACTTAATCACTGTTTACAGAACACTATCCCAACAACAGTAGAATATATATTCTTTTCAGGTACCCGTGGGCTGTGTACCAAAATAGAGCATATCCTGAATCATGGGGGGAAGAAAACCTCTAAGGAAATTTAAAATATCTGAAACAATACAGACTTTGTTCTCTGACCACAATGAAATCAAACTAGAAGTAAATAATAGAAAAGTAACCGAAAAATGGCCAAACACTAAGGAGCTAAGCAACACAGTACTAAGTAATCCATTGGCTACAGAGAAGTCTTAAATAAAATTAAATATATATGTATATTGAATTGAATGAAGATGAAAATACAACATATCAGAACTTATGGGATGCAGGTGATACAGTTCTGAGAGGGAAGCTCATAAAAGTAAACTCATGTCGGAAAATAGAGAAAGTCTCAAATCAATAATCTCAGCTCCTCCGTCAAGATATGAAAAAAAAAATAGAACAATGGAAACCTAATGCAAGCAGAAGGAGGGAAGTTATGAAGATAGGAGCAGGAATTAATAAAATTGATCACAGAAAACTTATAGAGAACCTAAGAATCAAAGAGCTGGCTTTTGAAAAAGTCACTAAAACTGCAAACCTTTAACACAACTAGCAAGAATAAAGTGAAGAAACAAATTACCAATCAGGAATAAAACAGAAATATCCCTATGGACACTGCAGAAATCAAAAGGATAATAAGCATTTACTAGGAACAACTCTATACACATAAATAGGAACACTTAGAAGGAATGGACTATTTCCTCAAAAAACTATAATTTTTCCATTACGAAGCAGATGATATGATAGACTAGCCTTATGTCTCTGAGGGAAGTTAAATTTGCAATTTAAAAAATTCCTCCAAAACTCTCCAGTCCCACAACATTTTACTGGAGAATTCAACCAATTATTTAAAGATGAATTAACAACATTAATTTATTATTATTTTTTATTGCATTTTAGGTTTTGGGGTACATGTGAAAAACTTGCAAGATAGTTGCATAGGTACACACGTGGCAGTGTGATTTGCTGCCTTCCTCCCCTTCATCTATATCTGGCATTTCTCCCCATGTTTTCTGTCCCCAACTCCCCACCCACTGCTGTCCCTCCCCTATTCCCCCCCAATAGTACCCAGTGTGTAGTGCTCCCCTCCCTGTGTCCATGTGTTCTCTTTGTTCAACAATGACACAAGAACAGAAAATGAAATAACAACATTCATTTTATACAATGTTTTCTCTAAAAGAAGAGAGAACATTCAAAGTCAGGTTATACACAATATTTACTAATATTGAAGCCAGAAAAAGTCAGTACAAAAGAAGGAAAGTATAGACCAGTATTCTTTGTGAATATGGATGCCAAATCCCTTATTAGTAAAATAAAAAGTACGGATGAAAAATATTAGCAAATAGAATTCAGCAATACATACATAGAATTATCTTCCATGATGAATTGGATGTGGCTGGTTCAATAGTGAAAAAAACCAGTCAATGTAATCCACTCTATTTGCAGGCTAAAGAAGAAAAATCACATGTTCAAATGAATTGATGCTGGAAAAGTCTTTCATATAATCAAACAATAACTCATAATAAACACTCACAGAAAATTAGAACTAAGGGAAACTTCCTTCATTTGATAAACAGCATCTTCAAAATCCCTAAAGTTAGAATTACACTTAATAATGAAAGATTGAATACTTTCCTCTTAAATTTGAGAGCAAGTCGGGGACACCCATGCTTATCACCTTTATTCAATATAGTACTAGAAATGCCAATCAATGTAATAAGGCAACAAAAAAACCAAAAGCAAATAGATGGAAAAGAATGAAATCAAACTGTCCACATATGCAGATGAACTCACTGCTTATGTAAAATTGCCGAGGAATCTATCAAAACCAAAACAAAAAGTATCTTCTAGCACTAAATAATGTGTTTAGTGAGATCATAGAATACGAAAGATAAAAAATCCATTATATCATTATATTTCTGCATACTAGCAATGAATGCATAGAAATCAAAATCGAAGATGCAATCTCATATGATCACTCACAAAAGGAAACATTTGGGTGTATATCTAATAAAATACATACTGGACTTGGATTCAGAAAACTACCAAAGGCTACTGAAATGAGCCACAGGTCTAAATAAATGGACCTAAATATACTAGGTTAATGGATTGGAGACACAACAGAGTAAAGGTGTTAATTCTCCACAAATTGATATACAAGGTTAATGCAGTATCTATCAAATTATCAGCAAAATTGCTTTAGAAATAAGATTATTCTAAGGTAGTTATGGACAGACAAGTGAACTTGAATAGCTAAGATAATTATGAAAAAGAATAAAGGGTGAGAAATTACTTGATTTCAAAATGTATTATATAACTATCGTGATGAATACTGTGGTATTGGCAGAGGAATAGACAGATCGATGGAACAGAATAGAAAAACCAAAAATAGACCCACGAAAGTGCAGCCAAGTTATTTTGGATAAATGTGCAAGAACAATTTAATGTACAAAGAACATTCTTCCTAATGAATGGTGTAAGAACAACTGGATATCTATAGGTAAAACAGGGAAACTTGAACTAAAGCTGACATTTTATACAAAAACCAACTCAAAGTGAATAATACGTTTAAATGTAAAACCCAAAATTTTAAAACTTTTAGAAGAAGACATGGGAGGAAAATCTTTGGGACTTTTTTTCAGTTCTTTGAACAGTTCTTAGATATGACACCAAAAGCACAATTTATAAAAAGAAAAATCAATAAATAGGACTTCATCAAAACTAAGAATTTTTCTCTGTGAGAGACTTTGTGAAGAGGATATAAAGACAAGCTACAAGCTGGGAAGAAAATGTGTGTCAATCACAAATCTTACAAATAACTCATGTCTAAAATGTATAAGGAAATCTCAACACTTAACAGTAAAAAAACAAACATGTAGTTAGAAAATGGGTAAAAGACATGAAGAGTTATTTCACAGGGACAATAAATGAATGGCAAATCAGAATCCGAGAAAATGTTCAACATCAATAATCATCAAAGAAATGCAGGGTAAGCCTCTGATGAGAGGTACCTACACACCTATCAGAACAGCCAAAATAAAATATGGCAATAGTGCCAAATCCTGGTAAGGATGTGAAAAATGGGATCTCTCATTTGTTGCTGGTCAAAATGTAAAATGGTACAGCCACTCTCGAAATTGGCAATTTCACCTATTGCACTCCTGGGCATTTATCCCAGAGAAACGAGGACTTAAGCTTAGAAAAAACCTGTATGTGGCTGTTTATAGCAGCTTTATTTGTAATAGCCAAAAGCTGGACATTGTAGAGGTTCTGCAATAGGTGCATGGTTAAGCAAACTGTGGTACATTAACATAATGGAATACTATTCCGGAATAAAAGGAATGAAGTATTGATATACGTGACTTGGGTGAATCTCAAGAGCATCATGCTAAGAGTTAAAAGCCCATTTATGAGGATCTCATTCTGTGGATTCCACTGCTATAGCATTCTTTAAATGACATAATAATGGATATGCAAACAGAGATGGAGTAGGGAGATGAGAGTTGTGATGATTAAGGGGTGACATGAGGGACATCTTTGTGGCTGTGGACCCACTCTGCCTCCTGAGGTGGGGTTTTCATTAGTCTACACAAGGGGTTAAATGACATGGAACTTCACATACCCAATGCCTGCGTCAATGTGCTGTGATACTGTATTATCATTATGTTAGACATAACCATCAGGAAAACGGGGTGAAGAGTACACAGGATTGCTCTGTAACATTTGTATAACTTCTTGTGAATCTATAATTATCTCAAAATAAAATGCTTAAAAAAATCACTTGCTATCTTTGTAAATAAACATGTTATCTATTGTGTAAAAATATGGTTAAATGTATAACAAAATAAATAATACATAGAAATCACAAAGTGGCAGTTGATAATCTTAAATAGTGACTCCACTCACATTCAGTGATCTCCTTTTTCTGAATTTCATCCTTTGTGCCTACCATTTTGGCTTAGCCAGGGGCAGCTATTTTAAGACCTTGGTTATTTCTGGTCAACAGAAATGTGTTACGTTTAGACAATATCGGAGTCATGGTGTGTAGTCACCACCAGCGCAATTTGTCTTGTATTAACCAATGACACATTACATCTTGTGGGCCTCTAGTTGTTTATTAGTTTTCAATATCTTCCTCACTTCTTACCTGTTCCAGCATTTTCAGTTTTCTTTAAATTTGTTTTTTTGTTTTTGAGACAGAGTCTTGCTCTGTCACCAAGCGCCAGGCTGGAGTGCAGTGATGCGATCTCAGCTCACTGCAACCCCTACCTCCTGGGTTTAAGCAATTCTCCTGCCTCAGCCTCCCGAGTAGCTGGGACTACAGGTGCGCACCACATCCAGCTATTTTTTGTATTTTTAATAGAGACGGGATTTCACCATGTTGGCCAGGATGGTCTTGATCTCTTGACCTCGTGATCCGCCCACCTTGGCCTCCCAGTCAGTTTGTTTTTTAAATTGTCTGGCTTCTCTCTTTCTTTCTCTTTTTCTTTTCAGCTTTTTTCCCCTGTACATTTCATTTGGGATAGCTTCTATTGCTATGTCTTCAAGTTGATTAGTCATTTTTTGTGGAGTGTCCAAGCTGCAGTTAATCCTATCTAGTATATTTTTCATCTCAGGCATATTTTTCATCTCTACCCAAATTTCACTTTGGGTCTTTAAAAAATACCTCCCAAAGCTCTGCTTAACAAATGCCCAGGTATTTCTCCACATTTCTAAATATTTGGATTATATTTATAATAACTGTTTTAATGTCTCTGTCTACCAATTCTATTATCTGGGTCATATCTAGGTCTATTTTGATGTATTGGGATTTCTCTATCACATGGGTCATATTTTTATTTTTCTTTGTATGTCTGGTTGTTTCAGTTGGATGCTAGACATCATATTTTTATCTTGTTGGTACAGGGTATTTTAAATATTCTCAGTTTAGCTCTGAGATGCAGTCACGTGACTTGGAAACAGTTTGATTTTTTGAGAATGAGCTTAGCAACATGTTGGGACAAGAGCAGATTTAATTTAGCCCTGGTGTCTCCCACACTCAGCAAGACCCTTCTGAGTGCTCCATCCAGTGCCTTGTGTCTGTATTTCCCAGTGGGAACATAAAGTATTCTTGTTTCTGAGTGAGCTTAAGTGATTTCCCTCTCTGCTCTTTTCTAGTGATTTCTTCCCCAGCCTTGGGCTGTTTTCTTATACACATATGCTGATGATACTCAGTTGAAGGTGGAAGGCAGGTCTCTAAGGATCTTTCTCTGCATCACTCCTTGCTGTTTACCTGTCTTGGCCTCTGTGGATTTCCAAGTCCATCTCCTCTGCTAAGGCGAATGCAGGGTCCTGCTTCAGTTGCCCCTCCTGCAGTTATTGTCTAAGCTTTCTCTGGACAAAGAGGCAGGGCAATCATAGACCTTGTGTTTTATTTCTCCTCTTTAGGGATTACTGTTCTGCACTGCCTGGTGTCCAGTGTCAGAGAGGTGTTGCTTCTATCCCTTCGTCTTCACAGTCAGTTTCCATTTTATTGGAGAGAAGCTCAGTCTCAGAATGAAACACTCGGTGGTACCATTCTCTTGAGTGCCTTGTGACCTCACAAGTTGAAAATCCCTGCCCGAAGCCTAGACAGGTCTTCAGTGGTATCCTGAGCTCATATGGTGCTTCATGGAGGGCTGGACTCAGAAAGCCTCATCTGCAAACTAGCCCCTGAAACAGCCCCTGCAGGGCACTCCCTCTCCCAGATTAGCCAGTCAGGAAGTAGACCAATTACCAATGATGCAAAAACAAACCAGCCAAAGACAAGGGGCATTCAACAATGATTTTATTGTGTTCCCAGACTGTGTGTCAGAAATTCAAGCAGGGCACAGCAGAGGCGTCTTGTCTCTGTTTGGTGATTTCTGATGCCTTGGTAAGAATCCTCAGTGACTGACAGCTGAAGCTGGATTGACTGGGGTGTCTTCATCAAGTCTGGCAGTGGATGTCTGCTGTCTACTGGCTCCTTGGCCAAGGCTGACCTTTTTGTAAGGACGGGAGCCTATCCAAATTTCCCAAACTTTCTCACAATCTATGTTTCTTACATGAGGCCCAGGCCTCCAAAAACAGTGGTGGACACCCAGGTGAGAGATGCATTATTTTTTTAAATATAAACTTAATTTTCAGAGCAGTTTTAGGTTCACAGCAAAATACAGCAGGAAGTATGAAGAGTTTCCGTAAATCTCTGTCTCTCCATCAGCATTCCACCAGAGTGGCATATTTATCAGTGATGTCTCACATTGCTGCAGATGGGCTTCTTTCACTCAGCAATATCCATTTAAGATTGCTTCATGTCTTTTCATGGCTTGATAGCTCACTTCTTTTTAGTGCTAACTAGTGTTCCATTATCTGGATGTGCCACGGCTTATTTTTCCATTGACCTGTTGGAGGACACCTTGGTTGCTTCTGAATTATGACAATTATGAGTAAACCTGCCATAAATATCCACGTGCAGGTTTTGTGTACCCATGCACTTTCAAATGCTGGATAATATGGGAAGAAGTATGCATAGTTTTATAAGAAACTGACAGATCGTCATCCAAAATGGCTGCACAGCTTTGTGTTCCCAACAGCAATGAATGACAGTTCCTGCTGTTCACCATTCTACCGTTCAGTGCGGCCAGCATTTTGGCTTTTTACCATTCTAGTAGATGTGTTGTGTGTGGTGTCTCACTGTTGTTTCGGTTTCCCTGATGAAATGTGATGAGAGTGTTTTCATATGCTGTCATTTTAATAATTTTGGTGGGACTGCCTTGCTTTTTAAGACCCAATCTTGGAAGTCACACAGTGTCAAATCTATATTGAAGCCATCAAAAGTCTGACAACATTTGAAGGAGGCAAAAATAGATCTACCCTGCTTGGGAATGTGGTAAGTCACATTATGGAACAACATGTGGATATGATGACTGAGGAAGACATCTCGGGGAAATACAATCTACTCCAGTATCTTCAGTAAATAGAACAAAGCACATATGAGTGTTTAGAGAAACTGAGGCTGGAGCATGGAAAGAGCTGAACATATTTGGAAGAATATCTCATGAAGACTTGATTAATGTGGTCTGGGTTCCTGACAGGTCATCATTTAAAACAGTGACTAACAGCCACAAAATCATGTTACAGATCATTCACACAATACCCCCCGTCCATCATCAACGTTTTTAAGTCCATAGAACAGAAGTAATGCCTTGAGAAAGTTGTAGAATCTATGTGGGCTCCATTATTTTAGTCTATTATTATTATTATTATTATTATTATTTTAGACAGAGTCTTGTTTTGTTGCTGGGCGCCAGGCTGGAGTGCAGTGGCACAATCTCAGCTCACTGCAACGTCTGCCTCCTTGGTTCAAGCAATTCTCCTGCCTCAGCCTCCCGAGTAGCTGGGACTACAGGTGAGTGCCACCATGCCCAGCTAATTTTTGTATTTTTAGTAGAGACGGAGTTTCACCATGTTGACCAGGATGGTCTCGATCTCTTGACCTCGTGATCCACCATCCTCAGCCTCTCACATTATTTTATTCTTAAAAGGTGTGTGAAATACAGTCACTGTAAGCCTTCTTTCCACTTCTTTCCACTCTACTTCTTTTTAGGTAGATCTAAGTTTCTAGGAGGCAAATTTCTTCTTCACATAAAGTTGAAGACCACCTAAAGATGAGGGTTACTTAGCAGGTGATAGAAAGCATTAGCTGGCTCTTTTACTAATTTTGAGGGAAACTGTGGGGAAAGGAAACAAATACCGTGGATCGCTAAGCATTGGCTTCATGTCTTGCCCTCTTGCCCTAATTCCATGAAAGCCTCCCACAGAGTGCACAGATTGGTCAGGTAAAGAGAAGAGATCATTTTTTCAGTCCTGGCTTGTTCAAAGCAGGCTCAGTAATAAACAGGTCTACAGATGAGCTTTACCCATAGAAAACTGTATTCAAAAGCTCCAAGATCTTATAACCACAAGGTCAAAGTTTAAAAAGAAGGGAAATAAATAGGAAAAATCTTGATGACATCATTCCCTGTGTGGCTCTCATTTCTTACATTGCTTTACTTTCTGTCATTTGCACCGACTTTTCAGGTCCAAATGTCAGGTGTCAGAATTCAAAGGGAAACACTTTCTCTCACTTATCTGTGTTTCTGTTCCCCAGAGTCCCAGGCCTAAATTTCAGATTCTATTTTTATAGTCCTCACAGTGGAGAGTTATGTGGAACACATTGATTGTAGCCAGTTAGGTTTTGAAAAATTTCCTTTGCTAAAAGCTTTGCATGGCTTGAAAAAGGAGAAAGCTGGGCAAGCAGTAAGACTCAATATTCAGGAAAATATTTTTTTCCAGTGCGAGCCTGCAGGTGTTATTTACAACCTAGTGTTCTGCCTGAATCCAACAGTTTCGACAGGAGCTGCAGATGCTCCTGGAGAGAGTTCTTCTAGTCTTACTTGATGCCTATCAGAAGTTCAGATATTTCATTAGTGCTGGACACTGCTTACATTTTTTTTGTAGCACAACATAAGTCAATTTTATCCAGTATCTCACCTATTGGCAGTTAACAACCTTTCTTTCTTTTCTTTTCTTTTCTTTTTTTTTGGTGATCTCAGTTTACATATGTCTTTAGAGAAAGCTTTCATACTCCTTATTCCACAGCCTCAATCCCAGTCTAGGCCCAGTTCCAGTTCCTCTTTTCTATGACTCTCACAGAATATTTTGACCTTGTTTCAAGCATTTATCTGCTTATGAGTATTATTATTTGATGAATGTGTCTTCTGAACAGCCATGGAAAGCTTCAGAAAATGCCCCTGCTGATGTTCGTAGCTCAGTGCATGCACAGTACACATGCAAAATGTAACTGTCAAATGAATGAAGGCATGAGAATTTCTTCTTCCAATCTCCATTTCTTAAATCAGAAACAGAAGCTAAAAAGCTGAGACTCTTATTTGTGATCTTGTGGTTGGTATGTGATAGAGCTGGTCATGGAATTGAGGTCTCTGACAGCCTCCACCCCATTATGTGCCAGATATACTCTGTTTCAGCTGCCTTTAAACCTACTGTATCAGGTTGGATTTTTGTTAAAGGCAAACAACAAATAAATTGCTGCTTGTAGCATATTAGTTGCAGCAGAACGAACTGAGAAGTATCCCTTGGTTCTGAGTGGAACCTACTGAATAAAGATGCCCCAGGAAAAATTACAGTCTACACTAGCTGCAACATAGTGCATTGTTTTTCTAAACATCTTATGACCTAGCCAATCTCTTAATGACACAACAGATGCTCCTGGAAGTTAGATTACAAAGCATTTTAAGCTTTCTTCACCAGAAACTTCTAGGTATCTATGCAGGGATAAGATAAAAACATGTTAGGACATGGACACAGGGAGGGGAGCACTACACACTGGGGTCTGTTGGGGGAAATAGGGGAGGGACAGTGGGGGGTGGGGAGTTGGGGAGGGATAGATGGCGAGAAATGTCAGATATAGGTGAAGGGGAGGAAGGCAGCAAATCACACTGCCACGTGTGTACCTATGCAACTATCTTGCATGTTCTTCACATATACCCCAACACCTAAAATGCAATAAAAAAAACATGTTCAGATGAAGTTGATATAAACCCTCAAGAATTAGTATACAAAGATAAGACAGAAACAGTACAAAATATTCAGGTATCTTGATATGCCATTTTGTGTGTGTGTGTGTGTGTGTGTGTGTGTGTCTGTCTTTAAGACCCTTCTCAATATACTTTAACTCTTTTTTGGTAATTGTTATGATTTCCTTTTATAAAAAAGATTTTTGTGTGTGTTTCAAATTTAACCTTCTCAGGCTGATGAATATTTAATTATTGCTAAATATTGAAAACAAATAGTTTTAAGCCTCTTCCACATGCATTTTTTGGTATACATCTCTGATTTATATTATTAAAATAATCTGTTTGGTTGTTTTTAATATTTAATTTTCCCGTTTTTTAAAATTAGGGCATACTTACGTAGAGTAAAATTGACTTGCATGTGTGGGTGTAAAGTTCTGAGAATTTGGCAAACATACGCGGTCATAGGACACCACAACCATCAAGATTTAGAACAGCTCCACCTCCCTATAAACTCTTTTGTAGTCAACCGCAAGACTGCTCCCAGGCCTGACATCCACGAATCTATTTTTTGCCTTGATATTTTGCTTCTGAAAGAGTGACATGCAAATGTAATGATGTAGTATGGAACCTTTTGATTCTAGCTCCTTTTACCCAGCATAATCCTTTTGGGATTTATCCATGTTGTCGTGTGGACAAGTGGTTGATTCTTCATTACTATGCAATTATATTACTTAATTGCATTCTGGTGTGTTCATCCATTCTGCAGTTGAGAACTACAGGAGTTGTTTCCAGTTCATGAATAAAACCACTGTAATAATTTGTGTACAGGTTTTGTTTTTGTGTGTGTGTGTGAACAAAAACTTTTATCCACCTGGATAAACACTTCAGAGTGGTCACTATATTAAGTATATGTTCAATCTTGTAATGTATTGCCAAACTATTTTACAAAGTACCTATACTATTTTGCATTGCCAAAAACAATGTGTGACAGTCCAATTACTCAGCATCCATTAGCATTTTGAACTGTTCACGATTTTAGCCATTTTAACCAATACATTAATGCATAGTAATATCACATGAAAGTGATATGCATTTCCCCAATGACTAATAATATTGAACACCTTTTAATATGCTTATTAGCTATTTATAAATTTTCTATTTGAATGTTCAGATATTTGGGTCATTGTTTAAAAAGCATTGCTTTCTTATTTCTGAGTTTTGAGGATTTTTATATATCAAATGGTTACAAATCCGTTATCAGATATATAATTTACAAACTTTTTCCCCTGTCTATGGGTTTTCTGTCTTTGCAGTCTCTGGACACTGTCCTCCAAAGAAGAAATATTTAGTTTGATGATGTCTATCATATTTTTTTCTTTTATGGAATCTGCTTTTGGCGTTGTATCTTAAAAATCTTTGCCTAACCCAATATCACAAATATTTTCACTCATGTTTTTATCTAGAAGTCCTAGAATTTTACATTTTACATTTAGTTTATGATTATTTTGAGTTGATTGTTGTATAGACTGTGAATTAAAAATGATGTATAAGGTATGATGTTGTTTTTTTTGTTATTTTGTCTTTGCATATGCGTATACAATTGTCCCAGTACTTTTGTTGCCAAAGACTATTCTTTCTTTATTGAATTGCCTTGGCATTTTTATTGAAAAATCAGTGGACTATAAATATGTGGGTATATTTCTGGCTTTTCTTTTCTGTTTCCTTTATCTACATGATTATTCTCTCTTACTGTATTATTTTGACTACAAAAATTTTATAATAGGTCTAGAAATCAAGTAGTGTGACTCCTTCAAATTTGTTCTTATTTATTTATTATAGATGTGCCTTTTTATTTTCCTATGATTTTAAAATTTAATCTTTGGTTTTTCTAAAAAAATACTGCTGGATTTTTTTGATAAAATTGTATTGAGTGTGTGGAGAGTTGCAGGTGAAATGACATCTTAGCAACAGTGACTTTTCTAGGTCATGGATATGATCTATCTCTATTAGGTCTTGATTTCTTTCATCAGGATTCTGTACATTTCAGTATACAGATCCTACAAAGATTTTATAATATTCATATCCAATCATTTCATGTATTTCTTGTTATTGTGAATGGTATGTTTTAAAATTTCAGCTTCTAATTTTTCACTGAAGGAAGGTAGAAGTACAATTTATTTTTGTGTATTGACTTGCATTCTGTGACCTGCCAAATTCACAGATTGATTCTAGAATCTGTCTTGTAGGTGCTTTACAATTTTCTATGTAAACAGTTAGAATTTCTGGGGAAAAAAAACTGCATTTTATTTTAGTCCATATATATTTTATTTTAATGTTTTGCCTTATTACATTGTCTAGAAATTTCAGTACTCTGGTGAATGGAGTCATGAAGGCAGATAGCCTTGCTTAATTTCTAATCATAGGAAGAAAACATTTGCTCTGTCACTATTAAGTATGGTGCTAACTGTACATTTTTTATAGTAACCCATTTTCAGATGAGGACGGTCCTTTCTGTTCTTAGTTTATCAAAAGTTTTCCATGATAAATGGATATGGATTTTTTCCTAAGGCTATTTCTGCATCTATTGATACTATCATGTAGTTTTCTTATTTAGTTAGTTAACTTGACATATTAATTTAGTTGGTTTTTGAATGTTCAACCATCCTTGCATTCCTGAATAAACAGTATTGATTTATATTTTTGTATATTGTTAGATTCAATTACCTAAAATTTTATTGTAATTTTGGCATTTATTTTCATGAGGAAAATTGATCTGTACTTTTCTTTTAATATCTATATCTGAGCTTGACAGTAAGGTGATATTAACCTCATAAAACAAATTGAGACATTTTCCTTCTCTTAAATTTGAGGAGATCTTAGGTAAAATTGGCATTATTTCTTCTTTACACGTTTGGTAGTATTTGTCAGTGAAAGTATCTGAGCTTCATGTTTTCTTTCTTGCAGTATTTATACTACAAATGCAGTTTTGATACATAAATTAAAATAAAAATAAAATTTAATAGTATATTTTTATATAAGTAAAAATAAAATTATATATATAATTTATATATTTGTCATATATACATAATTTCTTGAGTGAGTTTGTGTCTTCATGAAATTTGTTCATTGAATATAATTTGTTAAATTGTTGCTTATAATATTCCCTTATTATTTTTATAGTACACACAGGGTCTATAGAAATGTCCTTTTTTTTATTCCTGACATTTGCAATCTACTCTTCTTTCTTTTTGTTTTTTTAGTCAACATGGCTAGAGATTTACTTTCATTGATTATTTCATCTTGAATCAAAACACATGCAAAGTGACAAAATGCTGAGTTTAGAGCAACCCACTCTTGTGGAAACTAAGTCTCACCAGATAGAGAATTCACTACCATGAGAACAGCACCAAGCCAATCACGAAGAATCTGCCCCCAGAGTTTATGCCTTCCCTTAGGCTTCAGCTTTCAACATCACTAAATTGGGATGAAATTTCAAAGTGACTCTGGTAAGGAAAAGCAAACCATATTTAAACCAGAGCACCTTGTGACCTCAGCTCTCAGATATGTTCAATAAAAGTTGATTTGCAGATTTTCTGACATACGCCTGGTTGTACAGGTGGAGTGATCCTCTTTCCATCTCTCTACAGCCTAAACAGAAATTCTTAAGTATTGTTCAAACTTATACATATCAAACACTTAGTACATATTGAAAAGGAAACAGAATGAAAATGAGAAATCTAAGTCAAAATAAACTCAAATGACACATCCCTAATGTCATGTTCATTAATATTGTGGTATATTCTTAGAAGATATTTTTAAAAAGAGTTAAAAAGTTATGATAAATATTTTTAAAAGCTTTTGTACTTTCTGGTTTATAGTTTCCAAATTTCTAGTTTCTTTATTAACTGTTCTTTGGAGGCCTTACATTTTGTAGTTGTTATTGCTGACACTGTTTTATTCTTTCCTCTTTAGTTTATAAACTTTTAAATTGTTTTTAGAGATGTGGCAATATTCAGTAAGGTTTGATAGTGTTGTCATAATATTTTCAAATAAGGAGTTATAGTCTTATGTGATAAAATACTACAGTGGTAAATGTCTATATATGAGGGTAAATAATCTTTTACTTGAAATACAAGTTGAACTTTTCTGTACATGTTTTCTGGAAAGATATTGCATAGCTATCCACATAGTCTCAAAGAGTTCGGAGGTACCACAAAGGCACTGTCTTAAATACATCTTTATTTTAAATACAACTCTTAAGTGCTACTTATTTTCTTCTTTTATGATACAAATTAAATAATAGGCATTAGTGCTTTTAAAAATATATGTCATCTATGGAAAAGTAAGAGGCATACCTCTGATTGTAAAATGACTCCACAGAAGCATAGGTGGATCATACCTGGGTTCCACTACCATACATCTGAATACTGCCAGAGTCCTTTTTTCACTAGTTTTCAGGATGATTGTTGATTAGGGCAAGTTTCTATTACCAGGATTGTTTTTTTCTTTTAATTCAAGTGCCGCAAAGAGTTGAGGGAGCTCATAGATGAATACCTCCTCCAGTAATGGATTCTTGGCCCTGGCCATTTTTTCACTCTGTTTCCTGTGGTTATCTTGCAGTGGAGTAGCTTCCTTTACCTAGCCTTCTTTCCTGATATGGCCTCCAATGCTTCCATTTTGGCTTTACTTTTTTTCTCAAGGAAGAGATTCTGTGCCCCATAGTGAACCATTGTCAGGGAGAGTCCAACTGTCTGCTTGTGTGGTTATTCATGCCTTTCAGCCTGTTCAGTGAAGCTGAATATTGATGACAGAGGTTTCCAAATCATGGACAGAGTTACTCTGGAAGATATAGTTACAAGGCACCATCTTGGAAGCGGAGAGCTGCCTTCATCGGACAGCAATCTGGTCAGTGCCTTGATCCTGGGCTTCCCAGCCTTTAGAATCATGAGAAATAAATTATTGTTTACAAATTTCCAGTATGTTGCATTTGGTTATGACAGCACAAATAGACAAAGACAACATTTTTTTTCTTTCCTCTTCAATACTAGAGTCTTCAAGTGGAATTCTAATTAAAGCTGGCCTACTTACTCCCTGTAACAATGAAGCACTAGCTTTATTATTTTCTCTTGCTCTCCTGCCTCCCTGGAAGCTGGTACACTGCTGCTTACCTTTTAGGATGCAAATTAGATCTCCTCATTCCCCTGTTCCAATAGCCTAACAATAAAATCCAGAAGCTTGACCTACATGATCACACCCTAGGACACCTTCCTAACCTCATTATTATCTGACTGTCCCCTTGCGTTCTCATCCCCAGATATACTGGCTCCACAGTGTCCAACAAGAATGCCAAGGAGAAGCTTTTGATTCTTGTTTTCCTCACCTCATGCCCCTGCAAAATCCATTTAGGTAACTCCCTTTCTCTCTTTCAGGTTTCTGTTCACATGTCCCTGCTCAAATATCTCTTATTTCTTTTCTCCCTCCTACGACCTTATTCAGCATTACTTTCCATTTTAGAACCTAGTGCTACCTAATACCATCTTACAAATTATTCATGTTCTAATGTCTTTCTCTCCCATCTAGAACATAAGTTTTACGAGAGGAGAAACCTTGTTTTATTCACTGCTGTATCCAGGGAACCTGTAATAAGTGTGGAGGTACTCATGAAATATTTGTTGGATGGGTAGATCCATGAATAAATGAATGGCAGAAAAAGATTTCCATCCAGCGGGTTGATTGAAAATTAGAGAGAGACATTCAATTTGGTGTGACTGTTCCCTTATGCAGCCTAGCACACCTGGCTACCCTTCGACCACCAGCAGTTAGTGGGATTTCAAGTGGACTAGCACCGTTCTTTCCCAAGGTGCAACCCTTTCTTGCCAAATCTGCCCTTCTAATTCAGACTCTATTGAGGGTATCCTGCCTAGATCTCTTCTATTGAGCCCTTGGAAGACATCTGCACATTGACTACAAGATAAAATCTGAGTTGATCCTTTGTGTTCTTCTTCAATCTCTTCCTTTTTATCCTCTCTCTCTCTAAATATATATATATATATATTATAATATATATATATATATATATATATATATATATATATATATATATAT
>CM052658.1:97301533-97313830 GCA_028533165.1 Leontopithecus rosalia
AGCCAATCCCCAGAACTTATGACAATGTTACATGACAAAGACGATTTTGTAGATGTGTTTAAGGATCCCAAAATGAGACAATTATCCTGGGCCCAGTGTCCTCACAAAGGTTTTGTAAGTAAAAAAGGGAGCCAGGAGGCACAGAAGGAGATGTGACAATGGATGCAGAGGTTAAAGTGATGACAGAACAGGGACAAGAGACAAGGAATGTGGGCAGCCCTGGAAGCTGAAAAAGGCAAATATAACTGTTTTTTCCTGAAGCTTCCAGAGGGAATGTCTCCCTTGATTTTACCCAGTGGGACTATTGCAGGCTTCTTATCTTCAAGAACTGTAAGACAAAGTTTTGTTCTATTAAGCCACTAAGCATGCAGCAATTTGTCACAGCAGCAGTAGGAACCAAATGCAGTCAAACACACGATCAGCTGATTCAGGAAGGAAAGGAAAATATCTAAGTGTGTGTAGCAGTGTTTTGCCCTCCTATACCTCAGTGCCCCCCTCACCTCAATTTGTGCCCTGGTTTCCTACCAGGCTGAGAGCCATGCACAGTTTAGTCCGTACTTTCTCCTTGATCAGTGTTCTTCCAATCCAGTCTATTCTTTGCAAACCCTTATCCTAGGAATTAATAGGTCATGTTTTCCACATTCCCCTTCATTAACCTGGGCCTCAATTCCAGTGAAAATGGTCCAGGATCCATATGCCTATCATATAATTAGTTTGAATGTCAGAAATATAGGTAAATATTCCTATTACCATAGTTCATCTCTCAGATTAAGACACCATTGAATTTCAACTCATAATTAAATTGAGACTGGATTTGTCTTATTAGTTTGGTGCAAACCTAATTATGGTTTTTGCTGTACTTTTAATGCAATGGGCCTTAAAAGCTCACATGAGGGCCGGGCGCAATGGCTCACGCCTGTAAGTCTCAGCACTTTGGGAGGCTGAGGCGGGTGGATCACGAGGTCAAGAGTTCGAGACCATCCTGGTCAACATGGTGAAACCCCGTCTCTACTAAAAATACAAAAAATTAGCTGGGCATGGTGGCACGTGCCTGTAATCCCAGATACACAGGAGGCTGAGGCAGGAGAATTGCCTGAACCTAGGAGGCAGAGGTTGTGGTGAGCTGAGATAGCACCATTGCACTCCAGCCTGGGTAACAAGAGCGAAACTCCGTCTCATAAAAAAAAAAAAGCTCACATGATTGAAGTACTGCTTAGCTCTGTAAACTCATCTGGCTCCACTTTCTCTGTGGCTTTTGTGCCCCAACCACATGGACTCTCTTTTCCTTCAACATTTTAAGGTCGTTCTCCAAACGGGGCCTTTGCTCATGCAGTTTCCTCTGCCTAGATTATCTTCCACATCATTCCTTCCTTTGGTTTACTCCTTAATACTTCAGCCTCCTGAGGAAAGCTTTTCATTCCATTATTATTCAGAGGGCATTAGGCCCTCTGTTACATTCTCTTTCTGCTCTCCATATCTTTCCTCTGAAGTACTGATCCCAGTTGTTATTTACCAATCATTTCGTTACCCTGCTTGCCTCCTCCACTTGTTAAAACCAGGCACAGTGTCTGTCCTTGCCTTTTATTTGCAGCAATTAGCAGAGGACCTGGCATCTGGAAGCATTACAAAAAATGCAGATAATGTGTTCTCTTTTGTGTGTCTCCTGTCACTGAAACTTAAAGTTGCTGTGGGCACAATCTGAGTTATGACATTTGTTACTGAAAGATAGTACTTCACATTTCTCTTCATCTCAAGGTCTTAGATTCCTCTGTTAATAATTTCATCATGATATCCCATTATCCTAACCACCAAGCAATGTTCTCTTTTTAAAATTATAAATTGAAATGGCAGAAGAAAATTGAAACAGAGGCAAAAATGTCTTTGAAAGATTCACAGGGAATGACCCAGCTCATAGAGATTTAAAGTACTTTTAAGTCATTTTTTTTCTCCAGGAGTAATTATCTTTCTCTATATTATAATTAATAAATACATTTTCTCCACACATATACATGTATATACATGCATATATTCTACATATGAGAAATCCTTTATTTCAGTAATGGACTGGAATGAACACATCTATCATTTCCCCTTGTGTAGGCAGTTGTGTCATTCTATAATTGGCTCTAGGTTATAGACTTTTCTGCTTCATGTTATAAAACCTCACATGTGTACCGTGTTTTCCCTATGCCAAATGTATTACTTCAAACAGTCCATTTTTCCTCATTGAACTCTTGCTTTCTATAGCTATGTTAAACATTTGGGGGCCGGGTGCCGTGGCTCACACCTGTAATCCCAGCACTTTGGGAGGTCGAGGTGGGCAGATTACGAGGTCAAGAGATCGAGACCATCCTGGTCAACATGGTGAAACCCTGTCTCTACTAAAAATACACAAAATTAGCTGGGCACAATGGCGCGTGCCTGTAATCCCAGCTACTCAGGAGGCTGAGGCAGGAGAATTGCCTGAACCTGGGAGGCGGAGGTTGTGGTGAGCTGAGATCGCGCCATTGCCTCCAGCCTGGGTAACAAGAGCGAAACTCCGTCTCAAAAAACAAAACAAAACAAAACAAAACCAAAAAAATTTGGAATCAAGTTGAAAAAACCTTGAGATAATTTTAATATCAAGTCATATTTAATTAGATTATGATATCTTTTGTTGTACTACAAGGAAATCTCAAAGGTTATTTCTTACATGAACTTGGCAAATTTATAAACAATGTCCTTTATAAAAGCTTTCAAAAGAATTTCTTATTAGATCTGAAGCCAACTTTGATAGTGGTGAAAGTAAATTTTCCTTGCCAACTGTTTCATTGCTTAATTTGTCTTGTAATCAAGATATGCCGCCTTTTATTTGATCTACCCTTTTTCTACTACACACTCAGCCATTTTTATTCTCTTACTTAATATAATAATAATAATTGCTATATTTTCTCTATATTAGACATTAATGGCAGTTTGGAATAAATTTTTATCATAATAGCACGTCACTATTCTCCATCCAGCAAAAATTATTCTGGGTTTCCTTTCAATATTGAAATATGGCCCTATAGTTTATCTCATTCCATTTTGTACATAGCTTGAAAAGACAGATTGTACTTTTAATGATTTATGTATATTAATATTGCAATTTCCTTCATCCTCCAGATGTAATTTATGGCATCTGATTGAAGGGCACCTTCAAGTAGTTATGCCTTAGGTGGCATAATGTATGTGTTTGCTACTTTTCCAATGAGTTGAGACATGTTTTGATACACAAATAGAAAGGCCTGAATTCAAATACATTATATTTTTAAAGATAGCTAAGTTTAGTTTATCATATAAACGAATATACCTAAAGTTAGCAAACTGAAATGGAAGAGGGAGAAGTAAAATATCCAGCCTTTATTCCTTCCAAATTCTCAAATACGAGAGTATCTCATATTTTTGAGACTGTTTTAATGCCAAAACTTGATTTATATTTCTAGCAGGTTCAAGACAGTATGATCAAGTATTGCTGAGATGCAGTGTGGTTTTAAAAACTGTAAGTGAAAACCACAAGCCCCTAGAAAAATGATTCTGGATGTTAACAGAACCACACTGGGGAATTCATTCATAAAATTTTCATTAATTCCAAGAGAAGTTATTTTAAGATATGTTGATTAGTAGTATATTCTCTTTCTAATCACTGCTGATCACATTAATATTGATTCTTTAACCACTAAGTTATTAGATTGGTGCAAAAGTAATCATGCTTTTTGCACAAATCTATTATAAGCAATTGGTTCCAGCTAGTATCAACCACACATATCAAAGAAGAAATAGACTGCATAAGTCAGTGATTTCTAAATGACATTTATATACAAATTCTATTAATTTTACTAGCAATCAGTCATATTTACATATTTTTTTCTTCCCTAGACATGGGAGTCTACTTCTTAAGTGAATCTTTAGCAGTGCCCCACAAAAGCTGTTTTGTAAAAAATGGATTACTTTCTATTGCTGCCTGCATTCACTGCCATTGCACCAATGTTATGCTCTCCACTCTTAACATCAGCAAGAGAAGAGCTGACTTCCGACCCTTGGGGCTGCCCTTTGTCACTGACCCAGCCTAACTTCTCTGGCTTTTCACAAATTCTCCCATCTGCTGGTGCCTCAATTTTGTAACAGGATCAGAAGAAAGAGAATAAATGGCCTTCTCATGGGTATAATTTTTATTTCCAATTTAATTTGATTTTAAAAAATTAATATGAAGAAGAAAATAGATTTCAATATTTCAGGCAAAATTGTGTCACATTTTTGAGGTTTATAAAAAAATTCATTTGTACATAAAAACGTGAGGAGAAACTTTGTTCTATAAATTCTGTCCTACACTCGGTTATTTCAGTGTCAGCTACAGGTCTTCCTGAACTTCTCATTAATCTGATTTCGTGTTGAAAACCACGGGAGGGAGTTTGGTGAGGAAAAGCAATTTTACAAGTAGTTCTGTGTCCATTTCTTTTGAATATCCCTTAGCACAGAGCAAGAAGCTCTGTAATATGCATTAGCACTAACTGAAGAATTTATTACATGTATATTGGACACTATGAAACTTCAGAAAAGAGGGTTTTTTAAGAATAGTTTATTTAATGTCCTCTAAATTTACAATCAGCATCTTTTAATTGATGTTTGCTTTGGTTTCTGGCTTTGTTAAAGTTTCAGTACAGAGAAAGGATTATGAGTGTGTTTAGTTGTAAACACAACAAGTATAGAGTTTCTGAATTCAGCAAAGTGTGGATGTAATAGGCCAATAAATTACTGCTAAGTAGCTGGGTTTTAAAAAAACAAACACAAACAAAACTAAACACTGCATTGCAGATTCCTACTGTGAGCTTTTCTTTTTTCTTTTTTTCCTTCTTTTTTTGAGTAATATATGTGCAATCATTCTCCCCAGAACGATCACAGCTTGAATTTAAATAATCGCTCTAATTTGTATGGCAAAAGAAAAAAATAACACCCTCATTTGTGCTGATAAAATGCAACTTGTGGCAACTCCAATCTTGTGGTTTTAATGTGATTCAGAAAGCTGTCTGCAATAAAGGAATGTATTAGAGATGCTTTTTAAAAGCTGATACCATTTTGTTTTTTGTAAAGTTCTGGAACAATTTAGCTGATGGGGGAAAATGTGCATTAGATTTTCTGATAAGTGATTTTCCATTCACCAAAATTTATTTCCATATCCAGAGACTTTATTTTGTGAAGACTTCTCAGTTCATGGTGTACCCATGTGCTTCTAGTATTATGTGCTCGATGAAATTGCAGTTTGCACAAAGCTCTTACAAATGACAACTAAAAGTTGTCAAAAGATAGGAAATAAAGGGGCTGGTTAGTTTGACTTGAAAACAATATTTCTAGGGATTTGATTTCACTTTAGACTGTCTCAAAGGACACCCTAAGAACAGAAACCATGAAGACGTTTTATTTACCTGGTGCTAATGTCCATACAAAACAAACTGAGACAAGAACTTAAACAAATTTGGGATTTCAAGTTGTCAGAGGAGTTGGAAATGCCTTGCCCCTTGTCATCCTTTCAGAATATCTGGAAGTCAGGTAGGGTACTTTTTAAAACATTTTTTTTTAATATTTTTATTTAATGGGGGGGGAATGATCATCAGGAGAAATCAGAGAGGAGCAATCAGGGCATTGCAAGTCCTGATTACGCAGAGACGTTAATCACATTTCATGCACCTCCAATCATCTTGTTTTATCTGTCCTCCAAAGGAGGAACAGGTGAGGATTATCCCACCTGATGATCCAGGTAGGGTACTTTTGACTTTAAGGGCTTTGAAAAGTCAAATGGTTCTAACCATCTTCTGGACATATTCTGTCCTATTAACTCCATTTAAATGATTTACATTTCCACTGTTCCTCCCACGGGTTCAATATATCCCTCCAAAGTTTCCCCGCATCACTAATCTTTTTATAGCATTACAGGAATGAATTACTTTTATACATATTGTTGTTTCTCTGCCTTGCTCATTTGAATGTAAGTGCCACTAGACAGGGATTTTTGTCTTTTTTGCTCCCTGGTGCTGAAATCAATAACTTGCAGTACTCAATGAATAGCCCTTAGGTGAGTGGTAGTTCCTATAGCCACAGACCAGTAAAGCCAGAGTGTTTTAATGGGGTTTGTAGAACTCAGGAGTCCTTGGGAAAGGAACCAGCAGTGGATTTGGGGTGGAAAAGGAATCTTGAGTGATAGGTTTACTTAGTTCCTCTGCCAGAGGAACAGGATGGCCCATGAATAATGGTAGCACCCACCTTGGCCCAGGCTGTGGTCCTATCTATTTACCTAGAAGATCCCCAGGTAAATCAAACCACCACCCCTCTCTGCAAGCCTCTTCTGATCTCCCATACAAGGTAAGTCAGAGGACAGAACCTTCTGCTAGAAGAAGGGAGATCTCTGTTCCTGTGAATTCATTGCTTTGTGAGCCATTCTAGCAAAATGTTGAACTTAAGGAGGGTTTCATGGGAACCCCTGACTTATAGCGAAGTTGGACAGAAATCTGGGTAACATAAGGATCCATACTTGTGTTTAGTGTCTGAAGTGAGGGGCAGTCTTGTGGGACTTAGCTCTTTACCTGTGGAGTCTGCATTAACCTCAGGTGGTTCGTGTTATAATTGAATTTAAGACACCCAGTTGGTGTTTGGAGAATTGCAGAATAAGTCAGTGTGGGAAACACACCCACGTCCACACACACAGACACACACATTACACATACACACACGTTTGACATTGGAGTGGAGTGCTGAGTATAGTAAAAGGTTGTTTTTCCTATACAACCTTCAGGACTCCAATTTATGTATGTTAGATCTTTTGTTTTTCATCATTTTGTTCCTCTGTGCTTTGTTCTAGAACTTAGGTGAGGAAAAATGATGTAGGCTGCCTGGACCACACTTTGAAAATGGCTTCCCTATGGTGCCACTCTTCAAAATTTCAACATGTTCTCCCTTCTTAACGGGCTCTAAGTTTGGGTTGCTTTTCTTCTTAGCTGCCTGAGTCATTAGAACACATTATTCACTTTTTCAATCTCTCTGAATCTCCCCTAAATGAGCAGATTCGTCCAGGAAATACCCAAAAAATAGGGTTCAGATCTCTGAATTTTCTTTTTCCTAGGATTCTCAAATATATAATTCTTCACCATCTCTTCGACCTTACATTGCCTTAATATACATACTTAAAATACTTCCTTCAACTTTTCCAGTACTTTTGGAAAAGGTTATTCAAATCCTTGTGCCACTTATAACTGGCAACAGGTCTCTCTCCATTTTACATTGGACAAAGTTTTAGCTGTTATCTTCAATGCAAAAATCATCAGAAAGTTAAAATGTGATTATTTTTGAATATTCTGTTTAGTCTTTTAAATATACACAACTTTAAATAGATAAGGAATTTTCATTCTTGACATTTGTGTAATGCAGTGTGCACATCATAACCATGGTAAATTTGTTAGCAAATAAAAAGCCATAGGTATTTATTTATTTTAGATATTTTTATTTCTCCAAATTTGTTATTTATTAGGAGCAACTGAAATAAAAAATATAATTGAGTCTTGTCATTATCATGGTGGAAATGGCTTTAAGAGAAAACTGGTCAGATGAATATTATTGCTTCCCATTTTCAACCAGGAAATAGTTGCCACTGATAAATAGCCAGAAATCTGTCAAGAACGCTCAAGATATGTTATACAATACAACATGCCTGCTCACAGAGGTAAAAATCCTAGGAAATAACTTATGTGTCCTTCTTGATTTCATCATACAAGACAAGCACAAAAGCACCACCCAGGCCTCTGAGAACACTGGACCATGCACCCTTGAAAAAAGCTTTGCCTCTTTCATCAGCAGCCGTCTTCTCCCAGCGGTAAAGCGTGTCTATGTACATGATGTCTGCACCCTCACTGCGTCATTGTGCCATGGCAAACGGTGTCAAAAGGATAGGAAGTCAACCCAGCATCGGCAGTGACAGACTGTGCGATATTCCGGCTGATGAGGATGTGAGTGTTCTTGGGATCCGGAAGCATTCCCTTTGCAGTGTCACATATAAGGCAGATGGCAATACCCTGCACAGAAACGTTAAAGCCTTGGTGCAGGCCCTTCATCGCGTCAGATTCGTAGATCCTAATCAGGCAGTCACCGATGCCTGGGAATTCCCTTTCAGCTCCAGCTTTACCCACTGTTACCACGGCTGTTAGAGGGTACGGGGAAAATCAAGTGGGTACATAAAACACAAGGATGTGGCCCCAGCAGCACCGCCTGATGCCAGATTCCCTGCAAAGTAGCGCCCAAACTGGGACGTCTTTTTCACACCACCCAGGAGGATCTGCTTGTATTTATCTCCGAAGGTGGAGTTGAGAGCTTGGTTGGGGAAGTATCTGATGACATTGGCCCGTTTCCTGTGCCGGAAGGACGGGACTCCCTGCTCCTTGGGAACAAGGACCACGCGGTCTGTAACGCCCTGTACTGCTTCTCTGCGCTGGTCTGCTTGCTTCATGCTGCATATGCAGCGGCAGCTGGACCCGCTTGATGGGCACTACCATCGTCCTGGAGACGGCTGCGGCCACTCCACCTGCCCTAAGTCCTTGGCAAAGGACACAGCAGCCAATGTCATGTTGAAAGGAAAGAGGAGGTAGGCTGCTGCGGGCTGGGACTGGGCCGGGGACTGGCTTTGACTCCGGGGCTGCCTAGGTTTTTTTTTTATGAAGTAATTCCTAGGATTCCCCTCCTGCTGTTAAAAAAAACCACTCCAAACTCTGGAATTTTAACATGTTTAAAGATGGCGCAGGGTTTGTGGGAATGTGCAGAGATGCTTTCCTTTTCTGTTTGAATAAACGTCTGTACCTTGTCACAGGTCCTAAGAAAAGCGGACCGTGTCCAATACAACAGAGGGAGTTACTCAGAGGTGTGCTTTTGTCTTCCTTGAGCTAAGGAGCGCTTTCACTTCCTCAGGTCATAGACGTCCCTGAGACGCTGATAAAAACATCTGAGTTGTCTTCCTTAAAAATAAAAAGTAAAGAGTGAGAGAGAGAGAACTGAAAGATGAATATAGTTTCAGGGATTCCGAAGACAAAGCCTATTCATGGACCCCAGGTTGCAACTTCTGATCTGGTCGGAATAGTCTGGAGACTGTTCAGTCCAGAGCAGGTTGTGAATGCGACCCCCACATGCCCTGTGTATTTACGTGCTAGAAGGCAACGCTTGAAATGCTTTCCACTTGCTGCTGTAAACTCAGCCAAATCCCCTGAAACCAGCTCATCAGAAACTTGCTTTCATAATCAGAGAAGGACATGGAGAGGTAAAACACATGCCTGAGAGTAGCTATTTTCACTTAAGATGATGCTTAGTAACTACTATTTTAAAAATGACATACACACATATTTAAAACTGAAATAATACAATTTATTAAAAACATTTTGGAAAGTTCACTCCAGAAACTTTTTTTGTTATTGTTTTGTATGATCTTACGTCACCACTCCTTCATACCACTTTGTATGATTAATACTTACATAGAGAACACGGGAAAGGCTAAGTTCAGGGTAATGACTTTAATGTTCCTTTATTTCATTATTTCGCACACACATTTGAAAATGTTTTCTTGCTGAGAAGCAACATAAAATAGAAAAACGTCTACATGTAACAAAGAAGTTTTCTGTTGTTATATTTTATATATCTATCATAGTGCGTGAAAGTTCAGGGAAGTGATGTCCTATAGTTTACATTTTATTAATTTTTGTTATTTTTGGTGTTTTTAAACAACTAGAAGTCTTTAATTCTAAGCTGACAAAATGTTGCCTGTTTAATTATGGAATAGCTGAAATACAGCAAATCCTTATTAATTTAGAGTCTATTAGTAAAGCATTTGAGATAATTTGAAAAGCAAGAATGCTGTTTATGCAATTTAGAGATAAACCATGTTGGCAAGTGAGTTAAGTATAAATAAGATTTTATAAGGAGTATTTGCCATTCTAAAAGAAGAAATTTTCAGTCACATTAACATCATTTTGCTGAGTTAATTCTGAAAGCTTTTGTTTTTTTATCTTAGTGTAGATCCAGTGGGTCCTCTGTGCTGCTGAACAGTATTAGCATAGTTCGTTACACCATTTGCATGTGAAGGAATGACTCTTCTATTTAGTTTTCTAGAATTTATTCTGTGCTTCATAAAGAGAACCCACCAGGCGCCTGTTAATGTTAATGAGTGCGGAAATCAGTGGGCTGTATGAATTGGGTGATGGCATCTATAACATTACACCTAATGCTAAAAACAATAACAAAGGCCAAAATGATCAGGTAGACTATAAAAAATAGTCTGTTTGCAGTTATTTTTCATTGTATGAAAATGGAAATCAATTAAAATCATTAGCTGATCTAATTAGGTAACAAAAAAAGCCTATTTCAGATATATTTACTTATATGAATGAAGGAAGCAAAAGCAAGTGAACCATGAGGTTCATTGTTGACCTTCACCATCGAATGATGAAGTTTGAGGTTTGAGGCTTGCAGAGTCTTCTTGGGATTCCTTTTAAGCCATTATTAAGGATTAAAAAATATCATTGATTTTATGTCCAATATGTAATCGATTGACTACATAAAAATACATGGATCATTGAAGGTTCCAGCAAATGCAAAAGACAAATAAAAATAAAATCTAAGCAAATTAGAAATAGTAAAGAAAAAAAGTAAGGTAAGTATTTATAAAACAATAGAATTGTTCACAAAGAAAATCTTAATATAGGAAAAATGTATTAAGACTAATCATAGTGTTTTAGCCTATTTAGTGGATAAAAGGTGCTCATATTTTATCTGTACCTTTTACAGAAGGAAGTGTTTCTTTTTTTCTCAGCTTTATTGAGGTTTTACAAATAAAAGTTGTGTATATTTAAGGTACGTAATATGTTTAACATGCATATACATTGTGAAATGAGTACCACAATTAAGTTAATTAACATATTCGTTATCTCACATAGTTACCCTTTTTTGTGTAGTGAGAACATTTAAAAATTTACTCTCAGCAAATTTCGAGTATACAATACAGTCTTATTAACAACAGTCCTTATGTTATGCAGTAGCTCTCTAGAACATATTCATGCTGCATAACTAACATTTTGTACCATTTGACTAATATCATCCTAATCCTATTTTTCTCACCATTCCCAGTCTCTGGCAACCACCATTCTACTCTCTGCTCCTATGAGTTCTGCTTTTTTAGATTCTGCATTTGAGTATTTGTCCTTCTGTGCCTGGCTTATTTCACTGAACATAAAGTACTCCAGGTTTATCTCTGTTGCCCAAATAATAGGATATCCTTCTTTTTAAAGACTAAATACTATTCCTGTATATATAAAATGTATATTATATAGACTAGACTATATATATGATAGTCTAATAGTCTATATATAATAATATAGATAGTATTCTACATATATAATAGTTTAGTTTATAGCATTATCTGTCCATGGACATTACATTGAGTCCGTCTCTTGGCTACTGTAAAGAATGCTGCAGTAGACATGGAGATATGATATATTATTAACACATGGATTTTATTTCCTCTGGATATATACCCAGAAATACAATTGCTGCATCTTATAGTAGCCCTATTTTTAATTTTCTGTGGAATCTTCATGCTATTTCCATGATGGCTAAACTAGCTTACTTTCACACCAGCCATGTACAAGGGTTTGTTTTTCCAAATCCTAAAAAATACTTAAAATTTTTAAAAAAAATGTTTGATAACAGCCATCCTAGCAGGTGGGGGGTGATACTTCATTATGGTTCTGATTTCCGTTTTCCTGATAATTAGTAATGTTGAACATTTTCATTTATATCTGGAAGCCATTAGTATGCCTTATTTGTAGAAATGTCTATTGAGGTTCTTTGCACATTTTTAATTGGGTTGTTTGCTTGCTATAAAGTTATTTGAGTTTCTTTTTTTTTAATTTTTATTGCATTTTAGGTTTTGGGGTACATGTGCAGAACATGCAAGATAGTTGCATAGGTACACACGTGGCAGTGTGTTTTGCTGCCTTCTGCCCCTTCACCCATATTTGGCATTTCTCCCCATGCCATCCCTCCCCCGCTCCCCCCCAGTCCGTCCCCTATTTCCCCCAATAGACCTCAGTGTGTGGTACTCCCTTCCCTGTGTCCATGTGTTCCCATTGTTCATCACCCGCCTATGAGTGAGTATATACGGTGTTTCCTTTTCTGTTCTTGTGTCAATTTGCTGAGAATGATGTTCTCCAGATTCATCCATGTCCCTACAAAGGACACGAACTCATCATTTTT
>CM052658.1:97313930-97392025 GCA_028533165.1 Leontopithecus rosalia
TCATTATTTAGGTTGTCTCTTCACTCTGTTGATTGTTTCCTTTGCTGTGCCGCAGAAGCTTGTTAGTTTGATGTAATACCACTTCTCTATTTTTTTGCTTTTGTTTCCTGTGCTTTTGGGGTCATATCCAAAAAATTGCCCAGACCAAAGTCATAGAACTTTCTCTCTGTTTTCCTCTAGTAGTTTTACAATTTCAGGTCTTACTTAATGTCTTTAATCCATTTTGAGTTTATTTACATATATAGTGTGAGTCAAGGTCTAATTTCATTATTCTGTGTGTGAATATCTAGTTTTCCTGCACAACTTATTGAAAAGGCTGTCTTTTACCCATTGGGTGTTCTTGGTGTCTTTGCTGCAAATCAATTGACTGTAAATGTGTGGATTTATTTCTTGGCTCCCTAGTCTGTTCCACTGATCTATATGACTATTTTTATACAAGTACCATGCTATTTTGATTGCTATAGCTTTGTAGTACATCTTGAAATCAGGTAGAGAAATGCCTCCAGCTTTGTTTTATGTTCAAGATTGCTTTATCTATTCAGGGTCTTGTATGGTTCTATATAAATTTTAGGACTTTTTTCTATGTCAGTGAAAAATATTGGAAATTTTAAAGGAATTCTATTGAGTCTATGGATTGCCTTGGGTAATATGAACATTTCAATAATATTAATTCTTCCAATTAATGAGCACAGAATATCTTTCTACTTGTGTCTTCTTCAATTTCTTTCATCAACATTGTATAGTTTTTACTGTACAGAATTTTCACCTCCCTAGTTAAATTTATTCCTAAATATTTTATATTTTTGACGCTATTACAAATGCAATTGATTTGTTGCTTTTTTATATAACAGTTTTTTTCTTAGAAAAAATGCCAGAAAAAAATATAGAAATGCCACTGGTTTTTAGATATACATTTTGTACCTTGCACCTTCACTAAAATAGTTGATTTCTATCAGTTTTTAGTGGGATTCTAATGTTCTCTATATATCTATATAATTAGGTCATTTGCAAACAAAAACAGTTCACTCGCTTCTTCTTTTCTATTTTGCATGAATTTTATTTCCTTTTCTTGTCTAAATTCTCTTGCTAGGATTTCTAGTGCTGTACTGAATAGAAGTGGTAATAGTGAGCATCCTTGTCTTGCTCCAGATTTTTTATTTTTTTGAGACAAAGTCTCACTCTGTCACCAGGTTTGAGCGCAGTGGCATGATATCAGCTCAATGCAACCTCCACTTCCTGGGTTCAAGTGATTCTCCTGCTTCAGCCTCCCCTTGTAGCTGGGACTATAGGCACATGTCATGATGGCTGGCTATTTTTTGTATTTTTAGTAGAGACAGAGTTTCATGGTGTTAGCCAGGATGGTCTTGATCTTGTGTCCTTGTGACCCACCTGCTTCAGCCTCCTGAAGTGCTGGGATTACAGGCATGAGCCACGATGCCCACAATCTTGCTCCAAATTTACAGAAAATTATTTCAGTTTCCCACCACTTAGTTCTGGATTTGTCATATATGATGTCTGTTAAAATGAGGTAAATAATTCTTACACTTAATTTGTTGGGAGTTTGACTGTAGAAGATACTTAAATTTTGTGATGCCTGTTCTGAAGCTATTGAGATGGTCATATGATCCTTATCCTTTATTTTGTTAATATGATGTACCACATTTATTTATTTGTGTATGTTGAACCATTCTTGCATCCCAGATAGAAACATGGTGTATGATCCTTTACTGCACTGTTGAATTCAGTTTGCTAGCATTTTGTTGAGGATTCTTGCATGTATCTTTATCTCAGATATTGGCCAATAATTCTCTTTTATTGTAGTATCTTTGCCTGGCTTTCAGTCGATATTGTGGTAACTACGGCCATGTAAAATTAGTGTGGAAGTATTACTTTTTCTTCATTAGTTTGAAAGAGTTTGAGAAGAATTGGCATTTATTCTTTTTATAAATTTTTTAAATTTTAAATTTTAATTTTTTTATTGCATTTTAGGTTTTGGGGTACATGTGAAGAACATGCAAGACAGCTGCATAGGTACACACATGGCAGTGTGAGTTACTGCCTTCCTCCCCTTCACCTATATCTGGCATTTCTCCCCATGCCATCCCTCCCCCACTCCATCCCTGCTGTCCCTCCCCTATTCCCCCCAATAGACCCCAGTGTGTAGTGCTCCCCTCCATGTGTCCAAGTGTACTCATTGTTCATCACCTGCCTATGAGTGAGAACATGCGGTATTTCATTTTCTGTTCTTCTGTCAGTTTGCTGAGAATGTTCTCCAGGTTCATCCATGTCCCTACAAAGGACACAAACTCATCATTTTTTATTGCTGCATAATATTCCATGGTGTATATATGCCACAATTTCCCTGTCCAGTCTATCATTGATGGGCATTTTGGTTGATTCCAGGTCTTTGCTATTGTAAACAATGCTGCAATGAACATTCGTGTGCATGTGTCCCTATAGTAGAACAATGTATAATCCTTTGGATATATATCCAATAACGGGATTGCTGGGTCAAATGGAATTTCTATTTCTAGGTCCTTGAGGAATCACCACACTTTCTTCCACAATGGTTGAACTAATTTACACTCCCACCAGCAGTGTAAAATTGTTCCTATTTCTCCACATCCTCTCCAGCATCTGCTGTCTCCAGATTTTTTAATGATTGCCATTCTAACTGGTGTGAGATGGTATCTCAATGTAGTTTTGATTTGCATTTCTCAGTGATGATGAGCATTTTTTCATATGTTTGTTGGCCTCATGTGTGTCTTCTTTTGTAAAGTGTTTGTTCATATCCTTTGCCCACTTTTGAATGGGCTTGTTTGTTTGTTTTTCTTGTAAATCTGTTTTAGTTCTTTGTAAATTCTGGATGTCAGCTCTTTGTCAGATGGGTAAACTACAAAAATTTTTTCCCATTCTGTTGATTGCCGATTCACTCTATTGACTGTTTCTTTTGCTGTGCAGAAGCTGTGGAATTTGATTAGGTCCTATTTGTCTATTTTGGCTTTTGTTGCCAATGCTTTTGGTGTTTTGGTCATGAAGTCCTTGCCTACTTCTATGTCCTGAATGGTTTTGCCTAGATTTTCTTCTAGGGTTTTTATGGTGTTAGGCCTTATGTTTAAGTCTTTAATCCATCTGGAGTTAATTTTAGTGTAAGGTGTCAGGAAGGGGCCCAGTTTCTGCTTTCTGCACATGGCTAGCCAGTTTTCCCAACACCATTTATTAAACAGGGAATCCTTTCCCCATTGCTTGTTTTTTGCCAAGTTTATCAAATACTGTATGGTTGTAGATATGTTGTGTTGCCTCTGATGCCTCTGTTCTGTTCCATTCGTCTATTTGTGTGTTTTGGTACCAGTACCATGCTGTTTTGATTACTGTAGCCTTGTAGTATAGTTTGAAGTCTGGTAGTGTGATACCTCCCACTGTGTTCTTTTTGCTTAGAGTTGACTTGGCTACATGGGCTCTCTTTTGGTTCCATATGAAGTTCAAGGTGGTTTTTCCCAGTTCTGTGGAGAAGGTCATTGGTAGCTTGATGGAGATAGCATTGAATCTGTAAATTACTTTGGGCAATATGGTCATTTTCACGATATTGGTTCTTCCTAACCATGAACATGGAATGTTTCTCCATCTGTCTGTGTCCTCTCTTATTTCGTGGACCAGTGGTTCTCCTTGAAGTGGTCCTTTACGTTCCTTGTTAGTTGTATTCCTAGGTATTTTATTCTCTTTGTAGCAATTGTGAATGGCAGTTCGTTCTTGATTTGGCTCTCTTCAAGTCTCTTATTAGTGTATAGGAATGCTTGTGACTTTTGCACATTGATTTTTTATCCTGAGACTTTGTTGAATTTGCTTATCAGTTTCAGGAGATTCTGGGCTGAGATGATGGGGTCTTCCAGATATACTATCATGTTGTCTGCAAATAGAGACAATTTGGCTTCCTCCTTTCCTATTTGAATACCCTTTATTTCTTATTCTTGCCTGATTGCTCTGGCTAGAACTTCCAGTACTATCTTGAATAGGAGTGGTGAGAGAGGGCATCCTTGTCTAGTGTGATTTCAAAGGGAATGCTTCCAGTTTTTGCCCATTCAGTATGATATTGGCTGTTGGTTTGTCGTAAATAGCTTTTATTTTTTTCAGATGTGTTCCATCCATACCGAGTTTATTGAGGGTTTTTAGCATAAAGGGCTGTTGAATTTTGTCAAAGGCCTTCTCTGCGTCAATTGAGATAATCATGTGTTTTTTGTTGAAACTTGTGCATGCTTCATGAAGTTCTCATGTTGTGTTTTTCAGCTCCATCAATTCACTCATATTCCTCTCTAAGTTGTCCATTCTTGTTATCATTTCCTCAAATCTTTTTTCAAGGTTATTAGTTTTTTTTTTGCATTGAGATAGAACATGTTCTTTTAGCTCACAGAAGTTTCTCATTGCCCACCTTCTGAAGTCTGATTCTGTCATTTCATCACACTCATTCTCTATCCAGCTTTGTTCCCTTCCTGGTGAGGAGTTGTGATCCCTTGTAGGAGGAGAGGTGGTCTGGTTTCTGGTGTTTTCTTCCTTTCTGCGCTGGTTTCTTCTCATCTTTGTGGATTTATCCACCTGTCATCTTTGTAGTTGCTGATTTTCAGATTAGGTCTCTGAGTGGACATCCAGATTGTTGATGATAAAATTATTTCTGTTTCTTATTTTTCCTTCTACAAGTCTGGCCCTTCTGCTGTAGGACTGCTGAGGTCCACTCCAGGCCCGGCTTGCCTGGGGATCACCTGCAGCAGCTGCAGAATAGTAAGGGTTGCTACCAGTTTCTTCTTCTGTTATCTTTGTCCCAGAATGATGCCCACCAAATGTCAGTCTGATCAGTCCTTTGTGAGGTGACTCTTTGTATATACGGGGGTCAGGGAGCTGCTTGAGGAGACAGTCTGTTCTTTATAGGAGCTCAAGTGCTGAGCTATGAGCTCCGTTGTTCATTCAGAGCTGCTAGGCAGGTACGTTTAAGTCTGCTGCTGACTCTCTGGGAGAGAGATCCAAGATGGCTGATCATTAGCAGCTCGGGATTGTGGCTCCCAGTGAAAGTGCAGAAAATGAGAGGACATCACACTTTTAGATGAATTTTTGTTGCTCACGGACCAGGAGATTCCCAGCAGAGGAGCCCCACGGATCGCCACCATGACTCTTGTGGCCAGCGCAGCTGTTTTGCCAGCCCTTGGCACAGCAGTTTTTGGTGCAGAAAAGCACCATCAATCTGAACACCACTGTTTTAGTCAGCGCAGTGGGTTGCTCAGATTCTGATGCTGGAAATCAATAAATTGGATGTCCACTCAGAAACCTAATTAGAAAGGCGGTAATTGCAAACATGACAAATGGACACATTTATAACAAAGGGAAGAAACAAGCCTAAAAAGGCTGAGAATACCCAAAATCAGAATGCCTCTCCCTCTACAGGGGATTACAGTCACCCATTAACAATGGAACAAGGCCTGATGGAGAAAGACTGTGTTCCATTAACAGAGGCAGGCTTCGGAAGGAGGATGATAAGAAACTTCTGGGAGTTGAAAGAACTTGTTCTAACACAATGCAAAGAAACTAAAAACCTTGAAAAAAGGTTTGATGAAATGCTAACAAGAATAGATAATATAGAGAGGAATATAAGCAAATTAACGGAGTTGAAAAATACAACATGAGAACTTCATGAAGTGTGCACAAGTTTTAACAGTTGAATTGATCATGCAGAAGAAAGGATACCAGAGGTTGAAGACCAGCTTAATGAAATAAAATGAGAAGAAAAGAATAGAGTAAAAAGGATAAAAAGGAATGAGCAAAGGCTCCAAGAAATATGGGACTATGTGAAAAGACCTAATCTATGTTTGATAGGTGTACCTGAATATGACAAAGAGAATGAATCCAAGCTAGAAAATATTCATAATGATATTATTCAGGAAAAATTTCCCAATCTAACAAGGCAGGACAATATTCAATTCCAGGTAATACAGAGAACACTACAAAGATATTCCTCAAGAAGAGCAACCCCAAGGCACATAATCATTAGATTCACCAGGGTTGAAACAAAGGCGAAAATGCTAAGGGCAGCCAGAGAGAAAAGTCAGGTTGCCCACGAAGGGAAGCCTATCAGACTCACAGCAGATCTCTCAGCAGAAACCCTACAAGCCAGAAGAGAGTGGGGCCAACATTTAACATCCTTAAAGAAAAGAACTTTCAACCCAGAATTTCACATCCAGCCAAACTAAGCCTTACAATCGAAGGAAAAAATAAAATCTTTTGTGAATAAGCAAGTACTCAGAGATTTCATTACCACCAGGCCTGCTTTACAAGAGCTGAAAGAAGCATCACACATAGAAAGGAACAACCAGTATTAGCCTTTCTAAAAATATACCAAAAAGTAAAGAGTATCAACAGAATGAAGAATTTATATCAATTAATGGGCAAAATAGCCAGCTAACATCAAATGGCAATAATTTTAAATTTAAATTGACCAAGTCCCCCAATGAAAAGATACAGCCAAAACCCATTGGTATGCTGCATCCAGACCCATCTTACATGCAAGGATACATAAAGAGTCAAAACAAAGGGATGGAGAAAGATTTGTCAACCAATTGGAGAGCAAAAATAAATAAATAAATAAAAAGAAGAGGTTGCAATTCTCACCTCTGATGGAATGGATTTTAAAGCAACAAAGATCAAAAGAGGACATAATGGTAAAAGGATCAAAGCAACAAGAAGAGCTGATGATCCTGGATGTGTACCCACCCAATACAGGATATATAAGGTTTGTAAAGAGACTTGGACTCCCACAGAGTAGTAGTGGGAGATTTCAACATCAATATTAGATAGATCAATGAGACAGAAAATTAATAAGGATATCCTGGACTTGAACTCAGATCCGGAACAAGTAAACTTAATAAACATTTATAGAACTCTCCACTTAAAACACATAAGATATGCATTCTTATCAGTACCACATCACACCTACTCACAGATTTAAATAAAATATTGGTTGGCCATTATTAAGCACGATTGATGGTATAAGGGAGGTTTTCAATACCCATTTTTAGACTGCATTCTAGCCTGGGTAATTAAGCAACACTCCTGTTCTCTCTCCCTCCTCCTCTTACTCTTTTTTCCTCTTCTTCATATTTCTTTCTTTCTTTCTTTCTTTCTTTCTTTCTTTCTTTCTTTCTTTCTTTCTTTCTTTTTTTTCTTTCTTTCTTTCTTTTTCCTTTCTCTCTTTCTTTAAAAAAAAAGTCTCCTGCAGCAGAACTCATAAACTCATTTTTTTTCCCCAGGTGCTCTTTCTGACACTTTAGGGCTTTATTTATGAGTATCTGTTGTGCTGCTGCCTTTTTATTCAGGGCTGCCCTGACCAGCAAGGAGGCAGCCTAGCCACTGTCTGCCTGCAGAGGCTTTGCTGAGCTGCTGTGGGCTCCGCCCTGCTGCCATGTGAGCTTCCCTGTAGTACTGTTTATATGGGTGTGGTTAGAACTGCCTCGGCAATGATGGCCCACCTCTGTAATGGCGGACTCTCTCTGTTATGGCGGGTTGCCTTGCCAACAGTGGGCTGCCTCAGCAATGACAGACTACCTCTGTAGGGGTCGAGTGCCTTGGTAATGGCGGACGCCACTCCTCCACAGAGCTGGGCCATCCTGGGTTCAACTGTGCTTGCCATGAAACACTCAACCCTGAGTGTTCTCAATTGCTGGCTTTTTTTTTTTTTTTTGTGGGATGGAACCGCTGAGCCTGATCATATGGCTCCCTGACTCAGAGCCTTTTTTTTTTTAAGTTGAACGGTTGACTCTCTCCCAAGTGCTCCAGTCACCTGCTGAAAGGGTGCCAGGATCTGTGTGATTTCCTGTGCAGCAACCCACTGTGCTGGCTGAAACAATGGCGCTGCCCGGGAATCTCCTGGCCTGGCTCCCTTTTTCAGACCTGTTTAATAGGATGAATTGGTGAATCTGCCTTCTTGGAGCTCCAATTGCCAGCTTAAAAGTGCAACCAGACCAGTGTATTTTGTACTGAGAGCTGCCACACCAGGGCACCAGCAAAACAGCCGTGCTGGTCGAAACAGCTGCGCTGGATAAAACAGCCATGCTGGTGACCCATGGGGCTCCTCTGCCTTCGATTCTCCTGGTCTGTGGGCAATAAAGATCCATCTGGAAATGCGGCATCCACTCACCCTCTGTGCTTTCACTGGGAGCTGCAATCCTGAGCTGCTCCTAAAGGGCCATCTTTCAGTTATGCAGTCTTTAAGAGACTCATCTCACAAGAAGAAGTCACATATAGGCTCAAAATAAGGAGTTGGAGGGAAGTTTACTAAGCAAATGGAAAACACAACAAAGGAGGGGTTGCAATCCTAGTTTCTGACAATACAGACTTTAAACTAAAAAAGATTAAAAAAGACAAAGAAGGGCATTACATAATGGTAAAGGGTTCAACTTAACAAGAAGAGCTAACTATCCTAAATATATATGCACCCATTACAGAAGCACTTAGATTCATAAAGCAAGTTCTTAGAGACCTACAAAGGAACTTAGACTCCCATACGATGATAGTGGGAGACTTTAACACCTCACTAACAATATTAGACAGATTATCAAGACAGAAAATTAACAAAGATATTCAGGGCCCAAACTCAGCTGTGAATCAAGTGGACCTGATACCTACAGAACTCTCCACACTAATTCAACAGAATATGTATTCTTCTCCTCACCACATGGGACTTACTTTAAAATTGATCACATGATCAGAAGTAAAACACTCCTCAGTAAATTCAAAATAATTGAAATCCTCACAAACATTCTCTCAGACCACAGTGCCATCAAATTAGAAATCAAGACAAAGAAATTCAGTCAAAACCACACAGCTACATGGAAATTGAATAACTTCCTCCTGAATGACTCTTGGGTAAATAATGAAATTAAGGCAGAAATCAAGAACTTATTTGAAACTAATGAGTACAAAGAGACAATGTACTAGAATCTCTGAGATACAGCTAAACCAATATTAAGAGGGAAATTTATAACACTGAATGCCCATATCAAAAATGCCAGAAAAAATGTCAAGTTAACAACTTAACAACACAACTTAAAGAACTAGGTAACTGAGAGCAAATAAACCCCCAATATAGCAGAAGACAAGAAATAACCAAGATCAGAACTGAACTGAAGGAGATGAAGGAGGCATAAAAATACTTCAAAAAATCAACAAATTCAGAAACCGGTCTTTTGAAAACATTATTAAAATAGACTGCTAGCTAGACTAATAAAGAAGAAAAGGTAGAAGGATTAAACAAACACAATTAGAAATGATAAGGTGGATATCACCACTGACCCCACAGTAATAAAAACAACCGTAAGAGAATACTATAAACAGCTCTATGTACTTAAACTAGAAAATCTAGAAGAAATGGATAAATTTATGGACACACACCCCCTACCAAGGCTGAACCAGGAAGAAGCTGAATCCCTGAATACACCAAAATGAGTTTTGAAATTGAAGCAGTAATAAATAGTCTACCAACCAAAAAAAAAAAAAAGGAAACAAAAAAAAAAAAACCAAAACTAGATAGATGCACAGTTGAATTCTAGTTGAGGTATGAAGAAGAGCTGGTACCATTTCTACTGATAGTATTTCAAAAAATTGAAAAGGAGGAACTCCTCCCTAACTCATTCTATGAGGCCAGCATCATCCTGATACCAAAACCTGGCAGAGATACAATAAAAGAAAATTTTAGTTCATTATCCTTGATGAACACTTATGCAAAAATCCTCAATAGGATACTGGCAAACCAAATGTAGCAGCACATCAAAAAGAAAGCTTATCCACCATGATCAAGTTGGCTTCATTCCCAAGATGCACGGTTATTGGTTCAACATACACAAATCAATAAGTGTGATTCCTCACATAAACAGAACTAAAGACAAAAATCACGTGATTATCTCAATAGGTACATAAAAGGACTTCAATATAATGTAAAATCCCTTTATGTTAAAAACTTTCAATAAACTAGTTATTGAAGGAACATCAAAATAATAAGAGCCATATATGATAAACCCGCAGTCAATGTCATACTTAATGGGTAAAAAGTGCAAGCATTCCCCTTGAAAACTGGCCCAAGACAAGGATGTCCTCTCTCACCACTCCTATTCAAGTTAGTATTAGAAGTTCTGGTCAGAACCATCTGGCAAGATAAAGAAATAAAAGGTATTCAAATAGCAGGAGAGGAAGTCAAACTGTCACTGTTTTCAGATGACGTGATCCCATATCTAGAAAATACTATCATTTCAGCACAAAAGCTTCTTAAGCTGATAAGCAACTTTAGCAGAGTCTCAGGATATAAAATTAATGTGCAAAAATGACTAGCATTTCTATGCACCAACAACAGGCAAGCAGAGAGCCAAATCATGAATGAACTCTTATTAACAATTGCTGCAATAGGAACAAAATACCTAGAATACTGCTGATGAGGGAAGTGAAGTATCTCTTCAAAGAGAATTATAAATCACTGCTCAGAGAAATCAGAGATGACACAAATGGAAAAGCATTCCATGCTCATGGATAGGAAGGAACAACATCATGAAAATCATTGTACTGCCCAAATTAATTTATAAATTCAATGTTATTCACATTAAACTACCATTGACATTCTTCACAGAATTAGAAAAAACTATTTAAAAATTTATATGAAACCAAAAAAGAGCCCAAGCAGCCAAGGAAATTCTAAACAAAAATAACAAAGCTGGAGGCATCATATTACCTGACTTTAAGCTGTACTATGAGGCTACAATAAACAAAACAGCATGATACTGGTACAGGAACAGACATATAGAGCAATGGAACAGAATTGAGAATTCAGAAATAAGACCACACACTTACAACCATCTGGTCTTCAACAAGCTTGACAAACACAAGCAATGGAGAAAGGACTCTCTATTTAATAAATGATGCTGGGAGTACTGGCTAGCCATATATATTGAAGCTGGATCCCTTCTTTACACCATATGCAAAGATTAACTCAAGAAGATTAAAGACTTAAATGTAAAACCCCAAACTCTAAAATACCTAGAAGAAAATCTAGGTGATACCATTCAGGACATAGGCATGGGCAAAGATTTCATGATGAAAACACCAAAAGCAATTGCAACAAAAGCAAAAATTGACCAGTGAGATCTAATTAAACTAAAGAGCTTCTTCACGCAAAAGAAATTATCATTAGAGTGAATTGACAACCTATGGAATGAAACAAAATTTTTGAAATCTATCAATTTGACAATGGTCTAATATCCAGTCCACATGGAATTTAAATAAATTAAACAAATTTACTCTATTAAAAAGTACACAAAATGGCTGGGCGAGGTGGCTCATGCCTATAATCCCAGCGCTTTGGGAGGCTGAAGCGAGTGGATCATGAGGTCAAGAGATTGAGACCATCCTACAACATGGTGAAGAAACCCCATCTCTACTAAAAATACAACAACAGCAAAAAAATAGCCGGGTGTGGGGGCACGCGCATGTTGTCCCAGCTGTTCAGGAGGCTGAGCATGAAGAATCGCTTGAACCCAGGAGGCAGAGGTTGCAGTCAGCTGAGATTGTGCCACTGCACTCCAGCCTGGCGACAGAGCAAGACTCCATCTCAAAAAAACAACAAAAAAGTACACAAAATACATGAATAGACACTTCTCAGAAGAACACATTTATGCAGCCAACAAACCTGAAAAATACTCAACATCACTGATCACTAGAGAAATGCAAATCAAAACCACAATGATGTGCCATCTTATATCAGTCAGAATGACAATTATTAAAAAGTCAAAAAAAAAATCAAAACAGCTGCTGGCAAAGTCATGGAGAAAAAGGAATGCTTTTACACTGTTGGGAGTGTAAATTAGTTCAAACATTATGGAAGACAGTGTGATGATTTCCCAAATACGTAGAGGCAGAAATAACATTTGACCCAGTAATTCCATGACTGAGTATATATCCAAAGAAATATAAATCGTTTTATTATAAAGATGCATGCATGTATATGTTCATTGCAGAACTATTCACAATAGCAAAAGCATAGAATTAACCTAAATGCCCATCAGTGATAGACTGTAAAAAGAAAATGTGGTATTTATGCACCATGGAATATTATGCAGTCATAAAAAGGAATGAAATTGTGTTCTCTGCAGGAACATGAATGGAGTTGGAAGCCATTATTCTCAGCAAACTAATGTAGAAACAGAAAACCAAATGCTGAATATTATAAACGGGAGCTGCATGATGAGGACACATGGGGTAAATGACAAACACTGGAGACTTTTTGGGGTGGAGGGAGAGAGAGCATCAGGAAGACCAGCTAATGAATGCTGAGCTTAATACTTAGGTGATGGCATGATCTGTGCAGCAAACCACCATGGCTCATATTTAACTACGTAACAAATCTGCACATCCTGCACATGTACTTCTGAACTTAAAAGTTGAAGGAAAAAAAAACCTGAATACAATTGATGATTAGGGATATTTTCACTGCTCAAAATATTACTTTATTTAGCATTTTATTCATCTGATTGATTTCAGAATTTCAATTTTATTTTTCACATAATTTTTGACTGTAAACATGTCCTTATAATTACAAAAATCTGAATAATCTCACATTTAGTAGCTGTGCAATGTGATGGACTATTGTGTCTACTTTTATACTTCTATTATTTTAATGATATATCTCAGGTTAAATATTGGAATTTTATTCACTTGTATTAGTTCAAATATATAAACTGATTTTTTTCTTGTTTTAGCATTTTACTTACTAGTTACAAAACTTTTAAGTACTGTACTTGAATTCCTTAACATTGTTTAGTGGAGTTTTAAATTTGACAAAATATAACACAAATGAATATTAAAATGTATTACAAAATATATTAAAATAAAATTTTATTTTAACATAAATGTCTGTTACTTTAATCATAGCATGTGGGATGTTATGCTTATAGATTTAAATGTAAATATGCATTAAATGGAGTTATATTTTTCACAAGCACTGCTTTATTCTAGACTGACCAGAATAAACTCCCTGAACTCCACAATTTGGTTCAGAATCATTTTATGAAATTTCTTTTTATGAAAATTTGAGACATATTATTTAATTTGGATAATAACTAGCTATAATTGAAATGTAGATAATTAGAGAAAATAAGAACCTGACAAAGAGTTAAGAATTCTATTAGTGCTTCTGGCACATTATAATCAACTAAAGAAAATGCTAAAAAAAATACCAACCTTAGTAGAGTATTGATTTTTTCAATGCACTTCAGCCTCTATATATAGTTTTCTTAAACATACAAATTAAGTGCATTAGAAAAGAAAGGCAATCCTTAGTTTACTAGAAAGTATTAGAAAGAGTTGTATAATCATTTTCTTGCTAATCTTTAGCAGATAACAGAAAAATGTATTTGTGATGGCCAAGAAAACTCTAACACCACTTTACAGTTCATTAACTTCAATATTTAATTTCCAGGAATTAACCAATAAATCAACTTTATATCAGTTGTTTCTCAATTTTTAAAGCTAATTTTTAAGACAATACAGTTATTTGGCTGTCTTTGGAATTTTTTTTACTTAAATTAATTTAATTAAATTAACTAGATTTTTAGAAGAAAGAAATTCTTACATAAAATATGAAGCGGCCAAATAGTAGAATTTTACATTTTCAGTAAGTATTAAAGAAACTACTGTAATAATTATCAATATTAAGTCTTAACATTTTGAAGTGTTATGTTACATTGTATGTGGTGATTAGCAATTCAAATAATTCACTGTCTTCATCAAGACTTGAAAAGGATCAGACAAAACAAACTGAACACATGATATCCTTTCAATTCTCACAAGCTGCAGAAAACATTAATGTTGATTACAGATGTAAATGTCTCCTACTTTTGTATGGTTTATATTGAAACTAAGAATTATTACATATTTATTTATTAGTTATGTCTATTCTTAAAGGCTAGAGGACATTTCAAGAAGTCTTGCTGTATATTTGGTTCTCAATTTAATCTAACTGTTTTTTAAAATTGGTATGTTCAATAACATGTGATAAAACCAGATGTCTTTGATTTACATGCCTGCTTAGCAATCAAACAGTAAGCCTGATTAGAGACTTGACCTCTCTATTTCTCAGTTTTCTCATCTGTAGAATTAAAAAGAATATTCTACTGGTTTGATTGTTGTGTTTAATTAGACCAAGTATATGAAGTCTCTGAACAAAGCGAAGACATAGTGTTTGTTGAACAGGTGTTTACTACCTTTGCCATTGCAATAGATAATTTTCCAGGTCATTCTAACCAATAGTGCAGTCACGACTCCAGATAACAAAAAACCTGTATCATCCCAGGACCATGCTCATAAAAAGATTTATTAGAAAGGCTGGGCTGGGTGCAGTGGCTCACACCTGTAATCCCAGTACTTTGGGAGACCATAGCGGATGGAACACTTGAGGTCAGGAGTTCAAGACCAGCCTCGCCAACATGGTGAAACCCCATTTCCACTAAAAATACAAAAATTAGCCAGATGTAGTGGCACACGCCTGTAATTCCAGCTACTCTGGAGGCTGAGGCAGGAGAATCACTTGAACCAGGGAGGTGGAGGTTGCAGTTGAACCAAGATTGTGCCACTGCTCTCCAGCCGGGGCACAGAGTGAGTGAGACTCCTTCTAAAAGACAAAAAATAAAATAAGAGATTGTCAGGTAAGACCTTATTTCTTCAAGGTCAAGATAATTTTTAATGCATTTCATTAAGAGCCATTTTTTGGGTACATTTGAGACTTGATTTCTTTGTCTTGTGGCATTCACAGCCTACTACCTATTTAGAAGTAAGTGTTACAGCTTTGAATTGAGATGGGGTTGAGATCACTACCACATAATCTATGTTCATAGATGGCACGTGGTTGACATTTGCTCCTCTCATTTCTCCTATTGCTAAAACCTTTACCGGATGTCTCCTCTTTGGTTCGAGAATCAGGCAAAATAAAATCCAGGTGTTCTTTTGTATCTATTTTTTCTGCAAACTTCAACACAGGTGAGGAGGTCAGTTCATTTTGTACCTCTTTTCTTCTGACTTCAATGTACCCTAATTTTCTCCATACTTTCTAACTTCTCCTATCAGCATCTCATAAGTTGTTATTGTCTCATAATTTGATTAAACTGTATGTCCTAAAATTCAATATGTTTTGTTAACCTAAGTCAAGACTTACATTTGAAATTTCTATTTCTTTATATTTCACAGTGACCTAGATATTAGAGCCATCAATTGCTAATGTAAATATATTTTGTATGGGCCTAGTCTTGGCTAGCTTCACTTGACCCAAGTGGAATAAGTGCCAATCAAGGAGAATCAAATTTCGTGTGTAACACCTGAACTTTAACGCACTACACAACCATTTTTGGTCCATGGCATAGCAATTTAAATCAGGCTCACACAAATGAATGACAGGGATGTTGTTGGGTTCTTGTTATGTTTTTCTCATCAAATAAGATCATTTTTATTATAATTTTATTTGTTTATAATGTTATACAATGCATAAATGTAATTTTGACTAGCAATGTATCTACACTACTATGCAGAGGGAATGATCTCTGACTTTGCCAAGAAAAAAAAATCCATCATCATAAGTTGGTTAGTATTTTACCCAGGTAGAATATTATCTAGGCATTAAATGACAATTATAGAGTGACAAAAGAAATTTTCTCGAAAATGTGCTATACAATGATAATTACTGAGATAAACATGAAAAAATACAGTATACTAATCAAATATTTTAAAATACGAATTCAGCCACATTTTTGTTTTCATATAAATTGTTGGAATTATTTGGACATAGATTTTGTTTACATTGCAGCACAGCATTATACCAATGATAATTTTAAACATTTTTAGGGGCTAGTACATAGCTCTATAGTATATTTAGTTTCAGCATACCTAAATCATAGCTATTAGCAGTTAACAGTTAATAAGAGAGGACACCACCAATAAGGGGCACAGAACCCTTTTCATTTTCATTCATAAAAACAGTATTAAATTGTTTCAAAGCATATTGCATAGTAAATTGAATAATAAAAGATATTCATGAGGACATTCTTGTTTCAAAAACATTTGTTTCTTATTTCAAAAAACCTACCCTTGCATTCTGCATCCATCAAGCACCTTAAGCAATTTCCCATTTACACTTTATTTTGCATGCACTTCTAAAATTCAATTTAACGTTAATGTCATTTTGTGTACTGTGTTATTTATATTAGATGTTCACATTGATCTCGCTCACTTGATATTTGATAAAGTTCTACTTTGCTGTGCTACTCAGATATAGGGTTGATGAAATTCTTTCCCCATTAACAGTTCTTCAAACATGTGGGGAAAACTTTGGAATATATAAACCTACCATAAAACATTTCCCTTAAAACGGAGTTGTGATAAAACGGAGCAACCAGAAGGTATCCTGAGCTTTGCACAAGCATGAACTGTCAGTGTATTTAGTATCTCAAGAGAAAAGCTGCTCATCTAGAGGTAACATAATAGTCAAAACATTCAAGAAAATGGTTCATAAATGATGCATTTTAAGAGGTGACAGAGAAAAGCATGAATAGAGAGCTTGAGAGTAATGTGTGAATACAGCAAGGAGTTATAAATAGTCAATCACAAGGGAATAGCAAGCAGAAACTGACTGTCAAACAGGATTACTTTTTCTAAGTCTCAAGGATGCTAAAATAAGTATTGAAAGATAGAGGATTGAACGTAATGAGAGAAAAAAAATGCAGTAAATAAAAATCAGATCAAAGTTTCAAAAAATCAATTTAAAAATAATAGGAAGAGATAGGAGGAAGAGGGGGAGAGAGAGAGAGAGAGAGAGAGAGAGAGAGAGAGAGAGAGAGAGAGAGAGAAACAGAGAAAGAGAGAGAGAGAGAGGAAAGAGAAAGAGAAGAGACAGAGAGAAAGAGAGGACAATAAATGGAATTATTTTGTCATAGCATTATTAAAAAAAAATTTTTTTTTAGATAGGGTCTCACTCTGTCACCCAAGCTGGAATGCAATGTTGTGATCATGGCTCACTGCAGCCTCAAAATCCTGGGCTCAAACAATCCTCCCACCTCAGCCTCCCAGGTAGTTGGGACTACAAGCATGTGCCACCACACCTGGCTAGTTTTTGTATTTTTTTGTAGAGATAGGGTCTTGCCATGTTGCCCAGGCTAGTCTCAAACTCCTGTACTCAAACGATCCTCTTGCCTTGGCCTCTCAAAGTGCTGGGATTACAGACACGAGTCACCATGACTGGTCTATGTTAAACATGTGCATATGTTCTCTGACCCTTTTTATTTTCAAGAAGTTATCCTTACTCTTGGTAGTATTTCTTTTCTTTTTGTTTTTTTTTCAATTATACTTTAAGTTCTGGGATACGTATGCAGAATGTGTAGGTTTGTTACATAGCTATACACGTGCCATGGTGGTTTGCTGCACCCATCAACTTGTCATTTACATCAGGTGCTTCTCCTAATGCTATACCTCACATAGTCCCCCCCATCATGCAGGCCCTGGTGTGTGATGCTCCCCTTCCTGTGTCCATGTGTTCTCATTGTTCAACTTGCACTTATGAGTGAGAACAGGCAGTGTTTGGTTTTCTGTTCCTGTGTTAGTTTGCTGAGAATGATGGTTTACAGCTTCATCCCTGTCCCTGCAAAGGACATGAACTCATCATTTTTTGTGGCTGCATAGTATTCCATGGTGTATATGTGCCACATTTTTCTTATCCAGTCTTTCATTGATGGACATTTGGGTTGGTTCCAAGTCTTTGCTATTGCAAACAGTGATGCAATAAACACACATGTACACATCTTTATAGTAAAATGGTTTCTATCATTAATGGACATGTGGGTTGGTTCCAAGTCTTTGCTATTGTGAACAGTGCTGCAATAAACATTCATGTGCATGTGTCTTTATAGTAAAATGATTTATAATCCTTTGGGTATATACACAGTAATGGGATTGCTGGATCAAATGGCATTTCTGGTTCTAGATCCTTGAGGAATTACCATACTGTCTTCCACAATGGTTGAACCAATTTACACTCCCACCAACAGTGTAAAAGTGTTCCTATTTCTTCATATTCTCTCCAGCATCTGTTGTTTCCTGACTTTTTAATCATTGCTGTTCTAACTGGCATGAGATGGCATCTGATTGTGGTTTTGATTTGCATTTCTCTAATGACCAGTGATGATGAGTTTTTTTTTCATGTTTGTTGGCCACATAAGTGTCTTCTTTTGAGAAGTGTCTGTTCATGTCCTTTGCTCACTTATTGATGCGGTTGTTTTTTTTTTCCTTGTAAAATTTGTTTCTGTTCATTTCAGATTCTGGATATTAGTCTTTTGTCAGATGTGTAGATTGCAAAAATTTTCTCCCATTCTGAAGGTTGCCTGTTCACTCTGATGATAGTTTCCTCTGCTGTGCATAAGGAGTTTAGTTTAATTAGATCTCATTTGTCAATTTTAGCTTTTTTTTTTGCCATTGCTTTTGGTGTTTCAGTCATGAAGTTTTTGCCCATGCCTATGTCCTGAATGGTATTGCCTAGGTTTTCTTCCAGGGTTTTTATGGTGTTAGGTATTACATGTAAGTCTTTCATCTATCTTGAGTTACTTTTTTTTTTAAATCTTCAGCTTTTTGTATAAGGTGTAAGGAAAGGGATCCAGTTTCAGTTTTCTGCCAGTTTCCTTTCCCCATTGCTTGTTTTTGTCATGTTTGTCAAAGATCAGGTGGTTGTAGATGTGTGGCATTATTTCTGCGGTCTCTGTTCTGTTCCATTGGTCTATATCTATGTTTTGGTACCAGTGTCATGCTGTTTTGATTACTGTAGCCTTGTACTATAATTTGAAGTCAGGTAGCATACCTCCAGCTTTGTTCTTTTTGCTGGATTGTCTTGGGTATAGAGACTCTTTTTTAGTCCCTTATGAAATTTAAAGCAGCATTTTGCAATTCTGTGAAGAAAGTTAATGGTAGCTTGATGGGGATAGCATTGAATCTATGAATTACTTTGGGTAGTATGGCCATTTTCATGATATTTATTTTCTATCCATGAGCATGAAATGTTTTTTCATTTGTTTTTGTCCTCTCTTATTTCCTTGAGAGATGGTTTGTATTTCTCCTTGAAGAGGTCTTTCATATATCCCTTGTAAATTGTATTCCTACGTATTTTATTCTCTTTGTAGCAATTGAATGGAAGTTCACTCATGATTTGGCTCTCTTTGTCTATTATTGGTGTATGGGAATGCTTGCGATTTTTGCCGTGATTTTTTATTTTGAGACATTTGCTGAAATTGCTAATCAGCTTAAGGGGATTTGGGGCTGAGATGGGGTTTTCTAGCTATACAATCATGTTATGTGCAAACAGAGACAGTTTGACTTCCTCTGTTCTTATTTGGATACCTTTTATTTCTTTCTCTTGCCTGATTGCCCTGGCCAGAACTTCCAATAATATGTTGAATAGGAGTGGTGAGAGAGGGCATTCTTGTCTTGTGCCAACTTTCAAAGGCAATGCTTCCAACATTTGCCCACTCAGTATGATATTGGCTGTGGGTTTGTCATAAATAGCTTAGGATTTTAAGCTATGTTCTATCAATGCCTAGTTTATTGAGAGGTTTTAGCATGAAGGGGTGTTGAATTTTATCAAATGCCTTTTCTGCATCTAATGAGATAATCATGTGGATTTTTGTGATTGGTTCTGTTTATGTGATGGATTATGTTTATTGATTTACATATGTTAAACCAGGCCTGCATCCCAGGGATGAAGCCCACTTGATCTTGGTGGATAAGCTTTTTTGTGTGCTGCTGGATTCTGTTTGCCAATATTTTATTGAGGATATTTGCATTGATGTTCATAAGGGAAATTGACCTGAAATTTTCTTTTTCTTTTTTTTTTTGGTTGTGTCTCTGCCAGGATTTAGTGTCAGCATGGTGCTGGCCTCATAAAATGAGTTAGGGAGGAGTTCCTCTTTTTCTATTTTTTGGAATAGTTTCAGAAGGAATGGTACCAGCTCCTCTTTGTACCTCTGGATGAATTTGGCTGTGAATCCAACCATTGGCTTTTTTTTTTTTTTGGTTGATAGGCTATTAATTACTTCCTCAATTTCAGAACTTGTTATTGGTCTATTCAGGGATATGACTTCTTCCTAGTTTAGTGTTAGAAGGGTGTATGTGTCCAGAAATTAATCCATTTCTTCTAGATTTTCTAGTTTATTTGCATAGAGGTGTTTATAGTATTCTCTGATAGTGGTTTGTATTTCTGTGGGATCAGTGGTGATATCCCCTTTATCATTTTTTATTGTGTCTACTTGATTTTTCTCCATTTTCTTATTTATTAGTCTGGCCAGAGGTCTATCTATTTTGTTAATCTTTTCAAAAAAAACCAGCTCCTGGATTCACTGATTTCCTGACGGGATTTTCATGTCTCTATCTCTTATCAGTTCTGATTTCATCTTATTTATTTCTTGTCTTCTGCTGGCTTTTGAATTTGTCTGCTCTTGCTTCTCTAGTTCTTCAAATTGTGATGTTAACATATTGATTTTAGATCATTCCTGCTTTCTACATATAGTGCCATAAGTTTTCCTCCAAATATTGCTTTAGCTTTTTTCCCAGAGATTCTGGTGCATTGTGTCTTTGTTCTCACTAGTTTCAAAGAATTTATTTATCTCTGCCTTATTTTGTTATTTACCCAGGAGTAATTCAGGAGCAGGTTTTTCAGTTCCCATATAGTTGTGAGTTTTGAGAAAGTTTCCTAATCCTAAGTTCTAATTTGATTGCACTGTGGTCTGAGAGACTGTTATGATTTTTTTCTTTTTTTTTGCATTTTCTGAGTACTGTTTTACTTCCAAATATGTGGTCAATTTTAGAATAAGTGTGATGTGGTGCTGAGAAGAATGTATATTCTGTGGATTTGGGTTGGAGAGTTCTGTAGATATCTATTAGGTCTGTTTGGTCCAGCGCTGAGTTCGAGTCCTGAATATCCTTGTTAATTTTCTGTCTTGTTGATCTGTCTAATATTGACAGTGGGATGTTAAAGTCTTCCTCTATTATTTTGTGGGAATCTAAGTATCTTTATAGGTCTCTAAGAAGTTGCTGTATGAATCTGGGTGCTGCTGTATTGGATGCATATTTATTTAGGATAGTTAGCTCTTCTTGTTGCATTGATCCCTTTACCTTTATGTAATGCCCCTTTTTGTCTGTTTTGATATTTGTTGGTTTAAAGTATGTTTAATCAGAGACTAGGATTGCAACCTGCTTTTTTTGCTTTCTATTTGCTTGGTAAATCTTCCTCCATCCCTTTATTTTGAGCCTATGTGTGTCTTTGCATGTGAGATAGGTCTCCTGAATACAGCACACCGATGGGTTTTGACTCTTTATCCAACTTGGCAGTCTGTGTCTTCTAATTGGGGCATTTAGCCCCTTTACATTTAAGGTTAATATTGTTATGTGTGAATTTGATCCTGTCTTTATGATGATAGCTGGTTATTTTGCCCATTAATGCAGTTTCTTTATTGTGTTGTTGGTCTTTTCAATTTGGTATGCTTGTGCAGTGGCTGGTACTAGTTTTTTCTTTCCATATTTAGTGCTTCCTTCAGGAGCTCTTGTAAGGCAGGCTTGGTGGTGGCAAAAATCTCTCAGCATTTGCTTGTATGTAAAGGATTTTATTCTCCTTCACTTATGAAGCTTAGTTTGGCTGGATATGAAATTCTGGTTTGAAAATTCTTTTCTTAAAGAATATAGAATATTGGCCCTCCACTCTCTTCTGGTTTGTAAAATTTCAGTAGAGAGATCTTCTGTTAGTCTGAAGGGCTTCTTTGTGGGTAACCCGATCTTCCTCTCTGGCTGCACTTAACATTTTCTCCTTCATTTCAACCTTAGTGAATCTGAATATTATGTGCTTGGGGTTGCTCTTCTCGAGCATAATCTTTGTGGTGTTCTCTGTGTTTCCTGAATTTGAATGTTGGCCTGACTTGCTAGGTTGGGGAAGTTCTCCTAAATAATATCCTGAACAATGTTTTCCAACTTGGTTCCATTCTCCCTGTCACTTTCAGGAACACCAATCAAACCTAAGTGTGGTCTTTTCACATAGTCCCATATTTCCTGGAGGCTTTGTTTGTTCCTTTTCATTTTTTTTTCTCTAATCTTGTCTTCACACTTTATTTCATTAAGTTGATCTTCAATCTCTGTTATTCTTTCTTCTTCTTGATACTTGTGTATGCTTCATGAAGTTCCCATGCTGTGGTTTTTTTTTTTTAGCTCCATTGAGGTCATTTATGTTCTTCTCTAAGCAGGTTATTCTAGTTAGCAATTCCTCTAACCTCTTTTCAAAGCTCTTAGCTTACTTTCATTGGATTAGAACATGCTCCTTTAGCTTGGAGAAGTTTGTTATTACTCTTCCTCTGAAGCCTACTCTGTTAATTCATCAAACTCATTCTCCATCCAGTTTTGCTCCCTTGATGATGAGCAGCTGTGATGCTTTAAAGAAGAGATGTTCTGGTTTTTGAAATTTTCAGCCTTTTTGTGCTGGTTTTTCCTCATCTTCTTGGATTTCTCTATCTTTGGTTTTTGATGATGGTGACCCAGATGGAGTTTTGTGTGAATGTCCTTTTTGTTGATGTTGGTGCTATTCCTTTCTGTTTGTAAATTTTCTTTCTAACAGTCATGCCCCTCTGCTAGAGTTTTGCTGGAGGTTCACTTTAGACCTTCTTTTTCTGGGTAGCTCTAGCAGAGGCTGCAGAACAGCAAAGATTGTTCTCTTTTCACTTTTCTGGAAGCTTCATTCAAGGGGGGCACCTGCCAGATGCCAGCTGGATCTCTTCTTTTTTTTTTTTTTTGAGACAGAGTTTCGCTCTTGTTACCCAGGCTGGAGTGCAATGGCGTGGTCTTGGCTCACTGCAACCTCCGCCTCCTGGGTTCAGGCAATTCTCCTGCCTCAGCCTCCTGAGTAGCTGGGATTACAGGCACGTGCCACTATGCCCAACTAATTTTTTGTATTTTTAGTAGAGATGGGGTTTCACCATGTTGACCAGGATGGTCTAAATCTCTTGACCTTGTGATCCCCCTGCCTCGGCCTCCCAAAGTGCTGGGATTACAGGCTTGAGCCACCATGCATGGCCCTTGGATCTCTTCTTTATGAGGTGTCTGTCCACCCCTGTTGAGAGGTGTCTCTCTGTCAGGAGGCATGTGGGTCAGGGACCCACTTGAGGAGGCAGTCTTTCCCATAGGAGAGCTCAAGCACCATGCTGAGAGATCCACTGCTCTCTTCTGAGCTGTCAGACAGAAACATTTAAGTCTGCTGAAGTTGTACCCACAGCTGCCCTTTCCCCCAGGTGTTCTGTCCCAGGGAGATGGGAGTTTTATCTATAAGCCCCTGACTGGGGCTGCTGCCTTTCTTTCAAAGATGCCCTGCCCAGAGATGAGGAATCTAGAGAGGCAGTCTGGCTACAGTGGCTTTGCCAAGCTGTGGTGGGCTCTGCACAGTTCCAACTTCCTGTTGGCTTTGTTTATATTGTGAGGGGAAAACTTCCTATTCAAGCCTCAGTAATGGTGGATGCCCCTCCCCTCACTAAGCTTGAGCATCCCAGTTTAACTTCAGCCAGCTGTGCTGGCAGCGAGAATTTCAGACCAGTAGATCTTAGCTTGTTGGGCTCTGTGGTGGTGGGATCTGCTGAGCTAGACCACTTGGCTGCCTGGCTTCAGACCCCTTTCCAGGGAGTGAATGGTTCTGTCTTTCTGGGATTCCAGGCACCACTGGGATATGAAGAAAAACTTCTTCAGCTGTCTTAGTGTGTGCCCAAATGGCTGCCCAGTTTTGTGCTTGAAACCGTGGGCCCTGGTGGCATAGGCAGTTAAGGGAATCTCCTGGTCTGTGGGTTGTGAAGATCATGGGAAAAGCATAGTATCTGGGCTAGAATCTACCATTCCATATGGCACAGTCTCTTATGGCTTCTCTTGGCTAGGGGAGGCAGTTCCCTGACCCCTTGTGCTTCCTGGTGAGATGATGCCCCACCCTGCTTCTGCTCACCCTCTGTGGGCTGCATCCACTGTTTAACCAGTCCCAAAAGATGAGCTGGGTACCTCAGTTGGAAATGCAGAATTCACCAGCCTTCTGCCTTGATCTTGCTGGGAGCTGCAGACTGGAGTTGTTCATCTCCGGCCATCTTGTCAGCCACCACTGCATATGTTTTCTTATAAGCTGTTCAATAATACTTTAGTAGGCAGAATGATGACCCAGAGAAACATCCAAATCCGAATTTCTGAAATGTTTGAATATGTTAGGTGACATGCCACAAGGGAATTTTGCAGATATAATTAAGTTAAGGTTCTCACAATAGGGAGATTGTGCTGGATTATTTGGGTGGTCTCAATGTAATCTCAGGGGTGAAAATGAAAGATGGAATCAGGAGGCAGGGTGTCAGAGTGATTCAGCATGGGAAAGTCTCAGCCAAGTCATTGCTTATGTTGAGATGGAAGAAGGAGACAAGAGCCAAAGGATGTGGGCCAAGGAATGCAGGTGGCCTCTAGAACTAAGAAGGTAAGAAATGTGTTTTCCCTGGATCCTCTAGAATGAAGGCAGCCCTGCTGACACCTTGGATTTTAGCTGATTGAAACTCATTTTAAACTTGTGACCTTCAAAACTGTAATACAGTACATTTGTGTTGCTTTAAGTCACTAAGTTTATGGCAATTTGTTACAGCAGCTAGAGAAAACTAGTAATAAAAAGAGTTAAGACAGCATTGAATCCTCATTAGAAATGGAAAAAAGTACTTCTAAATAGGTTTTGCTATTAAATATTTAACCAATGTTTCAACACAGAGCCAGGACTGAAATATAGACCTTTCCTACTCCAAAACCTATTTCCTGGCACTCTCTCTAACTGCACATCACAGTAGAGGTAGAAATATATAATTAAGAAATCATTTTTAAAAGCAAGTGTCTTCAAATAACTGATAACAGTAGAATAACTTTCTTGCAAAATATGAGTATGTACATATTTGCATGCAATTAAAATGATAGGTTTCATTCTCTCAGTGAGCTTGTGCCCCTGGGCTATGACTTTTACAAGTGCTTCTCTGGTTTTATTGTCTCTAGGTGAGACAATAAATCTTGGTGCCTGATGTCAGGTATTTTTCTTCATCCACATCAAGGAATAGAGGTGGTTTAACTTGAATGTTTCCTTTTTGTTACATCAGTTAGGCTCTGGTAAATTAGGTTCTTTTGAGGGCTGTACTTTGTTGACAGAACTGAGACCTCAGGCATATTTTAAAGTGGTGACTTTTCTGCTCTCCTGATGAAATTGCAGGGGATTTTTTTTCTGTGTGTGTGTGTGTGTGTGTGTGTGTGTGTGTGTGTGTGTGTTTACCCTGAGAACCTGTTGTTGCTGCTAGAGGTAGAAATCTCAAAAATTTGAGGCCCCCTAAAACTTCTCCCCCCACCCCCAGAGTTTTTAACTGTCAGACTTATCCATATTGAGCCATCAGTAAATTTTCAATAATACTTTATGTCTTTTTGACAGTACAGCCAGAGCAGTGGACTTCTGCCTCTGAACTTGTTCTTCCTAAACTGTGATTCTCAGTCCCTGCTTGTCTCTCCGGTTTTCAGGTCAGTGGTTTGCCCAGTGACTTTAATTCTTTTCTGTATATAAAGAAAGTTATTGGTTTTCAGTTTGTTCAGCGTTTTCCTTGTTGAGAAGATGAGAATGATGACTTCCAAGCTTTTTCTATGTTAGATCAGAAAATGGGATTCTGCTGTGTCTTTTTGCATGGCTGCATTTGATCATCTCATTGCTTTCTCATGGTCTTCTTTCATTTCTTGCTCATTCTCAGAATCACACAATTTCCTGAAGTTGTGTTTTAGTGGAATTGCATATTTGAAGATCACACTTAAAGTATTAGGGATATTTACTGCTATTGGGTTGTCTTTGCTTTTCATTTTTTTGGGGGAATAGAGCTGCATAATTGTATAATTTTGGAAAGGAATAAATTTTGAATTTGTATTAGTGTTTTAAATTTGTTTCTAATAACAAGAAAACATTTCTTATTTATTTTATCTCCACAATATACATTTACTAGTTTCAAAATGGCAAATAAAATGTTACCACTAGCAACAATATTATTGAATGCCAGTTAGGATCTCTTTCTGTTCTTTCTAATCTTTATTTTAGTAGTAATTTTTGAAGTCATTTTGGTGGGGTATTGTGGCAGGCCAGGTCTCACTAACGCAAACCTCCGTAACAGTTGTTTCAGTACTGATTGAGCGGTTAAGTTAAACAGTAAGAGCCAGTACCCTTTTACAAAGGCTAGGCATAACAAAAGCCAACCAAGAGTTTTGCCTAGGCCTTTCCTGAGCCTTAAAGCATGACAAAATAATGTAGGAATTATTTACAGGACCCATTTTAAATTAAACAGGTTTTATTGTGAGTTTGAAGAAACTCCCCAGGCCTCCATAAACATGTTTACTGGGGGTCTGAAGGAACTCCTCACACCTTCATGATTTAGCAGGAGACAGATACGGCTGATCACCCCAGCACCTGGACTCATTTAGGTAAAGTAAATTTACTGAGGCTCCAGATGAAGTTCTTCAGTACTCATAATTTGTTTATAGATTAGAAGAAGTTAATCACGTATGTCTGTAGATGTATGCACACTTACACATAGACGTGTAGCTTAGAAGGTATATAAGCTCTGGAAACCTTTGTAATTTTGAGTTGGTTTGATGTTAATTTCCAGGCCTTTTCACTGTAACCTGTTACAGAAATAAAATCTCTCTTCCTTGCCAGTTCATCTGTATCTTGTTACTGGGCCATGAGTAATGGCATCCCAACCCTCAGTTTGGTCTAGGAACAAAATTTGTCATGCCAGGCAGGAGAGACTTGGGACAGTGCTGTGTTCAGTGGCCAGTGGCTTGCAATGAGACAGTCTTCAAGAGGATCCCATCAGCTGCCAGTGAGATTTTCCTGGGGACTCTCCCAAGGGGTGTTCTGTGCACAGAATTGCATGTCCCTTTCACTGCTGGGGAAGAACACAAATCAGGAGCAGATGCGCTCAAAGGGTGCAGTAACCGATCATATGCCAGGAACCTAGTGTTTTCCTATTTGTTCAGTCCTGCCAAAAGAAGCAATAGGGTTTGCTCATACACCTGCTTTGCATTTTGTTCAAAATCAGGCTTTGAGTAGGTTTTGAGTCTGTTTTGCCTGAGTGCATTCCCCATTCTGTTGTCCAAAATTTGTCTCCACTTATTTGTGTATCTGTCTTATTCCTTTGATACCATATTTGAAAATGGGAGGTATTGGGTCCATTCCTGCTGAGAGGCCTCTGGGAAGGAAAAATATTTCTTTAGTATCTCAATAATTAAAAGTCAGCTTCGTTAAAAGCTAATGTCCAAGATGTGTATATTTATATGTGCATGTATGCAATTGTGCATGTTTGTATTTAAAAGGCCTTGACGTTTTTGTTTCTGTTTTGTTTATTTCTCTCCTAGGACCTTGTCTTTTTGAGCAAAAGTTTTTTTCTTGTAAGTTGACTGAATTCTGCTTTCTTCATTAATAGCTATTACAACAGAAGCTCCTCTGGGATTTCTAAGAAAAAGTGTAATTTAGACACTTGGAAATGTTTTTGTTTGGAAAAAACAAATGTTTTAAGGGCACTGTAAAAGCATCACATTGTGTAGCCTCATAATAATTCTCCCTTTTGGAAACCCAGGATTCAGTGTGGACTCATAGATCCAGTTAAAGAGTAGGTAGTCAATATCTAAATAAAGTTAGACTCCTTATAGATTCCTATAGGGGGGAAATAGGGAAGGGACAGTGGGGGGTGGGGAGTTAGGGAGAGATAACATGGGGAGAAATGCCACATAAAGGTGATGGGGAGGAAGGCAGCACATCACACTACCATGTGTGTACCTATGCAATAATCTTGCATGTTCTTCACATGTACCCCCAAACCTAAAATGCAATAAAAAAAATTTCTATAAGTTTATGCTTGATTTTGGTATCCATCTTTAATCTCTCTCTAGTACCACCCAGACTTTTTCTCTGTGTATCTTCAGATGTAAATCTTGCTATTTGATTTTTCACCTGAGTTGTTTCTGATAATATGCAGATTTAGAGCTAGTTAGCTGACAACTTCCAGAGTAATAAGCCAGGTTATTAAGAGTTTGCAAGCGTAAGATAGGAAAAAGGAAGTCTTATGGATCTGTAAAATGTACTTCTGTTGGCATGCCTAATAGATCTATGTATTTATGTCTTGTGTACACCATGTTTCATTACTGAAAATATATAAAAGAGTTCTAACGAATTGGCTCAAAGCAAAATAAAGGCACTTAAATACTTTAAACCCCCCCACAAAAAGAAAAGAAAAATTAGCCAAATACTATTTCAAGTTTATGTGTCTTAAGTAAAATATTTAATAAATAAGTAAGCTTTAAAATCGTTGATCAAGTAATATTAGAAATGTCTTAAAATTACCAGCATACATTATTGTTTGCATGTATTGATCACACAATTTCATACTTTTCCCTGTCAAATATTATAAGGTGTCAAAATTTGGCACAGAGGCTACAAAACTACAACTCAGCTCAAAACAGAATGATCTTTGCTTGTGTAATTTTTAATAAATAAACCATTAATATTGATTTAATGAAGATAACTACATCTTGAATTATTTAATAAAATACTCTAACTTCTAATCTTGTGGTCTTAGGCAGTCGAGTTCACAGATATGAAGAAAGTTTTCCTGAGAAAGGGCTGTTATCATTTTTGTTTCACAGCTAAGCTATAAACTAAATGAATGAATAAGAATATGTTGGAGGTCAGAAACAAGATGGAGTCAGTTAGGTTGGATCATTTTCACTGTCTCAGTTATAATATTGCAATGGTGGTTTCATAACATTAAATGATGATTATCACAGTTTTTATAAATAATCCAGGTAACTGTTTAAAATAAGTAATTAGATAAATGTAATGGGATAAATACTCATAAACAAATTTGTCATAATTTAGAATCTAAAGTTATATTAAACAACAGATATTTCATTATTTGGGTATTTTCTAATGAAAATATATTTTAGAAAAATTTTCTAAAAATTATATCCTTTTGAAAGGATGACTAATTTTTGTCTTATTCAAAACTTACTTTAAGGTCACATATAAAACAAGGTAAAAGAAAGTTGTAAAGATAAAAGAGTTTCAAAGAGTATTAGTAAAGTAGAAGTATCTTAAAAAATGTAAACATTTGGTCTAACTTATGCAGGTCAAATATTAGGTTTGCTCATGTTTTTGGCCATAAATTGCTTCTTTGACTTAAAAATTGTTCCATCTATTTTGGAGTGTTAAAATCTAGATAAGGCCTAGGGACATATGAAATTAGCCATGCCCCTAGATATGAAAAAACTATTAAAGAAAAGAGATTTAATATAAGAACAGATCTTGTATGATAAATTCTTGTCCTAAAGTAAAATAACTGGTTGTTTAAAAAGAGGCAAGTTTAGGACAAGTCAGAAAGTCAAGGCATGTCATAGCTTGTCTGTGTAGTCATGAAAGAATTTATAAAAGGAAATTTATGCAAGAAATATTGTACAATTTAAAGGTAATTAGACCTTCTAAATGCATTATAAAATATCCCTATGACTCTTAGCTGTACAACTTGCCTGTTTTACAGATAGATAAGGCCTAGAACACATGAAGTTAAATGCTGGAATAAATGAGAGTACCTGCACTTCTGTCTAGGTCCTAGGCTCCACTCATAGTACATAATTAAAATCCCAAACTTACCAAGGTTTTCACCAAAAGTAAAGGTTGCTAAGAGTTAATGGTGTAACATGTATTTAAGAACTACTGGGCCATGTGTGGTGGCTCATGTCTGTAATACCAGCACTTTGGGAGGGTGAGGTGAGTGGATCACCACCTGAATCAGGAGTTTGAGACCAGCCTGACCAATATAGCAATATCCCATCTCTCCTAAAAAATCCAAAAAAGAAAAACATAGCCAGGCATTGTGGCGGGTGCCTGTAATCCCAACTACTTGGGAGGCTGAGACAGGAATATTGCTTGAACCCGGGAGGTGAAGGTTGCAGTAAGCTGAGATCACACATTTGGGAGACAGAGTGAGACTCCATCTCAAAAAAAAAAAAAAAGAAAAGAAAAAGAGAAAGAAACGTTGAAGAAACAGTTTACATACAAGGTATGTAAAGAAAATAAAATATACTTTTGTTAAAAAGATTATAAGGAGGTATGAGAATGTAGATGTTTGCCTAGATTAAAAGATTAAATGATTATTTTAAGTTAGATAAAGTAAAACTGAATGTTCTAGCCAATTGTGGAAGGTTGATTTTAAGCAAAGTTCTGTGTGTAAACATATTGGCTAAAGTTAAAGGGTTATCATCTGTTTTTTTTTCTGTAAGTGGAACACTAGAATAAAAACTCAAGAGGTTTCTTTTAGAGCACTAACATGCTCTTTAACAAAAATTGTAAAGGGTTATAAAAGGTCCATGAAAATCTTACCTATTGTCAAACATTAAAATTGGGTAAATATATCTGTAAAGTTTTGTTAAGAATTGTGTTTAACATTAATAGTGCACTAAAATAAAGGTGAAATTTGGCTTATTTGGTATAAAAATTATACAGAAAGTATTGTCAAATATAAAATGGTGTTTGGCTTTCTTTGGGCTTTATTTTTATAAATATGTTATTGGTATGTATTCTAAAATCATGTGAAACTCCTAAAATTCTGATATATCTTAGTGTACATTACCAGTAATAATTATAATTGTTATGCTAAATTATTGTGTGCCACAGAGATAGCAGATATCCTTGTCAGTTGTGTCTTTAATTATGGCTACCCTAAAACTTTTTGTCATTTATAAATAGTCGTTGGCTTGTTTTGGTGGTCTTTAGAAGGTGGTTTTATAATAAGCTATAAAGCTCTCACAGGTGCTCTTGAATGCAGATTACTGATAATTTTGGAGATTGTGATATTAGAATAGAGGAAAAACATTCATGACTCTTGAAGAGCTAAAATGTTCATTAATATCAAGCAGGAAAGGAACTAAATGCATGAACTAATAGGAGACTAAAGTGATTGTTTTGACCTTTTGCTTAAATGTTGTTAATCCTTTGTTTTGCTTTTCAGAGTCAAAGAAATTTTTCTTTTGGGCTATTAACTTCTTTTAACAAGTATAATCCCATGAACAAAATTTGGAGCATATTTGTTTCTCTCTACCTAATTTATCTAGAATTTGGAAACTATTTGTGAGTATTTTCAATTTATGGCAATACAGTTATATATGTGTAAGTGCCATAAGAATCTGTTTTCTTTTGTACCAGGACAATTGGAAAAACTGTTTATTTTACCAAGGTGTTGACTGGTATGGTATGTTCTCCTTTAAGGAATCAAAGTAGACTATGAAGCCAATAAAGTCCTTGGTCAACTGGCCGCATATTTTGTGTACACAGTCCCCGTAACAATGTTTCTTATCTGTGGTAAGTAAAGAATGTCACTTTTTCACAGGTCAGAAACCCCAAGTTATCTTGGAACTTGAAGAGGAGAGGAATTCACCCACCTCCTAGCTATTGGATGGTACAAATCCATGGCTGAGCTTGGTGTTAAAAAGTTCTTATCTCAGATTACTTCTAGGGAACAAAACTCCATCAAAGCCAATTTAAAAAGCCTATGTGAAAAATAATTACTCTTGCTGCTCTATATACACATAATGAGGCCAAGTATAAGAAAGGAAACTAGTCCTACCATGATTTGTTTTTTAATAAATATGGGAAACTGGAGAGAAAAAAATTATGTTTCAAAAACTGTAGTGCACCTATTGTTAAATTCTAGTCTTGGCAGATGTTTTTCAATTTTTATTATTTTCTAGAGTTTGGATTAAATCCTAATTTCCTGGCTACAGGTCTCCAAAATAATGTTTTCATTTTTTCTTTTCCTTTTTCCCCATCTATCCTAATTTGAAATCACTGAAATCTAACCTGTGCTTTCTTAGATCCCTGTGAACTGAAAACTAGACAACTTAAACTTCAGAAGAAAACAGCAACAACCTATTTATATGTGTTGCTATTGCATACTATTATGTTTCAGCAGATGCTGCCTCTAAGCCCCCCAAACAAAGAGTTCTACCAGGAACAAATTGACCTCTCCCACTCCAGTGCTGTGTTTGGTGCCCCATGACAAAACCCCCTCTCAGCAGGAAGTAGCTAGAAAGATTATGATGCTCCATCTCCCTATAATTCTCATGATAAATAAATATACCAACATAAAAGAAATCATGCACAAATTGACAATGGGGATGTGGCAGGCCAGATCTTACTAATAGAAGCCTCTATAACTTCTGTTTCAGTACTGACTGAGTTGTTAAGTTAAACATTAATAGCCAGTGCCTTTATACAAAGGCTGGGATGTAACAAAACTCCATCAAGAGTTTTGCCTAGACCTTTCCTGGGCTTTAAAGGATGAAAAAATAATGAAGGAATTCTTAACAGGACCCACTTAGGATTAAACAAGTTTTATTGTGTGTCTAAAGAAACTCCCCAGGCCTCCACAAACATGTTTATTGGGGGTCCAAAGGAACTCCCCAAACCTTCATGATTTAGCAGAGACAAGATAAGAGTGATCTCTCCAGCACCTGGACCCATTTAGATTAAGTAAATTTACTGAAATTCCAGAGGAAGTTCTTTAGGACTCAGATCTTAGTTATAGATTAAAAGAAGTTAACCACTTTTGTCTTTAGATGAGTACTTAGTAATATTGAGTTGGTCTGGTGACAATTTCCAGGCCTTCTTCCCATAATCAGTTGCAGAAATAAAAACTTTCTTCCTTCCCAGTTCATCTGCATCTCATTATTGGGCCATGAGAAATAGCAGCCCAACCTCAGTTTGGTATCATTTGGGTATGACATTCATTTGACGTAGTTAGGCTCTTTTATATGGCATCATATGCTTAATTTTTGTTTGACTACCTCTTACAGAGAACCCTGTTTCTCCTTGCTTCTTTTAGTCACATTAAGTCATAGAAAGTAAGAATCAATGTCTTATCCTGCTGTTAAATACTGAGGAAAAATCAGTTAAGGAGCAGGAATAGCAAGCTAATATCTGATTATTTGAACTTAGACTATGATTTGATACTAAGAATACACTTCATTAGAATAGGTGATTTGTGTAGGACTGTCCCTTACATCTTTTCACAGATCAACACTGTAACCTAGAATTTCAACTACATTGAAATCACATGTTATTCTCACTAGTGCCTTTTCAAGGCAACATTACAGAAAGAGTTACAAAGAATACAATCAATGTCTCATCATTAAAACTTCAATTTAGCATTAGGTAAGTCTCACAGATTGCAGTTGGGAATTGAAAAGCAAGTCATTTTTTTACACATCCATCACTTCACAGACATTATAAACCTTTAACCTATTTTTCAATGGCCATTCCATCTGCCCTACTTTTAACATTCTAGAGCATGTGCTGTCAGTTTCTTGTTTGCTAAGTGTTCACTCTGTTATATTGGACTCCTTGTTTGTTTTTGCAATCAGCTGGGTGGTCTAATTTTTTACTTATATTGAAGCTTTATTAGCATTTAGTACCCAATTTTAAAGAAACTTGGCAAACTGATCTTTGACAAAGGAGCAAGAGCAATATAATTAAAGAAGGATAGTTTTTTCAACAAATGATGCTAGCAGAGTGTGATGGCTCACACCATTAATCCCAACACTTAGGAGGCCGAGGCAGGAGGATCACTTGATGTCAGTAGTTTGAGACTAGCCTGGTCAACATGGTGAAACGCCATCTCTACTAAAAATGCAAAATTTAGCAGGCTGTGGTGGCATGTGCCTGTAATCCCAGCTACTTGAGAGGCTGAGGCAGGAGAATTGTTTGAACTTGCAGGATGGAGGTTGCAGTGTGCTGAGATCATGCCATTGCACTCCCGCATCGGTGACAGAATGAGACTTCATCTCAAAAAAAAAAAAAAGATGCTGCAACAACTAGATATCCATGATCCCAGAAAAGATAAACAACTCAAAAGAATCTAGACACAGACCTTATACCCTCTCCCCAAATTATCTGGAAATAAATGGTAAACGTAAAAGTAAAACAGAAAACTGTAAAACACCTAGAAAATAACACAGGAGAAAATCTAGATGACCTAGGGTTCATAGGATATAACTTTTTATATACAACACCAGAGTCAAGATTCCTAAAAGAAATACTTGATAAGCTGGATTTTATTAAAATTAACAACTTCTGCTCCATGAAAGACAGTATCAAGATAATGAAAAGACAAGGAATAGACTAGGAAAATATTTTCAAAAGACAGCTCTAGTAAGGGACTGACAGTCATCCAAAATGTACAAAGAACTCTTAAATCTCAACAATAAGAAAATAAACAACAGAGCTTTAAAAAGTGGGCAAAATACTCAAACAAACAGCTCACCAAAGAAGATATCCAGATGGCAAATGAGCATATGAAGAGACACTCACATTCATATGTCATCAGAGAAATTCAAATTAAAACTACTGTGGGATCCCACTACACACCTATCAGAATGGCCCCCATCCAAAACACTGACAATACCAAATGCTGACAAGGATGTAGAACAACAGGAACTCTCATTCAGGGCTGGTGGGGATGCGAATGGTACAGCCATTTTCGAAAATAGTTTGACTATTTTTGAAAACTAAACATACTCTTACCATATGATGCTGCAATCAGGCTTCTTTGTGTTTGCCAAAATGAATTGAACTTCTATGTCCACATAAAAACCTGCACACAGATGTTTATAGCAGCTTTATTCGTAATTGTCAAAATTTGGAAGCAACAAAGAAGCAAACTTCAGTAGGTGAAAAGATAAATAAACTGTGTAACATCCAGACAATTGAATATTATTCAGCACTATAAAGTAATTAGCTACCAGGTTGTGAAAAGACATGGAGAAACCTTAAATGCCTGTTGCTAAGTGTAAGAAGCCAATCTGAAAAAGCTACGTACCATATGATTCTAACTATATGGAACTGTGGAAAAGGCAAAACAATGGAGACAGTAAAAAGATCAATTGTTGCCAGAGGCTAGGGAAGATAGAAGGAGAAATAGATAGGTCACATGGGATTTTAGGGCGGTAGAACTATTCTGTATGATACTACTATGGTGGATTCGTGTCACTATATGTTTGTCCAAACCTATAGAATGTACAATGTCATTATTGAACCTTACCATGAAGTATGTACTTTAGGTGATAATGATATATCAACACAAGATTGTTGATTTTGACAAATGCACCATGCCCATCCAGGATGTGGTCAGTGGGGAGCCTAGACTTGTGTTGAAGCAAGGGGCGTATGGAAACTTTCTAGACTTGTTGTTCAATGGTGCTGTAAACATAAACCTTCTCTAAAAACCGGAAAGTTTGTTTTAAAAAAGAAAACAAATTTAAAATAACAAAAATACAGTCAGTAAAAGCTGGAGCAACAAAATTTTAACACCTCTGTTATTTTTTCCTTATTCTCCAAAGTGAGAAATTGATGGTTTTCTTGAAATAACTAGGAACAGGACATTTCTAAATCTCTTTATTTTTGTAGGTTGATGAATGTTTTAGAATTAGTTATATGTAGGCATAGTCCAACATCCCAATTTATAGAAGAATAAACTGTGGGACCAAGTAATTAAATGTTTCAATGATAACATTGATGTTCACCACAGTAAAAGACACTAGTGGAATATGGGAACTTATATGAACAGAAATCTGAAGGAAAGAGATAAAATTGTGTCTATCCTACGGTAATCATCTAGACAAAATACGAAAGCATAGGCAATATTTCAAGGTATCATCAAGACAACATTTTGGAGGTGAATGGCAATGTGAGGACAGGTGTCTTACATTGAATCATCCCATTACTTATAAAAATAGGGCAAAACAAGTCAATCTTTGTTATTTCTGTTGATGAGGGAGGCTTATCATCCACCACTTTGATGAATTTTTGAATTGCTGCCATCACCAGACAGAAGCATCACAGGGTGACTTGCAAACCACTCCTCCTGAGAACATGAGCATCTATGGTAAAAAGTGGAAGCAAACTCAATAGCATCTCTTAATTTATTAAGATTAAGTAAGATTCAGGGCACACAGTCCACAGACCCAATTTTGGATTGAGAAAGCAGTGCAACTCTTCTTTCAAGTTATTTTAGGTTCATGGAGTACATATGCAAGTTTGTTATATGGGTATATTGCATAGTGCTGGGGTTTGGGCTTCTGCTGAACCTGCTATCCAGATAGTGAACCTAATACCCAATAGGCAGTTTTTCAACCTGCCCGCACTCTTTCTCCCTCCACCTTTTGGAGTCTCCAGTGTCTATTATTTCCATTCTTTTTTCTTGATAAGGAGTTTTGCTCCTGTTGCCCAGGCTGGAGTGCAATGGTGCAATCTCAGCTCACTGCAGCCACTGCCTCCTGGGTTCAAGCAATTCTCCCACCTCAGCCTCCAGAGTAGCTAGGATTATAGGCACCCACCACCATGCCCGGATAATTTTTTGTATTTTTAGTAGCACTGGGGTTTCACTACGTTGGTCCGGCTGGTCTCGAACTGCTGACCTCAGGTGATCCATCTGTCTCAGCCTCGCAAAGTGTTGGGATTATAGGCATAAGCCACTGCACCTGGCCTATTATTTCCATTTTTATGTTCCTATGTACCAATTATTCAGCTCCCACTTGTAAGTAAAAACATGTGTCATTTAATTTTCTGATTCTGCATTAATTCACTTAGAATAATGGCCTCCAGCTGCATGCATGTTGCTGCAAAGGACGTGATTTCATCCCTTTTTACAGTTGTATAGTATTCTAGTGTGCATATGCACCATTTTCTTTATCCAGTCCAAAACAGATGGACACTTGAGTTGATTTCATGGTTTGGTTATTGTGAATAGTGCTGAGAGAAACATACAAGTGCAGGTATCTTTTTGATAGAAGAATTTCTTTTCTTTTGGGAAGATATCTAGTAATGAGAATGCTGGCTCAAATGGTAGTTCTAGTTTTAGTTCTTTGGGAAATCTCCATTCTGTTTTTCAAAGGGGTTGCACTGAGTTACATTCACACCAACAGCGTATAAGCATCCCCTTTTCTGGGCATCCTCACTAACATCTGTTATTTTTTGATTTTTAGTAATGGCCATTCTGACTGGTATGAGATGCTATCTCATTTGGTTTTAACTTGCATTTCTCTGATGATTAGTGATATTGAGCATTTTTTTTCATATATTTGTTGTCCTAAAGCAACACAACTCCTATGACATTTGAGCTTTGTTATGTTTAAAATAGTGAGTTAACTAGTAATAAAACACTGGACTTAATTCAAAGGACTTGAATATTTAAGACTGTCAAATTGCCCTCAAACTGGCTATTCTCGTTTCTGTTTGTTAACAATATATGAGATGTTTTCATTTTGCATTTCATAAAGCATTCCCTTTTGTCTAATACATATCAATACAAAGGTTATTTCTGTTCATCATTTGCTTTTGACACATTTTTGTAATATGAAAAGTCCTCAAGTTATTACTTTGCAATTTATGTTATACCTAGAATATTTCCATTTTACTATTTTATATCGTATGTAGTGACATCATATTCCCATTTTTAATGTGTATGCATGTTATCTCTTTTTTATTTTAGTTACCTCAGAGATTAGTGTTTTTAATTTTGTAACAAATTTTATTAATCTTCTAAAACATAATATTTTTGTGTTATTATTTTCTCTATTATTCAGAGTTTTCCTCATTCTATGGTGCTATTAGTTAAATTATTACATTATGTGCTTGTTAATGTTTATTAAATTGAAAAATTAAAATTATTAATTGTCCTCTTTGTTTCTACCACTATATAATTAGATAATATGATCAACATAATTTTGGATCTTTGAAATTTTGTGGGGTTTACTTTATACTCTAATGTTTTATAAATACTTGAAATCCATATATATGTATAATATCCCATGAGGTCTCTATATATTTATCAGATCGTGATTGTCAGTTTTAGCTTTCACATTTTTGTACCCTTATTTATATTTTCCAGCTTCATTTTGTAGTTTCTGATGAAACTAGATATTTTATAATATATTAATTTGATTTTGTATTTAATCAAAATCAAATTATTTTAGTTTTGCTGTAGTTTGAATTGGTTACTAGGTACACACCAAATCACTATTTTATGTATTTTCAGCAGATTGCTTTTTCAAAAATTTGAATGGCTTATCTAGTAAAAGTTCTGACCTAAATTTTGTCTGATATTAGTATTGCCACACTATCTTTATTGTTGTTTTGTGTTTTAATGTAAATCTTCTATCCACTTATTTTCAGTATTTTTATGTGGCATTATTGTATGATGTTTTTATAAACAGCTTATGACTTGATTTTTAACCCAATCAATATCTCTACCTCTTACTTTTAATGTGTAAATAAATTTGGTGGGGTAAAAGCTAATGTGCTGTGACAAAGAGAATCAAATTTCATTGGATTATGCAAGATAGGAGATTACTTCTTTCATGTAACATTCTAGGGACAGGTAGGCTTCACTCCACAAGGTCAGCCAGGGATTCAGTAATATCACGGCTCTTCTGTCCTCAGCACATAGCTTCATAGATTGCTCCAGTCATTACTATTTCCAGCCAGCAGACAGGAGTGAATCCTCCATGACAAGAGTTTTAAAAGATGACACAAGAGGAACAAACAGAATTTACTTTTGTATATCATTGATATATAATGATATACAAAATTGATATGCATTAAGATACCAGAGCCTGGTTTCATGGCTACACTTAGCTGCATGCTTTTAAATGGATGGCAAAAACTCAGGAAGATGTAAAAGGCTATGGAAGACAACTAGATTTAGGCAAGAGTGAACGTAATACATACTTACTTGTTGTGAGTTTAAAAATATGTGTTTTACCATTTTGCATGGTTTTGTGTCTACCATTATTTTTCATTACTTTCTTTTCTTTTTTAAAAATGTTTATGCCTTTTGTTCAGTTCATTGAGTTTTTTGCATTTTGTTAATTCGCTGTTTGCTTTAAAGCTAAATATTTTATGTTCATTCTTTTAATATTTTGAAATATTTTCAAACATGCATACTTAACTATACTTAAAATGTTTATAGCAAAGATGAGAGTTTGTTTTAGCATTCTTTTCTATTCTCTAGATTATTTTCACTCCAACTAAGCATGTCCATCCCATTTTAAAGTTTTACCTTTGCTTTTAAAAAAATATTAGAATTTATACTCGATAATTAAACTTGCTGCCATTTAAAAACACAGTATTTTCTTGAGTCCCATAGTTTTTCTTCTTTTGGGTATCGTTTATTACCTGTTGAAGTAGTTTCCTTACTTGTTCTCTCAATAAGCATTTCTGTTGTGTTAGATTATATTTGTCTCTCTGTGCTGGAAAATTTATTTTTATCTTATTAATGCTAGTGCAATAGAGTTTAAAATTTAGGTAATAGTTGTTTTTGTTCAGTGTTATGTAAATATTTGCTAATTGTTGCTAACGTGAACTGTGCTATAATTCTAATTGACATATCTCTGAAGGTTGTCAATTCTTTGTGATAATTTTACAACTGCCTCTTTATGGCCGGGCGCAGTGGCTCATGCCTATAATCCCAGCACTTTGGGAGGCCGAGGCGGATGGATCACGAGGTCTAGAGATCAAGACCATCCTGGTCAACAAGGTGAAACTCCGTCTCTACTAAAAATACAAAACATTAGCTGGGCATGGTGGCGCGTGCCTGTAATCCCAGCTACTCAGGAGGCTAAGGCAGGAGAATTGCCTGAACCCAGGAAGCGGAGGTTGTGGTGAGCTGAGATCGCGCCATTGCACTCCAGCCTGGGTAACAAGAGTGAAACTCCGTCTCAAAAAAACAAAACAAACAAACAAGAAAAACCAACTGCCTCTTTATGTAGTTTTGTGTTCAGTGCTGCTAGTATATATTTAAATTTATAGACTTATGACTGTTTTCACTAGAGTTCTGATTTTTTATTTCTTCAAATATTGCCTCTCCACCTTCCTCTTTATTCTCTCTGTCTTCTATTTTTAGAACTGCTCTGAGAGGTATATTGGGGACTGCTGGTCATCTTCCCTGTCTCTTAATTGCTCTTTCACATATTTTCATCTTTTAAATATCAATTGTATCCTCAGTGAACTTTTCAATCTTTTTTTGTTCATTACCACCCATGCTTATTTCTTTTTAGCTAATGTTTTCACAGCTACTTCCATGTGGTGTATCAAGTCCCAGTCTAACTGTGTCTTCACAAGGGAAATTAAGAGTTTTACCCTCTGCAAAGACAGTTATAGAGCTATCTGTAGCTTCCTTGAATTCCTGGTGAAAAAGCTACCCTTTTCCTGGGCTTCCTTTCTAAAACCTTTTAGCTCTGTCTGAAACGGATGTGAGATTATTTTCTTTCTCTTTTTGAGATCAGCCAGGTAGATAGTGGAAGAGTGCACCCCAGCCCCTACTTACAAATCTTGAAGCTAGTCCTTTTCTTCATCCTAAGTTATAGTTTTATTTCCCTGGGTTTGGGACTCATCAGCCTCACAATCTTAGCCCTGATGTTTGCCTTTCTGTTATTTTCTTGTTTCTGGTATTCCTTTTCAGTTTTATTATTATTTTTATTTTATTTTTTATTATTTTATACTGAATCTGTCATATCTATGTGTTTGAAGCACAGGACATGTCCAGTGTGTGACCACACTCTGCCATCTTGACTCTTGCCATTTCAATCTGGCTTTTAAAATTATTATTATTGTATTTGAGCTCTGGGGTACATGTGCATGTCCTTCATCCTGCAGAATTGTTGCATAGGTACACACATGCCATGGTGGTTTGCTGTCTCCATCCTACCAATCTGGGTTTTTTATGCCCATCAAAACTACCCTGGCTGAGAGCATTGTGGAATTTTTGTTTGTTTGTTTGAGACAGAGTCTTGTTCTTTCACCAGGTGCCAGGTTGAAGTGCATTGGCATGATCTCGGTTCAGTGCAACCTCTGCCTGCTGGCTTCAAGCAATTCTCCTGAGTGGACCTTTTCTTACCGGGTTCAGACACTTTCAGTTCTCATCTTATCACACACCTAACATCCATAGAAACAGCTAAACAGTCACTTCCTTCTCGAAGTTTCTTTTTCTTAGTTTACATGACTACTCTTCTGGTCGGGAATTCCTGACTACCTTTACTTATTATTTTTATTCACTTGTCTTCTAAATGCCAAGTTGCTTAGCATTAAGTCTTGTGCCCTATTTTCTTCCCTCTCCTGCTGTGTACTGAGTGAAATGCAGCGGTTTTTGCCTGCAGAGCTTTTAGTCGGAGTGGAAGATTTTGAATCCTGACAGTCATTTAGGTGCTATACAATCTTTGTGTCTCAGATTCATCATCTGTAAAATAAAGTTGATATTAATATATAGGTTAAAGGGTATTTTGAGTATGAATTGAGATAACACATGTAAAGCACATAGCAAAGTGCCTTGGCACTCAGCAGATCTTAGCAATGGCATTCATTATTTCTATCATCTATATACCAATAACTTCCAGATTTATAACTCCAACCTGAATTTCTCTGGAAATCTTGAATGTTCCTTCTCACTCCCAATTTGACATATCCTCTTGATTGTGCAACCTGTGCCTCACACATAAGGTGTTCACAATTAACCTCCTGATATTTTGCTTACCTTCTCCCCTTTTATTTTCTACATTTTAGGGAAGGACAACTTTCTCAACCTAGTGTGAAAATTCAAACACACACAGACATTCTTCATGTTGCTTTCTTTTTTCAGTCATAGTTCAATCCATCACTAAGTCTTACCAGTTTTATTTACATTATTCAGATGAGGTTATTTCTATTGCTACTCCCATCTCTACAGCCTAAATCAGCATCCTTTTCCCCTTTAATAATTTTAACAACTGGCTCAATTGCCTCCAACCTCCAGGTCTGCCTCCTCCAGGTCATTCTCCTCACAGAAGCCAGAGTGATCATTTTACAAGTTAATGAGCAGAAATGAAAGATGACATATACATTGGTTTAATATATACTATTCCAGAAACTATTTTCTTTTGATTGTTTTTGAGACTTTTATGCAAATAAGTAGTATTCTTAACATACAGAACATTCTCCAAATATCACAAAAAAGTAGACTTTTCATTAGTGTAAGAGAACAAACAAACTAAAAAATATTACCTCCAAAAAATAAGTGCAATGAAGGCATATAGAAACACACTGAATACAATGAAAAACAAGTCCAGGAGAGATTAAGGTGGAAAACTTACATGTTAAGAATTTAAAAAAAATGTCATGAGCAAACAAGGAGTCACTGGAAAAATAAGCAAGAGCTTCACAATAGCTGTGATAGATATTACAGGGCTAATATTAGGTGGAGAATAATCAGTACCTGTATTAATCTGTTCTCATGCTACTATAAGGACATACATGAGGCTGGGTAATTTATAAAGGAAAGAGGTTTAATTGACTTACAGTTCCACAGGAATGGGGAGGCCTCAGGAACCTTACAATCATGGCCAAAGAGGAAGCAAACACGTCCTTCTTCACAAGGCAGCAGGCGAGAGAAGAATGAGAGCTGAGCTAAGGGGGAAGTCACTTATAAAACCATCAGATCTTATGAGAGTTTACTCACTATCACCAAAGTAGTAGGTGGAAAACTGCCCCTATTATTCAATTACTTCTCACTGGGTCCCTCTCATGACAGGTGGGAATTATGGAAACTGCAATTCAAGATGAAATTTGGGTGGGGACACAACCAAATTGTATTAGTACATAAGAAAAGAAAACAGCACAAAGTCAAAGAAAAGGTTAAGATTCCAAAATTAAAAACAAACAACAACAACAACAACAACAAAACCAACTTTATCAATGGGTACATTGAACATATAAAGAAATATACACCTAGGTAGATCTTGAAACTTTAGGGGAGAGATGGTAGTAAGGAAACTATTAATATCCTTCGAGATGCTAACATTTCTATATCATTAGACAAATGCAAAAGAAAGCCACAGTGAGAGCCCACTCCACACCTGTGGGAATGGCTGTTATCCAGAACACTGATAATAAAACTGCAGAGGAGGATGTGGAACAGGAACTCTCATTCATTGCTTGTGGGAATGCAAAGGGTTACAATCAGCCTAGAAAACATTTTGGCCATTTCCTACTAATAAATATGAGAGAAACATATGTGATAACGTATTTTTAAAAAACATTGTGATTAAAGAAAAATAATTTTCTGAAGGCAAGCATTTATGAAAAGATGTTTGATCTGATTTGGAATCTTAGCAATGATATCAAAGATTTGACTACAAAATAAGTTGTAGGTATTCATGCAACACTGTAGAACTACTAACCGGATTAAATGCAGATGACATAATCAGCTATGTAGAATATACAAACAAATAAAAAAAAAACCCTGAAACTAATAAACCACTATTACACTGTTATAGGACACAAAATTAATATACAGATGCAAGGTGCTTTCCTATATACTAGCAATAAACAGTAAAATTTGAAATTAAAGATATAATATCACTTCTACTAGCAACACAAAAATAATGAAATGTGTATAATTCTAACAAAGTATTTGCAAGGTCTATATGAGGAAAACTACAAAACTTATGAAAGAAATTTAAGAAGAGCTAAATAAATGGAGATTTATGCTATATCCATGAATAGGAAAAGTCAATGTTGTCAAGATGTCAGTCCTTCCCAACTTGATCTACAGATTCAACAGAATCTTAAAATCTCACAAAATATTTTGTGGATATTGACAAACTATTGTAAAGTTTATACAGAGAGGCAAAAGACACAGAAAAGCCAACACAATATTGAATGAGAAAAAGTTTCATAACTGACACTACCTGACTTCAAAATTCACTGTAAGGTTATAGGAATCAAGACAGCATAATACTGATGAAAGAATAGACACACAGATCAATAGAAAATAATAGAGAACCCAGAAATAGACTCATATAAATACAGTTAACTCATTTTTAACAAGGGAGCAAAGACATTATGATGGAGACAAATGGTGCTGAGACAACTAGATATCCATATGCAAAAATCTGAATCTAGACACACTTTACCCCTTTCACAAAAATTAACTAAAATAGATGACATATCTCGATGTAAAATGCAAAACTGTAAATTCACATAGAATAACAGAGGAGAAAATATAGATGATCCTGGGTTTGGTGATGACTTTTTAGTTATGACACCGGAGGCACAATCCATTAAAAAAGCGATTGATAATATGAACTGCATTAAAGGTAGAAACTTCTGCTCTTCCAAAGATACTCTCAGAATGAGAAGAGAAGTCACAAACTGGAAGAAAGTATTTGCAAGTGATATATCTGATAAAGAATTGTTATCAAATATATACAATGAACTTTTATAACTCAGCAATGAGAAAATTGGTAACACAAAAGGTGAGCCAAAGAATGTAACAGGCACCTCATTAAAGAAGTAAGTAAATGGAAAATACATATATGCAAATATGCTGAAATTTGTCATAAGGTAAATGCAAATGAAAGCCACAGTGAGATCCCACTACACACCTGTGGGAATGGCTCATATCCAGAACACTTAATTATAAAACTGCAGAGGAGGATGTGGAACATGAACTCTCATTCATTGCTGGTGGGAATGCAAAGTGTTACAGCCACCCTAGAAAACATTTTGGCAGTTTCTTACAAAACTAAACATACTCTTACTATATAGTCTAGCAATTACACTCCCTGATATTTACTGAAAGGAGTCCATGCAAAACCTACATATGGATGTTTATAGCAGCTCTCCTCATAATTGCCAAAACTTGAGAGTAATGAAGATGTCTTTAAGCAAGTGGATGGGGACATAAACTGTGGTACATCAGACAATGGAATGTTATTCTGTGCTAAAAAGTAATAAGCTATTCAACCATGAAAAGACATGGAGGAAACATAAATGTGTATACTAGGAAGCCAATCTGAGTAGGTTACTTATCATCATTTACTGTATGATTTAACCTATATGACATAGTGGAAAAAACATAACTATGGAAGTAATAAAAAATCAATAATTTCCAGAGTAAAGGGGCAGGGAGGAATGCACTGGCTCGACACAGAAGATGCTTAGGGCAGTGAAAACACCCTGTATGATACCATAATCACTGTGTATGATACCATCATGATGGATACATGTCTTTATACATGTTTTGAAACCCATAGAATGCACAACGCCAAGAAGGAACCCCAGTATAAAGTATGGATCTAGGTGATAATGACGTGTGAATGCAGGTGAAACAATTGTAACAAGTGTTCCACTCCAGCGAGGGATGCTAATATTGAGCAAGGCTAGGCAGGAGTGGGCCTAGGAAATACTTTGTATGTATCCTTACCTTCCTTTCATTTTTTCTGTGATCCTGAAATTGCTCTTAAAAATAAAATCTTTTGAATATATTCATAACATATTGTTCCAGTATGTTAAGTATGAATGTACAGTAATAGAGAAAACATATACAATGTAATATGTAAATAGTTTTGGAAGGCCAAATTTAAGAATGTGAACTTTAAAAAATATTAGAAATTTATCTTTAAATTTTCACAATACAGTTCTGAATAACACTATTAGAGGTGAAACTTTTATATGTTTCCACTCTATTTCCAGAGTCCTCAGTCATTTTTATGACTACATCTAAAGGTTAAACATATATATGTGTGTTTATTGAAGCATGTAAAATTAAAATAGCACTTTTCTCTGTGTAAGTGTGTTCAGCTCTGCAATAAATCAAAAGTGTAGCCTAGAACTCATCTCCTTTCCTTGTACGGCCTAATGGGAAAATAGGAACTAAAGAGCAAAGGATCACATTTTCTTCCCGCCGTAACAGATGGATGCTCATTTGCAGAACAATGATGTGTTCCAAATAGAAAGAAGAAAATTTCGGTAAATGCCAAAAAGATTGGTGTGTATTTTCAGTTTTCTCCATATCTAATTAGAAGTGCATTTATCTGCTGGACCAACAACTGGTATCTGGATATAATTATAGGCTATGCCTAAACACAAGTCCCAATCATCCAGAATTCTTATTCTGTTTGATTCTTCTACTTGCCTGTACCTGTGCCATAGGTATACTGTTTTTACTACAATAACTTTTTAACATGTTTTGCTTTATGCTAGTCCAAGTCTTCTTTCCCAGCATTCACACATATTTCAATTTGCTTGTTTCAAAACTGCTTTGGCTATTCTTAAATATTTACTGTTCTATTTGAATTCTGAGTTATAATGTACATAAAACAGTCATGAAGCAGAAAGAATTACTTTACTACAAGCTATATATTTAAAAAATAAAGATGTTTCAAATGACATTAAATCTTTCACTTGATAACAAAAGATTTAAAATGACTTTATTAAAATAAAGGCTAAAAAGTGAAAGATATAAGAAGAGAAACTGGTAAAGTACATATGAGAACCAGTGGAAAACTATAACAGAGAAGAATTTTTGAAAAGTATAAATCAAACGCAAAGAAATTAATTGTGAAGCCCAAAGGAACTAAAGAACTTGTAATCCTATGTAGACAAAAATAAATCTTCAAAAAAGAAGGTGGATTTCCAAGAAAGTGTACTTCTACAGAAAAACCCAACATTCAGAGGAGGGGGTGCTAGGCAGGTGATGGGGTAAGTGTGAGCAGCTCCCTGAATTCCCCACATTCTGACATTTAGGCTCCATTATTTGTTTAGGAGGTTACTTTAAATTTTGATTTAATTAAAACAGCCTCCCAAAAGTCCACAAACCAAGTGTAGATATCCTTGAATTTCCATGTAGGAAATACATCCATGTAACCATCTTCAGATAGAAAACCAGGGCATTTTCAGAGGCTGCACTGCACCTTCTCCCAGCCAGGATTCATCCACACAGCTAGCCATTGTTACAACTATCTGCTCTCCTAGATTAGTCTCTCTTGCTTTTGTTAGATACCTGTATTACAAAGATCTTGTCCACTCTGATTTGCTCTCTAATTGGTGCTTTTTGATAAATGAGTGCTCTTAAATTTAGTCTAATATAATTTGTCAAGATTTTCCTCTCTGGTAAGTGCTTTCTTGTTTATTGTTTGAAAAATGTATGCCTACTCCAACGACATGAAAATAGTATCTTCTTTCCTTGTAAAACTTTATATTTTTAAATCTTTCACCTGAAGATCTAAATGTTATCTGTTGTTTTTAGTATGCATATGATATGAAGGGTCAAGATTGATTTCTTTCATATTAATATCTAGTAGACCTAGTTACATTTTTAAAAAAAAAATCATGTCCCATTATGCTGAAGGTTCACTTCGCTATAAATCTGGTAAGGATGTATTTATAAGTTCTGTTCTTGCCATCCTTATTCTGTTTCATTGGTCTTTTTGCCTATACTTGCACCAATACTACAATGTATAATTTAGTATGAATTTAGCAATTCGAGTTACTTTAGGATGTTTCAGTATATGGCATTGTAAACATCCAGTTTTCTTCTTCTTCCACACATTGGTCTTGGCTCCTATTTTCTTTTTTTTTTTTTTTAAATACAGGTTTAAGAATCTCCTTGCCAACTTCAATCAAAATTACCTGATGGCATTGGTAAATTAAGTTGAATTAATTGGTGTTTGCGGCCAAGCATACGTTTACAATACTCTTGTTACATTCCAGCTCAGGCCACTCTTGCCACCTACCTTTCAAACATGAATCTGGCATAGTCTTCCATTTATTTAGTTGTTTAAATTTCTTCTAATACTGTTTTGTAATTATTGTAAAGCAACAGTCTTAGACTTCAAAAATAATATTTGCATTAGATATTTCTGATATTTTCATATTATTAAAACTGATAAGTAGAAGAAAACTTTTCCTTAGGTTTGTCACAAATATATATAAATAAATCGATTTATTGATTATTTTTTGTGTTGATCTTCTGTCCAGCCACCTAGCAACATTCAATTATTAATTCTAATTGCTTATTTTCAGTGTCTTTTGGATTGTACCATCACGATCTCTGTCAAATAGTGATGGTTTATTTTCTTCTTTATAAGCGGTATCTGCTATTTGTTTGTCTTATATTATTGCACTGGCTATAATCTTTTGCAGAATAGAATAGAAGCAGTCATAGTGGGCCTCCTTGAATTGTTCCTAATTCCAAGGGGAAGATTTTAATATTACACCATTTAGTATATTTGTGCAGATGTTTGATAAATATTTTTGTCACACTAAGGGATAACTTTTTGTTTGCTAAGAGTTTTCGTTTTAGTCATGAATCAATGTTCAAAATATTTCTACATATATTAAAATAATTATATAGTTTTTGTCTTTTTTTAAAATTTTACTTTTCATGTGGAAATAAACTAAATTTCAACTATTGGCTGACCTTGTATTCCTGGAATATATTATCTTATATTTATATTGCTGAATTTGATTTCCAATATTATATACATGTATTTTTTCTTCTATATTCATAACAAAATTGACCTATAATTTTTCTGTTATGTCCTTGATAATCTCTTGTGCCAAGTTTGTTCCACCTCATAGAATGCTGATGTGCCACTCATTTTCATTGTCGTAAGATTTTGTGTTTTATTTTATTTTACTGTAATCTGGGCCTATAGATTTCTTCATGAGACAAATAGGTCTTTAATTACAAATTTAATTACTTTAAAATAAAGATGTCTATTTATATTTTTCATTCCTTCCAATTTAAGTTTTGGTAAATTGTGTTTGCTCAAATAATGTTTCTAATAGTCTCATTAACTGTATAATGTCTATGGATCTCTAATGATGTTTTGTTTTTTATTCTTGCTATTCATAATTTATGCTTTTAAGTAACTCAGTTTTTATTATAAGCCTATACATTTTATTAGTATTATAAAAAAACAGGTTTGGTTTTGTGGATTTTTCTATATTATGTGTTTTCTTTTTCTAAAAAACAAAAACATTACGCATAATTTCCTTGTATTTTCTTTGGATTAAATAGTCTACTGTTTTCTAACATTTTGAGATATAGACTTTGATAATTAATTTCTAGCTTTCTTTAATTTCTCATATTGTATTTAAAAATAAACTTTTCCTAAACAAATGTTCAGGGGCATTGTACCAGCTTTATATACTCTGTGTGTGTATATATGTGTATGTGTATGTGTGTGTGTGTGCATGTGTTCGTGTGTGTGTGTGTACTAACCTATGTACGGTTTCTGAGTTTATATTATATCTAGAATTATAATATCTCCCTGGTGCATGTACTCTTTTATCATTAAAATGTCTATTTATTGACAGTAGCAAAGCATTATGTGCTTTCTTTTGTTTAGTTCTTGCATGATATAGTTTTATCTTTACTTCAAATTTACTTAAATTTTATAATCTTTATGTAAACTTTTATAATTTTTAATCTTTATCCTTAAAGTATGTTTCTTAAAAGGAGCACGTAGTTATAAAGATAATCTAGTATGACAGTATTAGTCTTCTAATTAAACTATTTAGGGCATTTCATTTAATATAATTACTGATATATTTGTCTTTTTGTCAGCTTATATTTATTTTCTATTTGAACCATTTCTCTTTTTTTGTTTTTCTTTTCTTCTATTAGATTCATCCAGAGATACTCCTCCATTAGAACGTTAACACACACACACACACACACACACACACACACACACACACACACACATATATATATATATTTGTTTTGTTGAGACGGAGTTTTGCCCTTGTTGCCCAGGCTGGAGTACAATGGCACAATCTCGGCTCACAGCAACCTCCACCTCTCCGGTTCAAGCCACTCTCCTGCCTCAGCCTCCTGAGTAGTTGGGACTACAGGTGTGTGCCACCACGCCCGGCTAATTTTGTATTTTTAGTAGAGATGGGGTTTTTCATGTTAGGATGATCTTGAAATCCTGACCTCAGGTGATCTGCCCTCCTCAGCCTTCCAAAGTGCTGGGATTACAGGCGTGAGCCAGTGCACCCAGCCTAAGTATATGTTTTTAAAGAAATTAAAAATCATTTCTTCTATTTTTTGAATGTACCATACATAGCTTTTTAAAATCTTTGTTTAAAACTCCAATAACGAACTAGGCCACTTCTGAAATTGTTTCTCTGAAATTGCTTTTATACTTCTTTTTTTGATCATTTGATTCTATTTATTAGAGTGACTTGTATTCTAAATGCTGTGCATTATATTAGAAAAATTGTAGAGATTCGTAAAGTGTTTTCTTTCTGCAGATAGATGGAGTTAACCATCCTAATCCAATTAAAGCCTGGGTTGATGCAAGGTTTTATGGGACTCTATCACTCTCTAATTTTCTCCCATTTCTGGGGTTTATCCCTCTCAGGTGATCCTGAATAATGTTAATCCTTGTTTCCTTAGTTCTCAAAAATGTCAAGTAATTTCTTTAGCTTCTTGGTCTTCTGTAACAAGCAGCTTCGGACAGGAGAATGAGATTGAAGGATGGGTAAAGTGTTGAGTTATCTGACCTTCCTCCTTTCTAGAATCTTGTCCTCCCCAATGTCTTTTTTCTAACCCCTCCCTCTAGTTCTGCAACACTGTAAACATTTTTCAGGTTTCTATGGTTCTTGTCCTTATTTTTGGACCTCAGTTTTTTGCACTAGGCCTAGAATTGGCAAATGCCCTAAAGGAATGCTGGCTTACCTCTCTGGAAGGTTCCTGTTCTGGAATTTCGTACTTTTAGGTGCTGGCTGCTTCAGTAACTCTCCAATGCCCTCAAACAAGTTTTTCTCTGTGCACATTATCTGGTTTTGAAAGTTGTTTTTAACAGCAGTATTAGATTGCCACAACCAAAACATTACTTTGGGTATTCTGATCCTGGAAACTCCCATGTGAACTTTTCGTCTGTGAGAGGCAGTGTAACTTCCCTAACTCACTTCCAAGAAACTAACTATTGGGATGCCCACCTGTAAATATAAACACATAGTGTGCTCCTGGTCATCATGGTTTTAAACAAGTCCAACCTTTAGAACTGCGGTGAGATTAACATCAATCTACAATTTCTATCCTTCGGTTCATGGATAGGGTGGAGTCAATTGGGCAGAATGACTCCCTGAAATCTCTGACTATCTTTATTTGAATACTGAAATAAGCTGGAAAAGAAATTAAGACTATTATTTATACAATTGAGCTCCTTCAATCAGCTTGATGAACACTACTAATGGGGCCCTGTGTATGGCATTTTAGTGCATTTTTAAAAAGACATCTGGAAAGTTCCACTTATATTCCACTTCACTAGCAACATATGGAGACTCAAACGAAAAGGAACAGGAAGAGAAGGATCTCACAGTTTATATGATCCACTGGGTTGCTAGTTCGCCAGTACCTTCATCTGTGGAGAGTGTCACAGAAACACTGTAATGGGCTCAGCAAAACAAACTGTGACGAAGTTATATTAGACTAAATTTAAGACCACTTGTTTATCAAAAAGCACCATTTAGAGAGCAAATCAGAGTGGACAAGATCTTTGTAATACAGGTATCTAACAAAGGACTCATATGCATCAGCTGCACAAAATATCTACCAAAGAATAAGAAAAGGAAGTCTAATAGAAAAATGGCAAAAGATTTGAGATCTTCACAAAAAAATGAATATCCATATGGATTATAAACCTAAAAAATTGTTTGACTTTATTAACAGTCATTAATAGCCACTAGACATCCATTAGAACGGTTAAGAAATGAAGACACTGATGAAAATATCAATGCTGGGCAGCTGTATTATTTGTGTTGGAAAGTGTGGCAGCACCTATGATGGTTTGTGTGACTGATGAAAATAGCTGAAGGGTATGACGTTATAAGCATTCTCTTATTTTACACACATGCACACAGTGGACACAGACAAAGAATTATCTCAAATGTATGGTAATCCACTTGTGTGAAAGAAAAGTACCAAACTCAATTATCAGATGAAAGAAACAAAAATGCCAAAGTGAGTATAGTTGACAGAGTTCAATGTTAACTGAGTTCTTTGCTCCTGGAAAGCAGCAGCAAAGGTTAAAAAATTTTCCCACCCTCTTGTCTTCTGAGAAATGGCTAACCTGAAAAGACCTCACTATATTTTGACATAAGACTTGCCTTCATCATCCGAAGACTCACTCAATTATCTGTTTCCACAAAATCCTAGATCTTCTTTCTTTCTGAGAGATTCCTTACTAATGAACCTTCTATCTATTACAGTAGTCTTAATCAAGTCATCTCCTCAATTATCCGGTACATTTTTGACAACAGAAAAGCAGAGGGTTTGATGAAAATCTGAATGTTTTTCTGTAGAATGAATGAGCCGAGTAATATGCAAAAAGCAACCTAAATTATTTAAGATATCTTAAGTAAAAATGTCAAAAGAATACAATTCAAAGGCAGCATTTACATGATGGTGAGCTGGATGATTAAGACGTTCAAAAACATAATGTAAAAGGAAAGAGAGATGAAAGTGTATGAGAAAAGTGAGATAAGCGTGATGGAACATCTATGGAGAAGCTTCAATATCTACATAATAGAAGTTCTGTAGGAAGAGGCATAGGGGTAGAGAACAAACAAAACTCAAGGAATTGATTGTTAAAACTATTCAAGAAGTGAGGAAGGACAGACTTTTAGATCGAAAGGCTTATCAAGTGCCCAGGTGAAATATGTCAGGAGAAAAAAGATTCACACTTGAAGTCGTCCTAGTGAAATATCCATATTTCGAGAAAGAATGCTACAGTCTTTCCAAGTAGAAAATCTTGAAAAGGTTACTTAGAAAGCAGAATGACACCAGCTATTTTAAAGCATAATGTCATCAAATAATAATGATAGCTAATCTATTTAGCACAGTCTTTGTTCTAGCTTCTTTGTACATGTTTCCCTTTGAATTTTCTTAACAAGTCAATGAGGTAGGTATTTATTATTAGCCTCGGTTTTCTGGGAAAGAAGTTTAGACACAAAGATGTTAAATAACTTGCCCACAGACACACAGGTGGTAAGTGGTAGGAAGATTCAAGTTCAGAAAGCCTGATTCCAAAGACTATTCTTTGGACTGGCTTGAGGAAAATGCGTTTATGTAGGTGAAACTATAATTCAAATGTGAAGGCAAAATAAATAAGTTTGGGGATATGCCAAGACTCAGACATTTTGCTAGATAAAATTGCACAGGAAGTGCATGTAGACACAGAGAAAAGGTCTAGGACTGAGCCATGTGTGAATGTTTAGAGGTTGAGCCAATGACTCACCAAGGAGATTCAAGGCCAGTGGCCAGAATGGAGAGAGTGCACAGCTCCAGACACGACATGAAGAAAGTGTTCCAGAGAAAAGGGAATGATGCCAATATCAAACACACCTATCAGGCTGAATGTGCTGGGAATTAAAATGCAACCACTGGATTTGGCGAGGTTGAGATCCTTGGAGAAGCTGGTAGACTTGACTAGAGTGGATTCATGAAGGGGAGGAGAGGACTGGGGTGGGCAGGCGTGACCTCTCCCTGATGGCAAGTCCATCTGGACTCAGACATGGCAAAGAGAGCCAGATCCAACTTGATAAAAGGTCTAAACTTAAATTACAAATTTTAAGCTATTAGACAAAAGTATGGAAAGATGTATTTATATCTTACAGTGGGACTTTCTTAAGCAAAGCCTGAAATTAAGAAGTTGAGCTACATAAAAAGCGAAAACAATGTAAACAAAGGTAAAAAGGCAATGATATACAGGTGAAAGTATTTGCCATCAGTAAAGCAGGAAAAGCATTTCAATTTTCAACAAAAGGTGAATAAATGAATATAAAAACTTCTAATAACTTAAAAAATAATTTAAAGTTGAAAACCTAATCTAAAAAAATGAAATAAAAGTCAGTAATACAAATATAAAACAAAAAATTCAAAAACATAAAAAGAAAACATTTGTACATTGGAAAGTATGGGAATACAAAATAATATAATTGATACTATTTTGTTCATTAGTTCAGAAAAAATTTTAAAAACCTTTAAATATGCTAAATTGAGTTGAGGTAGGAAAATAGATTATTCTCATACGCTATTGGTGGGAATGTAGGTTGATATAAATTTTTTTGGAGACAGTTTGGAAGTCTTTGTCAAAATTTAACTGATAATTTAAATTTTAGAATTTAGGCCAGCATACATCATTGCTTCTGTGTAAAATGAAGCATGCACAGAAATAATTGTTGCAATATTATTTATAACAGTAAAAAAAACTAGAAGCAAATTTAATACCAATCTATGGCTGCACAGTTAAATTCACTGTGATGTTGGAATATTATGCAGCTTTAAAGAAAAATGATATAAATTACATTGGAAACATGAAATGACCAAGCAAGGGCTAAGTATGAAAAAGTGAGTTATAGTATAACTTATTGATAGAATTTGATTTAAAAAGAGGAGCAGTAACTAGCTGCTATAATCTGATTTGTGTCTGCCTAAAATTTAGATGCTGAAACCTAATTCCTAATGCAACAATATCAAGAGGTGGAGCCCCTGGGGGATGAGTAGGTCATAAGGACACTGTCCTCAGGAATAGGATTAGTGACCTTATAAATGAGGCCCAAGGGCTCCTTTCACCACAGGAAGACACAGCTATCAAGGACTATACCTGAAGCAGAGAGCTCTCACCTGACACAGATCTGCTGGGCCATGATCTTGGACTTTCCAACCTCCAGAATCATGGACAATAAATTCCATTGTTTATAAGTTACCCAATCTAAAGCACTTTGTTATAGCAGTCTGAATGGGACTATGACACTAGCCCACTAATGATATATAAAAGAAGAATGTCTGTTACTACAATCTACATGAACAATGTAACATGTAGTAACCTCTGAGGAGAGAGGAAACAATGGATCATCATCTCATTTTACTCAGAAGTTCCTTAAATCACTTAATGTTTTTTAATAAGTAATACTGTATTTTAAACATTTAAAGGAAGAGTTTTTTTATTTTAAAAAGATAAAAATGAAAGAGTGATTATATTCTTTACATTACAGAATATACCAAAACCAGTTCTACATGGCCACAAGAGACAGATTTAGTGGTGAAACCTAAAAGATCTAAAGCATTTCTCACAATTAGAAAGATCACTATATAGACAAAGTACCAGAAAAATCACTGACTAGAGTACTTGCCTTTTTATTCAATGTGTATGTTTGCATAAACTCTGCATGCATATTTTAATATTTGCATACAAAATTAGACACACATGGGAAATATGTTAACAGGGCCTATTTTCTGAATGACAACATTTTTTTTTACTTTATATGTATTTCTGTAAAGTATCTTTTTTTTTCAAAGAACAGTAATTGTGTTTAACAATAATGTAACACATTGAATTAATTTTATATGATTGCTAGCAATCTTGTGCTGGACCACAGCCTGCAAGCCTGCACATAAGGAAGTGTGTCTTGTTCAGCCTGCCCAAGGGCAGAAGAAAGAATGTAGCAGCACAGAAAGAAAGAATAGATTTTCCTTTTACCCATGTTTGCTTTGGTATTATTAGATCCAATAATGAGAACCTGGACTAGAGATTGGATATTGATTATTTGCATTCTTCGTATTTAGCAGCTGGAGAAGGTGAATTGGGAGGGAACTGTGTTTGGTCATCAACTTCACAAAGCCCAGTAAGTGGATTTTTAGATTCTGAACACTTTCCCTTGAATTGCTTGACTTTTCTGCCTTGGAATTGCATCCATCCCATGAAGGAGTAGGGTATTGCCCTTTGCATGTGATTAACTATCCAGTTTCTGGGGAGAGGCGAAGTAACTGCTAAGCCATGTGGATCAGAAGCATTTTCTTTGGTGAGTCTGTTTTGGGAATCTCCCACAAGTGGAGGAAAAACGGACTCCAAGTTCATTGTATCCTGGCTTTTTCTGACCGTGAATCTTTTGTTTAATAGGAAACAAGTGAATCTTGACCCTTCCATGGAGCAGACACGTGGCAGGTGCCTCAGACTCAGTGTTGAGCACGCCAGCAGGGAGTGCAGGGAAGTCAGCAATAACTTAATTATAATTCTATCTGATAACAGCTGCAATGCGGAATTGTGTCATGGACTGTATTATGTTCCCCCAAAATTCATGTATTGAAGCCTTAACCTCTAACACCTCAGCATGTGACTGTATTTGGAGACTGGGTTTTTAAAGAGGTAAAGTTACAATGGTGCTATTAGGAGGGCCTTCATCCAATCTGATTTATGACCTCATAAAAAGAGTTGATATGGACATGTGGAGAGACACGCGGGATGCTCACACACAGAGAAAAGGCCACTAGGAAGCTAAGGAAAGAAGCCTTGGGAGAAATCCAACCTGCTGATATCTTTGATCTTGGACCTCCAGCCTCTAGAGCGGGGGTCCTTTCTGTATGTGAGTTGCCCCATCTGTAGCACTTTCGTATGGCAGCTTTAGCAAGTCAATACAAAGTTCAAGTAGCTCTTAGATGGAGCAAGGACTGCTTTCCACAGGGAGACTGATCTGAAGAATGATTGGTGGTTAGCTGGAGAGGTCCTGTGAATGCAGTCCAGTGAAAGACCCCTAAGACAAGGGGGAAGCTATTTAAAGATTTAAACAGGGCATTCCTATGATCTCTGAAATTTTTGTAAGTAAATCTAGCTACAACATGGTAACCAGTGAGGATCTTGGGTCAATAAAGGAGACTGTGAAAGAGTGCACTTGAAATCAGGAAACGCAAAAAGAAGGGTATGGCTTACAAAGAGCCAGAAGGTCGAGTGGGTAGCAAGGCACCTTGAGATCGAAAGGTTAACTAGATGTTGGAGAGCTTGGTAACTCGGACTAGAGCTTCTAATGCAAGTCCAGAGTTTAAACCAAATTCAAATGGCCAAGGGGGGGAATGGGAGTAATGAACCAGATGTTCTGTTATTTGTCAGCCCTTTTGAGACGCTTCTGTGTGAAAGCCAGATGGAGTTTGAACAGTCACTGGTTGTTTGGAGGGAGATATGTGTAGCTTTGAAGTCCTCGAATACTGTGCAATGGTTTTCAGGGTGCAGAAGCAGCAGCAGCATGACCTGGAAATTTGTTGAAATGAAAATTCTTAGGCCCCGCCCCAGACCTACTGATCAGAACCTCCGGGTACCGGGCCTAAAGAACCCCTGCTCTATTTCAGGTTTACGGAGATAGGCTGATTATAGTCAGAAAAGCCTTCATCTCTGATGGAGTTTCCCTCACAATATTTAATGCCTTTAGTTCATTTATTGCTGTTTAATAAAGGGAAATATGCAAAGTGCCCTCATACTGCCATCCATACAACAAACAGTCGTTGGTGAGTCTAAGGAAAGTGAGGCTTCTTGCCGTACTCGTTTGGGAACTTCCTTTCTTCAGTTACACATTCAAAGAAGTTTGATTCTTTTGGGTGTCTTTCTTCTTCTTTATCCACTTTCTAATCCTCCTTACATTGACTTAATATAACATTTGTTATGTGCACTCCCTTTATTTGAGGAATTTTATTTTTTTGCTTTTATAACCTCTTTCTTCCTCTTACGTACAGTACTTTCCCCCTTAAATAATTACGTAAAACTTCTTTCAATTTTAAGCTCTGAAACGCTCATCTCCTTTATATTAACATCCATACGCTCTTCACCTTTTTATACCCTTTATGAATTCATGCTTTTGGCAATTCTGGCATTAACCATTTATGCCTTACGTGGCTTTATTTTTTATTTATTTGTGTTTGTCATATCTCTGACTTCAGCAATGTCTTCTTTGCCCACATTATACTTCATCACCATCAGTACATGTGACATATGGTGAAGGATGCAGAGAGGCCTCGTGCCTGTGTGTCAGTGCAGAGCTTAGCAGGTAATCAGAGACAATGCCTTTTAGCCGTTCTTATCATGAGGGGACTACAGCCCGTGCTACCAAAGGCACCTCACCGGACTGTGCTCTGCACGGGAGCTTCATTGTTAATTGACTCATTCACTCTTTCAAATCCTACTCAGCTTTTTGATTGCATGAACTTGATTTTGTTTAGCTTAATAGGTCTCATGTGCAAAAAGAAAACACCCCTCTTTTGTTCTTTCCTTTCTCAGCAAGAACGATAAAATAACCATAATCTTTTTCTTGTGTAATCAAAACACTCTGCCTGAAAACACACTTAAATTCTAGAAAGCTTTATAATAATTTAAATTACAATGGCACCATTTTCTTTTCCTGCTTGTCATTATCTCCTTAGGCTTTGTCACTTCCATGGCAACACATACTGTATTTTACTTTGTGTTTAAAAATTATTTATGCTGAGCCATAAACTGTTTTTTTAATGAATATTCAACAATGCCTTCCAAGTGTAGAAATGTTCTGAGCCTTGTCTTAAATCCTTCCCACGCACAACTTTTAAAATAATGCTTTGAAGTGCAGTGCAGATCATGTCACTCCTCTGCTCAAACCCCATCAGTGGCTCCACACTGTTGATCAAGGAAAGCCTATCCCCTTGGTCTGACTTCTGCCTCCTTTTTTTCACATCAGATGGGTGATGTGCCAACATCATAACAAGGTTTGAGGAAGGCACTTCTCACACATGAGCGTGAAAACCCAATCATCGTGCTTATAAACTACAAAAGGATCAGACTTCTTCTTCCTTGATAATCTTGTCTCGACCTGTCTTTACTGTCTTTCCATCTTGCAACCGACTTCCTAATATACATCTAAGAATGCCTCGTTTACAAACTGCAGATGGGTTATTACAACTGGCATCAACAATGAAGACTCTATTACATCACAAAACGAAGTATGAAAACAAGAGGGCAATGACTTTACTTTCTCTGCAGTTTTTTTTTTTGGTGTTCCCCAGTGGTCCAGGAATGGCTGTTTCCCTTCAAATAGTCACCCACCGAAGGGGCAGAATAGAGAAAATCCCCACCTTATGTCTATTACCACGAATGAGGCAAACCTCTGAGTCTTCTAGCAAACTTCCCTTAGTATCTATTAGGCAGGGTGTGTTTCATACAGACCACACACCTAGGCTGGGGAAGGAGACATTCAGAATCAGCTGAGGCTGATGAGTAAGCAGCTCCTGGTTCTGCGGGGATTCCAGCTTTCCACAAAGGACATGAATGCTCAGAGGAAGATGAAGAAAACCAGAGTTTAGTCGCTGAAGAAGGGAGGAGATGGCTTCTGTGTAGACAACGTGTTGCTGGTTGGTTGCTCTTCAACTAATGAACAGCTTAGTTGACATGAAAGACACAGTTGGTTGCCTACACCCTAGTTTTCAGACTAGGGTCAGGTGCAGTGACTCATGCCTGTAGCCCCAGCACTTTGGGAGGCTGAGGTGGGCCGATCACTTGAGCCCAGGAGTCCAAGACCATCCTGGGCAACATTAAAAAATCCCATCTCAACAAAAAATACAAAAGTTAGCCAGGTGTGGTGGTGCATACCTGTGGTCCCAGATACCCAACAGCCTGAGGTGAAAGAATCACTTGAGCTAGGAGGCCCAGGCTGCAGTGAGGCGTGAGGGCACCACTGCACTCCAGCCTGGGCAGTATAGCAAGACCCACTCAAAAATAAATAAATAAATGCCAAAACAAAGACGAAGAAGCATGCATTTCTTTGCCACTATAGTTGCAATCCTTGGAGAAGAAATCGTACTTACCCTTGGAAAAACCTGTATGATATATACTTTATCTATTTCTTTTTAAAATCAGATCCCTACACTAGGCCTGAGATGCTTAAAGCCACTTATCTCACCTATGGTCCTTCTGACCTCCTTTGGCTAATGTCAGTCTCTTTCATGGAATTCCACCTACTGCAGGTTTCTGAGGCAGAGCTTATTCATGACTGATGGGTCCTAGGAAATTTCTCCTCTGGATGCTTTCCAGTGAGCAGACAGCATTCAGGCCCTCCATTGAAGGAACCGGGCTGGGCCATTCCTTCTGCTGGCTTCGGAATCAATTAGCAGTTGAAGACTCCATGACAGTTATTATGCAGCAGTTCCTGGACATATCCATCTATATGCTCACCTATATTGTTGTTTTATACAACTTCTTTTCCCTGGATTGTGATCGTTTCCATTCTCCCCCTCCTTAAATCCAAGTGTGTATCCGATTTGTGTAATCAAATACTACTTTCTTCGTTAGATTTTTACATGATAAAAATATAAAAAAAGAGGTGTTTTTAGGGGATCAATGAAGTTGGAATTTTTTTGGTCACCAATTAAATAAAAGTATAGGTATAACAAATTTGCACAGAATTATTTTTTATTTTCTTTGAAGTAAATCAATTACAAGTTTATTCTTAGAGACAGATATTTGTCTTTAAAGCTGTTCATTTATATATGTAGAGTTATTAATTTAATAAATGCATTAATGAGAAAAATTACACAAATTTATACATATTTGAAAAAATAACTGAATTATTTTTAATAGATACATCTCTAAAAGTGTTTTATTCTTTTGAGATGTTAGAATTTGGTCATAAAACCAACAATCTAGAGAATCACTCACATAGAGGAAATGTGATACTGGCCAAATAAACCCCTTGCATTATTTATAAGATGCATTAATTATTTATCCACTAGTTTAATTGATTTGAACTATAACCAGGAATAAAACATAAGGGCTTTTTGCAGTAGGTTTAGGACTTGAAGAATTTAATCTCATGAGTACAATAAATGAACTTGTTTTCAATATTATTCCATCTCCAGTAAGCATAGCTTGAGAGAAATTTCTATATTAACTCTGTCAGTCTCATATTATTTAAAATGGCATGTAAAACACACATGATCAAAGTTAAAATTCTTAATTTATGATATCATTGAATAAGTAAAAACAAAACTAGTCACCAATCTGAGTAAGACTGAATACAATATCTAGTTACTCTCTTTTGCTGGATACCCTTTATTTTTCAATGTAATTGTGTTATTTGTTGACTTAATTTTTACTCTTTAGAGCATGCCTAATAAGTGGTGTATTTCTTGCCAACACCTTTAACTTTGACAAAGTAGGTACCATACACAACATTTTTAAATGCTATCTTTAAATATTGATAATACTTCCAGGTAAGAGACAAAATGTATAGATTTTATGTTTCTAAATAAAGTCTGTTTCTACTTGTAAAAAGTTATTTATTGGGTACTTAATGACTAATGTATAATGTCAAATATTGTAACTTTGTGCAAATTTTATTTTATCAATAATGAAGAAATTGATATATACTTTTATTTCCCTCTCAAATGTAATTTTCTAACATGACACCAATAAAACCAAATGATCCAGTCATCATTTCTAATGATTTATATGAAATTCACATATTTGAATTGGTCCTGGGAATGAATTTATAGTCTGTGATGACTTTTAATCCAGGAAGACTTGATTCACAAGCTCCCTGCCATTCTAGGAGGGTTCTCGTTTTAGTTTGCACTACAGGGAAGTGCCCTGCAATCTCCCACTAATCGATCAACCTGAACCTGCCTTGCCACTACTCATATAATACAACCCAGGGAGTCTTCTGGGGCCAGAAAACCAATTTGCTTCTCTGTGAATCTGTACAATGTTTGGAACACGTCTGTGTTGACAGTAAAACTTTTTGACTGATAAGGTATGCTGACACATCCCCCAAACACATTGCACACACACAATCTGATAAATGGGGGGAAAATACATAAAGTTGTGGTAAATACACTAATGGCCTAACTTGGTAGGAGAAGAGATCAGCAATTTAAAATTTTGCAAGAATTTTTTATTTGCTATCGCTGTATAAGTGGAGGAAGCTTCCTTCATCTTAATTTTTTTTCAAAATGTAGCCTCTGACAAGGTCAATCTTTGGCAGATGTCCTGTATAAAGAAAAATGGTTATGGTATGTTCTCCCAGAACAGTACTTTCTGTTGGGGAAGCTTGATAACAAAAGCGCTCAAGTGGAATTTCAGGGCATTTTCCTGCTTGCCACTGAGGAACACCAGTCCAGCAGCTTCTGCAGCTGTGAGTCTTCTTCCCTCCTCTTTGCAAAGAGGTGGTTTTCATCATGGTCCGTATGTCTACCTCCCAGGGACATCAAGCATCTTCTTTGGCCTTAAGTGATATTATAGCTTCCATTTACAAAGATCATGGAGGTTTACAGTCTCAGCTGAGATTCTTCACATTTGTGTATTCTTGTGGCATTTGGAGTGGGATATGTTTAGATCTAGGTCATATTTAAGATCCATCTGAAAATTTTCCCACTATTAGTGGACAAATGCTGCATCTCGTAAGATTCCCAGGAGCCCGCATGATCACGGCAAAAACTGTGGCTGGAAATTCCAGTGATAATTCCTCCCAGTTGCCAATAAAGGCTGAAGACTTGTTCTGATTCTTCTGATTACCCTCCCACTGCCTCTGATGGGCTGTGAGTTATTACGATGTTGGCTCAACACTGAGGTTGGAGTACCCAGCTACTGTAGTACGTATATGAAATATGGAACTTAAAGGTTTCCTCCATTTGGCTAAGCTGGAGATGTCTGGTAGGCTGAAAGTCATGAGTAGGAGGTTCCACTATGTATTCTTGCAGCACCATATACTTCTCTTTTGTAGCATTACTATCTACAACACTATTAAATTACGGTCTCCCTAATAAATCTGTGAGCCTTATGAAGGCAGAGAATGTACAGTTTGCTCACCATAGCTTCTTTAGTACCTAGACACGCTCCACTGAATGAATGAATGTGTGTATGGTATGAATGAAGGAATTATTTACTAGTTCAATGTCTTATATTTTAGAGACTATGGTATTCATATATACACATTTTCAAACCAGTAACTTAAGTCCTGAAATATTCTCCACTTATGCAGTCATATTTTAATTATTTGATTACTAATCTAAATACATTTGATTTATAATAGCTCAACTGCAGATAACTCAGAGTGTTAATAATTATATGTATATATATATTTTTTAATTTTTATTGCATTTTAGGTTTTGGGGTACATGTGCAGAACATGCAAGATAGTTGCATAGGTACACACGTGGCAGTGTGTTTTGCTGCCTTCTGCCCCCTCACCCATATTTGGCATTTCTCCCCATGCCATCCCTCCCCCGCTCCTCCCCCTCGCTGTCCCTCCCCTGTTTCCCCCAATAGACCTCAGTGTGTGGTACTCCCTTCACTGTGTCCATGTGTTCTCATTGTTCATCACCTGCCTATGAGTGAGTATATACGGTATTTCCTTTTCTGTTCTTGTGTCAATTTGCTGAGAATGATGTTCTCCAGATTCATCCATGTCCCTAAATTTTTTTAAATATCAGACCTTGTGAACTACTTAATAAATCAGGAGTATATAAATACCAGGGGTTACTGGATTGCTTTCAGAGTACTTCATTTAGGCCAACTTATTTAGTAAATTATTTTATTTTGCCCCTCCTTTACACTAATACAGATTAACATGTCTTTATATTTTAACTTCTGTTTGGCCCCTTCTGTCAAATGTGACACACTGTAAAATACTAGTATAATCCACCAGATTTATCACAGGATAGTTGATAGTGCTTTCAAATGAACACACCTTTTGTAATTTTTAAGAAAGAGTAGTCCAGGCGTGGTGGCTCACACCTGTAATCCCAGCACTTTGGGAGGCTGAGGTGGGCGGATCACAAGGTCAAGATATCAAGACCATCCTGGCCAACATGGTGAAACCCCGTCTCTACTAAAAATACAAAAATTAGCTGGGCGTGGTGGCATGCACCTGTGGTGGCAACTACTTGGGAGGCTGAGGCAGAAGAATTGCTTGAACCCGGGAGGCGGAGGTTGCAGTGAGTGGAGATTATGCCATTGCACTCCAGCCTGGTGATGGAGCAAGACTCCGTCTCAAAAAAAAAAAAAAGAAAGAGTAATAGCATTTTATATGCAGTAAGGCATCATAGCCATTGAAAAAACAATATTCTTGCTAGGATCACTGATATAATAGCAATCCCTTTTCAGTTACTGAGATTTTTGTAATCATATCTTACATTCTTGGATATATGAAAACTTAAATGCTGTTGGCCAAATAAAAAATTATCTATTGTTGATATTTCTCCAATGCAAGGAATAATTTAAAATTATCAATCTTTTTTCAAAAATAGCAATACAAATGGAGAAAAAGTAGATATGGCCCTGAATACAGGACAGATGACATCATGTCATTACTTTTTTCATAATCAAATTGCTGTAAAAAAAAAACAACAACACTCTTCACTGGTTAATATGATTAAACTGAGATAAAGCAGAGACATGAGCATCAACAAAATTTTCTTATTTCCTCTCAACCAGCAACAAATAAACAGAACACAGACGTACAAAACGCTTATGGGTACTTTGCACAAGAGGTTAGAGGAGAAGTAGTGGCTGTTTTAAGTGTAGAAAAGGGAGAAGAGAAACACAGAGAAACAGAGAGGAGGAGGGAAGAAGGAGGAGGGAGCTGAGGTGTCTGTACACAGGAGCACCCAGACACCCCCACACCTGCTGGAAACACCTGCCAGCCAGTCAAACCGCTCAGGAAAAAGCAGAAATGAACGTCTTTTAAGGAGCTGTTACTTCCAGGATGTATAATGCATTGTGAATAAGTCGTTACTCGAATACAATCCTAGTTCATTCCAAAATGTTAATTACCTATTTTTGTAGACACATGGAAAACAAGCCTAATCAATTCCCCCTTTTTATTAATTAAAGCATGTTTAGACGTCTGGTTTAAAATATTAAGTAAAGGAGTTTGACTCTTTTTTCTTAAAACTGTACTGACTCTGATATGCGAATGTCCCAGGAGGCAAATGATTCGTCACTCTCAAAACTATCGGTTCCATATTTCACTGGTAGGGGACAGGCAGAGACAGATACTCTGTCTATACGAGTGAATCACTGCCCCCCCCCACCTTTTTTTGAGACGGAGTCTTGCTCTTTCTCCAGGCTGGAGTGCAGCGGTGTGATCTCTGCTCACTGCAACCTCCGTCTCCCGGGTTCGAGCGCATCCCCTGCCTCAGCCTCCCAAGGAGCTGGGACTACAGGCACGTGCCACCACGCCCAACTAATTTTTTGTATTTTAGTAGAGACGTGGTTTCACCACGGCCAGGGTGGTCTCCATCCCCCGACCTCATGGTCTGCCCTGAATCCCTCTTTCTACGTGCGTTTCCCACACAGCCGGCCACGCCACCTCCTCCTTCGTAGCTCCTAACCAGGCTCGGCTTGCACAGGGGCAGCCCTGACCCTGCAGAACGAAGTGCGGATCTCAAAGGGAGGAATGAGGTGGGTTAACCTCGTAGCTGCCACAGCGTCTCTCCTCTCGCATCTCCTTAGCAGTCTTTCTTCTCCACTGTTGCTCTTTTCGGCTTCTTAGCTGCCCGCTCTGTTATCTTTCTCCCTCTGGTTTCGGGGGAAAGTGGTCAAAGTCTTCTAGACCCTTCTCTTTCGTTTCCTAATCTTCCTTTGCTAACTCCACGCAGATATTCTTGTCCTCTCCAAAGAAGGGCAATTTAAACTGTGTTTTGGTCTCCAGCTCTAAACGTTGCATTCTTCCTGCCCTACTTAGTGATGTCTTTAAAAATAGGGAGTAACTAGGAAATAGGGGCCTTGCTTATGAAGAAGCCAAAGGACTCGCCCTTTGATAGGGGATACCATTCTGAGTAGGCAGTGGAGCCATTTAAATGCAAACTACATGGGGTTGAGTCACATGAAGTGACCAATATTGGGCTGATTTTGACCTACAATAATGAAGACTTCATAAGGTCAACTGAATACACATATTTTCCAAGAACAAATTTAAACTGAAAATGAGGAGCTTATTGCCTGCACTAGAATTTTGTCAGCTTTGACTTACGCAGAGCTGCCTTTAGGAACTTGAAGTGATCGCATGATCATTGCAATGTTTATCTTAGTTTTCCTCCTTGGTGAGATCCGTTAACAGAAAAACTGTACTCTAAAATATTTCAGAAAAGTTCATTTAAAACCTCTTTTAAATACACATATTTAAAATATGGCAGATTACAGTCTGATTTTACACATTTCAAGGAAGCAGCAGGAGTGACAGGCAAGGAGGTAAGTCAGTATGTGGTATGTATACATTGACTTGGCCTAAAAACATCAGATATCTTAAGGTGGGGGCTTACAGGTCACAAGTGGATTCAGAAATTCTTTAAATTTCATCTGGTTTAAGGTAGGGCTCTCTCAAACGTGCTGTCAGCAGAAAGGAATCTCTAAGATTAGGATGCTATGTCAGAGTCAGCCACCAGATGCTGGGTTGGAATGCCCTGTTTACCAGATTGATGGCCTGCAGGCAGGACTTAGCCTGGTCTGGCATCACCTTACCTCTTGGTTATAATTTGACATCTTATTATTACATGAAATCCATTTTATTAGTCTTATAATATCTATTTTATATTAATTCTGCACAGTTTTGTCTAAACTCCATAAGGAAAAGGGTATAATGAGCTGTGTCCAACTTCCCTTCCCATCATGGCTGGGAACTCAATTTTTAAGGTTTCTTTGGAGTCCCTTTTTTCAAGAGGGAGCCCATTTAATGGGAAGGGGTTAAGGGTTTTATTTGCAGCTCCTGGGTCCTCCTATCTTCTGTTGATGTACACTCCAGAGGACACAAGGCCCCCTCAACCAGACGTCCTGACGACAACCCACAAAGGTCAACACCATTTGCTTTCTGTCTTGGACATATTCTTTGAGTTCCCTTCTGCTAATTTCATCCAATTTTCATCATAAGCTGTAACCTAGCAGGAAGAATTAGCCTTTAAAAATTATTTTAAAATATGTTATTTAAAACACACACACATTCTTTCTCAATGCATTTTAGTTCTTACCTTGTCACTGTGGAGTGATAATGAGCCCTAAACCATTTTCTTCACAGCCTTTGCTTCTGTCTAAAATCATCTTGCTCATTTGTGTTTACTTTTATTCACAATACTCACTTTACTTAATTCTCAAATTCTCTGAAAGAAGGGACTTTTTGCCATATTCATAGCTAACTTTTTAGCATAGAGAACAGGATTCAACAAAGATGTATCAATAGATCAGCAGGAGATTCATTGGCAAACACATTGACTTCTACTGGGAAACCACAGGGGATGAGTGTCCCTGGGAGGCTGGTAGACCTGCCTGTGGTCCTCCCACCCAGTGTGCCTCCCACAAACCCAGCCACTAAAAACCAGGAGACTCACACAACTCCCATGTGGAGTTGGGAAAAAGAGGAGCAAGATTGGGAAGAAGAATCCGTATATCCTGCTTTTGATTCCCCCATAAAGCCAGTGTAGAATTCAAGTAACTCTGATACAAAGCGAAAGTGGAAAAATTAAACAGCATGGAGCCCTTAAAAGAACCTGGGACAAAGGACAGAGGAGAGGTGCAGATGAGAAGCCAAGCAGACACTTTTGCAGGACAGAGGGGAGGAGTGAACTGTGAGTGACTGTCCTGAAATGTAAAGCAAGTGAGCAAATACCAGACTTCAGGCAGAGCAAAGGCTTTGGGCCCAGGGTCGAGGAAGAGTGCCTTCCATGCCCTGGAGCTTTGCTCACCCATGCAGAGGACCAGATTAGAAAGAAGCCAGTGAAGCTTGTCCACCTCTGGAGAGGACATGTTGTGAAGGCTAAAGGAGCCAGCAGAGAAACTCTACCACCTCCTCCTGGCTCAGCAAAAGAAAGGTGGGAAGAGGAGACAGTTCAGAAGCAAATAAAGAGAAAATGGCATTCCTTCTAATGAACTCAAGTCATATACTGGGAGAAGAATGCTCAGAGATTCTGCAAAGAGAGCACTGTTCGTTCTTAACGAAAAGAATGGCAGCCCTTTTTCTGCTAATGCCAACTTACTCCCACAGCACATTCAGAGATCCAGTGTCTGTCAGATATGGTGCTCATGTGACATCTTTGTTTTGCTTAGTTTAGTTTTGTTTTCTCTTGAGATGGAGTTTCACTCTGTTACCCAGGCTGGAGTGCAGTGGTGCAATCTCAGCCTCCACCTCCTGGGCTCAAGAGATTCTCCTCCCTCAGCCTCCTGTGTAGCTGGGACTACCGGCATGCGCCACCACCTCCAGCTCATTTTTATATTTTTAGTGGAGATGGGGTTTCACCATGTTGATTAACTCTCGCTTTTCTGATAACCTGATCCGGTATGGTATGCCCATATTGCACTCTAAACTTTCCTCTTTTCTCTTCATCTGTGAACAAATAATTTAAACCGATGTCTAAATTCTTTCTGAGAGCACTAATTTCTTTTTTGAGATGGAGTTTTGCTCTTGTTACCCAGTCTGGAATGCAATGGCGTGATCTTGGCTCAGCGCAACCTCTGCCTCCTAGGTTCAGGCAATTCTCCTGCCTCAGCCTCCTGAGTAGGTGGGATTACAGGCATGCACCACCATGCCAAGCTAATTTTTTGTATTTTTAGTAGAGACGGGGTTTCACCATGTTGACCAGGATGGTCTTGATCTCTTGACTTTGTGATCTACCTGCCTCAGCCTCCCAAAGTGCTGGGATTACAGGCTTGAGCCACTGCGCCCGGCCGAGAGCACTAATCTTGACTTCTATCAAATAATATTCCTGAAAAAATATTATGTGTAGTCATTCATCTTACTGAGAACAAAGTTTAAATTAATAAATTTAAAATTAGTGAAGATATGTATGTTTAAAATTGTGGTATGCAGACAAACTTACAATTCTGATGAGTACTAGATAAATTATATGCCAGGTTAACTAAGACAAATGATTGGTATCCATAATTTTACACACTCAAAGATTAGTTACGTATCACCACAGAGCCCCAAATGAAATGGTATTTAAATGTTTGAGCTAAGCAGCCATTAAAAAAAATTTAGTTGAAAAATGAAAGATAGATTCTACTCAAGCTGGGTGCGGTGACTCACGCCCGCAATCCCAGCACTTTGGGAGCCTGAGGCGGGCAGATCACGAGGTCAAGAGATCGAGACCATCCTGGCCAACATGGTGAAACCGCGTCTCTACTAAAAAGAATACAAAAATTAGCTGGGCATGGTGGTGTGTGCCTGTAGTCCCAGGTACTCAGGGAGGCTGAGGCAGGAGAATTGCTTGAACCCAGAAGGCAGAGGTTACAGTGAGCAGAGATCGCACCACTGCACTCTAGCCTGGCGCCTGGTGACAGAGCAAAACTCTGTCTCAAAAAAAAAAAATAGATAAAGATAGATTCTACTCCATACCCTGCTCCCTTTGCTCTGCAAAATAATCATTTCTAAGATTGGGACACTGTGTTGTGTAGACTGAGAGGCAGGAACTGCTGGGACTGAATGTGTACAAATGTGTGACAGAGATGTTTTAAAATGTATATTTAAAACACCTGAAAATGTTTCAGAGGCTTTCATGAAACAATTCTTCCCCCAGTAATTTTCTATAACTTTATGTATAAAATATATGGTTTGGCATTGTTTGCAAGCAAAACAATGCTAACAACTTTAAATTATAGTCTATAAATAAAATGGCATATGCATGTATATGTGACGGGAGAGAAGGATATATTACTATAAATATTTATTATCTCCTTTTCTCTGTGTTTCCACCATTTTCACTGTCAATATGTAGTGCACCTGCCCATCCAGGGATGATGGACATGACACCCAAACAAATACGATTTTAAACCCTGTCCAAGCCTGTATACTTGGTACATCTCAAACACAGAGGATCACACAGTGAAGTCATGGAAATACATCTCTTAAAGTAGTATTTACTAACTGATGAAAATGTTTATAGTATATTGGTGATTTAAGAAATAGATACAAAATAAATTTATGCCATAATAATTACTTTTAAAAGCTCTCACAGTAATGTAGAGAATATGCTGTTGGCATACCTACAAGTACGCATGAGCATATACATGTAATATTCATGTACAAGGTATATACAATAAATATTGTACACAAAAGTATACATACCTCATATATAGTAAATGTACATATAAATTACATATGTATGCATAAACACAAATGTATAACATGTATTATATATGTGCATACCTAATACATATACATATTCATATACATACATTTGCATTGAGATTAAAAATTAATCTAAGACATTAGAAAATTGAAGGTTAAATTTTTGTATTTTTTAATTTATGCATTGAACATACAGTATCATGTAATGTAAAAATAAAGCAAAATTCTGACTTTTGAAAAATAAAATCTTTTTGTGTTTCATCAGCTGGGAGACCAAGCCTGCCTCTCTTCGAGACTGCTCCCCACTGCAGTTCATGCTTACATAGAGAGAAGACAGGTGCTGTGAATCACCATGACTTTATTCCTCACTTTTCATCGCTGTGGGTTCAGCATTATTATTTCCACCGGAAACAACAGAGTTAAGGAAGGAACTAATAGTTTTCTCCATAAAGGGGTTCAAGGAAGTTATCAAAGGAAGTGACGTTTCGAATATTCCTTTAAAGAGAAGCATCTTTTGACACGTAAAATGTAAGCAAAAGTACATCTCAAGCGCTAATAACTGCATGGTTAAAAGCAAGGAGGCACACCTGTTTTTGGCATCTTTAATCACAAAACACTAATAGTGGTAACATTTTTAAAAAAATTTCTAGGTGCCAGGCCCTGTAGTGACTGATTCACTTCGGTTTTCACATAAATCCATCCCCCAAACATGGCAGGAATATTTATCTTCTTTTTAATCTCTCTTTACATCCCCTCCCGAATCCTGCTTTGGGAAAAGGAATAGTTGCATTTGGCAAACTGCAGAAATGTTAGGTGAGATGAAATGAGGAGAGACTTTTCAGCGGGGGCAATCAGTCTCTTTTTCCTTTCAAGAGTCTGGGAGGTGGGGATCGAAGGGAAAACTCACAAATGAGAGGGAAGTTTTGATGAGGAAGCTAATGACTAAAAGCATAAGAATCATGGTTTTTTTTATACTGAAATTTCAGGTGTGTTTATCAACTACCACTTACAGCAAAAAGGCATTAATTGAGCACCCATGAAGTGCAAGGAATACTGACAAAATTCAACATGATCCTTGCTCACAGAGTTCTGCTGGTGGGGCAGCGTGCTGCACTTTGTTTTGTGAGTTACCTGTTCACATGCTTGGCTGGCTTACTGAAGGAGGAGTTGATGCCTGTGCACAGAACAGTACAGAATGGCTTTTTGGGCATTGAGCACAGAGTCAAGACAAATTAGAACCTCTATTTGCAAAGAAATGAGCCTATACATATGTTCTGTATCTGACAAAAAAAAAAAGAGAGAGAGAGAGAGAATATTTAGAAAGCATCTCTGTAGCTGATGTAGTTTTTTCGGTTGGTTTGTTTGCTTGAGACAGACTTTTGCTCTTTTTGCCCAGGCTGAAGTGCAGTGGTGCCATCTCGGCTCACTGCAACCTCCGCCTCTCAGGTTCAAGTGATTCTCCTGCCTCAGCCTCTTGAGTAGCTGGGATCACAGGCACCTGTAACCACGCCCAGCTAATTTTGTATTTTTAGTAGAGATGGGGTTTTACCACATTGGCCAGGCTGATCTTGAATACCTGACCTCAGGTAATCCACCCATCTCAGCCTCCTAAAGTGCTGGGATCACGGGCATGAGCCACCACGACTGATGTAGTTTTAATGTCAGTTTTTGCATTGCATGCCCCATTACGGGAGCCTGTCCCCAAATGAGTAACTGCTTGCCCAGAGTAGTTACAGAGGCCACACTGCAAGGGCGACAGGAATGAGGATGCCACTCCATTTATTTTGGTCACGTGGAGGTGAGAGGAAGGAAACGCTGCAACGGGGACCAAGATGTCGCTAATACAAAAATCCTTCTTTTTACTTGTCAGCTGAGATTCCACCTGCAGTGAGGTTTCGTTTTCATCCCACAAATGTTTGGGGGAGAAAAATTCCTGACAAGTCTTATTAAGAATGTAATATATTTTTATTAAATATTAGTATTTCATTAAAGAAAGAAATGGGAATGTCAAACATTACATGAGAAAGAAAATAGAGCTCAATGCAAATGAAAATTTGATCAAATGCATACAAATTAGACACATTTTAAAATATGTTAATTAAAATTACAGGCTTTATTCCCATTTCATGATTTACTATCCTGGAGTGCTGTTCACATGTAATGAAGTAGGTACTGTTAAACAAAAGGATTGAAAAATGAAATCCCGTTTAATCACAGGCTGTGGTCAGGATTGAATCACTTCACCGCAGATTCCCAACTGCAGTACTTGGCAGCTGTTATTCAGGGCCTCATGTCCATCCTTCATGTCTTCCCACAACTCAGTTCTTTTGCTCATTGTTCTCTGCTTTCCCTGATGCTCTTCATCATTCTTACATCTGAGTCATCAGCACAGAGCAGGGATTCCAGGTGAAGGTCAGCAGAAGTGTCCTGAAATGGAGCGTCATGTCCCTGCTTCATGACATTATGCCCATATTGGAGCTCAAAAATGTATTAGTTTTCTCTTGGCTCAAGTGATCAGACAAACTACTATGTACATCATCTGACCTCCAACAAAATCACAACTTTTAAAATCTTGCCAGTATATCTGGCAAAAATTTAATATATTAAAATTTACATACTCTCAAGTAATGACACAATGGTGTTCCAGGCATTTGAAATCACATAGGTAGCAAGGAAAATATTTTGTATATTAAATATATGACATATATCATTATACACTAAATCAAGAGTGTTATTGTTGTTGCTGCAAGAATACTGTATATGATGAATGTATTAAATACAGTAAGTGCACGTAAAGTTTTCCTTTTTCTTCCACGGTAGACACCTGTTTTTGAAGACTGGCAACCCGGCAAGGGAGATAATTTTCCAAACTCTTGAAAATGTGTGAGGACTCATGACCTGTTACATCAATGGAACGTGAAGAGAAGAATTATATCACATCTGTGCCAGTGAGACTAATGGAAGAGGTGCCCATCCACTCTCTTTCCTCATCCAACAGTTGGATGGAAGGATACTAAGGCTTTAGGTGAAGACAAAGTCCTGTGATGAGAGAGGCCTGAGCACCTCACAGTGCCTGGAAGCCAGCTCTTCACCAGGAACACATGCAGTGGCCCTATGTGTGTAAGGCATTTATCTCCATTGTTGGACCTGACCTTTAGGGTAATTTTGTAATGGCAGTTAATATTACCCTGGTAACAAAACAGAACACTGTCAAAGGAACACTTTATGGTGCCAACCCACCACTGCCTTGAAATACAGATTACTTTGCAGAACTTTCCAGAGAAACATCAGTAGTAGGATAAATGTGATCTTCACAGATATATAGACAGACAGACAGATAGATAGACACAGATAGATAGACAAACAGGTAAATAAGTAGATGATAGATATTTTAAGCATCAGATTGGCAAATGCAGTTGTGGGACTGGCAAGTCCCACATCTGCAGGGTAGCTTGGCATCTGAGAATCAGCAGGATTTCTGTGGTAAGGTCTTGAGGCAGAAATCTTTCTTCTTTGGAAACCTCAGTTTTTGATCTTAAGGTCTTTGACTGATTGAATAAAGCTCATTCGTATTATCAAAGATGCTTCTTTTTTAACATAAAGTCAATTGATTGTAACATCTATAAAATACCTTCAGAGAAGCATTTAGATTAACGTTTGAACAAAGAACTTAATGTTATAACCTAGACAAGTTGATGCATGAAATTAAATATCTAACCCCCCTCCCCACCGGCTCACACTGAGGGCCAACTCCATCCTTACCTCTGATTAAGTAGGAATGCACACCTGACCCTGGGAAATCCTAGGGTTTTTGATTTACATCTTGTGACCTAAAGGGAAAAATATAAATTATACCCAAAGTATTTTTTGCAGTAATTTCCAATTGGGAAATATGAAAGCCGGGTAAACAACTAGGAAGGCAAAAGGCAGAAGCCTGTGTAACTTTAAGCCAGGGTCAAGACAATCAAACTTATGTACAAATCAGTGTCATGAGGAAGCAGCAAATAAAGGGTGTTCAACTGCTGAACAGGGTCTGGCTTCAGAGAGCATCAGAGATGATGTAAGATAAAAACGGAGACTCCAGGAGAAAGAATGAGGATGCTGTCTCAATGCTAATTGCAGCTTCCATGAAATCGATCATAATTGAAGGTTTATTTTCAAATAACCTGTATCTCCTGAAAGCAACTGCTACTGACCAACTTGAGATGGTGTGAGTATCTGCTTTTCTTTTAAACAAAATGCCCTAACTGAAAGAGAAGCCAATAGGAGCACTTTGCTAGGGGAAGTGTTGTTTAATCTCGAGTTTGGGAACTAAATGGGTGCAGTAAGCAGGGGCAAAAGTTCAAACATGTTGTGTATTATCCTCCTATTCCAGTTTGTGCTCCACTTTGTGAGGAAAAAGAGAGGGTAGGTCCAAAAAAAGAATTCTAAGGAGAGTGTAATTTAGGCTGTCAGCAATGGAAAACCTCTGAATAAATTTTAATCCCTGGGAGAGAGACAGTACTCTGTTAACACTGATCAATCTTGAGTGAGTACAGGATAAACGTCATTCAGTTTTCACTTAAACATTATTTTATTATTATTTTATTATTATTATTATTATTTTGAGACAGAGTTTCACTCTTGTTGCCCAGGCTGGAGTGCAATGGCAAAAGCTCAGCTCAAGGCAACCTCCCCGCCTTCTGGATTCAAGCTATTCTTCTGCCTCAGCTTCCTGAGTAGCTGAGATTAGAGGCACATACCACCACACACAGCTAATTTTTTGTATTTTTAGTACTGATGGGGTTTCCCCCTGTTGGCCAGGCTGGTCTCAAACTCCTTACCTCAAGTGATTCACCTGCCTTGGCCTCCCAAAGTGCTGGTATTTCACATGTGAGCCACTGTGCCTGGCCCAGTTTTCACTTTTAAAAATATGTGTTCCACAATGATTGAACTAATTTACACTCCCACCAACAGTGGAAGACAGTGTGGTGATTCCTCAAGGACCTAGAAATAGAAATTCCATCTGACCCAGCAATTCCATTATTGGGTATATATCCAAAGGATTAGAAATCGTTCTACTATAAGGACACATGCACACGAATGTCCATTGCAGCACTCTTTACAATAGCAAAGACCTGGAACCAACCCAAATGCCCATCAATGATAGACTGCACAGGGAAAATGTGGCACATATATACCATGGAATACTATGCAGCCATCAAAAATGATGAGTTCGTGTCCTTTGTAGGGACATAGATGAACCTGGAAACCATCATTCTCAGCAAACTGACACAAGAACAGAAAATCAAATACCACATGTTCTCACTCATAGGTGGGTGTTGAACAATGAAAACACGTGGACACAGGGAGGTGAGCATCACATAATGGGGTCTGTGCGGGGGAACTGGGGAGGGACAACAGAGGGTGGGGAGTTGGGGAGGGATAACATGGGGAGAAATGTCAGATATAGGTGATGGGGAGGAAGGCAGCAAATCACATTGCCATGTATGTACCTATGCAACAGTCTTGCATGTTCTTCACATGTACCCCAAAACCTAAAACACAATTAAAATATATATATATATATATATATATGTCATTGGGGTTTCTGTAAAGTAAGCAGGTATTGTTTCAGTAAATACAATGAAAATAAAAATTATGTAGTTGTCTCTGTCAAATAAGATACAAATGTGAAAAGCAAAAATGTTGAATAGTAAAAATGTAAGAAATGCCTTTAAAATGAATGAGTTTAGATTCAAAGCAACCAAAATGTCAGCTGTGATTTACTTCAGATCTTTCTGGAATGTGTGACTACATTGTGGTGGTGTAGAGCTGCACTCAAGCCAAGGCATGAGTTAGAGGTGGTGCCACAGTCCAGGCTGACACAGGGCCATGGAGAGCCAGTCTAGGTTCAGGGCTAGACTGAACCTAGCCCTGAAGAGAACAGATACAGTGCATGTCAGGTAGGCTTGGTGATGCTTTCCATCAGCTAGAGTGTGGGAGGCACGACCAAGGAAAGCTAAACATGGCTTCCAAGTTCCCGACTTCAGCAATTAGGCTGATATTAATTAATACTTTGCCTCAGAATGTAAATGCAGACATGTTATGGATAGCCTACTTCAAAAGAAAATGCAATGGGGTTGTTTTGAATTAAACACACACATATAAATTCTCAAGTAATGAGGAATAAGAACTGGAATTACGAATGCTTTAAAAATGTTTTAAAAGATTAAGAGAGTTGCCCCAGACAGTGTTCTAAAATTTTGTTTACAAGAGAATGTATATGGGGATTTATGACTGTAACACAAGGAGGGAAGAGAGAGTACAACAAGCTGCTCCTTGCTTCCTTTTAATTCTTTTCGACAATTCCAGGGAATTACTGGAATTGAGTTGCTTGGATACTACCACGTGAAACACAGACCTGCCATGACCCCCATTTAAGTAGTGGAAGATGGATAGCTGCACCTCTGGAGATGGCTGAACCTCAAATCAAACTGCCTGAAACCAGAGCTCGAATGCTGACAAGGTATGTATGTTCTGTTTGCTAGTGTCTTGATTAGAACACATTTCATTTTAAGTTATCTACATTTAACACACATATTTAATCAAAATTGCCAAGTGTGCTTTGAAGCATCAGGCAACAGTCATTTTTCAACTCAGGTGTCTAGACTAATCAAACTTTAAGAAAGAGTGCAACGTTCATAATGACACCATCATTTTATTGAATCATTCCAGTTAAATTTGATTTCAGTGAAGAAATCACAACATTTGCTTTTCTCTGATAGAAATGCAGCTCAGAGCTATAATTTTCAGTTTGATTGAAGGATATACAGCTTGTGGTGTTTGGGGCTCTACATGAAATTCAAAACTATATGCCTCTCATTCAGACCCATATTCTGTGACCCTTTCTTTAAACTGAGAAAGCAAAGGGGAAACGTTTTTGACACCAATTCTCTACCTCCCCACTTTTGTCAGGCTAAATTTCTGCTCTGCTGGAAGAGGTAAATCTTTTGCCAAAGCTGTTGAACTGCACAGGTAATACCTCCAAAATATTATTGTCCAACTATCAAGAGAATGATGTTATTGGAGGTTGTAATATCCTTTGCTGACTCCCAGAGTTGAGATGAAGATTAAGTTAGATGATATACACAGATGCTATTGACGGAATCACTGTTAGAAATAAGAAACTATAAAAATATTCAACCTTCCCTTACAGTGCTATTGAAAGCAGCATTTGTTTGTTTGTTCCACTAACTTTTCTAAAATTCTTTAAAGAATATATTTGATTATATTGAGATATACACTTTTTGATATTTCCTGACTCATAAAAAAGTTACATTTGGACATTTTAAAAGTATGTGAGAACAGTGAGAACACGTGGACTCAGGGAGAGGAGCATTACACACTGGGGGCAGTTGGGGGGGTAGGGCAGAGACAGTGGGGGTGAGGAGGGTGGGGAGGGATAACCTGGGGAGAAATGCCAGATATAGTATGCACCTAAAGTAAAATAAAATAAAAAAAATGTATGTGAGTTTTCAGTACTAACAGATTGTTAAAACAGAGTTCCTTTGGTTTGGGGCAGAGATTTTAGAACTAAAACAGATATTCAAGAAAAGAAAACCCATTCAAAAGTGGGCAAAGGATATGAACATACACTTTTCAAAAGAAGCCACACATGAGGCCAACAAACATATGAAAAAATGCTCTTCATCACTGGTCATTAGAGAGATGCAAATCAAAACTACATTGAGATACCATCTAACACCAGTTAGATGGCGATCATTAAAAAGTCTGGAGACAACAGATGCTGGAGAGGATGTGGAGGAATAGGAACACTTTTACACTGTTGGTGGGAGTGTAAATTAGTTCAGTCATTGTGGAAGACAATGTGGCAATTACCCAAGGCCTTAGAAATAGAAATTCCATTTGACCCAGCAATCCCACTACTGGGTATATATCCAAAGGACTATAAATCGTTCTATTATAAGGACACATGCACACGAATATTCATTGCAGCACTGTTTACAATAGCAAAGATCTGGAACCAATCCAAATGCCCATCCATGATAGACTGGACAGGGAAAATGTGGCACATATACACCATGGAATATTATGCAGCCATCAAAAACGATGAGTTCGTGTCCTTTGTAGGGACATGGATGAATCTGGAGAACATCATTCTTAGCAAACTGACACAAGAACAGAAAATGAAATACCACATATT
>CM052658.1:97392125-97415675 GCA_028533165.1 Leontopithecus rosalia
CGGGGGGGAGAGTGGGGGAGGGATAGCCTGGGGAGAAATGCCAAATGTGGGTGAAGGGGAGGAAGGCAGCAAAACACACTGCCATGTGTGTACCTATGCAATTATCTTGCATGTTCTGCACATGTACCCCCAAACCTAAAATCCAATAAAAAAGAATGTCAATCATTAAAAAATCTGGAGACAACAGATGTTGGAGAAGATGTGGAGAAATAGGAACACTTTTACACTGTTGGTGAGAGTGTAAATTAGTTCAACCATTGTGGAAGACAGTGTGGCAATTCCTCAAGGAACTAGAAATAGAAATTCCATTTGACCCAGCAATCCCATTACTGGGTATATATCCAAAGGATTAGAAATCCTTCTACTATAAAAACACATGCACACATATGTTTATTGTATCACTGTTTACACTAGCAAAGACCTGAAACCAACCCAAATGCCCATTGATGATAGACTGGACAAGGAAAATGTGTCACATATACACCATGGGATAATGTGCAGCCATAAAAAAACAACAAGTGTGTGTCCTTTGTAGGGACTTGGATGACTCTAGAAATCATCATTCTCAGCAAACTGACACAAGAACAGAACATCAAACACCGCATGTTCTCACTCATAGGTGAGTGTTGAACAATGAGAACACATGGACACAGGGAAGGGAGTATCACACATGGGTCCGTTGGAGGGGAATAGGGGAGGGACAGCAGAGAGTAGGTAGGTTGGGAAGGGATAACATGGGGAGAAATGTCAGATATAGGTGACTGGGCAGCAGCAAATTACATTCCCATGTATGTACCTATGCAACAATCCTGCATGTTCTGCACATGAACCCCAGAACCTAAAGTGTTATAAAAATATATATATTTATAGATATAATAAATACACATATTATATAAAAATATATATTATATATTTATATATTTTTTAATATATATATATGATAAATAGTGGTAAAAATGAAAATCAAAAGAGTGTTTTCAAACCTAAGTAGAAAAGGTTTGGTGTAATTTTCCAGCAATAAGTCCCAGGAGAAAGCCTTGCCTAAGATTTAGCCAATGGGGCAAATGCTTACTTAAGGCTTTGATTTTTTTCTAGTCCAGATATATTTCTGTGACCAATGTATGGGTAGTGTGACAGGAGACAGCCAGCCAGGTAAAGCCATGGTGATGAAGTAATGACTTCAGGTTCGGAAAAGGAAAACTGCATATACTCACACGGAACAACTAGTAAATAGATCAGATTCCAAACATGGTTCATAAGCTGCATGCAGAGGACATGCTCAGCACTGGGTTGAGTGTCTTCCCTGCCAGGTGCAGGCATTCCTGCTCAGTCGATTGTGGTCAGATGCTTTCCATCAGAGGGGAGTCTGGCCGTCAGGTCCCCAGGAAGTTGTATGAAATTGGCAACAAAAGATAGAAAGTAGGCTGGGGGCATCTGTGGGTTCCAATATACAAAATTCTAAAATCCAAATATCTGGAAGTCCAGAATTGTCTGCATAAGTTTGAGGCAAAAGTTAAGAGGACACCAAATGACAAAGAGTGGGTAAGCTGGTGTCGGCAGGCCAGGAACCGAAGATGGTGTGGCAATGAGGATGTGTCTTGAAGGGCCAGGGCTGGATGGATGTGGTGTAGAGGAGTCACAGGCTGGAAATGCATGCAGCCAGAAGCTAGGTTTCAAAAGGCGATGTATTTTAAGATGTAGTGTAATTTTGTGGGCCCGTTTTAAGCTGTTTTCTTTAAATTGTGTAAGCATCAGACCCTCTAAACCTAGACACAGCCCTGAGTACATGTGTCTGGAGTGGATTGGACATTTGCGGGATTTGTATAAAGCAGCTCACATCAGACAACAGCTTCTTAAGGACACAGCATCCCACCGGTGCCTGTTAACACTTTGCTTCTCTGGAAACGTGATGTGAACGTTGATTGTATCTGTAATTTAAGTTAACGTTTAGCATTTTTATCAACCTTGGCTTGAGGACTTTAGGCCATAGTGAAATGGCAAATTTAAAATAACATACAATGGTGAAACATTTCACTTTCCATTATTAAATTTAACGGACAGGTTGAGTGTCCTTTATCCAAAATGCTTAAGACCAGAAGTATTTTGAAATTTGTGTATTTTCTTTAAATTTTGGAATGTTTGCATTATACTTCCCGTTTGGGCATTCTGAATCAAAAAATCCAAAATCTGAATGGTTTCAATGAGTATTTTCTTTGAGAGCATCTTGTCAGTACTCAAAAAGATTAGAATTTTGTAATATTTCATATTTGGGGTTTTTGGATTTTCAACCTGTACCAGTTTTGTACCTGCTGCTATCCTACAAGCTCATATCTCCTCTTTCCCTAGTGTGGTCAGAAGCCTGCGAGTAAAAATCCGCAGGGTATTTCTGTATTCACCCATTTGGGAGATGATTCATCCCTAAAAGACAGCTCAAGCCCTCTTCAAGAATCTTCCAACTTTCTCATTTCCTGAAGTTCTATATATTTTCATTTGCTACTGAAAAAGCAAACTAAATATTATGATTTGCTGTTTATTGAAGCATGTATTTTTCTCTGGAACATTGTTTTATGAGTGTGTGTATATACCTCGGCATGCATGGGTGTGTATAGTTTACATTGTGTAATTTATTTGTTGACTTGTGTTTGTTTCTATTTTAATAGTTCCATGGAGCAGAAGTCTTAACTATATCAGGCTGATTCATACCTTTGATATTTTGTATTTTACACAAACTTAGTGCTAATGGTGATCTATTTTTTCTTAATTTTAGATTACTAAAAATTAGACTTGATTTTCCTAGTTCAGAGAGTAACTCCTTTATCAAGTTTGATATAAGGTATTTCTTGATATCAAACAAAAATTATTAATATTGATCATATACCTTCAGAGAACTGGGTTTTGGAATTTAATAAATAGTTTTGAAAATTTTAGATAAATGTAAGTATGTATATACATAGCCCTATACAGTTTTGTTATTGAGGAACTTTCTAAATAGCTTATTTCCATGCATTTTGAGACTGAAAGTTTTAGAGGTATTAAAAAAAAAGTCAGCAGCAGAATCCCATAGACTTCTCAGTCAAAAGTGAACTCATCTTCCTCAACTCCTATTGCTCACCAACTAAAATCCTTTTTCTTCATTTTTTTTTTTTTCAAAAAGTCAAGGACTAAGAAAGGATAATTTTCAGGAAAGTTACAGTTCAGAGAACATTTAATCCATCTGAAGATAGGAGGTAATCCTATTCCAACAACAATCTTATCTTAATTATTTCCTAACAGGAATGAAAGAAAATCTTGGTAGAAAAAAATCCCCAAAATTTAAATGATAAACTTACATTCATTGAAACAGTAACTCAAAAAATAGATTGAAGTTGATGGGTATTATGTGCTAGTTGCTAGGGATACAAAGATGATTAAAATAAACTCATGTTAAAATCTGCTAAACCTGTAAAATAAAATAAATTCAAATCTGATCTTCAAAGAGTTAGATATATAAGCAAAATACGCTGTAGGGAAGGTGATAGCCTTGGGTTAGGGCAGGTGTATAGGGTAGCACTTATCAATTGCTTCTCTAGATTTTTTCACTTACTCTTGAAATGTCAGTGTGCCTCAGTATTTCTACCTGCCCATTTCCCCTTTATAGACTACTAGAAAGTCTTGGCTGGGCGCAGTGGCTCAGGCCTGTAATCCCCACTTTGGGAGCCCAAGGCAGGCAGATCACAAGGTCAAGAGATCGAGACCATCCTGGCCAACATGGTGAAACCCTGTCTCTACTAAAAATAACAAAAATTAACTGGGTGTGGTGGTGCATGCCTGTAGTCCCAGCTACTTACGAGGCTAAGGCAGGAGAATTGCTTGAACCCAGGAGGTGGAGGTTGAAGCGAGCCGAGATTGCGCCACTGCACTCCAGCCTGGCAATAGAGTGAGTCTCTGTCTAAACAAACAAAAAAAGCAAGTCTTGTGTGAGATTGGTCTTAATTGGCAGCTGTAAGCTGAGAATGTCCACATCTCTGTCTCCAGCCCAGATTCTCTGCTAAGGGCCAGCCCCACGTATTCCACCTTGCATTAGCCATTTGCCAAGTAGACAACTTAGACCTCTTTCATGTTTGTAGTGGGGAAAAAAAACTCATCATGCCCAATTCTTCCTCTAAAATTTATGTCCTCTCTGACCTCAATCATTTATTTGTTCTTCACACATACACACACACACACACACACACACACACACACACACACAAATGCATACATGCAAGACACATATATAACTTAAGTCAGATCCAGAATAAGTTATTAAGAATAAAAGTTTAACAGAACAAAATATGCATTCATGGAGCTTATAATTTTTACACACAAAACTGAATTATCAGTTACTATTGTGATAAATACTTTGAATTATGGAGAGTTCTAATCAAGACAAAAAATAGTCATCCAGGTTACTTAGCAGACATATTACTAGCTTTGATTGGGAAGTGAAGAGAGAACTCTTTAGTAAGTTGTATTCCAGTGAGCAACTGTCCCCCATCATATTGTACTGTAATTATAGCCCTTATCATATCTGTGATTATTTGATAATTTATTTGTTTACTCCAGTGGTTCCCAAAGTGTGTCCCATGGATTCACAACACTTTCACCAGGTTTACAAAAATCAAAACCAATTTTTAATTATACTAAGCCATTGCACTCTGTGATGGCTCAGTACATACTGGTGCAGTGGCAGCAAGCTGTACTAGCAGGCCATTGAACTATTCATTGGCAATACTTGAAATAAAACAAACAAATAAATACATTCAGCCAGTTTCACTTAAGGATGTCTCTTGGCTGTGGGCAGTGGCTCATGCCTGTAATCCCACCACTCTGGAAGGCCAAGGCGGGAGGATCACCTGAGGTCAGGAGTTCGAGACCAGCCTGGTCAGCATGTCAAAACCCTGTCTCTACTAAAAGTACAAAAATTAGATGGGCATGGTGGCGCATCCCTGTAATCCCAGCTACTCGGGAGGCTGAAGCAGGAGAATTGCTTGAACCCACGAGGTAGAGATTGCCGTGAGATGAGATTGCACCACTGCACTACAGCCTGGAGGACAGAGAAAGACAATGTCTCAAAAAAAAAAAAAAAAAAGAATGTCTCTTGATGAAGTGCAAAAAGTTAATTTCACTATATTTTGAGCTATTGGTACATGTATTATTAATGTACTGTGCTATGAAATAGGAAGTCTGTGTTAAGCACTTCCACAACATACCAGAATATGATGGAATTTTTGAGGAAAAGTGCTTGTGAAATTAAGTTGTTAGCTAGACTAGAGACTTTTTCATAAAGAATTATCTTTACTTGAATAAATGACTGAAGACTTTTTATGTTCTTGAAAATGAATAAAGTGAGCCTATTATAAAACTGAGGGTATTTTGTTGCCAATAATAAAACTAAAGCTTTGTATCTGTTACTTTGTCAGTTTCCCAAGATTTAACGTCTTTTGGATGACATTTGGGATGATACTAACAAATGTGATTAAGTATAATGTAATCAAATGTGTCAACATTTGGAAGTTTTTCATAAATCTGCAATTCATTATTTTTCAAATGACTAATACATGAGTTTACAGAATCATGAATGGATAAAATATCCACTTGAAGTGCAAGATGAAAGCATGTTTATATAATGGAGTCTGGAAAGTTCATTGATATGACTTCAGATCCCACACTGGAATTCATCTTTATGAAGCTGCCTCCCTTCACTGTAATATCAAAGAAAGAATATCTGAAAGGCTATTACTGATCAAGGAAATAAGAGAGGACACAAAGAGATGGAAAAACTCTATGCTCATGGTTAGGAAGAATCAATATTGAGAAAATGGCCATACTGCCCAGAGTAATTTATAGATTCAATACTATACTAATCAAGCTACCATTAACCTTCTTCACAGAACTGGAGAAAAACACTTTAAACTTCATATGGAACCAAAACAGAGCCTATATAGCCAAGACAATCCTAAGCAAAAAGAACAAAGCTGGAGGCATCACACTACCTGACTTCAAACTATACTACAAGGCTACAGTAATTAAAACAGCATGGTTCTGGTACCAAAACAGAGATATAGACCAATGGAACAAGACAGAGACCTTGGAAACAATGCCACACATCTACAACCATCTGATCTTTGACAAACCGGATGAAAACAAGCAATAGGGAAAGGATTCCCTGTTTAATAAATGGTGTTGGGAAAACTAGCTAGCCATATACAGGAAGCTGAAACTGGACTCCTTCCATATACCTTATACATAAATTAACTCCAGATGGATTAAAGATTTAAACATAAGAACTGATACCATAAAAACCCTAGAAGAAAACCTAGGGAAAACCATTCAGGACATAGGCATAGGCAAGGACTTCATGACTATAACACCAAAAGCAATGGCAACAAAAGCCAAAATAGACAAATGGGATCTAATTAAACTTAAGAGCTTCTTTACAGCAAAAGAAACAATCATTAGAGTGAAAGGGCAACCAACAGAATGGGAAAAAATTTTGCAATCTCCCCATCTGACAAAGGGCTACTATCCAGAATCTACAAAGAACTAAGGCAGATTTATAAGAAACAAATAAACCAACCCATTCAAAAGTGAGTGAAGGAATTGAACAGACGCTTTTCAAAAGAATATATTTATGCGGCCAACAAACATGAAAAAATGCTCATCCTCATTGGTCCTTAGAGAAATGCAAATCAAAACCACATTGAAATACCATCTCCCCCCAGTTAGAATGGCGATCATTAAAAAATCAGGAGAAAACAGATGCTGGGGAGGATGTGGAGAAATAGGAACACTTTTATACTGTCAGTGTGAGTGTATATTAGTTCAACTACTATGGAAGACAGTGTGGCGATTCCTCAAGGATCTAGAAATAGAAATTCCATTTGACTCAGCAGTCCCATTACTGGGTATACACTCAAAGGATTCTCATATACACAGGTACGAGAATCTAGTCATCTTCTATGAAAGTGGATATTACAAAGATTTGCAAAAATATAAAACAATAACACTCTTTTCATTGTTTCTATTTTTTAAATGAGGTTATTTTTTCATAAAAACATTTTCACATTAACGTGTAATGACTTTACTGTTATTTAGAAAGAAATAAATAAAATCTTAAAAAATGCCTCAGTGTTGATTTTGACTACAGGAAATATCAGTGGCTATAACTCACACAAACAAAAGTTTTGACGAGATCTCAGTTTTTAAGAGTACAAAGTGGTCCTCAGTCCAAGGAGTTGGACCAGTGCTCACTAGCCAAATATGCTTTCTCTCTCTTCCCATTGGAAGGCAAGGATCATGAGAACAAGGAGCTCGCCTGACTGCCACTGCTTTTATCTCCACTTTGTGGAACGTGGCTGGCAAATAGCACTGAGGATTTCTTCAGCTGTCTGCGATTGCACAACTGGTTTAATTCACCACACCCCACTAAATACTGACCTGCAGGGCAGTGGCTTCTCTCCAGCTATTGGCTGAGTCATTTTTACATGTCACGTCCAGGCTACTCAAAGATTTCTTCTTCCTCCCTGGGCTAATAGAGTCCTCATAGAGCACATGAAAGTCAGGAGAGAGGAGATGATATTTTAATGTTCTACAAATATTATTTCTTTATTTAGGGAAAATGTGCCTGCTGATGACTAGCCACAAAAATGGAATCCACACTGTATTGGAATGCTTTAAATTACTCTGTAGTTTTTAAGCATACGGTCCTGGCAGAACTTTTAAGAGTTCAATATATCTGCCAATTTCTTTGTTTAATTATATTGAAGAGCTTATTTACCTTTCCTACCATTGGATATGGTAGATTTATAAATTGCCTTTATAGGAGTTGTCACTTCTTCTCAGCTGAAATTTCAGAAGTGGCATGGGGTCTCTTAATATATTCTTGTTCAGAATTACTCTACAGTAGTGTAACTGCAATTAATTGTTTGCAATTTAATTTGGGATCCACAGAAGGAAAAGGTGAAACATGATTTCCAAGTAGTTATCTTTACCATTATGGTTTAGTGACATATGTTAGCCATACAAATGCAAAAGCAACATAACCTGGAGACCAGATTCTAGTACTTTATGCATAGAAGCAGCAGAGTGATTCTCAATAATCTTTACAGGGGTCAAATCCACTGTAAACCTTAAGGCAATGACTATAACACACAGCCTGGTGTTCTTACAAGTCAACACCATCTAGGAGAGAGTAGTTTGGCATGAGAATTTCAAAAACGACTGTTACTCATGTGAACACCCAGTAACAATGAAAGCATATTTAAGCACAAATAAAAGTTTCTTGGTTTTAACTGGTAGCTGGGAGTATTTTAAAAGCTGCAGCTCAATAGAGAATGTTTAAGCAGACTGATGATCACAAAAGTAGTAGTACATATCTGCTGCGGTGACTAAATAGATCTGGGACATTATTTCTTTTTGCTTAAATCTGAAATATTGACATATTTTCTACTATGTACTTGGAACTGAGAGTAGTATTACACACAAGTTGCTAAGTATAATGGTGATTATTTTTTAAATGTCTCCCCTAGAATGCTAAAAAGAACAGAAACAAAGTCACAAAAATAACTTTATAAACTGTGTTCTTAAAAGGAAATGTGATTTTGGCATTTGGCCTGGCATATATTAAGCTGGGAAGTTGTTACTCCATCCTAACAAGTGAAAAGCTGAAGGAACAGAAAATCAACAACTCTTTTCAGACCCACAGAAAAGTAAAGACTCAGGACAAACCATTACTTCTCAAAATTGAGAAACAGGCAGACAGGTAATGAGAATCACAACATTGCAAAGTGGAAATCTCTGTAGGAAATAGTACCAGGTACTTCATGTTATACTTTCACAAAAATTACAAGGCATGCTGAAAGGCAAAACATAAATTTGAAAAGACAGAAGAAGCATCAGAACCTGACTCAGATATGGCAGGGAAGTGGGAATCATAAGATCAGGAATAAGAAAGAATAATGTTAAAGGCTTTGATAGAAAAAGTACATCGAAGAACAGATGGGCAATGTAAGCAATGAGTTGGACATTCTAGGAAGGAATTAAATAAATTTTAGAATCAAAAACACTGTCACAGAAAAATTTTAAATGCTTTTAATGGGTTGAACATGGCTGAGAAAGGAATCTTCATAGTTGAAGAATTGTTAATAAAAACTTCCAAAATTGAAAAACAAAGCAAAAAAAAAAAGACTAAAAATGTTAAAATAGAAAATTAAAAGATTTGAGACAATTACAAAAGGCATAATGTATAAACATAGGGAAAGCAAGAAGGAAAAGAAAGAGGAAAAGGAACAGAAGAAATATTTGAAATAATAATGACTAAGAACTTCACCAATTAATGTGACCAAACCACAATTTCAGGAAGCAGAGAAAACACCAAGCAGTATAAAAGCCGCAAAGAAAAAAAAGGGCAAGAAGAGAGAAGGAAAAAGCCCTACACTTATATTCAGGCATGTAACATTCAAACGGTGGAAAATTCAAAATAAAGACAAAATATTGACTGAAGCCAGAGGGAAAAAACATCTTATTTATAGAGGAGTAATTATAAAATGACATCTGACTTCTCAGAAACCAGGCAAGCAAGAAGAGAAGAGAGCGAGAAATTCAAAGTATTGGGGGAAAAAAATCCACCAGCCTTTAATTCTGTACCATGCAAAATTACCCTTCAAAAGTGAAAGAGAAATGAAACTTTCTCAGACAAACAAAAATTGAGGGAATATATTGTCAGTAGACCTGCCTTGCAAAAAGTGTTTTTTAAGAAAGTTCTTTAGAGAGAAAAAAAATTATACAAATCAGAAACTTGGAGCTGCATAAAGATAGAGAAGGATTAGGGAATAAATAAGTGAAAATAAAATAAAATCTTCTATTTCCTTATTCTCATTTGAGCTAACAGACAACAGTTTGTTCAAGACAATAACAACAATAATGCTTTCTATGATTATAACTTATGAGAAAGTGAAATGAATGAGAGCAATGATACATGGCAGGGGAAGGAGGAATTAGGAACATAATATGCTACAACACATATAAAACATATAAAGTAGGCCAGGCGCGGTGGCTCAAGCCTGTAATCCCAGCACTTTGGGAGGCCGAGGCGGGTGGATCACGAGGTCAAGAGATAGAGACCATCCTGGTCAACATGGTGAAACCCCTTCTCTACTAAAAACACAAAAAATGAGCTGGGCATGGTGGCGCATGCCTGTAATCCCAGCTGCTCAGAAGGCTGAGGCAGGAGTATTACCTGAACCCAGGAGGCAGATGTTGCGGTGAGCCGAGATCATGCCATTGCACTCCAGCCTGGATAACAAGAGCTAAACTCCGTCTCAAAAAACCAAAAACAAACAAAAAAAAACCATATGAAGTAAAATATCTCTATATTATAATATTCCTTTAACACAAGAAAATGTGCAAGATGTTATAAGAGAGTTAAAAAGTAAGAAGTAATTTAAATTGGGTGGCTAGGGAGAGCTTCTCCATGGAAGGGTATTTAGGATGAGACTTGAAGGATGCACCAGTTAGCCAGATGGAGAGCTATGAAGAGTGTTGTGAACAGAAGTAAGAGGATACCATGCATTTTGCCTTGTGAGAGACACTGAAATAGAACGAAGCTGTGAGATAGAGAGAAGGAGCCCAGGGCAGGCTAGAGAAGGAGGTCAATTCAGTTTCCACGAGGACTTTTAGGGGATGGGATGCTGATGTGTTGGATGAGACGTGCTGACCTGGGGTATGACATGGCCTTAGTTTTATTATAAGATTATTATGTTTTCTATGTAGAGGATTGATTAATTGTCACAAAGCAAGATTGAAAGGACAGAGAACAATTAAGAAGCTACTATGTAGTTTCTGTGAAAGGTTGTGGCTGTTTGGTCTAGGTACTTATAAATGGTATGGAAAAAGTGAATAAATTACACGCACATACAACTGACATGTAAACAGAATTGTTATTTCTTGGCTTATAAATTTATAGCCATATCAGTTTTACTATAACATTGGCATAAAAGAATCACGTGACAAAGATGAAATCTGAAGACTCCAGGGTATGCCCAAGCCCTATCACAACAAGCCCTATCACAAAGTAATGGTGAAGAATGCTTCATTCTCTAGCAAAATAACTGGACTTTTCAGTTCGGTTGTAACTTCAGTAGCCCAGGTTCTAAGTAAAATGTTTCTTTCTAGATAATGCCTGAAGTAGTCTTTTGTTTCTTTAAGAATCTGTCTTTTAAAACTCTATTTAAAGTTCCCTCTCATTTTCTCCCACTGGTGACACGGCCTCATTTTCTGTCAAGGAACCGCTAAATTTCTTGAATCCCTGCCAATATCTTTGAATCTTTCCTATTTGTCATCTTCCAAATTTAACCATTTACTTTTATCTTCATTTGTAGCTGTTCCCACATGCTTTCAAGGCATTTTAAATGACATAGTATCTTACTTAAGTCCATGCTGCAATAAACACCCTGGCACATGCCCCCTGATGCACTTGTGCAAAACATATTTAGGATATCTCCTTGAGCGACTCCCAGCTGAAAGCCACTTGCTCCAGGAATTCAGCAAATATTATTCTGCTATCTCTGGCTTTTGTTGGTATGTTGGGGAACCCATTGGTCTAATCGCCATTCTTTTACGGGAAATCTCTGTTTTCTTGGCTGTTTTAAATTATTTTCTTTGCTTTTCTGCTTTTGTAGTTTATTCTTTCTATGTACCTGGTGTGATGTTTGTTAGCTTTCCTGAATTTAAGGATTCATTTTGCTCATTAATTCTAAACAATTCTCATGTGTTACCTCTTAGAGTATGACCCGACCCTACCCCTGTCTTTATTCTCTCCTAAAACTGTGATCAGTAGTCTGTTTGATCTTTTCATTTTCTCTCCTGTAGCTTTCCATGTCTCTTTTATATGTTTATTTCCTTATCTTTGGGTTGCCTTCTGCATAATTTCTTTAACTCTGTCTTCCAATTCAGTAACTGTCTCAGATGCTGTTTAGCTGTTTAGTATATTGCTAGACATTCTGCTATGCTCAATTCCTAGTCTACCTTTCCATTTTTAGTCAAAACCTTTGTTTATTTAAAAGTCATATTAAGGAATCTTACTGTATATTCTGTAACTGATCACTCAAAAACCTTCTGTGATGCTCAACCATAAAGAAAAATCCACAGATAAACTGAAAATAGAACATCCTCATAGCTGCCTTAAGGGAAAGTCTTGTGCACAACTTCTGCCCACAGAATTAAATTCTGACTCTTCCACTTACTGGTGATTTTGAACAATTCCTTGACCATTCTGAGTCTTAGTTTTAATATCTGTATAAGACAGTATTAATTTCTATCTCCAAAGAATGCAGTGATGATTAACTTGCAAACATATATTCAGTATTCGGAACAGAAGGCAGGAAATAGAAAATATACTTGCAAAAGGAAATAGGAAAAAGAATCAACAACTGATAGAAAGCTCTTTTAAAAAAATCTCATTTAAAAGCTACAGATTCCTCCAGCTATGGCTCATTGGCTCTGTTAGCCTTTAGAAATGGTAAGTGCATAGCAAATCACTAACAGGAAAAATTAAGTCAAATTGTGAATAGCTAATTACTGTAGAAAAAATGAAATTGAAATTTTTAGAAAAAGCTGTATGATAACAAAATTACACTTTATTAAAATGTGAGAATATCTGCAAAATGTAGATGGGAAATCAATAATACATGCTAAATCCAGCTATTGCTGTGGCTGCTCACAGTCCCATACTGAGGTAGCTCGTCCCTCTGTGGGTTCTGGGAAAGAGGTTTGTTATCCAGTAGTGATGACAGCCAGGGGCTCCAGAGTAGGGAGAGAAATCAAGTGAGAAATGCATGCTCCACACGTGAGCTGGGAAATGGGCTTCAACACTGCGACTGTTGTTGGGCCCATTTCAGCTGTGCTGGACATTAGAAATAGGGGCCAGACACCTCATATCCACAGGAAATGTAACTGAATCTGCTTTCCAAGAACCTCAACTTTAGATTTAAGCAGTATAATTATCAAAATAAAAAAAAAACATAGTTAAAATTCTTCCCCAAACAAATACCTGTCCAGATGGTTTTATAGGTGATTTTTACTAAACATTCAGCACACAAATACTTAGAATTTTATGCCAATTTTATGAATATAAAAGATGCTACCTTTACAAACGTAGTGTAAAGCATTTATTGCATTTGTGTCCCAGCAGAAATATAAAAGAATATTTGCGACAACATTGGTTGCCATGACCTCAAGTGGAAACAGTTCAAATACCTAACAACTGATGAATAAATTTTGGCTTATTGACATAATAAATCCAGAGGGGAAAATGGTGACTCACAGCTAGACATCAGCCTGGACAAACTCAGAAATCTAATATTGGGGAACAGAGAAAGAAAGTCACAGAAAGGCTGAGTGTGGTAGTCCCAGCACTTTGGGAGACTGAGGCAGGCAGATTGCTTGAGTGCAAAAGTTCGAGACTACCCTGGGCAACACAGCAAAATCTCTTCTTTACAAAAAAAAAAAAAGTACAAAACTTAGTGGGGCATGGTGGCATGCGTCTGTAGGAGGCTGTTTCAGCCCAGGATGTCAAAGCTGCAGGGACTCTTGATTGTGCCACTGCACTCCAGCCTGGCCTGGGTGACAGAGCAAGATCCTGACTTGAAAAGAAAATACACAACATGACTACTTTATTGTAAGGTCAAATCAGGCAAATCAGGACAACATATCATTTAGAGAATAATTCATAGGTGGCTAGCGAATCTAACATACTGGTTAGAGAATCGTTCAAGAATCATTCATTCCGGAATCCTTTAAAGAAATGCAAGGGAGTATTTCAGAGGAATCTAGGCTAGCAGTTATTTGCCCAGGGTGGGGTTGGGGAGGTGATGTGATGTGAGGTGCACAGGGCAGATTTTAATGGAAGTGGTGACATCATTTCTTAAGATGGATACATTAGTTTTAGCATCATTTTTAAGCTTAAAACATACTAGATAAAATATTTTATAATTTCCATATATTTAATTTAAAAATAATAAAAGGTAGAGGATATTTTAAGGAGGCAATGTAGACCATTCTTCCATAATGTCATTGTGATATTATTACCATGGCTCATTAGTCATTCATGTTCTGAAATTCAAAGCATTTTTAATTTATTCAAAAGTTAGAAAAATAAAAAGTGTTTTGCTTTTAAGATTGGCTGAATAATTTGGAATACCTTTGCAGAGTGGTTTTAATTCAAATTCAAATTAAGTGGATTAACTGTGTCCTCTCTCACAGATAAATACTTCCTTTATTTCCACCATGTTGTACTCTAAGCATTTAAACTATTTGCTTTCAGAAAGCTATTATCTTTTTTGGTGTGATAGACAATTTCCAAATATTCCTGATCATATTTGTAGATTTGAATGGACCCAATTGACTTACACATCTTATGTGTCTTCTGAGATATTAACTGCAGCTTGCTTCAGTCTGACTCTACAGAGAATTCCAGTGGATGTCAAATGAATGAACTGGAAATGCAATCATTTAACACTGAGCCAAAATAGGCCCTTTCCCTGAAAGTGATTTTTAGAAACAGTGTTCTCTGAAGCAGAACATTCTGGAGTATTATATCCCTCAAAGCATTTGGGTCTTTTAGCTCAAAAGCAAATCACTCCTCATAAACCATTACCCACCTTAAAATTCTGGAGTGCAAAAATTTGTTGCTTATAAATAGCATATTTATATGTTAAATATCTGCAGCTTATGGGCCTTCATCCCTTTTTTATTCTTATTGCCCCAAAAACAATTTCTAAAATGATTTTAGAGATATGGAGTAGTAAATGAGGTATTCCTGAGAGAGAGCTGGAAGTGAAAGCAGTTTAGTTTGAAATGTTCCAAGTAATTACCTGGTTTTATATGTGTGCTTCAAGTGAGGTTAAGGCGGGACAAGAGAATGAGCACTTGCTCTTGCACCCGTAATTAAAATGGCAGGATCTCAGAGTTTCCTAGAATAGAATCTCATGTCAAGTTACTAAGAAAAATATTGTGCACTCTTTGCATTACCAGCCAGCTATTGACAATGTGATGCAGATTTTGAATGAACATCTTTTTTGTATTTTGACATCACATGCTTACAAAATCACAAACTATTTGTTTTGACAATTAAACTATTAGTTTCATGATTCATTCGTTTTCATATATATTAATTTTTCAATGATAAGCACCAGCTCGGTTTTCTGCTTCCAGCTTGCTAATTGGTTCAAAATAAAACCAAGATTTAATGAAAACTATGTTCTTAACATGATGGTTTGAAGTATGTAATTTTATTCTGGTTAAAACAAAATAAGAGAAATCTTATGTGAACAATTTATGGTCTGAAACATTTACTATGGTTTTATCTTAACATAATTTAATGGGTTATTGTGTCTACTTCAACAGCTGCCTTGAGGCTAAGTTTGTTTGTTTGTTCAAATGGCTACCATCAGTCAAAGGAGACAGGCATAGTCAGCTCATTATAGCCTAAGCTGATGTACTAATGTAACTTCTAAGTTTGCTTAACATCACTAACTTTCAAAATGCTTAGCTATTAAACAATAATTTTTTTCCTAGCTGTATTTAGAGACAAATGAGGATTTTGATACTTTTTATATGGAAATGATGACCTTTAGTAGAAGAAAATTCTTTTTCATTTATTTACAATGACTAAACTCTACTTCTTGTAAAACTTTAATTAAAAAATAATGTTTAAATGTTGTAGGTAAATCTCTGTATGTGTATTTCTGAATATGAATATATTTATATGCATAATGACAGAACAAAGTAATTTAAATGTAAAATGTAAGACAGATACCAAACATAACATATATACAAACATATAAATATAACATATACATATAAAACATATAAATACATATAAATAAAAGTTTTTTTACATATAAAATACCTTAAAAATATTTTGCATCAGACTAAAGATTTTATGTATTTACATTTATATTTCTACATTTCTAACTTTAATATATTAGAAGTGACCATCCTTTACTATTTTTACATAATTTTTGAGTATTAATTTACCATTAAGTTGTTATATTACTGGTAACTGTAATAAAGACCACTGTACATATTAGTGGTCTTTACCCTCAGGTCTTTATTCTGAGATAGCGTTCTTAAAATCCTTACAGTAGGGGTGCTGGAGGAATCATTTGTTCTGTATTTGTTGTTTAACCCTGGTTTCTGATAGAGCTCCTTTGTAAAGTCCTGTGTGACAGGAGCGTCTTTTGTTCTAACAGGGTGGCTCTCAGTGGGCTCCTGGATGCCTTAGGATGAAGGCTGGTTTCCCGGGAAACCACCTGAGTGTTGAGGGTGTTGGAACTTTCAGCCCTACTTTCTAACCTCTAGGAAGGGGAGGGAAACTGAAGGTGGAGATGATCATCAATGGACAATGATTTAATCAATTATGACTGCATAATGAAGCCTCCATAAAATCCTGAAAGGCTGAGTTCAGAAAGCTTCCAGATTGCTGAATAGGTGGAGATGCCTGGAGAGGGCATGGAAGCTCTGCTTCTCCCCACATCTCCTGCCCTTTTCATCTCCTCTCTCTGGCTGGGACCTGAATCCTTTGCAATGTCCTTTATGATAAATGGGAAAATATAAGTAAGTGTATAGTTGAGTTCTCTGAGTTGCTCTAGCAAATTGATGGAACCGAAGGAGGGATGTTGGAAATCCTGGTTTATAGCTGGTTAGTCATAAGCTTGGGACTGTCACCTGAAGTGGGGGCAAACTTCTGGGACTGAGCCCTCACGTGTGGGGTCTGGTGCTTCCTCCAGATAGAGTCGGAATTGAACTGAATCACAGGACACCTCACTGGTGTTCATGGAAGCATTACCTGTGCTGGTGGGAGAAACCCTCACATGCATTTTGGTAACCAGAGGTGAAGTATTATGTTGAGTGTGATTGACTGTGTAAGAATGTAGGGAGAAAAACAGATTTTTTTGTTTATTTTTTTCTTCAAATTACTATGAATGTGTAGATGTGTTATATGTGTTATTGAAATCTTTCATGTAAGTTTCTTCTGAAGCCCTAAATTAAATTAAATATTAACTATATACACCAGGTATATGCTAAAGAGTTTGCCATCCAGCATTTCTTCTGCCTGTCTGCTGTCTCAGACAATTGATCCTGCCATCCCTCAGGAACCCTTAGACAGGTACTATGAGAGTCATGCCTTGTGAGCATTTCCATAAGTTTCTGTTTTGTATAATTTTAAGGCTATCTAAGTCCATGTCTACTCGTTTTAAAGGAATCTGTGGTTAAAAAATAGAACATGAAGAAACTGTTCTTTTCACCAAGTAATAATTTTAATAATCAGAAAAACACTGACAGGCGGGGTTTGGGGCATAGGACACTGATGTCCCCGATAGTATATTGCTTACGCCTAATTTTTTTTTTTTTTTGAGACCGAGTTTTGCTCTTTTCACCCAGGCTGGAGTGCAATGGTGCGATCTCGGCTCACCACAACCTCTGCCTCCTGGGTTCAGGCAATTCTCCTGCCTCAGCCTCCTGAGTAGATGGGATTACAGGCAAAAGCCACCATGCCCAGCTAATTTTTTGTATTTTTTTAGTAGAGACGGGGTTTCACCATGTTGACCAGAATGGTCTCGATCTCTTGACCTCGTGATCCACCCGACTCGGCCTCCCAAAGTGCTGGGATTACAGGCTTGAGCCACGGTGACCGGCCTGCTGACACCTAATTAGACACCCTTAACAGAGCTGGCCAAGCATGCTATCATCACACAGAAATACACTTAAAGTGATTTTTAATTTTGGATGTATTTCCTATACTGTCAAACTTAACTAACCACTCAGTTGAAATGTTTAGCATTATTTGAAATATTGTCAGTGACTTGAGTATTTTAGATTGCATTTATTATAAGTGAGCTCTACTCACCATTCAGTCTTGTAACAGAGATCTCATTTTAATTATTTGTAGTTTGCCTTGTACAAATAAATAAGTAAATAAATATGGTGTTTAGTTATACTAAAGCAAATTTTATGACTAAATAAATTTGTATTCACCTATGATTATATTTATAACTCTTTGTTTGATGATGTGTAATACAGTAATTTTACCATGTTTACAATAAACATGTGTTTAAAAATGAAAAACAAAATGTATGGGTTTTAAAATAAAAATAACAAGAAAATAATTTTTGTTTTACCTTAGTTACCTTTCTTCTTTACCGTATTTTCAAGTTGTTTGGTGAATTTATAAATGATAAAGTGAATTCTCTGAATCTTCCTTGTAAAATACCTTTTTAAAAGTACTATGTACTTCTAAAGAGGCTTTATATATTTATTCTGCTTTAATGTTTGCTTATTTATTTGAGAAACACATGAAAATAGATATCAAAGTAAAGGCATTATTTTAAAAACTTTAGAATTTGTATGAGTGGATATGCAATCCTTTGTTTTAACAAGAATGCTATCATAAGCTTTTGTTTGTATATTTGTGGTTGCTTTTGCCATTAAGGCTAAAATATAGGATGTGGTGTATTCTGTTGTTTGGTTTTCACATTCTTTTGTGTAGCCTCTTATATGCTGAGAGCAGGTTTTGCAGACTGGAGTGCATGACTCAGGATCCTGGAACCTGGAAGTGGCTATGGCTGGGAGCTCGTAGGGTAAAGGCTGGGCTTTTGGACACTGCCTTTCACCATAACCTCAAGACAAATCAATTTACGTGCAGAATGTTGACTTTCTGAAGTTGAGTGAGACAGAGTTAAGAGGTTCTTATTCTTACTATTTTTCACTGATATCATTAAAGTTAATTCTTAATGTTCAAAAACATAATATTTTAGCTTTACTTACCCTGCCTGATCAGTTGTCCAAATGGTAATGTTTCAATCCAATGTCTTGTATTCTTAGTTATTTTTCTAATTATGATTGATTTTTTATTTTGAATATATGTGCAGCTCCCAGAAAATGTTTTAGCAAGTGGGCAATTTGTAAAATATACTAAAAATTCATAAACAATTTATGACTGTTTTGTAACAATGTAATCAGTCAATATATGAAATGGCTGCCAAATACTTGTTTTATTCTTTTATTCTCTTTCTTCCTTTTTGTCCCTGCAAAATTATCATTTAAATATGCTCTTATTTTTGTTTATAAAATATAATGCACATTTATTTTGGAAAGGTTAGAAAATAAAGACAATATAATAAGCCAACATTTTTATCCCAAATCCATCACTCAGAGAACCTCTGAGAACATTTTGTATAGAATGTTTTGTTTTTCTTCCTTTAAAATACACATGACTCTCATAGTACATTGTAGTTTCATGTCTATATTTGGCTTTGTTGAACCACCAACATAGCATGAAAACTTTCTCCTGTCTTTATATATATCATAAGAGCTAATTTTGCACAGAATTTAATTAAGAATTTTCCTACTACTGGGTCATGATACTATTTTATAGTTTTAACTACTTTCAATAATGTGAAATTAATCATGGTTTATGAATCATCCTGTGCATATTCAATTACACACTTAGGCTGTGTTTTGAGATATTAAATTATTGAGTCAAAGTGCATGAACATTTTAAAACTTTTTATACATATTAACATGTTGTCTTACACGTGTGCACACCTAAACATAATAGCATGTAATTTCATCAAGGAATTGGTCATTTCCTTAACCTCTATTGAACACTAAAAATGACCTCTACTCTATACTAAGAGTGAAAGGGCAAATGAATTCAGAAATTAGGCCTACTAAGCCCATTAACCAAATGGGTATTTATTTGGTTCTAAACTTGCAAGCAACAAATGGCACAGGGAAAACTTATGATGATATAATTTGGGATGCCAGAGACAGAAATTCAATAGAAATTCTTAGAAAGAAATCTTTCTGAGGAGCTAAACTGATTATACATATTTATTATTGATAGAAGCAGTATTTATTGGATGGTTTAACAATTATGAATATGAAGTGCTGAAAACAAGTTAAAATGCAATTCCATAAAATTAATTTTCCAGAAGGTCTATGTGATTTTTTTCAAATTGCTCATATTGCTTTTCATCTCTAAAGACAGATATATGAAAAGGTAAATTTTAGGATATAGTGCAAGTGCAGATGGGTTGAGTTTTCTGTCAAAATCTTGTTTTGAAAAGCATGTCTCAGCTGAGCTTCTCTTAAATAATGAGTGATGGTACGTCAGAGATTATACACTGTATTTTCAATGGAATCACAGAGTAAATTTATGCATAGGGCTTTTTTTTTTTACATCCAAGAAAGGAGTGATGTAATAAAATCATTTTACAACTCAATAAGACATGAATTTCATTATCTTCATTTCCAGAAAGAAAATGCATGTACACAAGGCAAAGAGGAGAACATGAACCTTTTTATAAAACACAGCTGGGATTTGGCTGCAGATTCCAATATAGAGCTTGTGAATTAGATAGCTCAAGTGGACACAGCTTTTTGCCAAAATAGAGGTGTCTTAGGAGTCTAGCAACCAGATAACTAGATGGTCATTTGTTTTTCCCTCATGCTCTACTGACCTCAATCTTCTCTCTTACAATGCTTGTGTGTTACAAGTGTTGTAGAATAGGAAAAGAACTCAAGAAAAAAACAGCAAGTGTGTACAATTCTCAGACTCAGCCATCCTGGGCTTTCTCTGTCATTTACCTATACAATTTGCAAATAGTTCTATCTTTTAACATTGCATCAGGCCTTCATTCAAAAGATTATTAGGTGATTTAGAAACAAATTACAGTGAGAAGAGGATGATACCAGAATACCAGCAAATATTTTATCTCAGCAGAAGGGTTTAATTGGCTTGTCCACAGATTACTCTCATAGTCTAGATTCCATATGTATTGAAATGTTATCGGGATTACTCTCTATGGAATCAAAGATCAATAAAAAGCCAGCAATATTACAGATCCTTTAAGGTTATTTATTTTAAATACAATGTTCTAAAGTAGAACTATGTGTCTGAAGTTGTTAATTTCTTCTGTGTCACAGATGACGTGACAATCATCATGCATACCTATTATTTTAAAACAAGACGGCATCAATTTATTTCTTTTCTTGGCATAATGGAGGGAGAAGAAAAGGTAAGATTCTCTTAATTAGAAAAGAGAAATTGTTACCTATGTATCTTCTAATATTATATACACAAATTTATAAATTTGAATATTACTTATCATGATTAATTGGTGAAAATACTCTTAAAGATTAAAGATTCAAGGATACATATTTTATGATTATTATATGCCGAAAAAGAATAGCCTTATATATGTAATGTTTCATTTTTAAACTCTATTTAATTATTTATTTCAGTGTGCTTTCATTATTTAAAATTCTATTTCATCCAGCAGAATCAACAACTCTTTTTTTTCCATCCTGTCTGTTCTGAGAATCTCTCACAAGCAGCTGCTAATTAGGAGAGCCTGTGGTCTCAAGCCTCTGTACAAAATCTCATTTGTCAGCACTGGGTGAAACAATGTAGACCTGAGAAAACAAAAGCATATGAAAAAATAGAAAAAAAAACCATAAAACATGGATTACAGGGAATGCAAAATTTTGTTTCTATGAAAGTGTTACAAATCTTCTACAATTTGTTTATCTTTCAATTTGGGGGGTCAAATATTGTTTTTTAATTTAACTAGTCAATGATATTAACATTTTACTTTATGGCTCATCCATTATATTCATGATCAGAAAGGCTCCTCAACTTCTGGTGCAAATCAGCCTTCCTCTTACATTCTTAGAATCTCCATTCCAAGGAGCTTCTCTGAGCATGCTCCTCATCTCAGGCCAGACAACACTTGTCCACCAGTTGTTTGGGTCAGTTATCTATTGAGTCATCCTTGACTCTTTTCCCTCACATTCTATATACAAAGCATAAGCAAAGCCTGTTGGTTTTACATTCACATACACCAAAAATCTGGGAATTTCTTCTTACCACTGAAGTCACTATCTTGGTGCAGGTCGATGCCATCTCATCTTTGGATTATCCAAGTAATCTCCTCACTGGGTGACCTTCTGTGAACCCTGCAGTGCTAACCCTTTCTCCACCTTCTCCCATCAGCTGTGGGAGTGACCTTTTAAAAATGTAACTCAGATTTTGTGTGCTTTTTCACCAATAACCATTCATCAGTTCCTCGAAGTGCTTGGTTCAAACGCCATCCTATCAGCAAGGACCTTCTTGACGACTCAATATTAATAGTATGTCCTATTGGTCATTCTTCCAGGTGCTCTTTTTTAAAATTAATTTTTAAAGAAAACTTTTGATTTGCAAAATTATTGTAAAGATAACAGAGAGAATTTCCATATACCCTTTACCAACTTCCCCCAGTAGAAACATCTTATATATGGATGATACATTTGTCACAACTAAAGGACTACTATTGAATTTTAATTAAATTCCTTACTTTATTCAGATTTCCTCAGCTGTTTTCATAATGTCCTTTTTCTGTTATACAGTCTCATCTAGGATGCCACATGACATTTAGTCATCATGTGTCATTAAGCTTCTCTTGACTCTGACAATTTCTCACTTTCCTTGTATTTGATTACTATGACAGTTTTGAGGAGTAATGGTCAGGTATTCTGTAGAATGTCCCTACAATGAGATTTGTCTCAACGTTTTTCTTATGATTACACTGGGCTAATGTGTTTATTGGAGGAAGAACAGAGAAAACATGTCATCCTCATCACATTATATCAAGAATACCTTTTATCAATAAAACTCATGATTGCTGGTGCTAAACTTTGTCACCTAGCTTGAAGTAGTTCTTGTCAGTTCTCTTCTATGCATACTTATATTTTTAAAACAATGAATTTTCTACACTGTATTATTAGAAAGAAGTCACTATGGTCAGCCCACTCTTAAGAAGGGGGAGTATGCCATTTGGAATTTTTCTGCATAGAAGATTTCTCCTTTCTCCATTTTGTTTGTTTTTTAATTATTCAGCCATTTATTTTTTTTTCTATATTGATATATGGATACCTATTTTATACTTAACATTATACTCCAAATGCTACTTTGTTTTCTTGCTCAAACTGATCCAGATTTGCCCATTGGAGCTCTTCAGTTTGGTTCTGAGTTCCTTTGATATGCTTGTATCATGGTGGGTCTTTTCTGTTTGATTTTTAGCACATTTTACTTTCTGGCACAACAAGGTACTCCAGATTCATCTTGTGAATTTCTCCCTTTTTTTTAAGGAGAGAAGGAGAGGAAGAAAGAGGAAGAAAAAGAGGGAGAGAGAACAGGAATATTGCTTAATTCTAAGAATGGTTACTAATAATGGCTGATCAATATTTTGTGTATTAAAGGTGGAGAATGTATATTTTGTGTATTTAAAGTGGAAAGCACTTTACATATTTAAGTTTACTTGTTCTGGATCTGAATTCGAGTCCAGGATATCCTTATTAATTTTCTGTCTTGTTGAGTCTAAATCTCTTTTTGGGTCTTATGTATCTGGGTGTTAGGATCGTTAGCTCTTTTTTTTGGGGGGGGTGGGGAGGAAGGGAGGAAGGCAGGAAGGGAGGGAAGGAGGA
>CM052658.1:97416175-97437632 GCA_028533165.1 Leontopithecus rosalia
CTGCGTGCCTTTTACACCTGGGCTTTTTCCCCCGCTCTGTGGGCTATAAGGATCCGTCTGAAAATGTGGTGTTTGCTTACCCTCTGCGTCTTGACTGAGAGCTGCAGTGGTGAGTTGCTTCTACAGCGCCATCTTCCTCTCTCCGAAGGACTGGTTTTCTTTAATTCTTTGGCAGAATTCACTCATGAAGCTATCTGAGTCCACTTTTTTTTTATGTGAAGTTTTTCCTCCTCTATCTCTTGATTGGCTTCCTCATGTCTAAAGCAGTGAGAGTCAGTCCCACTTTGCCTATGTCTCAGGACAGCTGTAAAGGTTAAATAAAAAGTTACGCATACTGTCTTATGAACAAAGGAAGTCTTTCCAATATTAGGTGTGGAGACAGCCAAGTAAAAAGAGGTCCCTGGAGACTCTCCAACTGGCATGCACACTGGGAGGATGGGTGGAGCCTCGGGAAGTTCATACTATTTCAATCAGATTCAATTTGCTAGGCAGGACAGGACTCTTGCACTTTGCTGAGTCCCTGTTTCCAATTTTTTCCTTTTCACCCAATAAACCCTGCTCTATGCACCCTACATTGTGTTTAGGTGCCTAAATTATCCTGGTCTGGTGGCAGGAACCCGTTTTTTCCTACAACAGCATCATTACGTAGAATAGATGAATAAAAAGGAAAGTAGATAGTTAGTAAAGACAAAGTCAATCACACAGCATGAAGAACATGCAGCTGTTAAAGATTATATGAGAAAAAGAAGACACCAAATGTTTTCTCTAGATTAAATATGGATTGCATTTTTAAACACCTTAAGCACCATTTAATCCTCCATATTTTAAATAAGCTGTTTCATTTTTTAAATAATTGTTATTTGAAGAGATCACAAAAGATGCAAAGAAATTTACATAAGAAAATAAAAAGCGTTTAAGACTAATACCGATTTAGCATATTGAAGCTGCCCACAACTTCATGCATATTTTTCAGATGCACATACTATTTAGCTTCTTTTCTCGCTTTTTAAACATATGCCTTCACATTGTCAGGATCCTATGGAAACGTCACTTAATGACTTCGTATGATTCTTAGAATTGGAACTGCCCGATAGGTTCACCTTGCCTGCTGCCTAGACAGAGCCTATTTATCAAGATGGGAATTGCAATAGAGAAACAGTAATTCACACAGAGCCAGCTGTGTGGGAGACTGGAGTTTTATTTTTGCTCAGATCAGTCTCCCTGAAAATTCAGGGATCAAAATTTTTAAGGGTAATTTGGTGGGTAGGGTCCAGCCAATCAGAGTGCTGATTGGTTGGCTGGGGGATGAAATCTTAGGGAGTGGAAGCTGTTCTCTTCTGCTGAGTCAGTTGCTGGATGGGGGAGCCACGGAACTGGTTAGCAGGCCAGATAGGGCCATCCGATTGTTAGAAATTAAAAAACCTGAAAGACGTCTCAAAAGTCCGACTTTAGGTTAACAATGGTGATGTTACCTTCAAGAAGAATTAGGGAAGTTGCAAGTCTTATGACCTCTGGAATAATGGATGGTAATATTTGAAATTCCAGCCTCTCTCATCTTAACTTGGTTGCTGGTGGATTTTCATTTGTTTTACAAGACAGCTTTAAACTAGAAACTGAATTCCTTTTCGAGGCTTGTTAGGCCTATGCCCAGAAATGAACAAGGACAGTTTGGAGGTTAGAAGCAACATGGGGTCAGCGAGGTCTGTTATCATTCACTGTCGCAATTTTCTCAGTTACAACTTTGCATATTTTACTCTTATTTTAACTTTTTTTTTTTTTGAGATGGATTCTCACTCTGTCGCCCACGCTAAAGTGCAGTGGCTCGATCTCGCCTCCCAGGTTCAAACTGGTAACCTCCGCCTCCCAGGTTCAAACAATTCTCCTGCCTCAGCCTCCCAAATAGCTGGGATTACAGGCACGCACCACCATGCCTGACTAATTTTTGTATTTTGATACCAGTGCTCCCTCATTTTAGCTCAAATATCAGACACCATTTTTTTGAACCTTAGCCCCCTGTTTCTTATTCCAGCCTTTACTCTTCTTAGGGCTCCTGGTGACTGATTAATGGAAAAATATATTCCTATAAACACTGTTTCAGCACTTGTGTTGTTATAAAGGAATACCTGAGGCTGGGTCATTTATAAAGAAAACACATATATTTTGTCCATGATTTTGCAGGCTGTACTGCAGGGCACCAGCATCTGCTTCGGATGAGGGCCTCAGGCTGCTTCGAGGCACCATGGAAGGTAAAGGGCCACCCACATGTGTAGAAATCACGTCATGAGAGAGGAAGCGAGAGACACAGTGACAGTGGCAGGCCCTTTTTAAAAACCAGCTCTCCAGTAACTCTCTCCGGAACTAATAGGATAAGAGCTCACTAACCACTGCAGGGACAGCGCCAATGCATTCATGAGGAATCCCCCCGCCCCCCCACACACACCCTCCCCCACCCCCCGTGAGCCAAACGCCTCTCACTAGGCCCCACCTCCAATGGGGATCACATTTCAACCTGAGGTTTGGAGGGTAAAATCTAAGCTACAGCAGAACCCAACTCCTGCCTGCTGCCTGGACTCACTGTTGATGCAAATAGCAGACTTAAGTCAGTGGGAAAATGCTTCATGAAGACACACTCAAAAACACAACATCATTCTTCCTTGAATGGCAGCCTTGTGGTTCTCTATCCTGATCCTCCCTCCTTCCCACGTTACCCCAAACCCTCCAGCACTCAGTTCCCCCTATTAAGATTAACAGCAATGTCCCTGCTGCTGACTCACTTTCTAGGGAACCAGGCTGTTCCGGATGTAACTGTTCTCTCCAAAGGCTCGCGTGATCTACAACATTCGAGGAGCTCTAGGAGTCCCTGCTATGGGTCCCAGAGTGCAAGGGGGCAAGCCTATTTTTCTCTCTCTGTCCTCTCCTCTGTCCCTGAACATCGGTTCCTCAGAAATGTGGAACGCTGAACCGTGATGGGTAACACGGGACTCAGGACTGTGGGCATCCCAAATGCAGAAAAGGCGTGGCTGCCTCGTTTGATGAATCTTTAAGCTGGAGTGCTGGAAACAGGGAGGACTAAATTCTGCCTGTGTACAGGATTGGACATTTGCTTTGATGAGGCCTGAGTCCCTCAGCTGCTAACTGTGTGTTCACTTTCTCCTTCACTGGCCCCTTGTTTGGTAGAAATCCTTTCCAAAATCTAGAAATGAGTGCACTGGTAACCTTTATCTTCTTTGTTGTGACTCTTCAGCTTTTTTTTCTATCCCTTCCCAAGTGCTAGCACCTTTCTTTGAGATGGGGTCCCACTCTCTTGCCCAGGCTGCAGAGCAAGTGACGCCATCATCGTTCACTGCAGCCTGGAACTCACAGGCTCAAGCGACCCTCCCATCTCAGCCTCTGGAGTAGCTAAGAAAACTGATGTTGGCCAGGCGCGGTGGCTCACGCCTGTAATCCCAGCACTTTGGGAGGCCGAGGCGGGTGGATCATGAGGTCAAGAGATCGAGACCATCCTGGTGGAAATGGTGAAACCCCGTCTCTACTAAAGACACAAAAAATTATCTGGGCATGGTGGTGCGTGCCTGTAATCCCAGCTACTCAGGAGGCTGAGGCAGGAGAATTGCCTGAACCCAGGAGGCGGAGGTTGCGGTGAGCCGAGATCGTGCCATTGCACTCCAGCCTGGGTAACAAGAGCGAAACTCCGTCTCAAAAAAAAAAAAAAAAAAATGAAGTTGTTGCAGAGATGAGGGTGGGGGCGCTCGCTGCATTGCCCAGACTGATCTGGAACTCCTGGCCTCAAACAGTCCTTTGTCTGAGCCTCCCAAAGCACTGGGATTACATGTACTTGCTACCATGCCCAGCCCAGATGAAAGAATATTTTGAGAATACACTGCTGTCTAGATCTATTTTATCCTGGAAGTTTAAATCATGTTGTTTGTATGTGGGGAGAAAATATTCATTTGGCTAGGAGATGAGATGAACTGTGGCATCAAATTTTAATATGGTGTGATTTTTAAAAGGAAAATGGCAAAATGAATAACTTCGTATAATTACTTTTAGTATGTCACAAATAATTTGGCACAGTGACAAAAAGAGCAATTCAAAACAATTTCTAAAACATTGATTAATATAATAGTATTACACTTTAATAAAAAGATAACTATCTGTTTTAAATACTTATTGATTTATTTTAAATATAAATTCATACAGCATATAATGCCTTCTTATCCTTGCTACTAATTCACCAAATACTATGCATTCAAGTATTTTGCTTCAAGCTACACATTCAAGTATTTTGCTTCAAGTTCATATCAAGATCATAAGTATTCATTATCAAGTCAAAATAAAAATGACTTGGTACCAGAAAAAAAAATTCCACTGGCTTTCATAAAAGTTGCTTTAAAATTTAGCACTCAGAGGATAATCAAAAGAACTAGTGCTCTCTATTCAGAAACCAATTCCCTATTTGAAATGTGGACAGATAAAATGACTTCAAGGGAATGTTTGTAATTATTGTACTAACTTGCTTCAATATTCAGCATGTTAAGGGAAGGCAACCACATCTTAAGTAATAGAATTTCAAAATCAAAGTTACTCTTACACCGTTATCAGCAATCCTATGGTCCCTTGCCGAAATTATGCCTGGAAATTTTTAAAAGCTTCACACACAGAAACAATAAATGAATGCTTTTTATCATTACTAAACGAGAAAGCCACAGAAAAGGGTTTAAATATCCAAGTTAAAATGTATAACAAAATAACTCTATTACAAGAATTAATAAAAACAAATATATTTGGTATTTCTAGAAGGAATAAAAAAGTTAAGACTATCTTGGGAATTTGAACATTACAGCTTTATAGTCATATAACAACTTTTTGTTCTGAGTTTTTTAACTTCTAAATTCTTCAGTATTTATTAAGGTGAATTTTTGTATGGCTAATATTTTTTATTATAATTGGTTATTCAAATATTAAAATAATATTAAATAATAAATAAAATTGATTATTTTAATGTTAAACTATTTAAAAACCTATGCAAAAGTCCAGAAGTGAAATCAGGAATATCCAACACACTGTTGGAGCAAAAAAAAAATCTAAGAATACATATACCGAAGTGGGTAATAAGAACAGTTTCACTTTGCTCCTCTCACCCCTCCCACAGGTGGCACAGGTGGCACAGCTTGGTGTCAACAAACACTCTTGACCCATAATTTCCTTCACACACAGTCCTAAGCAAAAAAAGACAAAGCTGAAGGCAACACACTACCTGACTTCAAACTATACTACAAGGCTGCAGTAATCAAAACGGCATGGTACTGGTACCAAAATAGAGATATAGACCAACAGAATAGAACAGAGGACTCAGGATTTAAAAATTTGTATATTATATTACTTCTTTTACAATTATTATGACTACCTAGATGTAACTATATTGAGCAGTTTAGAAACATTTTCAAATAAATAGAAATTTATGGTTATAAAGTTAAATGTATTTCCTTCTATTAGACTGTGCTATAGCAAGACAGAATGGAGTGAAAAGGAAAATAGATCCTCTTGCTATCAGTATAGTCTATTATTGGGTCCAGTATTAAATTTTTGCCATGACAATGTGAACTATTTTGTTCATGGATGTCATCTACATTATTTTTCATTAGGATTTCCCTCATTCTCACTATCTTCATCTTCTTTTGTTATGTGTTGTGGGCAAACTGAAGAGAAATCAAGTGCTGTCATAGGAAAAGAGGACTGCCATAATGATATTAATTGTTAATAACATAATAAAATTTGCCTCAATGCTTTTTTAAGAAAACATGGGTCTATGCTCTCCTGTATTCTATGTCACTTTCACATTCAATCAGTCAAAAACATTTAGCCATCACTCCCAGTGTCTTAACTACTTCTTTATTCTCAAATACTAATTCTTGGCTTTTGCCCCCTTGTACATGAGACAGTCTGGCTAGCTTGTAGCTGACTTCCTGTCAAGTTTCTTCCACATTCACAGCATATGTGTTAATATGTCCTAGTGTATGTTTTCTTAATTTTTCCCTTCCTTGAGGAATAATTTATAGTGACTTCCTCTCCCACATAGTTTTTTATTAATAAGAATAAAGAAATTTTGACAATAAACAAAAGAATAAACAAAAAATGACATTTTTCATTTTAAAATCGAATTTTTTTCTGGTACCAAGTCATTTTTATTTTGACTTGATAATGAATACTTATGATCTTGATATGAACTTGAAGCAAAATACTTGAATGTGTAGCTTGAAGCAAAATACTTGAATGCATAGTATTTGGTGAATTAGTAGCATTTAATAAGAATAAACAAAAAATGACATTTTTCAAATGAAGACATTTATGCAGCCCACAAACATATGTAAAAAAAGCTCATTATCACTGGTCATCAGAGAAATGCAAATCAAAACCACATTGAGATACAATCTCATGCCAGTTAGAAGGGCGATCATTAAAATATCAGGAGACAACAGATGCTGGAGAGAATGTGGAGAAATAGGAACACTTTTACACTGTTGATGGGAGTGTAAATTAGTTCAACCATTGTAGAAGACAGTGTGGTGATTCCTCAAGGATCTAGAAATAGAAATACTATTTGACCCAGCAATCCCATTACTGGTACATACCCAGAGGATTATAAATCATTCTATTATAAAGACACATGCACACGTATGATTATTGTAGCACTGTTCACAACAGCAAATATTTGGATCCAATCCAAATGCCCATCAATGATAGACTGGATAAAGAAAATGTAGCACGTGTACACCATGCAATACTATGCAGCCATGAAAAAGGATGAGTTCATGTCCTTCTCAGGGACATGGATGAATCTGGAAACTATCATTCTCAGCAAACTGACACAAGGACAGAAAACCAAACACCACATGTTCTCACTCATAAGTGGGTGTTGGACAATCAGAACACATGGACATAGGGAAGGGAACATCCTACCCCAGGGCTTGATTGGAGGAGGGGGGATAGGGGAGGGATAGCAGGGTGTAGGGGTATTGGGGAGGGATAGCATTAGGAGAAATACCTTATGTAGAAGACAGGGTGATGGATGCAGCAAACTACTAGGTCACGTGTATACCTATGTAACAAACCTGCATGTTTTACACATGTACCCCAGAACTTAAAGTATAAAAAATAAATTTTAAAAAAGAAAAAGAAAAAGATTAAAACATTTTCAAAGCATAACTAATAAGGGGTTAATATCCAAACTATATAAGGAACTCATACAATTCAATAGAAGAAGAAACAAATAATTGATTAAAATAAGCAAAGATTCTGAATAGATATTTCTTAGGAGAAGACAAACAAATTGCCAAGAGATAATAAAAAACAAAATGAAATATCACCTCACCTGTTAGAATGACTAAACTAAAGCTAACTGATCTCCATCAAGGTCATTAAGAATATACATTGGGGAAAAAAACATCTCTTCAATAAACGCTGCTGGGGAAACTTGATAGCCATGTGGAGGAGAATTAAACTGGACCCCTACCTCTCATATACAAAATCAACTCAAGATTTAGACATAAATCTAAAACTATAAAACTACTAGAAGAAAACAGGGGAAATTATTCAGGATATTAGTCTAGGCAAGGATTGTGTTGCTAAGACTTCAAAAGCACAGGAAACAAAAACAAAAAATAGACTAATGGGAAACAACAGAGTGAAGAGATGTTTTAAATTGGAGAAAATATTTGCAAACTACTCATGTGACAGGAAACTGATATCCAGAATATAAAAATAACTCAACAGCAAAAATAAATTAAAAACAGGCAAATGACATGAATAGGCACTTCTCAAAAGAAGGCATACAAATGATCAACATATATGTGAGAAAATACTCAATATCACTAATCATAAGGGAAATGATTTTTCATTTTTCATTTGGGAGGGATGAAAATGATGAGAAGATATTATCTTACCCAAGTTAGAATGACTATTTTCACAGACAAAAACCATAACAGATATTGGCAAGGGTGGAGAGAAAAGAACACTCTGGGAATTTAAATTAGTATAATCACTATCAAAAACAGTATGGAGATATCTCAAAAAATTAAAAATAGAAGTTCTATAGGATCCAGCAATCCTGCTGTCGGATATTTATCCACACAAAGAGGAATTAATATATCAAAGGGATACATGCACCCTCTTGTTTACGATAGCACTAATCATAATAGAAAAATATGGAATCAATCTAAGTGTCCATCAGTGCATGAATGAATAAATAAAATATGACATATATACCTGATGAAATACCACTTGGCCATAAAAAAGAATGAAATTATGTCATTTGCAGCAACATGGATGAAACTAGAGATTATTATGTTAAGTGAAATAAGCCAAACACAGACAAATATCCCATGTTCTCATTCATATGTGGGGCTAAAAAAACTTGATCACCTGGAGGCAGAGAGTAGAATGTTAGATACAAATTCTGAGAGGGTTGTATGATTACAAAGGGAGGGGAGATGAAGAGCAGTTGGTTTGTAGGTACAAACATAGTTGGATGAAAGAAAGATGTTTCCATGTTTGAGCAGCAAGATTAGGGTAACTGTAGTTAGCAGTAATGTAATGTATTTTTAAAATAGCTAGAAGAGGCATCTTGAAATGATCCCAACACATAGAAATGATAAATACTCAGGTGATGTTGATGCCCTAAATACCCTGACTTGATTATCGCAAATTCTATACATGTAACAAAATTCCACAGGTATTCCATAGATACATACAAGTGTAAAGCATCAAAAATATAAAAATATTTTTATGAAAAACAACAAGTGTTAACAAGGATGTGAAGAAAAAGGAACTCTTACGTGCTGTTGACAGGACTGTAAACGTGAATAGCCATTATGGAAACAATATGGAGGTTACCCCAAAATTAAAAATAGGACCACCATAAATCTAGTAACCCCAGTTTGGGTATTTATTGCAAGGAAATAAATTCATTATCTTAAAGAGATATCTGAACTTCCATGTTCATTGTGGCATTTTTCACAATAGCCAAGATATGGCAACAACTTAAATATCCACTGATGAGTGGATAAAGAAAATACGACATAAGAAGAAAATTCTGCAATTGTAGCAATAGGGATGAATCTGGAGAACATTAGGCTAAGTGAAATAAGTTAGTCACAGAAAGACAAACACTGCAAGAAAGACAAATCACACAAGACGTTTAGCATTCTCCTGTTAAAGATATTACATTGCTTTTAACATTTGGCTATTAAAAATTGTTCAATAGATAGCATTGTTTGTGCTTTTTGTGTAGTTATACATCTAGATATCAAGCTAGAAATTATATTTCAGAGAGAAATTATTTATTTTTTTAATTCCTCTTGAGAGAGGTTGTACCAATATAATCTCTCATAAATCAAAACTTAATGCAATAAAAGTTTAAGCTGTCTTGTTTTTATCAATGAAAAATGTTATTTTATTGTTGTTCTAATTTTTATTCTACTTTCTGAGGTTGAGATTTTATATATAAATTTATTATTTATGTTTATTATTATTTTTAATTTTTTTATAGCTCCATTACTCATATTAATGTATATAATTATTTATATTACTTGAATATTTACTGAAGAATACAATGAATGAAACAAGAAATACAATTTTCATAGCACATAGATATAGAATCATGGGGATAGAAGAAGACTCTCAAATAGCAAAAATGCCAAAATGAAAATTAGTTATTATTATTAATTTCCCTAAATTAAACAACAAATTTATGCAATAAAGGACTTCACAAAATTTGAAACAAATGAAATATTTTGAGAATATATATGTGTGTATGTGTGCATATATATATGTACTCAAAATATATATCCTCTTTTATCCTCTTCTTCATTCCTTTTTTTCTCTTTCTTGACTCTATGTATCCTTGCATGTAAGATGGGTCTGAATGCAGCATACCGATGGGTTTTGGCTATATCTTTTGATTGGGGGATTTAGTCAATTTAAATTTAAAATCACTTTCTGCAAAACTCTTTGAGGTCCGATATTTACTCATGAGCCCACCGCACCCAGCAGGGTCCTCTCCCCCATTCTTGGGTGAGTGAGGTACCAAGAGCTAGAATAACCATCCTATCAGGGAGCTGATCCTCCCCCACATCCTAAAACCTGGTCTCAAGCTTATTTTCCAGTGACTTCTGTTAACAACATTTCTTTATTCTTTTTTAGTTTTTTGAATTGATACTTTGTAATTGTACATATTTATGTGGTATAATTTGATGTTTTGATACATGTGTTCCATTGTATGACATTTTTCTCTTGTCTGCACAAGGAGTTTGAAATTGCTTTCAGTCTGCGTGATGATCCACTGAAAACTCAATTCTCTGTGAGATGTACTGAGACTGATGCTTTGTCAGCATCCAGCGATGGTCATGAAATCTTTCTGCTGAAACTTTGCTAAGGAGCCCCCTGGAGTCTTCTTATAGATCCTTGTCAGTGCTTCAGCTGTCTCAAACACAAGCCACTTAGTTGCATTGCTTTACATTACAAAAGCAACTTGTAAACAGGTTGAAGGTAAAAGCATGTTTTCCAAACTTTTTAAAGATTTTCAAAAACAACTTGTTCAAAAGCAAATTTTGTTAATATGTTTATGATATTTCTTAAGAACTACTTATAATTTGGTAAAGCGAGGAGAAAACACCATCCAAGAAGTCCACTTGAAGAAAGGAGATATCCTTTAAACATTCTTACACAAACCACACATACCACACGGCTGATCCACGTGCTTCCCTTTCCCTGAAGGAGCGCCGCTTTAATTTTCTCTTATGATCTAATCTTCTGCCTAGGTTGCTGCTAACCAAATTCAACTAGAAGCTAGAAGGGAGTACACAGCATATAAAAGTTGGCCTCCCAGGCTGGGCTTGGGATAAAGTCTTTGGTCAAGACTGGACCAAAATAAATAAAATGAGAACACCCAGTGCATATCCTCAGTATGGGATTCCAACTTGATTCACATTTTAAGGTCAGATTGCCAGAGATGAAGGAAAAACCTAATTCTGCCGAAATATTTTAAGATTTCTCCTCTGAGACAATTTGAGTGACTGTGGCTCAGGTAACATAACCTCAAGAGGTTCTAAGAAAGACCACCCAAGTGGTGGGGTTACAGTTTACGTCATACATTTCAGGAGGATGGGAATTGCAGGCAAAATCATGAATCAATACATGGAAGATATACATTGGTTCAGCTTGAAATGGTGGGACTTCTTGAGTGGGAAGTTACAAGTCATAGGTGGGCTTTAGAATTCTTATTTGGCAATTGGTTGAAAGAGTTCAGCTTTGTCTAAAGACTTGGGCTTAGTAGAAAGGAATGGGTAAGTTGAGTTAAGGGCGTCTGCTATCCATCATGTGCTGCCATAGCAGAGTCAGGTTGGAAAGTCATCTGTAATATTCCAAGTCAAAAAAAAACATCAACAATAACAAAAAACCTGTTTAATGAAATTTTATGTTGTGTAAGGCGTGACTCCCCAGGCCCCTTAGAAAGGAATTTGAGTAAGAACAAAAGATCAGAGTTCAGTCCTCACCAAATTGCACTTGACTAGAATAGTTTATTCAGAAATAATAATCTCAAACCACTCTTGGAAAAATTTAATATTGCATTTATAAAACTCTTCATTTATGGTATGGAAGGACTAATCTCAAACCACTCCTGCAAAAATTTAATATTGCATTTATAAAACTCTTCATTTATGGTATCTGTTAACACATCCATGTATATCAGCAGTGGCACAGGAGGTTCATGCGGCTCCTGTCACTCGTCCACATGATTTCAACTTCAGAAGGGGAGGTCTCCGGTTCTGTCTCACAGAAGGTTCCCACTGCATGTGGACATTGCGCTCTGTCTAGTCTGTCCGTGATCCAAGAGGTTCCATCTTCTCTCAGCATTTCTGCAATTTAACCTGTTTCCAAAGCACTTGTCAGACTTTTTTTGTAAATGGAATTCTGATTATGAATGTTTCCTAGTTCCAGAGTAAAAGGAGTTTACTGACTCTTGTGATCTGTGTTGCATGTGATTAGTTGAGGGAACAAAAAGAAACAGAATTAGTATTTTCCTCTATTATTATCTGGGCAATCTACTATATTTTTATGTAGCCATAACCCATCTTTTATTTATGTAAATAATTGAAGGGAAAAATCATTTGTTATGAATTATAATAATTTAGATAAACATTTTATAATTGAAATCCTGGGTTTGTTTTAGGATGTGCATATCCTATATGTTATGTAAATAAAATAAGTGTTCAAATGTAACTGTATATGCTAATATACATGTGTGTATACTGTGTGACGATTATGGAACAAAAAGCCAATAATTATCTACAGTAGAGAAATACACTTAATTTTGAATTTCTGAAGTCTTTTATTATTTGAAACTCTGACTTACATCTTAATTTCTGAATTTTTTAGGCAAATTATTAAAAGTATTATACATCATTAGTCATTTAATTTTACTACCTTCCTCTACAAAAGTCAGATTCATTCTTTGACTAAGAATACCAAGCTTTATTCACTATAACAGTAATAATAAAATGAAAGTATTGCACATTATAAGGTCTTACCTATTTTTACCTTTTGATGAGTATTTGTGCACAGTGATTACTAGTGTTCCTCTGAATCAAGAACTGTATAGTCACAGACATTCCAAGTTTGCCTCTAACCAGAACATTTTAATTAATAGAATCCAAAAAAATTTTTTGCTTCTAAATATAAAATAATATTGAATATTATAACATGTTTTAGAACACTCAATGTAATGGATAATCTACATACTTTAGAAAGGATAAATTCCAGGTGCAATGTGCACTTTGATGTGAAGGTGAATAATCAGGCCTCTCCAGTGCATAGTCAGGACATATCACCTTCCACCTGGGCTCGAGATTTCCAGTGTTAACTCTGACTGGGAAACTTGGGCTGTGTCGTTAAACAACCACAGTTGTTAGTGTCTAGATAACTTTAATTTAATGTTGATCTGGGCCTTGAGGCAAGGTATCCAAGATTTCCAGAGTAGGGTCTTACTCTCACACAAAACCCTTTTGTACCACAGAAAACTATGGACCCTGGATTTTTCCATGATCTCAGTGAGGCTTACCCAGGAATGCCATATTATTCTGAAGCTGGACAAAACATCCAGAATCATTTTGCTGCACGGTTTTGCTACTCTCACTCCCTAAGTAAGGTTAGATTGAATTGCAGATCCTATATCTTGTTCAATTTCTATGATTGGTTCTTGTTTATTTTGTATTCTCCTTAACTTTTTTTCTCTCTTTTCTTTAAACTTTAGGCTTGTGTGGCAGTATGTGGTGTCATTGACCTCTGCTTTATAATGAAGAGAGAAAAATCACAGAAATGGGAGTTCTCTTGATGATTTCTTGCTTTCAACATTAAAAACATGCAAGCTTGAATATAAAAGAGCTAATTTAGTTAATCCAATTAACTTCATAATGCAAGTGCAACATATCATTAATGCTATTTCCTCCCATTTGTTTAATGGATTATCTAATTGGTTTAATATAAAAACGTAGAACAGAATTAGAGTCAGATGTTAAGGGATTTTATTGAGAAAGTGTGGGATAGAAAAGAAACAACCCAGGATTCTGTAATGACAAAGCTGTGAAACAAGTCTAATATTTCACAGACCTTTAACTAGATTTAATTCTAACAGAACTGAGTGGTGCCATTTACAGAAATTTCATGGAAGGCGGGTTCTGAAGTGCCAGGTGCTCCTTACACATAGGTTCACAGGGCCTTAAGTCCATCTTTCCTCGAAGCCCAGGATTTAAGCAAATTTAGCTCCAAGTTATGTGGCTAGACATTACAGCAAATTGGCTGTCTTTGCTCCATTTCTCTTGCTCCTTTGATCTACCATTAAATTAATGCTGAATTTTGAAAACTGGGCTCTTGGGAATTGCTTCTCCCCACACACACCAGGGTAATTGCGACATTCCTGCACTCTCTCCCTCACTCTCTATTTCTCTTCTTTTTCTCTTTATTTTCTTCATTTTGGAAATGAAAATACATACTTATGCAGGTGAACTTTAAGTCACAGTACAAAATATTTTAAGTGAAAATAAAAAACACATTTCTATATTCTGACAAAACAGAGAAAACTTCTCCCAAAACTTTGGATCTAAACTATAGTGGTTCATTCTGTTTTGATTTGTTTCCTTTTTAATTTTATGAAAAAAATAATACAGGTGATTTATTTTCTGGGTCATTGCATCCTAAATATGTCTTTTGCATATAGCCATTTTTGCTATATATAAAGAAATATCTGAGGCTGAGTAATTTACCTTTAAAACAAGGTTGAATTGATTCACTCTTTTGCAGGCCGTATAGGAAGTATGGTGCCAGAAACTGCTTCTGGTGAGGACCTCAGGGAATTCACAATCATGGTGGAAGGTGAAGGAGGAGCAAGAGTGTCACATGGAGATTGAGTGGTAAGGGGGTAGCCCTAGGCTTTTAAATGACCAGATCTCTCATGAACTGATAATTCACATATCACCAAGGAGATGGCACTAAACTATTCATCAGGGATCTGTTCCCGTGATGCAATCACCTCCCCCTACCAGGCCCCAACTGCCACACTGGGATCACATTTCAACATGAGATTTGGAAGGAACACACATACAAACCATGTCACCTTCTCATGCTGGTCTTTCTGTGGTTTAAATACAATCATTGTATATGGTGTTTGACTCATTATAAAAAACTATTCAATTAGAAATTATTTGCCTTTAAACAAAATAATTACATACTTCTTAATTCTGCTATTATTTTAAGTCTTACATATATTTTATACTGTTACTTTTCCCATCTCTCCGCCTTTGCTAGACTGCAACTAATCTTTGCCTGCTCTGTATGTTAATTTTCTCCTACTGGATACCCTCCATATCTTACGAATTGTTATCAGTCTTTATTTTTTTCAACAATCTCAAAAATTAGTCCATGCAAGCAAGAATAGAAGAATGTAGAATTATTCCCTTCCCTCATTTCATGTGAATTTTTTGAAATCATCTGAAATTTGACTTCCAGGTTATTACTTGTGTTTATGTCAGCAATTTGTGCGTCCGTCCTCTTCCACTTTACAAACATGCTTGACAAATGCATTGAACGTCACGCTCATATAATCAAAAGTGTGTTTCCTATACTTAAAATAATTAACTCATATGTTAGCTATGTATACAGTAACTGGTGGTTCAGAATAAACCCAGATAACCTCTCCCAGGTGTGGTGGAAATACTGCGCAGGGGAGTTCAGGGCAGTCGTGGTGCCTAACAGCTGCCCTGCAACTTCTGGATCTAAACTCCACTTTAGCTGATTGCCAGGTTCATCCAGTGCAGGGCTCACCTGGTCAGTTTAGGTGCACTGTAGATCTGAATCTTGTCAATCCCTCAGAATTTCCCACATGAGGGAATAACCAGATCTCAAAGTATCTGAGAATACTTTGCTGATTGTTGGATTGATAATCAGCTTGAAGTTGCCACAAAATACAGCTCTTCTAACACCCACATCTACTCGCCTTCTCCCTCTTGCCCTCCTTGCATAACCTCCACTAGGCTCCAGGCCTCACTTGCCTAAGTGTCATATAAACGCACTTCCTAAGTAATTTATAACAAGTCTTATCCTTCTGGAGAAGAAACACACAGCAAATGCTTATAAGTTTTTATGCTTCCCTTATTTTTCCACTCTAGTATGTACAAAAAAAACTGTAGAATGTATGTCGTAACTCATCAACACAATCCTCTATTGCTATCTACAAGAGGTAAGTATGATCAGTGTGCATTTCTTTCTCATTATTAAATTGTACCTCATGACTTTTTTATTTTATTAGTTTAAAATTTTTTCATTATATTATTTATATTATTACTAAATTGGGAAATCTATTGCTGATTCCAAAATTTGTTCATTTTGGTATTCTTATTGAGTCACAACATAATTTAAACTTACACTTTAATGGAAGTTTGGCTGGGAATGTAGAGTAATAAATTAAAATTATGTATTTTCCCTATGAATTCTGTATAATGTTTTCATTGTCTTACTGCATTTATACTATGCCAAGCTAGTTGTTTTTTCTGCAAGTGTTTATTTATTTTCTTTCCTCTCTAAAAGTTTATAGGAGGTTCTCTTGGTTTTCCTCATCCTATCAAGTAAGAATTTTCTCAATACTCAATTGACATATTCCTTCTGAGTACTAAATCTATTCTTAGTTGAGTTAAGTTTTCTTCCCTGGCTTCTTTGATCAGACTTTTTTTCTGTCTTCTTTATATTTTATTATATATTTGTACAATATAGAATACTGTCATATGTCTTGCATTTTTCCTATATTTACATTTAAATTTTGTCTCTCAATTTTGAGCTCTTTCTGCTATTTTAAGATATGGTAGAATAGCCATGTTTGATATTCCTTATATCAAATCCAATTTTCAGAAATATAATTTTTATTATGTTTTTTGCAATTAGTGTTCCTAATATGTAAGATGTTTTCCCTCTCAGTTTCTTTTTAACAGTGTATTATTGGTTTTAAGCATAACATTCTCTCAAATTTTTTTCTGAAAATACTATCTGGAAGATAACATGAGACAATTTACTGCCTGCCCTTGGGTATTTGTGCTGACCTTCTAGTTACAATAATGAAGTTATAGTACATGAAAAGCAACTGAATTAAAGTTAAAAACTTCTTCTAGAAGGATGAGAAAAAAAAAACAAAAGATCAATGAATCTAGTAGTTTGTTCTTAGAAGGAGTAAGACTAATAGCTCATTTGAAGGAGTAAGTATGATTCATATCAAAAAAAGAGATGATCCAAATAAACAGAAATGACAAATGAGACATTACCACTGACCCCACAGAGATACAGAATATCCCTCAGAGACACCTATTCAACAAACTAGAAAACCTAGGCAAAATGGATAAATTCTTGGAAACATGCAACCTCCCAAGTTTTAACCAGGAAGAAACTGAATTCCCAAGTAGACCAGTAATGAGTTCTGAAACTGAATCAGTAATAAAAAGCCTACCAACCAAAAAAGGTCAGAACCAAGTGGATTCACAGCTAAAGTCTACTGATGTATAAAGCAGAGCTGGTTCCATTCCTACTGAAACTATTTCAAAAAAATGCTGAGTAGGAACTCCTCTCTAACTCATTCTATGTGGACAGGATCATCCCAATACCAAAACTTAGCAGAGACAAAACAAAAAAAGAAAACTTCAGACCAATATCCCTGATGAACATAGACGCAAAATCCTCAGCAAAATACTAGCAAACTGAATTCAACAACATTTCAAAAAGCTAATCTAATGCAATTAAGTAAACTTCATCCCTGGAATGCAAGGTTGGTTCAACACATGCAAAACAATACACATGATTCATCACATACACAAAACTAAAAACAAAATCATATGATTGCCTCAACAGATACAGAAAAGGCTTTCAAAAAAATGCAGCATGCTTCATGTTAAAGGTTCTCACCAAACCAGGCATTCAAGGAACTTACCTCAAAATAATAAGATCCATCTATGACAAACCCACAGCCAACATTATATGGAATAAGCAAAAGTTTGAAGCATTCCCCTTGAGAACAAGACAAGGATGCATCTGATCACCACTAATATTCAACATAATACTGGAAGCCCTAGCCAGAGAAAACAGGCAAGATAAAGAAATAAAAGACATCCAAATAGGAAGAGAAGAAGTTAAACTATTTCTGTTTGCAGACAATATAATTTTATACCTAGAAAACTGCATAGTTTCTGCCTAAAAGCTCCTAGAACTGAACAATTTCAGCAAAGTTTCGGATATAAAATCAGTGTACAAAAATCAGTAGCAATTCTATACAATAACAACATCCAAGCAGAAATCCAAATCAAGAACACAATGCCATTCACAATAACTACAAAAATAATAAACTACAGAGGAATACAGGTAACTGGGGAGGTGAAAGATCTCTACAACAAGAATTTTAAAATACTGCTAAAAGAAATTAGAGATGGCATAAACAAACGAAAAAAACATTCCATGTTCATGGATAGAAACAATCAATATTGACAAATGGCCATACTGCCCAAAGCACTTTACAGATTCAGTGCTATTCTTATCAAACTACAAATGACATTCCCCACAGAATTAGGAAAAAAACTTTTTAAAATTTATATGAAACATAAAAAAGCCCAAATACCCAATTCTAAGCAAAATATAATAATAAAAAAAGCTGGAGGCATCACATCACTCAACTTCAAATTATACTATTGATACAAGGCTATAGTTACCAAAACAGCATAGTATCAGTACAAAAACAGACACATAGACCAATGGAACACCATAGAGAGTCCAGAAATAAAGCCACATATTTAGAACTATCTTATCTTTGAAAAATAAGCAATAGAGAAAAAAAACCCTTTCAATAAATGGTGCTGGTGTAACTGGCTAGCCATATGCAGAAGACTGAAACTCGGCATCTTCCTTATATCATCTACAAATATCAACCCAAGATGTATTAAAGACTTAAATGTAAAACCTAAAACTATTAGCTTGGTGCAAAAGTAATTTCTGGGTCAGGCGTGATGACTCACACTTGTAATCTCAGCACTTTGGGAGGCCAAGGCAGGTGGAATCATGAGGTCAAGCATTCAAGACCAGCCTGTCTTGAACTAAACCACAAAACTCTACTAAAACCACAAAAATTAGCCAGGCACATTAGCAGGTGCCTGTAATCCAAGCTACTCAAGAGGTTGAGGCAGGAGAATCACTTGAACTTGGGTAGCAGAGGTTGCAGTGAGCTGAGATCATGCCACTGCAATCCAGCCTGGGCAACAGAGTGAAATGGCAAAACAACAATTACTTTAGCACCAGCCTAATACAGATACACTGGAAGATAACCTAGAAAATACCATTCTGGAAATAGGAATAGGCAAAGATTTCATGATGAAGATGCCAAAAGCAATTGCAAGAAAATAAAATTTGACAAATGAAATATTTTAAAACTAAAGGGCTTCTGCACAGAAAAAGAAACCATCAACAGAGAAAACAGCCTACAGAATGGGAGAGTTGGCAGTTTCTCACAAAAATTACATACACTTACTATAAAACCCAGCAATCATGCTCATTGGCATTTACCAAAATTAGTTGCAATTTATGTCCATGCAAAAACCTGCATATGAATATTTATAACAGCTTTATTCACAAGTACAAAAACATGCACACAACCAAGATACCCTGCAGTAGGTGAATGAATAAATAAAGCATGGTACATCCAGACAATGGAATATTATGCAATGCTAAGGATATATGAAGCCATGAAAACACATGAAGGAAACTTAAATACATAGTGTTAAGTGAAAGAAGCAAATCTGAAAGAGCTACATACTGTATAACTTCAATTATATGCAACCGTGGAAGAGGCAAAACTACAGAGGTCATACAAGGATCAACGGTGTCAGGTGCTGGGTGGGTGATGTGTGGGTAAAACACAGAGAATTTATAGAGGAATGAAATGCTCTGTATGATAGTACAATGGTGGATACATGTTATTATACATTTGTCCAGACCTCTAGAATGTACATTACCAAGAGTGAATCCTAAAGTACGGTACAGAGTTTAGGCAATTATTGTGTCAATGTAGGCTCATTGGTTCTGACAAATGCACCACTCTGATGGGGGATGTTGATAATGGAATAGGCTATGCATATAGAGGAGTTAGAGGGCATATGGGAAATGTCTGTACCTTCTGCTCAATTTTGCTGTGAACCTAAAACTGGGCTAAAAAGCTAAGGTTTATAAGATACAATATTAATAATTTTAAAATATGTAAGTCCAGAAAAGACATGGATGAATCTTAAATGCATATTGCTTAATGAAAGAGCCAGTCCGAAAAGGCTATACACTGTGTGATTATAACTCTATCACATCCTGGAAAATGCAAAACTATAGAGAAAGTCAACACATCAGCTGTTTCAAGGAATTTGGGAGGGTGGAGTTGAGTATGTGGAGGACAGGAGATTCTTTGCTGTGGTAAAACTATTCTACGTGATGATATAGTGATGAATATAATACATTAAGCATGTGTCAAAGTCCATAAATATTTGTTTTCTTCACTGACATTTATTTATATTTAAATATAGATATACTTAAATATTGTATTTATTTGTATTATTTCATTTTTCATTGTGGTATAAACACATAACATGAGCTCCACATGCTTAATAAATTTTTAAGTACACAATATAATATTGTTGAATCTAAGCACAGTTTCACACGGTTCTCTAGAACTTATTTATCTTCATACCTGTCAAACACCAACTCCCCTTTTATTTTCCCTCCTATCAGTTCCTGGCTACTACCATCCTACTCTGTTTCTGTGAGTCTGACTATTTAAGATACCTCATAGAAGTTAAATCATGCAGTGTGTGTCCTTCTGTACCTGGCTTATTTCACTTGGAATGAAGTCTTGCAGATTCATCCATGTCATTGCGTATGGCAGAATTTCTCTCTAAGACTGAATATTATTCCATTGCATGTATGTATGACATTTTCTTTCTCCATTCATACATCAGGGAACATTTATGTTGCTGCCATTTCTAGGCTATCATGAATAATTCTGCAGTGAACATGGGAGTACAGGTATCTTTTCAAGATGTATGTTTGTATACATATTTTCAGATATGTATACATACATACGTTTCTTTATTCTGTCAGCTAACAGAATGGAAACAACACCCAGGAGACAGTCTAGTTTCTTGATCTTGGTTTCTAACATATTTCTCCAGTGAAAAGTATCAAGAATCCTTGGAGAAATGCCTAATTCTACTCCTGTGTTAGGAAATTCACAAGATGAGACTTTGCTCATTCCTTTTTATCCTTTTTTCTCTATTCTTATCTTCTCGTTTTATTTCATTAAGTTGGTCTTTGACCTCTGATATCCTTTCTTCTGCTTGATCAATTCAGCTATTCAAACTTGTGCATATTTCACTAAGTTCTCATGTTGTATTTTTCAACTCCGTTAGTTCATTTATATTCCTCTCTATATTGTCTATTCTTTTTAGCATTTCGTCAAACCTTTTTTCAAAGATCTTAGTTTCTTTACATTGGGTTAGAACAAGTTCTTTTAACTCCCAGAAGTTTCTTATCATCCACCTTCTGAAGCCTACTTCAGATAATGGGCAAAGTCTCCAAGAAATATGGGACTATGTGAAAAGACCTAATCTACGTTTGATAGGTGTACCTGAATGTGACAGAGAGAATGAATCCAAGCTGAAAAATACTCTTCAGGATATTATCCAGGAAAATTTTCCTAATCTAGCAAAGCAGGACACTATTCAACCCCAGGCAATACAGAGAACACCACAAAGATATTTCTCAAGAAGAGCAACCCCAAGGCACATAATCGTTAGATTCACTAGGGTTGAAACAAAGGAGAGAATACTAAGGGCAGTCA
>CM052658.1:97438132-97490997 GCA_028533165.1 Leontopithecus rosalia
TATTCCTAGGTATTTTATTCTTTTTGTAGCAATTGTGAATAGCAGTTCATTCTTGATTTGGCTCTCTTTAAGTCTGTTATTGGTTTATAGGAATGCTGTGACTTTTGCACATTGATTTTGCATCCTGAGACTTTGCTGAAGTTGCTTATCAGTTTCAGGAGATTTTGGGCTGAGACGATTGTGGAGGACAGTGTGGTGATTCCTCAAGGACCTAGAAATAGAAATTCCATTTGACCCAGCAATCCCATTACTGGGTATATATCCAAAGGATTATAAATCGTTCTACTATAAAGACACATGCACACGAATGTTCATTGCAGCAGTTTACAATAGCAAAGACCTGGAACCAACCCAAATGCCCCTCGATGATAGACTGGACAGAGAAAATGTGGCACATACACACCATGGAATATTATGCAGCCATCAAAAACAATGAGTTTCTGTCCTTTGTAGGGACATGGATGAACCTGGAAACCATCATTCTCAGCAAATTGACACAAGTACAGAAAATCAAACACCACATGTTCTCACTCTTAGGTGTGTGTTGAACAATGAGAACACGTGGACACAGGGAGGGGAGCAGCACACACTGGGGCCTGTTCAGGGGAAATAGGCGAAGGACAGCAGGTGGTGGAGAGTTGGGGAGAGATAACATGGTAAGAAATGCCAGGTATAGGTGATGGGGAGGAAGGCAGCACATCACACTGCCACGTGTGTACCTATGCAACAATCTTGCATGTTCTTCACATGTACCCCAAAACCTAAAATGCAATTAAAAAAAGAGAAGAAACAAAACTACACTCCAATATCTTTTATTAATACAGAGGCAAAAGTATTCAATATACTACTAGTAAATAAATTCCAGCAACATATAAAAATAATTATAAACTTAATAACGTGGAATTTATCCTAGGAATGCAAAATTGGTTTAATATTCAAAAGTCAACTAATGTAGCATACTATATTAACAGAATGCAGGGTATATTAAATGTGTCTTTTTATATTTCTGTTATGCTTTCTTCTTTTTGATGATCTTGTTCACAGAATATGTTAAGAAATTTACCAAAAAAATGTTTAAAGAAGAGTTCAGCAGGCTGCAACATCAGTATATGAAATTTGTTTTCCCCTGTAATCTAGTGTATTACTTTCCTACCATTGCTATAACAAATTGTTAGGCATTTGGTGGCTAAAACATTACATATACTTACCATCTGTTAATTCTGTAGTCAGCAATGTGGCGTGAATTTCACTAGCCTAAGATCACAGTGGCAGCAGAGCTGTCAGCCTTGCTGGAGGCAGTGTGGAATCATTTGTTTCCTGGCGTTTTTCCATGACTATGGGTTGCCTATGAGCCTTGACTAGTGGCTTTCCCTTGCATCACTCCAACCTCTGCTCCCATAGTCCCATCTCCTTCTCTCCCTCTTTGAGTTTGCTGGAAAATGAGGATTAATTATTCCTGGATATGAGATTTCTTTTTAGAGTGACACAAATATTCTCAAATCGATTATGGTGATGATTATGTAACTCTGTGGATACACTGAAATCTATTGTACGCTTTAAATGGATTACTTGCATGATACGTGAAATATGCTGTTAAAACAAAGAGAAAAATAAGGACATAAGCATGAACAGTATCTTCAGATCAAGAAATATAAATGAATATCAATTTGTATACATTGATAGTTTTCACAAAACTCACTTTTATATTCACAATTATATTATTCCTTTATAAATATTTTAAATTCACAGTAAAAATTAAAGGAATGATAATAAGAAGACATATAAAAAGGTAGAAATTATTGAGAAAAAATACCACCAAGAAATAGTTATAGTTCAAATGTTAGCATATAACTATTATTCTCTATTAAGATGTTTTTTAATTGAAGATAAGTTGAGAAAATCTTATATAAATTGCACAGATACAGTTTTTCAAAATTCAGTGTAAATATGTTTACTTTCATTATTTTAAGCATAATTGAACATCTAAATGAACAATTATTGGAATAATCTCATGTGTTAGTGTGCTTAAGAAAAAATGTTCAGAATATGACAAAAAAGGATCCATGATATTGCAAGCACTTATGAAAAAGAAAGAGATAAGCCTCATGAATTGATGAAATATTTTAATTGTGGTTTTAAAATTTGTCATTTAAACCTGCTAAGGTCTAGGGCAGCTCTTAGGGATTGGTGAGAGCATAAATGCTATTATGGTTTTTAAATGAGTTATGAGCAACAGGATAAATAAGTGTGGCTTTCCAAACGCCTGGGTATAAAGTTTCTCATGGAGACACTGAAGGAAATAACGAGGGTAGTAAATTTAGAGCATAGTAAGATAAATATTTCTTTATGCAACAGATAGTCACCTTGTAAAATTCATAGCTACAGTAAGACAGCTAAATAAATATTTAGTCTTGGAAATTTTATGAGTAATAATAAAGGTTTAACTAAGACATTGATAAAAGTGCTGGCAAACAGATTGTAATAAGTGAGCTGTGATAAAAATATAAATAAGCCCATATATTCATGAAAAGATATTTGGTCCTGAAAGATACCAAAGGGAGAGTTTTGAGATTAAGATGTGCTTCCAGCTACACTGACTGACAAGGTTATTAACCTATGAATGTTCATTTACCTGTGTCCTCTCCTAGATGTTCAGGCTAGAAATGCTTATTTTCTTGATGCCATTTCTTAGTTTATGTGGGTGACTTTCTCATCTGGAAATTATGTCGAAAGGACTTGGCTTAACTGATAAACTGTTACATGGCAGAACAGGAGGCTCTTTACTGTTCAGAGAGGATCATTTATCCAAATGACATTTTAGGGAAAAAAAATTAAAGGAGGGAGTAGTATAAGAACATTATATAAAGATAAGTATTTTCTACTTAATGGTTTCGCTGAACACTTGACTTGGAAGGTTTGGATTAACAGGATACAGTATCAGACAATATATTTTACCTTCCATTTTCCAAGTGTTCCATTAAAATATTCATGAAAAGTGTAGTAATAATTATCATTACTGTAAAGGTAGTCCCCAAAATAGTACCAAAATGTATAGAGAATATTTTAGGCCAGAGCCCATCTGTAATATTCACTCATTTTAACACTGATGGTAACAGAATACTAAAATTAGTAGACTACTAACTATATGCTTTTCCCTCTGAAACAGAATATTGATGTCCACCTAATCATAAGAGCTAACATCTATTTACTACTTACTATGCACCAGCCCTGTTATAATTATTTTTACAAGTATTAACACATAGAATTCTATAAGGTGCATAGCAGTATATCACCATTGCAAATTAGGATCCAGGATCTCAACAAGATAGAAAAATAGGAGGTCTCAGGCTCTACTACTTATTGCATACATTTCAACAAGCAAGACACACAGATGAGAACACCTCAGTGAAAACCTCCCAAATTGGGAGTAAGCCTGAGACAACTGAATGGTCCACAAGGTTGTATAAAAAAATGCATGGAAAGGGTAAGAGAAATAATCCCACTTTGATCACATTACACCTCTCTCTCCCTCAAGAGGGCATTTCTCCCAAGAAATGCATGTTTTGAGAAAAGCACCACAGAGAGAATTTCCTAGGATCATGATTACTATGGAGGAAAAAGAGAACTGGAGTGGAAATCCAGACTCCCTAGCATTCTCAAATGCTTCCCAGGAAGCCCACTTCAGTCTCATCTGAGGGGAAACACAGTGAGGAACAGCACAGTTAGGTCACCTGGGGTCAAGTAGAAACAAAATGAGAAGGTAGAGCCTGCAGCAACCACCATGAAGATCTTGGTGGTAAGTCTGTGTAGTTGGCAGCAGTGCTTCCTGGTCAGAGGTACCAGTTAGCAGCATGGCCCACGTGAAAAGCTGAGATGGTCACTCTGAGAAGTAGAGGGATGTACTACCTGGCTTAAAATCTTAGATAGCTAGTCTCCAGGACCAGCTCTGACCCTGTCCTGGGGCCCTAGCCAGGGAGGGAGATGGCCAGTAAAGCAATTTTTGGCAAGGATTAGGAGATAGATTTGCCACACATGGAAGTTTCAGTGACACTCAGATAAGCCTCAAAGCCCACTCCATGGTCCAGCCTACACAGAGAGGCAAACCTCAAACATGCATTTCTACTGCAACTGGTCCCATCCATTCTGATTAGCAGCTTCACCTAACCTCAGGGCCCCTCTTGCAATCCTGTCCAGCTGCTGAACTCAAAGAGTGGTGTCACCTGGCCAGAGAATAGACCCAATGGCCAGCTTAATCAAAGGTGATTGCAGGGCCCATCTAGCACTTCAGACTGATTGCAGAGCTCAGCAGTAGTTTTGCTGAACAGCAGATCTCAGCCATGTCTCCCATGCAAACCCAAGGCAAAGACAGCAGCCTAGGCATCTAGAGAAACTAAAAGCAACCTCTTCCTGCCCAGGGCTGTTACCAGCTGACTTATGCAGAATCATAGGCTAGATTAAATAGTGAAGGACTATCCCTGACAAAGAATACTTGTAAAAGATGCAAAAGGAGCTTCCTCAAATGTGTAGATGTCAGAGCAACAACACAGGGGTTACAAAGACTCAGAAAATCATGACACTTCTAGAAGAAACTAGCAGAGATCCAACAATGAACTCTAAAGAAAGAGAGATCTATGAAACAACAGACAAATAATTTGAATAATCCTTATAAATAAGTTCAGTGAGCTACAAGAATATATGGGTTAAAAATTAAATAAAATTTGAAAAACAATGCATTTATAAAATGAGAAGTCTGACAAAGAGAGAGAAATAATAAATAAAAATCCTAAAGATGAAAAATACAATGATTGAACTGAAAAATGTAATGATAGAAAGCTTCAATAGCAGCTTTAATGAAAATGAAGAAAAAACTAGAACATTTAAAATTATTCTGGCAGAGGACCAAAAAGAAAAAAAGAATGAAAAAAACCTATGAGAATTATGAGAAACCATCAAGAGACCTAACCAGCCCATAATGGATCTTCAAGAAGGAGAAGAAAGAAAAAAAGGGCCAGAAAGCATATTTAAGGAAGCAATGGCTCAAAACTTCTCTAATCTAGAGAAAACACATCAAATTCAACCCAAAGAGAAGCTTATCAAGACATAAAATAATCAAACTATCAAAGACAAAGAAAACATTCTGAAAGCAGCTAAAGATGATAAACACATTACATAAAAAGGGGATCCCAAAATGACTTGGCAGATTTCTCAACAGAAATCCTGTGGGGCAGGAGACAGTGGAATAATATATTTAATGTGGTGAAGGAACAAAACCTGCCAACCATAATATTTTACCCAGCAAAGCTGTCTTTTTGAAATTAAAGAGACATAAAAACTTTCCCAGACAAATAAAAGGTGAAGGAGTTTACTAGGTCTGCTTTAAAGGAATTGCTAGAGGGAATTCTTTAAGATGAAACCAAATGTTGCTGATCAGTAACATAAAAGTAACAGAAGTGCAAAACTCAATGGTATAAGTAAAACAGAGCCATATTCAGAATATTATAGTACTGAAATGGTGGTGTGGTTAAAAGATAGAACTATTTATAACAATGATAGCTTAAATAAGTTGCCAAGATATACATATTATAACATGATATAAATTCTGACACCAACAGCACAAAATGTTGGAGGAGGAGTGCAGAGTTGTATACAATCAAAGTTAAGTTGTTACTAGTATAAAATAGACTATTAAAAGATGTTCCATGTAAGACTAATGATAACCAAGAAGCACAAATAGAAAAAATTCAAAGCATATCACTACTAAACCCATCAAACCACAAAGGAAGATAGCAAGAGAAGAAGAGAGAAACAAAGTATTAGAAAACAATCTACAAAATGACAGCGGTTTATCAACAGTTACCTTGAATATAAATGCATTAAATTTTCCAATTAAAAATATAGAATGACCAACTAGATAGAAAACAAGACCTGACAGTATACTTCCTATAGGAGACTAACTTTAGCATTAAGGCTGCTCATAGCTGAAAGTGAAGGGATGAAAAAAGACATTCAGTGCAAATGGAAACCAAGAGAAGAGAGGTATTTATACTTACATCATATAAAAGAGACTTTAAGTAAAAAACTGGCACAAGAGACAAAGAACATCATTATGTAATAATAAAGAAGTCAGTTTATCAAGATGATATCACAATTGTAAATATATATGCACCCAACATTAAAGCATTTAAATATATAAAGAAAATATTAAAAGATCTTAAGACGGTGGTAAACTGCAATGCAATAATATTAGGGGACTGCAATATTCCTCTTTCAGTAGCTGACAGATCATATATGTAGAAAATCAGCAAAGAAACATTGGACTTGAACAACACTTTAGATCAATATATCTAACGGATATATATAGAACTTTCTATCCAACAGCAACAACATACACATGCTTCTGAAGTTCACATGGAACAGTCTCTAGGATATATCATGTTAGAGCACAAGTAAAGTCTTGGGGCATTTAAGAAGATTGACATCATTTCAAGTACAAATGAGGAAATGGGGACAAAGAGAAAAAGGAACCTGCCCAAGGTCTTTACATATAATAACTGAAGGAGATTTAGTTAAAACCCTGGAAGCCACAGCCTGTGTTTTCAACCACTCCTCTGTGCTGCCTTTTTGAAGGCATTCACTAACCCCACCACACCTTAGATCCTTGTTCTCTGTGTTTTCTCAGAATCAAGCTTCTGTGCATCTAACTTGAGAGGAAGTTGGGGCAGGGCAGCTTGGCAGGCAGGGAGCAAGCAGATGAACAGCACATGGGAGATTCAGACCTATCTGTTTCAGACAGAAAAATGTTTTATTTTAAGTTTAGCTATTGTTTCTAATTTATTTATTCATGTTTCTTTTTGTGAAGTGCTACTACTGTGTAGGTTTCATATTTTCTATTTCCTCTTTTATCTTTGCATTAAAAAATTATTATAATTGTGAACTTTGATTCACATGTCTTCTGTCACAGACTGATTAGTGATACTCCATGTTGTAAGCTACTTCTAATTTGGATTTTACTTTCTAAAATTATGTTTTTAGTTTACTACTATTTCTACTTAATTTAGCTCCCTATGTGTCTTTCTGGCTTGCTCTTCAGTTTGTTTTTTACCATATTGTTGGGTTTCACTCAGGGTGGTTGGCAAAATACTGAGGGAGATATTAGGGAACATTGTCAGATTATAGCCTCAAACCTTTTGGAAGGCCAAAAGGTTTTCATTATCTTGTAACAATGGGACAGGCTGAAGGCAGTCAGTTTTTACCTTAGAGCATTCGGCTGTAGGGTAAAGATTAGGGATAATAGAAGCTTCCCCAGTTAAATCTGTTTACCCCACATTCCTTTGTCTCATCTAACTACTTGTTTACTCATGTAAACTCTGTGCTGCATGGCCCTTTTAGGAGGAGGTCAAAGGGGATTACCTGTTAATGGTGTTGACTCTGGGCTCCAGAACCAAAGCTTTTATCATTCCTAAAACCACTTTTTTAACCATGTTAATTATCCACAAGCTTGTTGACTTAGAACATCTGTTATTAAATCCACACTGAATAATTGTGAGGAGGAACAGGGGTCGGGTAGCTGCAATCGCCCCCAGAGAGCAGCTGATGACTTCCCTAGCCCTCTTGTTTACTGAACTCTGTGTATGAGAGTGTGTTTTATTCACGTGTCGCTGAGTCAGGGTTTGCAGGACAAACCTCTGCCTGTGGTGATCAATAACTCTCCATACAATACCCAACTTGTTTCTAACAGATACTTCATTATTCTTATGCTACTGAGTAGCCCCTTTGCAGTTTAGTTATCTTGGATATCCCCTTCAGCTGCATACATGTCTGTGATTCTCCTGGGCAGGGCTTGGTTTCTCCTGTGCTACTCATGTTATGTTGCTATTATTTTTCAGTTTTCAGCCATCTGTGGATATAAGAACTAAGTGATTCAGAGGCACAAAGAAGTTCTGCGAGAATTCTTCTGGTGCTGCTCACTGCCCATCTAGATGTAGAAAAAGTCCTGCTTTCACATCAATATCTCTCAGTTCTCTTGGGGCTGTATCATTCTTGGCCCAGTTTTGGGTCCCTGGAGCAGAGTCACCGTGGAGCAAGCAAGACAGTCTCCAGATACTTTCTGGCTTCTTTAGTGATGGCCAAGCTGAGATGAGAACAGTTCATCTTCACTTATTTCCATGGGACAACATTCCTAAAATCTACAGGTGAGAGGCAGCTGACGCTTCCCACTCACATCTCAGCAGTTGTGGTTTCTGTTCATGTCAGTCGTACCATGCCACTTATGACCATGAGTACTCTTTTCTTTCTGAGGCAAGCTAACATCCTAGAGAGGTGATCTTCCAGGTGGCATCCTCCCACCGATGACCAATAGCAGTTGGTGGAAGAATTGCTTTATTTGCTGTTTTCCTAGGTCAGACAATACTGAAGCATATTCAGCTCTATCTGCTGGAGTTCTCCAGAAGACCAAGCTTAAGTTGCATGTAGCAGGAAAGTTCTCACATTTGGCCCCTTCCCTCCCCAGTTCTGCTTTCCCACACCCAGGACCCTGCTACTGTTTCCTTATATAACCTACTGGATCAGTTAACTATTACTATGCAACACATGACCCCAGTACTTAATGGCCTTAAGCAATTTCTTCTATTGGTGGGTTTGCTGGGCTCTGTCGAGCAGTGTTTCCAGACATGTGGCATGAATTAGTCTCAATCACACAACTGTCTCCAATGGAGTGCTCACCTAGGGCTGGAATACTGGGTAGCTGGAATGGCTAAGGCTTTTCCTTGTGATCTCTTAGCATATTGTGGTCTAACCACAATACAGAAGCATGTATGGTCTGTACTTGGCAGCTTGAGCCCAAATGAATGCAAAGTGAAGGTAAGTGACCCAAGAGGACAAAGAAGAAAGAAATTCTGTCATTTGCAACAATATGGATGAACCTGCAGCCATTATGTTAAGTGAATTAAGCCAGGAACAGAAAGACAAATACTGTAATTCACACAAAGCCTCACTTATATGTAAAATCTGAAAAAGTTTAAACTCATTTAGGTGGAGAGGAGAAGGATGATTAGCAGGTGGGGGGTGGGCAGGTTGGGAGTCTTCACCAATGGATATACAATTTCATTTAGACAGGAGAAATTCATTCAAAAGATCCTTTAAACATCATGGTGACTATAGTTACTAATAATATATTTTATTTTTAAAAAATGCTGAGAGATTTTAAGTGTTCTCATCAGAAGAAAAGGATAATTATGTGAGGTAATGTATCTGTTAATTGTATTGCTTTCAGGTATATATATTTTAAAATATTATACATATACATCTATATAAACATTTGTACATTACACATATATAGAATTTTTATTTGTCAGCTAAAAAACAATAAACCCCAAAATGTTAAAAAAAATAAATGCTGTGAGAAATCCTTCCGGACTTTCTCTTAAAGCTTGAGCCAGAAGCTTTCAGAACACCTCCTTTGCTATTTGTTATTGGTCAAAACAGATCACGGAGCCAGCCCAGATTCAGAGAGCAGAAACAGGCTCCATCTTTTGGTGATAAGAGTGGCATGTCCGCACAGGGATTCAAATAATTATTGGTAGCCATGTTGCTGGCAATCTTCCATGCCTCCCAAATAAGCTATTGAATGAATCTGTATGTCTGTGTCATGGCTCAGCTTCAAAGGGAGTCCAGCTGAGGAGACATCTTAAACAGGTGGTGCTGGACCCAGAATGCTCGGTAATGTAGACCTGCATGCTTCTTTCATCATGATAGTCACTCCCAGGCTTATCCCATGTAGATGCGGTTTGTCTGCCGTAGCACAGCACCAAGACACCTCCACTTCATCTTAGACCATACTCACCTCTTCACAAGCAGCTGGCGCAACAGAGATCCCTGCCTCCGTGCACCTTAGAGTCAGAAGCCTATGCAGCACCAAGTGATGCTGATAGCGTTTCCCTGAGCCAGCTGCTGGAGAGAGCCATGATAGATGTAGGGTGGATAGCATCATCCTGAGGAATGGGCTATCCCAGGAGTGGGGGACAGCACCACTGGGACATATGAGAGGTCACTAAATCTGAGAATGGATGCATCATTGGTGACAATCTGGCTCTAAGTTCTCTCTGTTGAGCCCTTATGTCCCTGAGGAAATAGACCTTAGAAATCCCAAAGCAATACATTTACTGGGAAGGGGGACACAGAATTGCCTTCCTGTTCTTATCTGTTAATGCCTTTTCATGTGTCTGTAGCCCTTCTTTTTTTAAAAAAACGTTCCTACTAAAAAAAGGAAGAAAGGTACAAGACTCCCAAGTTCTAGGATGCCAGGCAAGGGGTTGAAGCAGTAGTCTTTTTTGATACCATTTGGGCTTTGGGGTGACCTGGAAAGACACTGGCCTCGCTCACAGTCCTGTGTTGTCACATCAAGGCTTGAGTTGTTTGTTTATAAAATTTCTCCTGAGAAACAGTGTGAACAGTCAGTGGTTAGTGCAGAGTAAATAAAGGGCAGCCTACTGAGAACAAATAATCTAACTGGAAATCATGATGGGGCAGACATGGCCGCTCTGATAAGGTAATTGTGATGAGATTGCAAAGAGGCAGCAATCTGTGTGTGAGTGTATTTCTAAAAATTCCAAGCATCTGGGAAAAAAAAACGAGACAGGGAAAACAGTAGGAGGTAAAGCAAGACAAGGGAAGAGCCTGGTCAGATTCCCAGATTGAAGAGTGTACCTCTGGTTCTTAAATGGAGGATTTGTTCAGAAGGCAAGAAATGGAAGAAACATAGAAATCCCAAATAGGAAAGCAGGCTTAACATTGCCTGGGGATATGGCAGTACATCTGTCTAGCAGTGCCTGGAGCTCCGTCACTCTGGGCTGTTACAAGTATGAATCACCAGCCATACTCATTAGGTCAAGTTCTTCAGGGGTGGATGAAAAGACAAAATCAAGAGGGAAGTAAAGAAGGGCGAAAGAGAATCAGCAAAAGAATGATGAGTCTCACCTAGAGATTAGCCAGTCCTTCCTTTCTTCCCCAGGTATCAGGCAAGCAGGCATCTTCTCCACACTCTTAAAATATATGCATTCCTGCTATGCAATAAAATGCCTATGAGGAACCCATCAGGTCAGACTATTCTTCATTCCTTGAGATTTTGCCCTCCTTGATTTCAGTTCTGGGCCCAGCCCACTCTCTGACCTGGCAGAGCTCTCATGCCCCAGTTCCAAAGGTAAGATGGGAAAACATAATCTCCTGTGGCACATCTGATGGTGTCCCTCACAGTTCAGTTGCTTTGCATTTGCATGAATTCCTGTTTTTTTTTTTTTTTTTTTTTAATGGGGGAAAATCCTGTTCCATAGGCAGAACTCTGGCCTTCAAAGTTGTGAAGTGCCTTTTAGGGAAGGTGGAAATGAATGCTCCAGCCAATGCCATACCCTCTCCTCCTATTGTGACCCTACACGATAGGGCACTGACTTTGGTTATTGTGGAGAATGATGTGGGTACCTGGGGCTCAGAATTCTTTGCATGGACCATAGCATCCTGAGGGCAAGGGAAAGGAGGTGATGTGGCTTCCCAGCAGGGCTGAACTTACCTTAGCCGCACGCCAACCCATCATCAGGAGCTTCCTCCCCTCTGGGTGGGACCTATCCTTTGACTATTGCTCAGGCAGGAGTTGGCCTAAGTCTAGCCTGTTCAACAATGGGGGAAGTGCTATTTGCATTACTGGGCACAAATTCAGTTAGAGCCCACTTAGTTTATGCAGAAAACAAAGGTGGGTTGAGCAACTAGTTCTTCGTCTTTTACTTTAGATAAAGAGAGGTCAACAAATGTGTGGCTCTAATAGAAAGAATCATATCTGATGACAATACGGATTGATGGTAGAAAGTGGTATCTGGTCAATTACATCAAAAGACTCATCTGGGGTTACATAGAAATGAGCTTGATGAAACAGACCCCATTCCTATAACTTCCTGTGCCACTAGGGGACACCTAACATCATATGGCTTTGTGCCTGAGCCTAGAATGACTAATGTATTTCTGCAGGTGACTATCAGGTGTGCCCCTTCAAAAGAGAAGCCACAGGGGCCAGGTGTCCCTCTGATAAGGTACAAATCCATAGTGAGTCCTGATGGGCGGTGGCCAAGCACATCTCTCCACAGAACACAAATAGAACAAGGACTACACACTTGCAGACATCTGCTCTCTGTCTCATTGTTTCAGTGTGTAATAAGTTAGTTCCATTTTTGTTTGTTGAGACTGAGTCTTGCTCTATTGCCCCAGGCTGGAGTGCAGTGATGCAATCGCAGTTCACTGCAACCTTCGTCACCCAGGTTCAAGTGATTCTCGTGCCTCAGCCTCCTGAATAGCTGGATTACAGGTGTAAACTGCCGCACCTGGCTAACTTTTGTGTTTTTAGTAGAGATGAGGTTGCACCATGTTGGCTAGACTGGTCTCGAACCTCTGACCTCAAATGATCCACCCACCTTGGCCTCCCAAAGTGCTGGGATTAGAGGCTTGAGCCACTGTGCCTGGCCAGTTCCCCTTTTGCCTCAAGTGTACAATACAGCTCTGCCCAACCTTATGGTAAAAATCTTCCCTTGTTCACCACTTTTTTGATCGATAAGAAATAAAGCTAATATACTCAAACTATGAGGGATTCTGTAATTGACAAAATTCAGTGCATGAAAATCTACAATGTGTATGCGCTCCTCCCAGTCTTCTAGACTATATAACTCAGGGTAGACTAAATCACCACCAATCTCTCTTTCTGGTGTCCTGTGGCATGGACAGGACATTTCCAGTAAGATACAAAGAGGCAGTACTCCTAAATTGTCGGGTGGCTGCCTGTTCTTCGGGTGGCTTAGAACTGAGGTTTCTGAGCTGTGATGAAATATGAGAAATAGAGGCCACTGGTTATTATTTTGGTTTTTTAAAATCTTGTTTGTATTACAGTTAGGAGAAAAGAAACCCCCCAACTCTGGAAAACCCTGGCCTCTTATCCTCATTTTCCATAGCAGTTTTGGGTGTGTGTTCCTTGAGACTGCTGTGTGTGGGGTTGGAGGTCCAGTCCCAACAGGGTCTTCACTGATATGGAGTTGGGGCCTGGGGATAACAAGGATAGGCCGCAGGCTTCTTTTGGGGAAGTTTAGGTTCCCAAATCAGCCTTTACTGATGTTACCCTGTAAAGTTAAATTAGTGAAAATGAAGGTGTAATGTTTTTGTCACCAGATTTGTGAACCAGCTGAGTTCTCTTCACATGGCCCCTTGGGTTGAAAAACCCTCTCTCACTGCATGGTGTGGGGACACAGGAAGATTGGGGGTCAGATCAGGAAAAGCCCGACCAGGAACACCAATCCCTTTAGCAATGCCCTACAGGGGGTCTTGGATTTGAAATACCAGTTCTTGTTTTGGGAAATAACAGGAAGAACTGTAACTTATGCAGACACACCCCAGGATGGGATTCCAAGAAGAAATCCACCCTACTGTGGCGATTCCTCAAGGACCTAGAAATAGAAATTCCATTTGACCCAGCAATCCCATTACTGGGTATATATCCAAAAAATTATAAATTTTTCTATTATAAGGACACATGCACATGAATGTTCACTGCAGCACGGTTTACAATAGCAAAGACCTGGAACCAAACCACATGCCCATCGATGTTAGACTGGATGGGGAAAATGTGGTGGATATACATCATGGAATACTATGCAGCCATAAAAAATGATGAGTTTGTGTCCTTTGTAGGGATTTGGATGAATTTGGAAACCATCATTCTCAGCAAACTGACACAAGAACAGAAAATCAAACACTGTATATTCTCACTCATAGGTGGGTGTTGAACAATGAGAACACATGGACACAGGGAGGGGAGCATCACACACTGGGGTCTGTGGGAGGGAACAAGGGGAGGGACAGCAGGGGGTGGGGAGTTGGGGAGGGATAGCATGGGGAGAAATGTCAGATATAGGTGATGGGGAGGAAGGCAGCAAACCACATTGCCATGTATGTATGTACCTATGCAACAATCTTGCATGTTCTTTACATGTACCCCAAAACCCCAAACAAAATATATATTAAAAAAATTTTTGCTGCATGCCTCTTATTCTAGGGTGTAAAGAAGTATTCGGTGTTGGTGGTCCTGGTCATTCTTATATTTTCATCCTCTGCACCACTTTCTCTTCCTCTTTTCCTTCTCAATCCTCAGCTTCCAGGGACAGGGTTCCTAGTTCCATTCCCAGGCTTGTGAGTGCAAACACCCCTTCCTGCCTCTTCCCCTCTCCTGCTCTTGTCTTTCCCCTGATGCTTTTTCCTCTTTCCCTTTCTCTTTTTCTCTGCAGGTTTCTTGTCCTATCCCACACCCTCTCTATTTTTAATGTTTCCTCAGGGCACATTCCAAAGGTTGCCCTCTTTATGTGAACATAAATATCTGAGACTTTTATAATTACACTATAGGAACAGCGGCATCTATTGATCATTATATCATTTCTCTTCTCTATTGGATAAACCTGAACTAGGAGAAAATCCTGGAAGAAAATTGTCTTTTCCATTTCTAATGTAGATAAGAAGTAAAAAAGAAGGCACAGAATTTAAAGATTTGGGAAATGGTTCTAATATACTTATTTAGTCACTTCAAAAATAAAACTTAAAGTGCTATCAGAAAGATACATGTCAACATTAATTCAAATTGCAATTACATATAAGCCACTGCGTCTCTGTTTATATTAATGCTTTAGAGAACTTAGTTAAGTGTTGATATTTATTCATGGATATTAACATGCCATTTTGTATTAAGAGGCACTTCCTTATCTTTTCATACATACTGAAATCATAATTTCATTAAAAGATAAGTATCTGCATTGAAAAATTATAACGTTATCTACAATTACAATGATACTTGTTAAAAGGTAATATAGTTCCCTGATAACATCAGGTTTATATTGTAAGGATTCAATAGCAACACTGAGGAAGAATCAGGATATATGTTGTTATGTTGACTGAAAGACTAACCCAGAAGCCTATTCCTGTTTTGCATAAACCCTAAAGTGACCAAATTCTGCTTTATTATGTTTTTAAATCCAACTGCCTTTTATCTATAAATTTTACATATTCAAATTATCAAACATTTTATTATGTAATGTTACAAAGATTAATTATTACGTAAAAAACACATTTCATGGACTTTTAGTCTTTAAACACTTTCTCAAATGCTTTGCTCTCAAAATATAATAGATATGGATGATAAAGAACATTCATCAGTTCTCATTTGCACAAAATGATCTCACCACATTGTTTTCCAAATGAGTATTTTACTTGCTCTCATCTTTGAAAAAAAGGAATGAGGAAAGATGTATCAGATAGTATTTTCAAAATATCCTCAACTCTGAGACCTCCCTTCCTGCAAGATGAAGTAGACATGTTTTGTTATTCCTTTCAAGTACCCACAGAAGCCCTGGGGTATATATGAAACAAGTCATGGCATACAAATCAACAGAATCTTCTTCTACAAGATGCTGAAAGGTGGTTACTGGCTAGGGACCTCAGGACTCAGAATGACATCAGCCTGTGTTGCCTGGATTTTGTTGTTGCCTCTGTGCTGAAAAAGCTGGTAAGTGGCACAGAGAGAAAACCCCCGACCTCTCACATAAACCTGTTCTCTTTAGCGAATGGATGAAGAAAGGAGCAGCCTAGCAAGACAGAATGTTTTTAGATGATAATAGCTACTCCTGCCAAATATCACAGCACACACAGCGGCTTCACTCCTACCTGGGCCACAAAGGCTGAATGGGGAGATTAGTCTCTCACCCTAAAGAGGCTGCAATAACATACCTTTCCGCATCTTGCTGGGTGGTACCAAGGGAGAGACCTCACGGAGAGTCAAGTCTAGAGTTCTAAGCCAGGCAGTAGGATAAGAAAAAAGTCACACTGAATCAACAGAAAGAAACTGTTTCTGCAGATGATACAGTCGTCTACATAGAAAAGTCAAGGAATTTGCATAATAATTCCTAGAACTATTGAGTTCAGCAAAGCCACAAAAAACAAGTTCAACATTTCTATAGAGTAGCTGTGACCATGTGGACCCTGAAATCATGATAATACCATTCACCATAGTTAAAAACATGAAATAGTCCTGATACAGTTTGGCTATTTGCTCCTGCCCAAATATCATGTTGAAATGTAATCCTCAGTGTTGGAAGTGGGCCTCACGGGAGGTGTTTGGATGATAGGGGTGGATCCATCGTGAGTGGCTTGGGCCTTCTGCTTGGTGAGAAGTGAGCTTTCATTCTGTTCACATGAGATCTGGTGGTGTTCAAGTGTATGACACCACCCCACCCATGTACTCTCTTTCTTTTGCTTCCGTTTTGGCCGTGTAACCTGCCTGTTTCTGGTTCATCTTCCGCCATAATTATGAGCTTCCTGAGGCCTCCCCAGAAGGAGGTGTTCCTGGGCTTCTTGTACAGCCTGCAGAACTGTGAGCCATTAAACCTCTTTTATTATAAATTACCGAGTCTCAGGTCTTTCTGTATAATAATGCAAGAACAGCCTAATACAAGGTGCAAATCTAACAACACTTACACACAAATTGTATGCTGAAACTATAAAACACTGATGAAAGAAATTTAAGATTTAAATAAATGGAGACCATTCCATGATTATATAATGCGAGATTTAACATAGTAAAGATATCGAGTCATTAAAAAAATGCACAAATTTAATACAGTTCCTGTTTAAATACCAGAAATATTTTTATAAGACAAGTTATTATGAAATATATAGGAAGAAGCAAAGAAACTAGTATAACTAAAACAATTTGGAAAAAGGTACTAGAATAGCTAAAAAAATTAAAAAGTAAAATAAAGTGAGAGGAATCCGCCTACCCAATAGGAAAATGTACAGTAATAAAGATTGCATGTATTTGTGGAAGGAGATATACACAAATCAAGGGAACAGAATAGAGAATCCAGAAGTAGACCCAAGAAAATATACCCAAACCAAGTTTGGCAAAAATTCAAAAGCAATTCAAGGGAAGCACGTTAGCTTTTTCAACAAATGGAGCTGGGGTAATTGAACATCCAAAGGCAAATAAATGAATAAATGAAGAAATAGCAACAGCTCCACCTAGGTCACATCAGAACCTATATAAAAGTTAATTTTTTAGAAAATTATTATACAAAACTAACTCAAAATGAATCACAGACATAAGTGTAAAATGTAAAACTATAAAACATTTATGGAAAAAAATCACAAAAGAAAGTCTTCAGGATCTATTACTTGGGATAGAATTTTTAGAGTTAAAACAAAAAAAAGATTCATAAAAGAAAAACTAACAAAATGAATTTAATCAAAATTAAAAAGTTTTACTGTATAAAAGATCATGTTTAAAAGGTGAAAGGACAAGCTACAGACAGAGAAATATTTATGAATCGTATGTCCAACATCAAACTAGTATCTAGAATATATACATAAAAAATGATCTGAACTCAACAGTAAACAATAAAACAATCCAATTCGAAGATGGGCAAAACACACGAAGAAGTATTTCAGTGAGAAGAATATGAAGATGACAAGCACATGAAATGATGTTGAATATAATTCACCATTAGAAGAATGACAATTAAAAGCACAATGATATTGTTACGTCACTTTTAGCCTGGTTAAAATAAAAACTGTGACAACAGCAAATACAGATGGAGATTAAGAGAAACTAGTGATATGGTTTGGATTTTTGTCTCTGCCAAAATCTCATGTTGAACTGGAGGAGGGGCCTGGTAGGAGGTGAACGCATGCTAGGGATGGATTTCCCCCTTGCTGTTCTCGTAATAGCGAGTGAGTTCTCATGAGAGCTGATGGTTTAAAAGTGTGTGGCACTTCCCCCTCATCTCTCTCTCTCCTGCTTTGCCATAGTAAGACACGTTTGCTTCCTCTTTGCCTTCCACCATGATTGTGTTTCCTGAGGCCTCCCAGCCATGCTTCTTGTAGAGCTGTGAGTCAATTAAACTTCTTTTCTTCATAAATTACTCAGTCTCAGGTAATTGTCCATAGCAGTGTGAGAATGGACTAACACAACTAGATTACTCATAAATTGCTGTTGGAAACAGAAGATGGAACAGTCGTTCTGGAAAACAGTTTGGCAGTTTCTAAAAATCTAAACATGATTATCATATGATTCATCAGTTCACACAAAGCTTGTACACAACGTTTTTAGCAGTCTTGTTCTTCATAGCAAAACACTGGAAGCAGTCCAGATGTTCTTCAAAGCACACCATGGTACCTTTGTAACATCGACTAATAGCCATAAAAAGTTCCTACACAACCTGATGCGTCTCCAGAGAACTATGCTGAATGAAAATAGCTGATTCCAAAATGTTACAGTCCACTTACATAATATTCTTAAAATGGCATTTTATAGAAAGAGAGAATATTTGCAGTGGTGAAATATTCTGCATCTTGACCTCATTGTCAATGTCTTGGCTGTGATATTGTATATGGTTCTGCAAGATGTTACCATTGGGGGGAACTGGGCAAAGGGTACATAGGGTCACTCTCTATTACTTCTAACTTCTGCATGTAAATATACAATTATATTAAAATAAACAGCTTAATTGGAAAATCTGTCTCTGTGTATCCTGTGCCTGCATGAGGCTGAATTTTTTTCTTGTGCAGAAGCTGATATAAGAATCCTGATTTTTTGTAAGCCAGGCTTAAAAACCTTTGCAAAATTTAAAACAATAACACTGTTCTGTTATATACACTTTTGTTTTAGAAAGTATGCTTATTTTTAAACACTCTTTTTCTGGTAATATGTAATGATTATTAATTTTCAGTAATTTATAAATAAATATTTAGAAAATGTGTTTATTTTTACTTCTGGTACAGTAAAATAATAATAGATACAATCTAAGATTTCAAAGGAGTCAGAAAAGCATAAACTTTGAGAACTATTGAATTAGGCATTGCATTGCTCATAAACATATTCAATCTGTAGTTCATTTTAATTGTATCAACCTATTAAAATATATTATCCTCTCCAAAATGTAATATGAAATGGGATGATCAGAGGCTTAATCACTGAAGCCCCATTTAATTTAAACAGATAACCAAATATTCCTGTACAGAAACCATAACAAGATTTTTTTAAAAGATGTCATGTTAACTGTGTCTAATTTTCTGATTGGAAATTGCAGACTGCATAAGCCCTTATTTATCTAAGCAGTTTACAGTCAAAGGCCCCCAAATAGCAACAAATTGCCCCAGAGTCAGCAGAGATATTAATGTTACTCAGTGATACATCTTTCTGATGAGGTCTTAAATATTGATTTTTAAAAATTTATTATGCAGGAAGATGACATTTTTACCCCTGAAGGTAATCGGAAAGAAAATTGCAATTATTGGACCCCCTGAGCACCAGTTTTTCTTCCCGCGTGTTCCTCTGAGTATTACAAAATATCCTCATTTGTGATTTTTCTATCCTCATCTTGCCCCCTTACCACAGATAAATTAGTTCACAACGAGCACAACAAATTCAGGGGTCAGCACTTTGTAAGCAAATGTTTAAAGCAAAGTTTTGCTTTTGCTGGAAGTTACCATGAAGAAGTCTAGAACTCAGACTGGGCTGACATTGACCAATAGTACTTGACTATCATGTATCTGTGTTCAGAGTGCTCCCTGTTTGTAGGACCACCGTGGCGGGCCTTCCTTTTTGTGTATCTTTCTGGCTTTTAGGAATGTTCTACTCTGTGTAACAGTGCTGGGTGTGCCACCCAGATCTCACCTCCAGTCCAGGACCCGGCCTTCTTGGCTCTAGGGACTGGGAGTGTCGACAGCTGTGAGCTTGGGGCTGCATTTCTTCTCTGGGGGATTATTCTACAGTGACAAGAACCGCCACTGCCAAGGTGACACCCCCTCTCCAGAGGCAGCCCACCTCCACTGACAGGTCAGTGGGGGCTGGAGAAAGACCTGGCTTCCTCACCCCATTTAGGACAACTGGAAGGAGGCAAGCATCTGGGCTGTGACCTCTGTGGGACAGGCTGCGGCCCGGGTTGTGAACGCCTCACGGCTCAACCTCTCCCTCTGCCCGTCCTCTTCCTATGGCATGGTGCACGCATGTCCTCATCTCAGAGTCAGCTTCCCAAGTCTCTTGACCTGCACGCAGCACCGGGGTGAACGTGGAATGAGGAACACTATGTTGACATAGCTTGAAAGTACTGACTCAGTTAATTAATACTGATTATAACATACTTATTAACAACTTTACAGTGAGGAAATCTGACTGACACTACTGTAATATTAATATGAAAAATGTGTTCCCATTATTTATTATTCTTTGTACTTTATAGCAGGGTTCCATTATACAACCATTTTTTTTTTCAGCTGGGGAAAATGTGTCCCCAGTTATTTATTATTTTTTGTGCTTTATAGCAGGGTTTCATTATACAATCATTTTTTTTCAACTGTGGAAAATGTGTTCCCAGTTATTTATTATATTTTGTGTTTTATAGCAGGGTTCCATTACACAACCACTTTTTTCAACTATGAAAAATGCGTTCTCAGTTATTTATTATTTTTTGTGCTTTATAGCAAGGTTCCATATAAAACCATTTTTTTCTTCAACTGAACTACTTAACTTCTTAGCATAGGAAACACCAGCTATACCGGAATTGAGGCACATTCTACATGGGAATCAGCCCATATTCTTCAAAGATGCTCCACTTATTAAAGACAAGGAAAGACAAGGAAACTGTTCTGAATGAAAGGACAGAAGAGAGGCACCAATGGGGTCAAACTCTCAGACCGAGGTTTACTACTTACTGCTATTTTTATAACCTTAAGTTTACTTTAGTATTAATAGTGATATGGAAAATATGTTCCCAGGTATTTGTTATTTTTTGTCCTTTATAACAGGGTTCCATTATACAATTATTTTTCTTCAACTAAAAAGCTTGATTCAAATTTTAGCTTGTTTAATTGTAACATGTTTCATTCTAAAGCTTTATTATTTTGTCGCTCGTCACTCTTCACCTTGATTTTCTCTTCATATGGTGTTGCATCTCTTTTTGTAACTTATTTTTCAGGAAGTTTTTCTGGGGGAACTTTTTCTTCTCAGGAAGATTCATTAGCTAGAATGCCCTGAGTTTATGACTTTGATTTTGGACACCCTTTCCCCTCAAGTAATATCTACCTGGTTATGTAATTATGAGGCCAGAAGAACTCACATATTTCTGTATTTGGCTCTTAGTGCGATTTGTGTTAAGCATGATGCCCCTGTGACTTTAACTTCATTCATTCATTCATTCAATTAAGAAATATTAAAAATATTTATTAGGTACCGACTATTGCCACGTGCTGTGTTGTTCTGGAAATATGATGGCAAACAAAATAAGAAACTATGTTTTCTGATTATATACTTTAAAAATTTTTCATTTTATTCTTGAAATTAAAAATTTTCACCAAGTTGTGTGTTCGTGTTAGTATACTTAATAATATTGAGTACTCCTTTCTTTCAAACTGCAAATTTACTGTTTTCTCCTGCTCTGTAAAGTTACCAGTTTTATTCTTCTTTTAAATTTGTATTTCTACTTTATGCAAATTAGATGTTCTTGTTCTAACTGTGCTCTCATTAATTTATAATAATTTTTATTTTAACATATTTAACTTTTAAAATTTATTCTCTGATTTGTTTCTTAGCATCCAGCTTAATGTCCGTTGGTCATACATAGTTTTATATAAACCTATTGTGTAATTTTCCTGTTCTTAGACTGTTTCCTTTTTTATAATAGTCAGCTGTTCTCCATTATGGCAAAATTTCTAAAAATTTCTCATTTTGCTGAAGAAATTGTTATAAAAGAAGAACCTAGTCTGATTTCTTAAAATGATACAGCTCTCCATAACTGCAATCTCTTTCTTTGTATTTGAATTTTTAATTTCTTTTAACTGACCTTGACACAGAGTCATTTGTCTGCAACCATATTTGAAATCTAGATGGTCTTGACTGGTGTGAATCCAAGATAAAGGGATCTGAATATATGACGGATATTTTCGGCTTACCCCTGCTCTTTGCTGTCCTACAAGTCCAGCGGTGCTGGTGCTTGGGGGAAGGAGTTTCATCCACAATCAAAGAGCTCAGATAAGTGGTGTTCCTACACATTTGCTGTGGCATTCAGAATTATCCAGTAAAGTGCTATTTTCTGACTAAGACATTGTCATAGCACCTATTCTTCAACAGATATAGGTTTAGTCTAATTTTTACTTTAGAGTTTTCAAGCTTTAAAAATAATTATAATGCATTTTCCATTAGCAAACATGCAATAATCAAGAGAATATATTTGAAAACAAAAAGAAGCAGATGATTAAGAATGTGTGCTCAAATCTGGGTATGACAAAAATCATTATTAAATATACTATAGCCAAAATAACAACAAAAATATCCTTCAAATTCAACATTTGAAGTTACCATTATTTCCAGATGAGAAGCAACATGCAACTTGTCCTCACATGTTCTGTTTGAAAGCCAGGTGATGCCTGCCAGTTTTCTTTTTTGTAATTATAAGTGGTTCATTTACATAGAATTCCAAGTGGTCTTAGCCAAAACAATATTAAAAAAGATAAACAATGTTGAAGAACTCACATTTTCTGATTTTAAAAGGTACTACAAAGCTACAATAATCAATATCAAGTGGTACTGAATAGACATACAGACTAATGAGAAAGAAAAATAAGTCCAAAAATCTATGACCAACAGAGTGCAAAAACTATCCAATAGGGCCAAGAATGTGAAATAATGAAAGTGAACCACTAATCTCACTTTATATAAAAACATTACTTCAATATGGATCAACAACATAAATATAAAAGCTAACACTATAAAACCTTTTGATGGAGCTCTGCTTACCCAGTCTTTGGTAAGTAGAAAACACAGGGCTAAATATTTATGCTCCCTATTTAACAATAGATCCCAAAATTTGACACCAAGTCATGAACAATAAAAGAAAAATAATAGGTAAATTGGGCTTCATAAAAATTAAAAGCCGTTGAACATCAAAGGATATTATCAAGCAAGTGAAAAGACAATCTATGGACAGGGAGGAAAAATACTTGTAAATCATATACCTTATATGGGCTCAGTATCCAGAATATATAAAGAATTCTTACAATTCAATAACAGAAAGACAAGCAATCCGATTTTTAAAAAATGAACAAATGACTCAAATAGACAACTCTCTAGAGAAAATATCCAAATAGCCAAAAAGCATATTAAAATACCTTTGTTTAGCCAGACATGGTGGCACACACCTGTGGTTCCAGCTACTTGGGAGGGTGAGGTGAGAGAATCACTTGAGCCTGGGAGGCAGAGGTTGCAGTGAGCTAGCCTGGGTGACAGAGTGAGATCCTATGTCAAAAAAAAAAAGGGGGACAGATGTTTAGCATCATTGTTGATGAAGGAAATGCAAGTAAAAACTACAACGAGATACCACTTCATACCTAGTAGAATGGTTAAAACCAAAATAAGGTAAAATAATAAGTGTTTGGGAGGACATGTAGAAACAGGAGCTCTCACATACTGCTGTTGGGAATGTAAAATGAAATATGTTATGAAAGACATTTGGACAATTCCTTAAAAAGTTAAATACAGAATTGCTGTACAACTCAGCTATTCTACTTGTAGGCATACACTCAAGAGAGATGAAAACTTATATCTGTATGAAAGTTATGCACAACTTTTATAGCAGCATTATTTATGACACCCAAAAGGTGGATGTCCCAGATGTCAATCAACAGTGATGAGTGGATAGACATATTGTGGTGTTTAAATACAGTGGAATACTATTCATCTTTCAAAAGTAATGAAGTAGTGATACATGGTACAACTTAGATGAACCTCAGAAGCATATGCCATGTAAAAGAAACCAGACAAAAGGTCACATAGCGAACGATTTATTTTATATGAATATTAATATCCAGGATAGGTAAATCCTTTAGAAACAAGACAGCGTGTTTGAGGTTGCCAAGAGATGGGGCGAGGGATGGTTGTGTATGGCACATGATGAGAACATTTGACATTAGAGAGAGATGGAGACTGCACAGCATTTTGAATGCAGTAACTGCCACTGAACTGTACATTTCACAATGGTTAATTGTATGTTATATGAATTTAATCTAAATTTAAAAAGTGAAGGGACCAAAAGTAGTTGAAAAGAAAGTTTGTTTTCTTACAGTCTTCTTTATGTTACTGAGTAGTACCTACATACAGTGACAGTCATTGATTTTAAAAATGAGAATTTCTTTCAATATAAGGGTTACCATTATAATACAGAAATTGTGTTATGAACACAAAATACTTTTCAATCACTTTTTAAAGCAGTAAATTAATTTTGATAATATAATTTCTTCACTTAATTAAGAGGGTTTCTCTGGACAAATAGTTCAAGGTGTTATGATATATGAATGTTTGTAAATAGTTTTAATATTTGAGATGATATAATAATGCAAAATTATCAGCAACTTTTCCTCTCAAATGTTCACAATATAGAATAAAACTAGAGAAACTGAAGTTTTAAAGTAATTTGAAATTAAAAAACATGGTATGCAAGTGCCCATTTATTAATTCTAAATATATTATTGTCCACTAATTACCACAACTGATATATCAAGTGGTAGAAAATCATCCAATTGCATTAGTCTTCTGAATCTCCGTACAATTCAGGAAGATATCAAAAGGTGAAAAATATTCTGTTGTTGTTTTTAAGAACTCAAAAAAATTGAACTGTCTTTGCTCTGACTAGAGTTACTTTATATATATATACTGACAGACAGAGTATGACCTTTCATGGAGCTCTGCTTACCCAGTTTTTGGTAATACAGGGATTCTCCTGGTATTTGAACAAAGAGAAAGAATGCAATGTGGAAACTATTGCTATCTATGTGTGTCACTGGAACTTGGCAGCCTTCAGGACATTTTAAAAGAGAAACTATTGTGCATGAGCAACTTTATAGACTCAAACTGTGACTGCATTTAGAGTTGAATGTACATATTTTATTTCAAGTACAAATACAACAAATATATCCAACCAATATAGAAGTGGAGTTTCAAATTAAGTATCTTTATTTCTTAAAAATAAAGTCAAGAAAACTTATAGTTACTTCTAAGGCTATCTTTAGAAATGTGCTTATAAGTATAAATGAGATTGTTAAATAAAAGTAGAGAAGGCTGTTAATCTGGACTGAGGTACTGTACTAGCCCCAATGGGCCAAACCAAAATGGAGTCACTACTGCTAAAGACCTACATCACCAAACCAAAACCAAGTTGTTTATTTGACCTTCTGAGAAATCAAAAGAGGTAACAGCCAAATTCTCAAATAGGCCACTTTTAAACAGGCACGATGAGAAAGCACCTCTGCTTTAGCTCTTGCAAAGAAAATTATCTGAAGTAATCTGATATTAACCCACTTCTTGTTTTCTGCTGGTTCTTGCTCGTTACCTTATAGAAGTCACCTGTCTGTTATGCTCACTATAATGCCTCTCTATTTTTAGATGAGATGCTATCTGATTAATGAATAAAAAACTCAAAACCAACTAGATCATTTAACTAATTTTGTTGTAATTGTGTCTTTTGACAATATCAAATGGCGAAAAGAAAAATAAAGTATGTAGTGGCCTCAGCTGCTTTAGAATTTTCCTAGTAATAAAATCATGCATTTAAGTTACCATTTTTGAGGAAGAGACTCTTTTTACTCTGCTACAAATTCTTTGACCTTGAAAATAAAGTCAACCTATTGAAAGTAATTTAATCAACAAATGTGTTGAACTACTTGGAAATGAATTTCTCCCCTTAATTTGTGAAACGTTTCCCTTTTGCTATTAAATCTTATAACATGACATTTGCATGAAAATCAATTGTAGCATCTTGGAGGTGACTTTGAACAAGTCTCCATTGAATAATTCTGAATGTGAGCTTCAGTGAGTGATCCACAAATGTTATCCTCATTACAATGTACATGCAATTATTTTTAAAGATAGCATTGCTCTTAATTCTACAAAATTATTTTATTTTTGCAAGGTGAGGACAGTATCTTAAAATTTTAATGAACTTGCCCATACAAACATTCTAGGATAATAACAGATGGTGCAAGTATTTTTATATAATCAGACCCAAGATAGGATAAACTAGTCATGTGTAACCAACAGATGTGTGCTTATAACAAACATACTTTGGAAACCGCTTCTTCTCTGCTAGATGCACATGGATTAAATATTTGTAGACACTTGGCTTGAATTTGTAATGGTACTCGGGACTATAATCACGGTAGGTAGAATGTTTTTAAATAACCTAATCTTTGTTAAATATCAAACTTGCCTTTTTATACATTTAGCAGCTATGCCCCAACTTTGTACAATATTTAAGTGGTTGAAATTGAATAAGGTAAGAAATAAGATTCCAACCTAAAATAGGCTGTCAGGATCATCCCCTTGCTTATTGGGAAATGTTATCAATGTTTGCTCAGTTGTCAACTTTGACCTTAATCTAGCAGCAATGGCAAAGCTGACAGATACCTGAAACAAGCAATTGCTTGACATATTAGGAAGCATTTTAATTTGACAGAAAGGAGCAAAAAACATTTTCTTTAATAATGTGAACTGTCAGAGAACACAGACCAACACTGACCCCTGAGGATTCATTGTTCATTCAAGATGGTTTAGGGCAGTGCTGGGTTCTGCCAGAGCTATACTTTTATAAGCCAACTACTCAGATTTAAATAATAAAACTGGTATGTTTTCAAGAAGAAAAATAAAATCTAGTGTTGTCACATAAAATGATAGGCAAGTTGTTGTGTGGTAGATTTCCTGATGCCATCTGTATACCAAGCCTGCCGATGGAAACTACCAGGAACTGAGGCTCTGGAGACCACAGACAGGAGTGAATCATCCTATAAAAGGGGGCTAGCCCTCCCATACCCCACTTATTGCCATGCTGTGAACTGCTGGTCCTACAGATTAAAAAAAAGTTGCCAAGAGAAGATAGTCTCTTGCACTCTAGTCTTAAAGAGAGAGTGGTGCATAATTACCTAAATATTCCCTTCACCATGAAGAAAACTAAGAATTGCCTAACATTGAAAATGAAGGTCCTAAAAGAAGAAATTTATATCTGAGTTTCATTGTGAGAAGCTAAAAAGAAAGAAATTCAGCTTAAGTAACATTCTAGCCACTGTGATGAAGAAATATCATTAGTTCCTTAATGAGAAGGAACATATTTGAATAGACCTGTAATCCTTTACAGTCCATTGTACAAGTCTTTATCACCAATTGTCTGTAGTTTTCATTCCAGAGTAGGTGTTCCATCTCTACTTGTTTTTGTAGAATTTAAAGTGGAAGAGCTCTGTATATTTCAGTAAGTACAGACAAATATTGGATAAAATATATCTCTTTGATTAACGAAATCAACATTCTAGCTCCCACCCTGGGCAAATCAGTTAGAAATTACCTTTTCATTGTCAGTTAATCATAAAGGCTCTGGAGATCCATGCAGATAGAGCCTCATTCACAAGGTAAATCAAGTTGCCAACACTGTCTATTTATCTATTTACTTGTTTTCATCACACTGCCAGTGAGCTAAAGAAAACAGTGAATATATTGTTATGTTTGAAAGTACCTTTAATTACATAAAACTCATCAAAGTGTATGTGATTTTTTAATATCATAAAGAAGGTGTTTATGAACAGGGAGAAACTCAAAACAATGTATTCATTATTCAAATAGCTGTTCTATTTTAAAAGGCTACTTGAAAAGGAGAAGCAAACAGTTAAATCACTCCATCTTTCAAATATAGAAAATGAATTAAAAGGAGATAGTAGTAAATCATAAACAGCAAAATGAAATACTGCTGATTTTGTTACCTTAAAGCAAGAAAGGCTTTTCTAAGACTATCAAAAGTGAAACCATATCTAGTAGGTAGAAAATCACCATTTGTGCAACATAAAGTTAGGTGACAACTCATAGAGGATACAGCACATATAACAAGAATGGCATCCTTAATGGAAACACTCTTACAACTCATTTGGAGAATATAAAAACTCCCAATAAAAACACAGGCAAAATCATGAACAAGCATTGCACTAAAAAACATACTTGGCTGAGAAAACTTATAACAATAAATATTCAAATGCTTTAGTAATTAAAGAAAGAAAGTTAAAGCAGCAATGAATTACGTTGAGGTTTACTTGAGGACAGAGACAACACTGAGAGAGGAAGGACAATGGACTCCCAGACACTGCTAATGGCCTTGAATATTGGTCAATATTTCTACAAGTACTGTGGTAGTTTGCACAAAATTAAAATTATAAGCTGCTTCTAGAAATTTGTTTTAATGTACTCTTGTAGATACCAGTAGCTTAGTAAATATTGCTATGTCCAGACAACTGAGTAACTGGGATTACTAGAAACACTTATAACATCAGAATAATAGCTTTCTAACTTAGGAACTAACAGCGATTTTTACTTTATATATATTTTTTCTCCATTACTATGAATTTATCTTAAGAAAATAACCTGGCATTTTTATATGTTATAATCTAAAGCTGCCTATAGGTTTCACATTTGGAATCAGTTAATAGATTATTATGCCCTACTATAAAACAGCCTTTGGAAGGAGGTTTCAACTTTCTCTTACCATATCACTACTGTAAAGTGTACTCTGAACACATAGTCACATTAAGTTATATATTATACAGAGAAAAATGGCTGTGAAATCTGCAAGATAATTTTAGTTGGGTATATGTTTAAGTAGCATGAATTGAGTTAATTTTTTCTTTCTACTTTTAAGTACTTTTTCACTTTTATAAATAAAAATGTTATCTCTGCCAAATATGTATTAAAATTATGTTTAATGTCGTATTAATATACATGCTAAAAGGTTAGTTTTAAAAAGCAGACTCAAATTTGTTTCTGTTCAGTATGATCAATTTATGTGCCACTTTGCTTATAGATCAAAATATAGCATAATTATGAAAAATTAATTTATATCTATTTGTTCATGTTTAATATAAAATTAAGATGTGACATAAAAGTCATAAATTTTTCTTCAGAATTAAAGTGGAATGAAAGCTTAATGCAAAAGCCCATATTTTGTATGAAATCCATACAACATTTCAGTGTCCCACATTTATTTTTATTTCAAAGTAGATACATAACAGACTTTGTGATGTTATAGAAACGTTGCCAGATGTTGGTCTCTAGAGTCACAAGATGAGAAATCTTGCTGGCATAATTTTTATCTTTTATTATGAGAAGATAATTATGTGGATTCCTGACTCTTAGAACTACCAACAATTGTATTGGGCTGTCCATTACATATTTACAATATTCCAGAAATTTGCTGAAAACACACAGCAGCAGAAACCAAGCAACATATTTCCAACAGTGCTGACTATTTAAGAGAAAATAAAGCAGATAAATTTCAAACAAGAAGAAGTCTCATTAGCCACAGCAACACATGGTGATGGGTCTGCTTTAGCTCATTGTAGTTCTGTGATGCGTATTGTGATAATGAACTGAAACACAGCCCTTAACTAAATTACAAGGTCTTTGGTGGAAAATAGCACTCTCGTGTCATTGGACAAGTTAAATTGACCTATTTAAAACACTTATAGTATTCATTAGACACCCCAGCATTATTCAGCCTTGACGGCTTTGGATAGTATTGCATATAGCGTCATTTGGGATAGTAATCATAAAGACTTTTTTCTGACATTCTGGAAAAGGAAAACAATAATATAAAACTAAGAGAATACTCTGAACAATTTTTCTTTGTCATGATTTCTTGAACAATAATTTTTTCTTCTACATCTTGTTTTAATATATGCCAGTTGGTACCTATGTTTATATAAAACAGGATACACAATACAACATTGCAGCCCTTCTTTCTTCATTTTATTTCAAGCTATATGAATTATGATATAGTTTGGATGTGTATTCATACCCAAATCTCAAGTTGAATTGTAATCCCCATTGTTGGAGGTGGAGCCTGGTGAAAGGTGATTGCATCATGGGCGCAGATTTCTCATGGACGGTTGTCCTTGCCATAATGAATGAGGTATCATGAATTCTGGTCATTTATAAGTGTGTAGCACCTCCCCACATCGCTTTCTGGCTCCTGCTTCTGCCATGTAGCATGCCTGCTCCTGCTTCACCTTCCGCCATGATTGTAATATTCCTTAGGGTTGCCTAGAAACAGTGCCAGCGTCGTGCTTCTTGTAGAATCTGCAGAACTGTGAGCCAATTAAACCTCTATATTTTATAAATTACCCAGTCTCAGACATTTCTTTGTAGCAATGCAAGAATGACAACACAAATCATGTATTTATTAACTTCTTTTTAAAAAGATTGGTTGATATAATATTCTTAAACACTTGAACTGGATAACGTAATTTTTAGATGGTTTTTAAACTTGCTAATACACAAAGCGTGATTTGATGTGGGTTTGCTTGCACATTGACCTATGCCCTTAAGTAGTGGTTCCATGTAAATTGAGTGACTTAACTTGAAGACAGTAATTGGGAAGAAGCCAGTATCAGTCAACCTCCCTGCAATGATGAAATGCAGGTACACCATTCTTGATGAGATTAGTACTTGCTGAAGTCACCCCAATAGCAAATCTATAATTCTAAAGAAATTTTCTTACATTTGATAGCTGAATATTACTTAGTGGGAAAATGTGGACTTTTATAATGATTTTACTGAGAAAATTGGTTAACCAATTAGGGAAAATATTGTATTTCAGCCTCACAATTTAGAACAAACTAGAGATGAATTTTATTAACTTTAAAAAGTATTTGCTGGTATGAAGAAATAGTTGATTTTTGGCCAGGCTTGGTGGTTCATGCCTGTAATCCCAAGACTTTGGGAGGCCGAGGAAGGCAGATCACAAGATCAGAAGATCGAGACTATCCTGGCCAACATGGTGAAACTCTGTCACTACCAAATTACAAAAAACTATCCGGGTGTGGTGGCATGTGCTTGTAGTCCCAGCTACTTGGAAGCTGAGGCAGAGGAATCACTTGAACCCAGGAAGCAGAGGTTGCAGTGAGCCAAGTTTGCACCCCTGTACTTCAGCTTGGTGACAGAGCAAGACTCTGTCTCAAAAAAAAAAATTTAATGTTTCCATATTTATCCTTCAATTAATCACCTTTATGGATTCTTACTGGTTCTATAATTTTTCATTCTATTTTTTTCTTTGCTTTTGCAATCATATCATGTACCAACAATGACCAATTTGTTTTCTTGCTTTCAATAGATAAACCTCTTCTTTTTTGTCATAATGTTTTGCTACAACCTCCAGAAAATTATACAGTACAAAGAAATCTTTTTCTACCTCTTGCTTGGAAAAAAATCCCTGGAGAGTTTTGGGGCTGTGAGGCCAACTGCAGTTTGGGATTTGTGCTTTATGCTTAAAGAAAACATACTTTGAATCATTGGATGCTACATGTACTTTGCTCCAAAATTGACTTGGAATTTTACTTGTACATAATTAATTTTAGTATCCATTTTATTCCACTCTTAACAAAATGCTTTTATTTCACCTGTAATTTGAAAATAATTCATATATGTTGGAAAATAATTCAAGTATTACAAGCATCTATTTAGCAGAAAGTAATATTACTTAACAAGCTCCCTAAAAACAAAATGATATAATAATGTATAGATTTCAGTTTGTTTTCTGTGAGGTGTCCATAAACATAAGATTCTTTAAAATGAGATTCTGTTATTCAAGTTGTTTTGTATACTACTGTTTTAATATAACATATGTTGTGAATACATCGTCTTAACAAATAAAATATGGACACCTCATTTTTAGAATTACTGAGTAATTTTCATTTGTGTGGGTATATCTTCCTTATTTTATTTCAGCCCACAATTTGAATATTGAAGTCATTTCAAAATTTTGGCTTAGGCTCTAAATAAATAAATAAATATATACATATATATATAGAGAGAGAGTTATATATATATAATTATATATATGTAGCTATACATGTGTATGTATATATGTTATATACATGTGTGTAACTATTATAACAATATATAGATATATGTTGTTATGCCTATATGTATATAATTATATAACATATATGGATATAAAACTATATATAACAATACATAGTTATATACAACATATGCATACATATATAACTACATATAACAATACATGTTATATACATGCATATGTGTGTGTGTGTTTGTGTACATATATCATCTCTGTTTCTATCTCTGTCTTTTTGTCTATATTTTTCACTCTGTAGACACACACACAATGACAGGAAAATCTCCTAGGGTCAGAAAAAACACAGGTAATAAGTCCTACCCTTCAGTATCCAGGGTATTGAAGGGTGAGGGAGCAAAGGCTGAGATTTACTATTCACATAGGCTTACAGAAAAAAAGACTCTTACATTCACATGAAAAACAAGAAAGAAAGATAACTTAGAACAAATGAGTGCATTTAGAAAAAATAAAAAGTAATTAATTATCCTGATTGCTGGAAGATTCACCTGAGCTGTGAACATCTGAAATATATAGAGTTATCTTTTAAAATGATGGCTACAATCCCCTATTTGATTGTGCAATAAAAAATACTGGCATAAGTATATACCCTAAATTCAGCTTTTTGGGGTTGAACCTATTCAAAAAATATTGAGAAATTAAATAATTGGCACAACAGAATATACTCATTACAGTTATTCATAATGTGAAATTTCTGATGTATATATAATTAATACAAAAAATCTGATGATTGATATTGATAAAGAAGTAGGGATAAAAGTATTTTTTTTTTTACCAGTTCTTAAAGTCAGTCTTAGTTCACAGCAGTAAATGTAAAGACTAGTAATGAAAACAAAATAACAAGACCACTAAGGAACAAAATTCATGGAAAGAGAGCAGGATTATATTAAAAAAATAATTCTATGATATTAAACAAGGTGAAAGAAAAATGTTAGAAGTTTATGTGAAGCTTATGTTAATATAAACAGAAGAAAAAGTAAACGTAGGTAAAGAAAGACAAATGCAGCCATTTATTATCTAGAGTGTCTAGTCGTCTGCTGGGAAAAGGTCTGACACATGACCTGCTTCTCAGGCACAGGATGGGAGTTAATGGAAGACCATGCTCCGTGCTCAAAGCAAGGAAGCCCTCTTTGGAGCACAGAATGTGGCCAGACTTGCTGGCTTAGCTGCAACCTTTTCCCTATCTGTTTGCTGATTGACTCTAAAGTAGAGCAGGCTCTGTACCTTCAGGGGAAATGCCAAACCGCCACAGCTATAGATCATCTACTTGATGTTTCGCTTCTTTGTTTTTTTTTTTGAGACGGAGTTTCGCTCTTGTTATCCAGGCTGGAGTGCAATGGCGTGATCTCGGCTCACCGCAACCTCCACCTCCTGGGATCAGGCAATTCTCCTGCCTCAGCCTCCCGAGTAGCTGGGATTACAGGCACGCGCCACCATGCCCAGCTAATTTTTTGTATTTTTAGTAGAGACGGGGTTTCACCATGTTGACCAGGATGGTCTCGATCTCTTGACCTCGTGATCCACCCGCCTCGGCCTCCCAAAGTACTGGGATTACAGGCGTGAGCCACCGCGCCCGGCCCTGTTTCGCTTCTTTTTCACCTCCCACATCCCTGAGCACATGCTTCTTTGTTTAAACACCCAGTAAATACCTGTGGGTCTCCAGTGCTTCGGCCTTCGCATCATCCTACTCCCTTCAGCCGCCTGTCCACCTTTAGGCACTCTTACTCTTGTCTCTTAATTTCTTTGTCCCCATCAGCCTTCCTTACTTCCTAGATTGTGTCTGGGGTGGTCCCCCACACTCCACGCTGGTAGATTTGACTGTTGATTAAGGATTAAACAGTGAGTAAAACAAAGTATTCCCCCTAAGAATTTACAACACAGTGAGGGAGACCCCCAAGCAGCACCTATCACGTAATGCCTCAAGTCAGAATCAGGGCTGTGGAGGAAACAAAGCCAGCCCCCAGGGTGGCCAGAATCCCAGGGCAGCAGGTGAGGAGAGGGCTGCTTTGTCAGAAGTCCTCTGCTAAGGTGACATTTGAGTAGAGGTCCGGAGGAAGTGAGGGTCTTGCTGACAGAGTCTATGGTAAATGCAGGGACCCTGAGGTGAGGTAATGCTTGCTGTGTCTGAGGCATGGTTAGAAGGCCAGTGGCTACAGAGGAGCAACCAGGGGGAAGAAAAATGGGAGATGGTATCAGAAAGTCTGTGCCTAGTGGATACTGCTTCTGATGTCTCCTGGACGTTCCTTTGCCTGGCAGTGATTCCTAACTTTGGCTGCATATTGCAGTTATCCGGGTAGTTTGAAAAACTATGGATCCCTTGGTCTCCTTCTCAAGGATGGTTCTTGGGTGTGGCCTGGGCATTGAGAATTATGTTTTTAATTCTCCAGATGATTATTATTTGCAGCCAAGGTAAGGGTCGCTGGTTGAGAGGGAGGAAAAATGAGAAAAATCTGACAAAGGGAAGTTAGGGAAAATAAGAGGCAAATCAAAGGAGAGTGATTTCTGAAGGTCAGATGAGGACAGGGGTTTGAAAAGAAGAGGGGTGAGCTCTGGCAAATTCTGCTGTCTTAGATCCAGCCAGATGAAAGCCAATCTGATCACTGGAACTGACAATGTGATGAGCATTAGTGATTCTGATAAGAGATGTTTGTTTGAGTGTTAAGAATGAAGTCCTGATTGGTGTGGGTTCAAGAGAAAAAAATAGGAGCAGAGAAGGTGAACATGCTAAATATATACAATCCTTTCAAAGACGTTTCTGCGGAGCTGTACAGAAGAATCTCCCATTGCTGAAGCAGAATGTTTGCTTGTGAATGCTTCTTTAAGATGTACCATGTTTTCAGTAGTAATAATGCAGTAGGCAGAAAAATCTGATGATAAACCCGAGTTAATAACTGTAAATTACTTTAGAACATTTCGTGGCTCACAGTAATTGTTTTACAAATATTTGTCAAAGGAATAAATTGTTCCAGAGGATGAGTAGGGAGCAGGAAATTCCAAGGGAGAAAATCACTGAGTAGCTTAAAAGAGGTGGCCTAGCTCATGTCGGGAAACTGTCCTCCGATGGGTGCTCAGAGAGATTTTCTTTTTAATAGAGTATTAGTTATGTTAGAGTTAGTGGTAGGACTATAAAAATATTTTCTTCAGAATTTTAAAATCTGAGTGATATAAAAAGCGAAATCATAAGTTGGAATACAGACGGAGGTGATGGAGTTTTGGAGTTTAAGAGCATGAAGAAAACATAAAATAGTTGTTTTAAACTCTAAGAGGATGAATTCCTTTAGGTAATGCAGTAGGACTATTATTACTTGGAGGCAGTGAGGACCCATTGGAGGATTTTGTCAGAAAGTTAATGTGAAACCATCCAGCAAAGTTGTGCGTCTCTCTCCAAAGGCATTGGTTTACTTGTCTCCATAGGTGTTGGTTTGCATGTTTTATTTTTATTTTAAAAATACATTAACATATAGAGTTCTCCCTAATTATATTTTAATAACCTGTATCACATTCTATTGTATGAGTATATTAAAATTTATTCCACCCGTGTCAAATGGTAGTTATTTGAACTGTTTCAGCATTCTGGTATTAAAAATAATGCCAAAACTAATAGCTTGATTCATGTAATTTGACATTTTTGCCAGTTTTTATTTGGGAGCTTGCTGGGTCAAAGGATAAATGCATCTGTTACTTTCTTATTTGCTTTTTACTTGGTATTTGGACAATATCAAATCATGAAACACTGTCCTACATAATCACATAAAAATAAAAACAAATACTTGCAAAAATGTATCATCATCAACCTCATATAGGCCTTCATCACTACCCAGCAAGCCTCCTCTTTTCTCTGCCTCTCTCCTCTCTTTGCATGTCCTACACTCACCCCTTACATGACCCTTCACGTTCATGGAGAGACCACAGTCTATTTTCCTGATTCATGGGAGAGTCTGAGCCTGCAGATGAAGACTGTCTGCTGCATCTCCAAATGTACCTGCCTCTGCACACCTCTCTTCATGGCTATTCTGTAACAGGGGAGGTACATTGCTTCCACATAAAGTCCAGTTATGTTCCCTTCTGCTTTATCAGAAACCACTCATTATCAATGACCAATTCTCTCTCTTGCCTCTAGTAAACTTATTTTTCAATTGAATAATTCATCAGCATCTAAGTTCTTTTTTTTATTTTGAGATGGAGTTTTGCTCTTGTTACCCAGGCTGGAGTGCTATGGTGCGATCTCAGCTCACCGCAACCTCCACCTCCTGGGTTCAGGCAATTCTCCTGCCTCAGCCTCCTGAGTAGCTGGGATTACAGGCATGCGCCACCATGCCCAGCTAATTTTTTGTATTTTTAGAAGAGACAGGGTTTCATCATGTTGACCAGGATGGCCTCGATCTGTTGACCTCGTGATCCACCCACCTTGGCCTCCCAAAGTGCTGGGATTACAGGTGTGAGCCACCACGCCCGGCCCAGCATCTAAGTTCTTAAATGTTTTCACAACCAAAGAATGATCTCCATGAACTTTCCTTGATTTCCATGGTACTATATTCCTATTGTGTTTACATCCTTTTTTTGCGAGTTCTTTTTACTACTTTTAGGCTTCTCTTCTTCTAGTAGACCATTATGTCTTAGAGTTTCTCAAGGCTCAGTCACTATCTCTCTTCTCTTTTCATTCTTTGTCTCCCTAAGCCAATTCGTCTATATCCACAGCCTCACTTACTCCCCAGGCACCGATTAGACCTGAACCTAGACATTCATGTTTCTGGCTCAGATGGCCTTCTCCTCACTCCTGACACTCATATTGATTTCTTAGGACCACAGTCCAACTCCTGCCCCATTCTTCTACTTCCCAATAGCTAAGAATAGTTTTTATGCTATAAAAGGTTTCCGTATGCATAATAAATAAGTAAATAAAAAAATGGAAAAATATGCAATAGTGACCATTCATGGCATGCATAGCCCCAAATAATTATTCACTATGTGGCCTTTATGAAGCTTGACAAACCCTGTTTCAGATGACTCAAACTCTCATAAAAATCAGTACAGTAAGGCTGGATTCACAGTCTGGATCCTCCACCTTCCTACAGTATATTCCCTCAAGAAAGACATCATTATTATTCATGGATATAAATCTCAAACCTAGCGCTTATACCTGCACACGTCATTCTCCATTACCTCCTATATCCAATCTACCATCATGCTTTATATCTTAAATATTTCTTGAATACATCTACCAGTATTCATTTCAATGTCATCATCCTAATATAATCTATCATCATCTTGAACCTAGATTGCACATTTACATTTCTAGCCTTTCCATAGCCCCTGCTCACCCCATCTTCCTCTGCCCTTCATAGTCCTGCTAGCAACACCTTTCCTCTGCAAACTGCTGATCATTTAACCCTTCCTTAATACTTCTCAGTGGATTCCAATTGATTACAGGATCAAGAAGTGGTCATGATCCAGTCTTCCAGGCTTTACCTCCACCTCTCTACCCTTCCCTGCCTCACACTGGCCTCAGAAATAACTGGAGAGTTATTTCTCTCCAAACGCAGGGCATTTCTGTAGGTGATTCCCCGTGGCTGGAACCTTTCACCAGCAATATTCCTCTTTGTTTGTTTAATTCCTACTCATCACCTAGATTGCACCTAAACATCATTTTTTTGAAGAGTTTCTTGACATTCTATTTAGGTCAGGTTCCTTTAAAAACCTCTTATTCAGTATTCCCATATGTGATACTGGGCTAATATATCTTCCTTCCTGACTTGGTGGAGTTATGATGGGAGGTCTGTCTGTTTGCTTACCATGTGTTCCTTGAACTGTGCCTGATAACTATAGCACTGAACACAAACATGTCTTCAATGAATGGATTGAGTCTGTGACAAAAATTTATTATGGAAAATTAGTTGAGAAATAATATATTCATTCAATAAGTAATTATGTACAAAGGACTAATGATTTCTTTTTTAAAATATGCAATTAGGTATTTGTCTTATACCATTATTTAAAATAAATCCTGGAGGGTAAGATAGTTCATACAAAGTAAAGTACTAGGAGGCAATGTATTTGTGGATGACTTTCTAAGCATGATTCCAGAAACTGAAATCAAAAAGAAATAATGACAAGATTGACTGCACTAAAAATTTCAGAAAACCACACACAAGCACTGTATTAGTCTATTCTAATGCTGCTGATAAAGACAAACCCAAGACTGGGAAATTTACAAAAGAAAGAGGTTTAACTGGACTCACAGTTCCACCATGTGGCTGGGGAGGCCTCACAATCATGGCAGAAGACAAGGAGGAACAAGTTACATTTTACATGGATGGTGGCAGGCAAAGAGAGAGCTTGTGCATGGAAACTCCCATTTTTAAACCATCAGATCTGGTGAGAGCCATTCAGTATCATAAGAACAGCATGGGAAAGACCCGCTCCCATGATTCAATCATCTCTCACTAGGTTCCTTCCCAACATGTGGGAATTATGGGAGATACAATATGAGATTTGGGTGGGTACACAGAGCCAAACCATATCAACCACATACAAACTTCTGTGTGGAAAAGATGATTAAAATGCAAATTAAAAACAGTTTATACTACAGGATATTAATAGTCTTTAAGCATGTAAAACTCACTCCATTGGCTTATTTGTTACAAGATTTCAGGTAAAATCCTAGAAAATATAGATTGCTGTGTTTACCTATATGGCTTCATGCCTCTATAAATTTCACTTGAAACTCATTTTATACTAAATCTATCAATGAATTATTAAGAATTAATTTAGACTGATAAGCAGTAGTAATCATCAATGTGGAGAGGAATTTAGAAGTTACCCCCTCAGCTCCTTCTGAAGTGCATTATTTTTTCTGAGATTGTATGAACTGCAGATGGAAACAGAAAAATTCACTCTATTCAATGGATAATATTCAACTAAAACTTCTTAAATGAATAGAGTGCTTTGAGAAACTCACCCAGTGAGGCCTGCTTGTTCTGTTTCCCAAGAGACCATTCTTTTCCTACAGAGAAATGATCCCATCTTTTGAACCATGGATCATTAAATTTTCTGTGTTCTGAATCTTAAGTTCACTAAAGAATTTTTTCTTCCCCCTCCTGTGTGTGAATCTAGATTAATTGGTTGAAAAGTTAAAGCTCCACTCATTCCTTTAAACATTTTCCATGCAATTTAAGCTTCCATTGACTGTCCAGTATTTTATGGCTAAATAAACAAACACTGATTTAAACATAAAATAATTATATTAAGAGGATGATGAAATACACAAAATATCCTATTCCTTTTCCATAAATCTGAGTAGATTTAGGATTAAAATACATTTTGAGGATAGATTTTTATCCTCCAACAGTCATACTTTTTAAAAGGAATCATAGGGGCTATATTTATTTTCAGTGACCAGTGTTTAAATTTTTTCATAACTATGTTTATTTTTAGCATTTTGATTTTTTATAATTTTTAGATCAAAGAAAAACTAAAGGTAGCAGCAGATAACACAGGGGAATGCATGAGCATTGAAACAAATTTCATGGACTGCTGTTATCCAAACGTCATGTTGTACTGTGATTTTTGAGACTTGTGTTCTGCCTTTTTAAAGCTATAATTATTCAGAATAATATATGTCCACTTGAGTTAAGTCTATGTTTTGTTAACCAGATTAAATTTAGAACACATGTCAGAGAAGTCAAAACCTATCCTTATACTTCATTAAATTTATATTTTAACTGACAATCTGAAAACCAGGAAATTCAATAAAATAGTCCAGGATGGGTAGATAGATAAATCGGATTCAGCATAAAATTATTAAGCATATTAGAAAAAAATTAACTTATTCGATAGTACAGGAGAATATTCCTCTCATCAAATTTCTTTATTATACTTAAATAAAAGCTTTATGTTTATTAAGGAATCCTCCCTCACAAAAAAAAATTACGGAAAATGGCTCCTATTATTTTATAATTTAAAACATGATGCTGCAATGAATTTTTTTTGTAGTAGTGAATTCATAGCACAGTTCATTGCACTGGGGGAACCTTGGATGAGGTTCCCAGTTTATAGAATGAGAAGCTTAACTACAGCATGGTCTGCTCCCTGTGATGTCTTCCCAGTCAGCTTTAAGTTAGCAACCCCTCCTCACTTCTGTATCTAAATGCTTAGGTCAGGAATCTATTTATCCACATTTAAACAATAGAGATGGCAATTTTATATCAGTCAATCTAATAAGAATGCAGACAACAGGAGAATTTTTTTCTTAATTTACTGTCTTGATAGATATAAATATATCCATTTGACATATTAACATAGAGTACTGAGATTTTCCTTGAATTTTCTTGTCTTTTCCAATGATTGATTTCATAAATTGCCGACTACAAAATATGAGGTGGAAGAGACCTTGAAATATACATAAGCCAAATTCCATAGTTCTATACCTGAGGCAGTATTGCTATGAAGAACAGTGATTTTTTTTCTGGAACATAGTAAACACTCAATAGCTTACAAAATGCTTTGCATAATATATCTCCTTTAATTTTCATTAAAACCCTATGATCCAGAGCATTAACATTGTCCACATTGTACAATTGGAGCTAAAATTCAACTTTTTTTGTTCTTTTGAGACAGAGCCTCTCTGTCTCCCAGGCTGGAAGGCAGTGACATGATCCCAGCTCACTGCAACCTCTGCCTCCCCGGTTAAAGTGATTCTCCTGCCTCAGCCCCCTTAATAGCTAGGACTACAGGCACCTGCCACCATGGGTGGCTCATTTTTGTATTTTTAGTGGAGTCAGGATTTCACCATGTTGGCCAGGGCGGTCTTGAACTCTTGATGTCAGGTGATCCACCCACCTCAGTCTCCCAAAGTGCTGGATTTACAGGCATGAGCCACCACACCTAGCCTAAAATTCAACTTTTTTCAGCTTTTTCTACATGCTCTTAACTGCTGAACGATAACTCCACCATTTGAAAACCAAGTAAGACAACTTTCTAATCTTAACCTCTTTTCCTAGTTAAAAAGCTAAAGCCAAGAGAGGCATGCTCTTACCCCAGGTCACATTTCACTCTCTGTTCCAACTCCTTTCACAGTTGGTTCTAAAATAGCTTTAAATGTCAGAGCAGTGTTCTTTCCCACAGATACATATTTAACTCAAAATAACCTTCTATTTATTCTTTCAATTACATTAGATGATAGTATCTTAATTATATGCCATTTTGTGGATCCCATTTGCTAATTAGGGTTTTTTAACATTACAAGTATTTTAAGTAAATGCAACAATGTAAATAGGTTTAAAAGATAATTAATGCAATTATTCATAAAACTGTCCATAGGTAGGGCAAGCATTTAGTTTACTTTGATTTCATGACTGTAGCCTGGCAAAAACCCAGTTTCTTTGTCTCTGCAATTGAAAGCGTTTTCTCTCTCTCTCTCTCTCTCTCTCTCTCTCTCTCTCTCTCTCTCTCTCTCTTTCTCTCCCTCTCTCTGTCTGTCTTAAGGCTAGATTCTCATACATGTTGGGAAAATGTATCATAACAGTTCCAAGCTTCCAATTCATGACTTTAGGTAACTCTTTCAAATGATCCAAAAGTGTTATTTCACAAAACACTCAACAAATCTCACTTCATGGTTAAGTTTAATTGGACCAGATTCCAATTCCTTACTTAGATTTTTAGTCATAGCAATTCTGTGGGTAGAATGTCTTAGTCCTGATGGATTAGTTAAGATTCTAACAAAGGATATTACCTTAATTTGATTTCAGTAATAAGTATTCAATCGTGGAACTAAATCAATGCCCCTCCCCAAATCCACCTACCAAACATAAAAACACATCAAAAACAGAGACTGCCACATAATAAGAGAGGAATAGTATGATTTTTATGAGAGACACAAATGCCAGCAAACCTAATGGCCTAGAAAATTCACAATGCAAGAGTAATCCTTTACCCTGGGTGCCCTGTTGAATATTTATGTTTTGTTCCTGTATTTTAAACTTTTTTAATTGTGACATATGACTGGCATACTGAAAAATCAGTTAAATATAAATGGGTGACATCATTAATCATTATAACTGAAACATTGGTGCCATCTTTACCTAGGTCAAATGAAAGCACAGCCAACCAGAAAAAGGTCTCAGAATTCCCCTTCATAATTGCAATCCCTTCCCATCTCCCTAAAAGTTTACCCTTAGTATAAATATTATGGTAAAATTTCCTTGCTTTTACTTATACTTTTAACACCAAACATGAATCTATAAACAATGTAATTCAGTTTTTCCCATTTGTGAATTTTACAACACAAGTGACTGGTTTCAAAAATCTGTGAAGTTTCTTGTTCTCGTGTATTTTATTTGCATGCCACTGGATGAAAATATTACATGTAATTTATACATGTTACTGTTAAGAAACATTTGTGCTGTCACAAACATTCTTGAATGTGTTTCTTGGCACATAATGGCCTGCATTTCTGTTGGATCTATGCTTGTAGATTTGTTGAATTATGGGAAATATATCTGTTTAACATAATAGGTACTGCCAAATGGCTTCCTAATATACTACCAAATTATAGCCCCACTAGCAGGGGGAGAGTTTCTCTTTTCCCACACCATGGCAAAACCATGCCCTTATCAATCATGTTAATGTTGGACATTCTGGTGTATGTCTACCAGTGATATCTCATTGCAGCTTTATTTTGCCCATCACTGGCTAGAAATGAAATTGAATACCATTTCATGTATTTTATTGGCCTTTACGCATATTATCTTTTGTGACATGACTGCTGATCTCTCTCTCTCTCTCTTTTGAATTAGGTTGCCTGATTTCTGATTTATTTGTCAGTCTTTATGCCTTCCATTATGGGCCGCTTGACAATTTTTGTTCTGCGTTTAAAATACCTTCTTCCACTCTATAAATTCATCTTCACTTTCTGAATTGTGTCCTTTGGCAAAGAGTTTCCTTCTTTAATTAAAAAAGTGATAGCTTTTGGGGTACAAGTGGCTTTTGGTTACATTGATGAATTATACAGGGGTAAATTCTGAGATGTTAGTGCATTCGTCACCTGAGTAGTGTACATTGTACTTAATATGTAGTTTTAACACAACATCCATCTCCCATCCTTCCCCGTCTGAGACTCTGTATTAGTCCATTCTAAGACTGCTATAAAGAAATACCTGAGACGGGGTAATTTTTAAAGAAAAGAGGTTTAATTGGCTCAGGAATCTGTAAGCTGTACAGGAAGCATGGCAGCAACTGCTTCCAGGGAGGCCGTGGGAAGCTTTTACTCACGGCAGAAGGTAAAGCAAGAGCAGGCGTCTTCACATGGTTGGAACAAAAGGTAAAGAGAGACGGGGGAGGTACTACATACTTTTAAAATAACCAGATCTTGTGATAACTCACTCACTATCATGAGAACAGCACTGAGGAGGAGATGCTAAACTGTTCATGAGAATTTTGCCCCCATGATCCAATTCCCTCCCATTAGGCCCCATCTCCAATGCTGGGGATTTACAATTTGACATGAGATTTGGGTGGGGACACAGATCCAAGCCATATCAATCTCCAAAGTCTATTATATCATTCTGTATGTCTTTGCATATTCATAGCTTAGCTCCCGCTTATAAATGAGAACATATTGTACTTGGTTTTCCATTCCTGAGTTACTTTACTTAGATTAATAGCCTCCAGGTCTATCCAAGTTGCTGCAAAAGACATTATTTTATTCCTTTTTATGGTTGAGTAGTATTGCACAGTATACAAGTACTACATTTTCTTTATTCACTTATTGGTCAATGGGCACTTAGGTTGGTCACATATCTTTGCAATTGTGAATTAGGCTGCAAGTAGCTTTTTTGTATAATGACTTATTTTCCTTGGGTAAAGACCCAGTAGTGGGATTGTTGGATTGAATGATAGATCTATTTTTTGTTCTTTAAGGAATCTTCATACTGGTTTCCATAGAGGTTGTACTAATTTACATTACCACCAGTAGTATAAAAGCATTCCTCTTTCACAAAATTGATGCCAACATCTATTATTTTTTGACTTTTCAATAATGGCTATTTTTGCAGGAGCAGGGTGATATCTCATTGTGGTTTTAATTTGCATTTCCTGAATGGTTAATGATGTTGAGCATTTTCATCATGTTTGGTGCCACTTGTGTATCTTCTTTTGAATAATATCTATTCATGCCATTTGCCCACTATTTGATGAGATTATTATTTTTTTTCTGCCTGTTTTCTTTGTGTTTCTTATAGATTCTGGATAGTCATTCTTGGTTAGATGCATAATTTGTAAATATTGTTTCCCATTCTGTGGGTTTTCTGTGTACTCTGGTGATTATTTCTTTTGCACTGCAGAAGCTTTTTAGTTTAATCAGTTTTCATTTATTTATTTATTATTATTTTGCATTTGCTTTTTGAGTTTTAGCCACAAATTCTTTGCCTAGGCCAGTGTCCAGAAGAGTTCTTTTCAAGGTTATCTTCTAGAATTTTTATGGTTTCAGGTCTTATAGTCTTTCGTCCATCTTGAGTTAATTTTTGTATAGGGTGTGAGACAGGGATCCAGTTTCATTCTTCTGTATGTGGCTAGTCAGTTTTCCCAGCACTATTTATTAAATAGGGTGTCCTTTCCCCACTGCATGTTCTTGTATCATTTGTCAAATATCAGTTAGTTGTAAGTATTTGGCTTAATTTCTGGGTTCGGTAACAATGGCCTTATAGTATAACTTGAAGTCTTGTAATGTTATGCCTCCAGGTTTTTTCATTCTGTTTAGGATTGCTTTGGCTATTCGGGCTCATGTTTGGTTCCATATGAATTTTAGTTTTTTTTCTAATTCTGCAAAAAATGATATTGATATTTTAATGGAAATTTTATTGAATCTACAGATTGCTTTGGGCAGTACGATCATTTTTATAATGTTGGTTCCTCCAAGCCATGAGTACGGGATGTTTTCTGTTTGTTTGTGTCATCTGTGATTTGTTTCAGCAGTGTTTTTGTAGTTCTTGTAAAGTACTTTCACCTCCTTTATTACATATATTCCTTGGTATTTTATTTTATTTTCTTTAGCTGTTGTAAAACAGATTAATTATTGATTTGATTTTCAACTTGGTCATTGGTGTATAGTAGTGCTGCTGATTTGTGTACATTGATTTTGAAACCTGAGAGTTTACTGAATTATTGATCAATTCTAGGAGTCTTTTGGATGAATCTTTGGGGTTTTCCAGATATATGATCATATCATCAACAAACAGTAATAGTTTGACATCCACTTTTCCAATATGAATGTCTTTATTTTTTTTCCTTCTCTTGCCTGATTGCTCTAGCTAGGACTTTCAGTACTATGTTAAACAGAAATGATAAAAGTGGGCATCCTTGTCTTGTTCCACTTCTCTGGGGAATTGCTTTTAACTTTTCCCCATTCTGTATAATGTCGGCTGTGGGTTTGTCATATATGGCTTTTGTTAGTTTAAAGTAAACCCCTTCTAGGTCTGGTTTGTTGAGAGTTTTCATCATAAAGAGATGCTGGATCTTATCACATGCTTTTTCACATTTATTGAGATGATCATATAGTTTTTGTTGTTAATTCTGTTTATGTGATGTACCACATTTATTCATTTGCATATGCCAAGCCATCCCTGAACCCCTGGAATAAAACCAACTTTATCATGATATATTACCTTTCTGATATACTGTTGGATTTGATTAGCTAGTATTTTGCTGAAAAGTTTTGCATCTATGTGCATTAGGGATATTGGTCTGTAGTTTTCTTTTCTTTGTTATGTCCTTTCCTGGTTTTGGCATCAAGATGGTACTGGCTTTATAGCATGATTTGTAGAGTCCCTCTTTCTTAATCTTTTGAAATAATTTCATTAGGATTGGTACCAATTCTTCTTTGCATGTCTGATAGAGGTCAGCTGTGAATCCATCTGATCCTGGGATTTTTGTTGTTGTTGACATTTTTTTTTTTATTACTGATTCAGTGGTGCTGCTTTTTGTTGGTTTGTTCAGGGTTTCCATTTCTTCCTGATATAATCAGGAGAGTCGTATGTTTCTAGTTACTTATCTATTTTCCCTAGGTTTTCTGGTTTGCATCTCAAACTAGTAGTCTCAAATGATCTTTTGTATTTCTATGGTGTTGGCTGTAAGGTATCTAGTTTCACTTATAATTGAGCTTATTTGTATTTTCTCTCTTCTTTCCTTGGTTAATCTAGCTAATGGTTTATCCATCTTTTTTATTTTTTCAAAGAACCAATTTTTTGTTTCATTGATTTTTTTTGGGGGGGTTTCAATTTCATTTAATTCCACTCTGATATTTGTTATTTCTTTCCTTCTGCTAGATGTGGGTTTAGTTTGTTCTTATTTCTCTAGTTCCTTGAAATTTGACAGTAGGTTGTCAACTTGTGATCTTTCAGACTTTTTGAAAGTAGGCACTTAGTGCTATAAAATTTCCTCTTAGCACTGCTTTTGGTGTAACCCAGAGGTTTTGATTACTTGTATCACTATTATTATTCATTTCAAAGAATTTTTACATTTCCACCTTGATTTCATTGTAAAACCAAAAATCATTCAGGAGAAGATAGTTTAATTTTCAGGTATTTGTATAGTTTGGGAGGTACCTTTTGGAGTTGATTTCTAGTTTAATTCCACTATAGTGTGAGAAGGCACTTGATGTGAGTTTAATTTTTTAAAATTTATTGAGATCTGTTTTGTGACCTATCATATAATCTTTCTTGGAGAATGTTCCATGTACTGATGAGAAGAATGTATATTCAGCAGTTTTGGGGTAGAAAATTCTGTAAATATCTGTTAGATCCATTTGTTCTGGAGTGTAGTTGAAGTTCATTATTTCTTTGCTAACTTTCTCTCTTGACAATCTATTTAGTGCTGTCAATGGAGTATTGAAATACCTCACTATTAGTATGGAGTTATTTATCTTACTTCTTAGACTAGCAGTAATTGTTCATGAATCTGGGTGCTCCAAAGTTAGGTGCATACATATTTAGAATTGCAATATCTTCTTTTGGATTGATTCTTTTATTATTTTATAATAACCTTCTTTGTCTTTTTTTTTTACTGTTGTTGTTTTAAAGTCTGTTTTATCTGATACAAGAATAGCTACTACTCCTGCTCACTTTTGGTTTCCATTTCTGTGGCTCTTTTTCCAACATTTTACCTTGAATTTATAGGAATCCTTACATGTTAGATGAGTCTCTTGAAGACAGCAGATACTTGGTTTGTGATACTTGGTTTTACATACTTAAAATATGTAGACTATAAAATTTATAGTCTACATATTTTAAGTAGAGCATTTGGGTCATTTATATTTAACATTAATATTGACATGAGATATTGGTCTATTTATCATGCTAATTGTTACCTAGACACTTTTTTATTGTGTTAATATTTTATAGATGCTGTCTTATGCTTTCAAGAAATTCCATTTTGGTGTATATCAAGCTTTTGTTTCAAGATTTAGAACTCCTTTTAGCATCCCTTGTGGGAACAACCTGGTAATAAGTTTTCTCAGCATTTCTTAGTCTGAAAATGACTTTATCTCTCCTTTGTGTATGAAACTTTGTTTTGCTGGCTACAAAATTCCTGGCTGACATTTATTATGTTTAAGGATGCTAACAATAGGACCCAAATCCCTTCTGGCTTGTAGGATTTCTGCTGTTAGTCTTTGATGTTTCACTTCATAGGTTACCTGATGCTTTTGTCTTACTGCTTTTAGATTTATTAGCTTCATGTTGATTTGTGATAGCCTGTTGACTACATGTCTTGGTGATTATCTTTTTGCAGAGTCTCTCAGGACTTCTTTGAGCTTCTTGTATTTGAATATCAACATCTCTAACAAGGTCAGGGAAGTTATCCTCAATTATTATCTCAAACAAGTTTTCCAAACATTTTGCATTTTCTACTGTCTCAGGAACACCAATTATTTTGAGGTTTAACCATTTTACATAATCTCATATTTCTTGGAAACTTTGCTCCTGTCTTTTGGTTCTTTTTATACAAATTTTTGTTTTTGGGTTAATTCAATAACCTTGTCTGCTAGCTCAGAAATTCTTTCTTCTACTTGCTCTAGTTCATTATTGAAACTTTTCACTGCATTTTGTAATTTTGTAATTTCACTGTATTTTTGTAATTTTCACTGCATTTTGTAATTTCCTAAGTCTTTCATTTCTGGAATTTCTGATTGGTTTTGCTTTAAGATGTCTATCTCTTTCCTTCTCCAACACGCTTCACAAGCATCAGGGCTACCTGAGTGTTAGGGTAGAGCACATGGGCTGCAGACATTCTCCACTGAGTCTAGTACTCCAACTGTGCCTCTCCTGAAAGAAAATTTTCACCACGAGAAAGATTTGGGACTCAAGTCCTGCTCTTTGGGTTCTTTTGCCCCAGGGATGTTCCCTTGATGCAGTACCCTCCCCATTCCCCTAGGATTGGGAGTCCCTGAGACCCCTACTGCAAATATAGCTCCTCTGAATCTAGCTACCATGTGAATTTGCCACACTATAGGCTGGTGTTATGTAATGTCTGTAAGGGATCTGGTGATGTGATGTGCCCTTAATCTCCCCCAGCAAGTGGTACCAGCACCAGCTGTAGTGGTGGTGGCAGGGGAGTGACAGAGACTCTTTGAGATTCTTTAGTTATAGGTAGCCTTAGTGTTCTGGCTTTCCCAATTGTGGGTCATAGTGGTGATGAACTGGTCATATGGAGACACACAGGACCTCTTAGTTAGCTAGGATGATGCAGGCAATGGCAATAGAGGAAGTTGCATGCAAGTTTTCTTCTTTCTGGGCACAGTGTTATTCTACCCGAAGATGCTGTATTGAACTACACAGTCCATTTGGTTGGCTGATGGGCCTCCAATCAGGAGGCTAACAATAGTTCTGGGAGTTTTGCTTGCCATGTGTTACCCCAGGGAGGTACTCTGGTTTCTCAGGTGATGAGCAGGGCTATACAGCTCCCTAAAGTTTCTATCTTTTGTGTTGTTACCAAGATGATTAGAGGGGTAAAGCCAGATGAAGGCTGGGTCAGGCAACTTTGTCCCCTAGCTCTCTGACTGTGGGGCAATCATCAACTCATATGGGAGTCATGAGGCAGTTATCTGGCCATTGCCATGCTTTGTAGAGGAACATGGGTGTGTCTGCTGAACAGAAGAGTTCATGCAGGAAGTTTGCAGGAGCAGGCGGCAGTAAACTTTACCCAGCTCCCAGGTACTTGGCAAGGCAGGTCTTACACCAGTAGCTTTCCACTAGCAGCAGAAAGCTAAGTCACAGGCTGTCTACACTCATAACTCACAGCTGCCCAGGCCATAAACTTTCCTTACCGAGACAGCAAACACAGCTTTCAGGACATGCCCCTCCCAATCCACCCACACAACTAGGGCACCTAGCTCCTACACTTATGGCTACAGCATGCTTCCCACTCGTTCCCTCGTTCTGGCCAAGGGAGTTCTTTTCCACTCAAGGCTATATTGTGGAATTCAGCTGGGCACATTTTTCAACCTGTGATTGCTGCCTGAATTAGTTGGGAGATCTCTGTAAGGTACCTATGAGGTATAATAAGAAATGACTTCTCTCCATCTGTGTTGGACACTGGAAATGTATGCAAGGTTCTTCCTGCTGCCACTTCTACTTTTATATTCCTCACCACTTTCTAAATCAGTATTAGTTCTGTGTAGGGCTTTCTCCTGCAGCCTGGTTCTCCAGTTTCTCCTTTGGTGGTGTACATGCCAGAGGCATATATTCTCATACTTTGAGGACTTATAGTTTTTTTCTGGCTCAAGGTGTAGGCCGAGGCTGCTGCTTCTTTCAAAGTGTCTGTGGATTTCAGTTTTCCTGTTAAGTTCCTGCCTTTCTCTTTAGAACAAAAGTTCACAATTAATTATGTAAATCCTAGTTTGTCTTCCCAAGTGGGAGAGGCTTGCTAACGTTCCCTCTAATCCACCATCTTGGACAGGGCAAAGAGTTTCTTAATGATATAGCTAAATGTAGCAATCTTTTAATATATGTTTATTTCTTTTTAAGTTCTTTCAAAATATTTATTTACTGATTGATCAAAAACTATTCTACATTACTTATTAAGCTTTATTAGTTTTTCTTTATTATATTGCCATAACCAATGTGGAATTGCTATTTGTGTATTGTATGTGATAAAGAGCATTTTATAATCATCTATAGAAATAGATATTCAACATGACAGCATCATTTAATGAAAATGTCCTTTTTTTTTACTGCTTTCTAAAAAATATAGATTTTAGAAATCTATATTTATATATAATTTTCTTCACATGCTTGCCAGCATTTGTTCTTGCCTGTCTTTTGAATATTAAGCCATTTTAACTAGAAGGAGATAATATACCATTGTCCTTTTAATTTGCATTTCTGATTATTAATGATGTTGAGAACTTTCTCATGTACTTGTTTACTATTTGTGTATCATCTTTTTTGAGAAATGTTTATGTGAATATTTTGCCTATTTTTGATTAGATTATTAGATTTCTTCCCACAGAGTTGTTTGGGCTCCTTATATATTCTGATTATGAATTCCTTGTCTGATAGGCAGTTTTCAAATATTTTCACCCATTCTGTGGGTTGTCTCTTTACTTTGATGACTGTATCCTTTGCTCTGTACACGATTTTTAACTTGGTTTGATCCTATTTGTCCATTTTTGCTTTGGTTGCCTGCGCATGTGTGCTATTGCTCAAGACATTTTTGCCCAGACAAATGGAGATTTTCCCTAAAGTTTTCTTGTAGTAGTTTCACAGTTTGAAGTCTTAGATTTAAGTTTCTAATCCATTTTGATTTGAATTTTGTATATAGTGAGAGATAGGGGTCTAGTTTTACTCTGCAAATAGGTATCTGGTTTTCTTAGCATCATTTATGGAAGAGAGTCTTTTCCCGAGTGTATGTTCATGGCAACGTTGTCAAAAATGACTTCTCTTTGATACTAAGTTCTCTTTTCTGTTCCATTGGTCTGCGTATCCCTTTTTATGCCAGTTCTGTGCTGTTTTGGTTACACTCTGTAGTAGAATTTAAAGACAGGTAATGTGATTTCTTAAGATTTTTTTTTTTCTTTTAATTTGCTTAGGATAGATTTGGCTATTCTGGATTTGTTTTTTGTCTCTTATACATTTTAGGATCATATTTTTCTATTTCTGTGCAAAATGTCATTGGCATTTTCATAGGAATTGAATTGAATCTGTAGATTGCTTTGGGTAGTATCAACATTTTTAACAATATTGATTCTTCCAATTCATGAACATTGAGTGCTTTTTTCTTATGTTATGTCCTCTTCAATTTCTTGTTGAAACTATAAAATACAGATGTATTTTATAGTTTTCATAGTGGAAAATTTTCACTTCTTAGGTGAAGTTAATTCCTAGGTATTTAATTTTATGTGTTGCTATTGTAACTGGAATTACTTTTTACATTTCTTTTTTACATTGTTTGCTGTTGGCACTTAGAAAATACTACTGATTTTCATGTTGATTTTGTATTTTGCAACTTTACTCAATTTACCTGTTCTAATAAATTTTTGGTGGAATCTTTAGGTTTTTCCAAATATGTAATATTATCTGCACACAAGGATAATTTGACTTCTTTCTTTCCAATTTGGACACCCGTATTTCTTTCTGTTAGGTCTGACTGCTCCAGCTAAGATTTCCAGTAGTAAGTTGGATAACTTATGACAGTGGGCATCCTTGTGGTGTTCCAGATCTAAGAGGAAAGGCTTTTAATATTTTTTCCATATTCAGCATGATACTAGCTATGGGTCTATTATATATGGCTTTATTATGTTGAGCTATGTTCCTTTTATATTCACCTTTTTAAAGTTTTTACCATGAAAGGATGTTGAATTTGCCAAATGTTTTTCCATCATTAATTGAAATCGTCGTATGGTTTTTATCCTTCATTCCGTTGATTTGCTGTGTCACACTGAGTAATTGATTTGCATATGTTGAACTATTCTTGCATTTCAGGGTTAAATCTCACACTGTCGTGATGAATGATCTTTTTAATGTATTGTTGAACTGGTTTGCTAGTATTTTGTTGAGTATTTTTGCATCAATATGTATCAGATATATTTGCTTGTGGTTTTCTTTTTTTCAATGTCTCTGGTATCAGAGTAATGCTGGCCTCACAGAATGAGATAGAAAGTATTCCATCCTCCTCTATTTTTAAAAATAGTTTAATCAGGATTTGTATTAGTTCGTCAGAAAATGTTTGGTAGAATTCAATAGTGAAGGCACCAGGCCCTGTGTGTGTGTGTGTGTGTTTAACTGAAAGACATTTTATTATTTATTATTGTTTCAATCTCGTTACTTGCATATGGTCTGTTCAGGTTTTAAATGTCTTCCTACTTCAATCTTGGTAGGTTGTAGGTATCTAGGAATATGTTCATTTCTTCTAGATTTTCCAAGTTATTGAAATGTAGTTGCTTTTAGTAGCCACTAGTGATCTTTTGAATTTCTGCAGTATCAGTTGTAACATCTCCTTTTCATTTCTGATTTTATTTACTTGGAATGTCTCTATCTCTCTCTTGTTTTGCAATTAGTCTGGTTTATGTTTTGAAAGTTTTGTTTAATTTTTCAAAAACCCGACTTTTTGTTTTATTCACCTTTCACCTTTTTTTCCAATTTCAATTGAAAAATTGTTTCTCCTTTAATCTATTATTTCTTTTCTTCTACTAATTTGGGGTTTGGTTTGCCCGTATTTTTCTCATTTTTTAAGATACACCATTAGGTTGTTCATCTGCAGGTTTTCCCATTTTTTAATGTAGGTACTTATAGCTATAAACTTTCTTTTTTTTCTTTTTTTGGTTGTCCAAAAAAGTCTTTATTTCTTTTTTTTTTTTTT